>OX451735.1:949735606-950468420 GCA_948472305.1 Vicia faba
TAAAAAACTGGTATTGATAGGAGCATAATCCGATCTCGACTTTTGAAGCAAAGTTGTAAATCTATGAGTCAGGGACCTTGTGTAAAAATATGAGCCCAATCCGATAAAAATTGACCGAGTTATGAATTTTCGAAGTTTCGGCCCAGATGAAATAATATTCAGCATTCATGATTTTCAGCGTGTCACGCACTCTGAGCAAAAAACGAAGGCCTTTTGAATACCGTTTGAACTCAATACCTTCTGTGAAAATGTATCCAACTCAATTTGTTAAATTTTGGCGCCGGAACCAGCTCGATACGATGAAAATCGACCAAGTTATGATTTTCTGAACATAACGCAAATAAACTTCTGTCACAAATTTTCTGTATGAAAATACTTGATAAATCCACATTTTTGAAGACCTTCTGATCGAAATTGGCTTCCATCCGTGAGAGATGAAAACGTAGATAATGTCAAGACGGAATTTTGGCCACCGGAACGGATTCAAAACGAGTCACGATCTTCAAGTTATGAATTTTTTAGCGCGTAAAAACTGCACTTTCAGCACACTTTTTCACCATATTTCTTCGAGAAAACTCACACAGTCGGATACCTTCTTTAAAGAATTGACTCTTGAGCCGAACCTGAATTTGAGAATACGTTATCAAAGATATCTTGGCGAAAGAACAACTGAATATGATACGCCGGGTTGGACTTGTGAATTTTTCTTGGAATGTTTTGAGAAATATGGGAGGGCAAATTTTGGGGTACAACAATTATGCTATTAATTTTCATTGTGTTATTATAACATTTGTTTCCTATTCCATATACAAAGCGCACAAACAGCTCAACTGGCAAGGCATTCGTTTGTTAAACATTGGGACCTGGGTTCGATTCCTAGGTCCCCCAGTTATTCCATATTTTTTCCATTAACGTACCTCTATGCAGCGCCCATCATTCAGTCCACCATGCATCCCAACGCAGTGGCTTGACAAGTGGATTCTTGATCAATCAAAAGGCTAGAACGTGCAGCCTACCATACACATTCAGTCAACCACATGCATGCAAACGTGGAAAGTCAAACGGGCTTCCTATTCTTGGGCCAAGATCCTCCCAACAACACCTCTCAAATGGGCCAGATACCCCCCAATGTTTGTATATCTTTTCTTTTCTTTTTTTTTTAATTCTTTTGATCACTTTTATTTAATTTACTTCAAATAACTTTCTTTCATAATAAAACCAGAAAATCATAAAACAAAAAATATGTTTTATTAATATTAATTTCTATTAATTTTGTAAATAAAATTTTATTAATCAATTTAGGTTAATTTAGGTCTTCAACTTTAATGTTTTTTTCCTTAAATAAACTAAAAGAAATGTAGAAATTAGGCTTTGTCACATTTTTATTCTTTTTCTTAATAAATAACCTTTTTATTATTATTAATTATTAATTAATTTTGTAAATACTTATGTAACTAAATAATTAGTAAATTAGGTCAAAACTTAAATATTTTCTTTAATAATTAAAAACAATTTAGAATTAGGGTTTTATTTAATTTCTAATTTTAATTAATTCTCTTTATTTCCATTAAATACCAAAAACTATAAAAAATAACCTTTTTTCTTTCTTTAATCATTAATTAATTTATTAATTTCATTTAATTTCTTTAAAGGGTCCAACGCCCTCGCATACTCGATTCTAAATTCTTTTCGCGCATTTTTTTTTATTTCCTTTTTAAATATAATGTAATTGCCCCAAAGCTTTGTAATAGTAATTAGGACTCCATTTATTTTCCGCATTCTATTCAAATCGGGTCTTTGTTAATTTGGTGATGTATAGACCCGCGCCTTGTAATAGCGTAGGACCTTTATTTTTCCGCACTTTAATTTCCGCACCTTTTAACTGCTAATCACATGAAAGAATGAATGGCCCAAATAAAATCAAAGCGTAGCTCACCCAATGCATGATCAAGATAAAACATAAACTGAAAATGACACACAATTCACACACCACTCTTAGGGTACGCCTCACTGTTGCCTTGCCCCTCGAAACGTGGTCGTCGAGTATATGACGTTTTAGTAAGTCCTTATGTCCATGAACATGGCATAAGGGTAGCTTCTAAGGTGTCCTACTGTTGCTCCGGTGATCACATTGTTGCCTTGCCCCTCGAAACGTGGTCGTCGACTATAGGACGTTTTAGTAAGTCCTTATGTCCATTGATCTAGTTGCCTCGAAACGGTTGCCTTGGAATAGTTGCCTCGGAATAAAAAGATCAATGGCATAAGGGTAGCTTCTAAGGTGTCTTACTGTTGCTCGGGGACTACACTGTCCCTAAACTCGAATTGACCCGAACACCTCCAACGGTGGTGCTACCTACCTCTCAATGGTGGGATGGCACTACCTAAAGGACATTTACACAGCCTAATTCCTTAGGGTAGGTAGATGACTCATAGATACTTGCTCTAATTCAAAACAAATCAAAACTTTTCACACCGACACTTTTCAAAAAGTTTTCAAAACAATTTTTCAAACACTCTTGAGGACTGATACAAGAGTCGATCTGAAACTTTCAAACGAAACTTTTTCAAACTCACTCACCTTGAAAAGAAAACAAACATTTTGAAAACACAAATGAGCAAGTATCTAAGAGCCCATGGATAACCATGGATAGAAAGGGTGTTAACACATTCCCTTTCTATAAATCTACCTCCCGAACCGAGAAACAATCTCATAAGGAATTTTTCTGTGCTTTTGTCCTTTCCATGTTGGAGAAAATAAAAGACGATGGCGACTCTTGCTTCCGCGACATTTCACGAACCAGCGTTAAACAGTCAGTTCCAGATCCACCGATCACAGAACTGGCGACTCTGCTGGGGAATCTTATAAAGTGAGGTGTACCTTAGGACTAAGATCACTGTGTTTTCAATTGCTTTGACTTGTTTGCTTTATTATTGTGGGACTGTCTTGGGAGTTACATAGATCCTAACCCGGATCTGGGGATACCCTGTTAGGTAGCATAAGCTGTGAGGGACCTGTCCGGCGTAGACCGACATGGGTGAAGCAGTGGCTACGTTGGTGTGGCACCTTGGTCTGTACCGATATCCCTTGTGTCGCAACGAGGAGAATATGGGTCTTCTGAGGAGTCATTAAGCACCAACTGACCTTAGAACCTTAAATGACCCAACTTGGCCAATAGAACAGTAGCAGTATGCTACGCCCATTGAGGCTAAACTCTCGTGATGGTTCTGGCCGCAAGAAAAGATTGCGATGCTGGAGTTATGACCGATTGAGGGTAGTCAGTGATATTGGGATCCTCTAGAACCCGGTTACTTCGGATAGGACAGGTCTTAACCAACAAACTGAAAGAGGGTAATACCCAGACCCCATACTGGCCTAAACTCTAAGGGCTTCTCTTGTGTGACTTGTGTGCCTTCCAACTTGACTACTTGCATGCTTGTTATCTGACACTTGAATTTCTTGCAGGTTTTGTTTATAGTCCTTAATTGGGACTCATAACAGGGTTTACTGAGTTTCTTGCAAGTTTTGTTTATGTCCTTAATTGGGACTTATAACAGGGTTTACCTACAGTACCCCATGCATAGCATAACATCATACCATTGCATGCATCCTTCATAAGGACTAATCCATTTCAAGGATCTCAAGGGCTTGTGATGCAGGTCATGATGAGCCAGTTATCTAGCAAGGGGAAAAGGGGATTTATTTTCCTCTAGCCGAGGTTGTCAGGGGCTATGACCCACTAGATATGGTGAGCTTTGACTCCTGAAGAAGGTTCCCCTAACCAAGGTTGTTTGGAAATCAAAACCAGACATGATGACCAAAGTCAGGGGCTATGACCCACTAGATATGGTGAGCCTTGACCCTTGAAAAAGGGCTCTCAACAACAAGGAGTTCCTTCAATCAAGCTACAAATTCAAATGCTAACAATCTTCTTGTTTACCCTGCGAGGTCCTTGAAAACATTGCATACATATCATACATATCATTGCATTACAGGTACCCTTTTGACAGGTCACTCATCTCCTTCGCTGTTTATTTCAGCAATGGCTTTCCAACCAGACAACCAAGATCTCCGGGCTCAAAATGCCCAACTGCAAGAAATGTTCTTGAACCTATCCCAGGGGCAAGAGGAAATAAAGGCTCTCCTCACCAGGAACTTGACCCTAGGGAATGCAGGGGTATCAGGAACGATCAGCTGGAAGGGCTACAAATTGAGTTGGCAACCATGAAGATCCAAATGATGGGGCAGTTGATGGGCCAAATGACTCTCATTCAGGACTTAGCTCAAAAACAAGAAGAGCTCCGGGTCCTCGTCACCAAGCTACTCCAAAATAATCCAGTGGGGCAAACAACCAAGGTTGAAGTTCCAGTCATCATTCAACCACATGCAGGGCAAGAAGACAAAGGAAAATCTCCTCAGCTTGCTTCAGGGTCACGAGCCCAGCCTCAACGGGGTAGTCAGCGTAAACGATATACGCCTGGAAGACATTTCTCGGAGACTGATATACCATCATCCTTTATACTGAAGCGCTTGCTGGAGGTCAATCTGATCACTCTAAAGGACCCTCCTAAGAATCCGAATATGACACCTTCAAGGTATAACCCCAACACCCGCTGCGCTTATCATTCAGACAGCCCGGGGCATGCTACAGACGACTGTTGGACCTTGAAGAACAAAATCCAGGACTTGATTAACGAAGGGGTGCTAGAGTTCATGCCAGATGGCGAGATGAAAATCTTCCGCTGAGAAATGACTAGTTCAAACTAGAGGATCTTTGTTCATTAGAATTTTTCAAGTTGTAATTTTCTTTTGATTGTTCAAACAATTATTGTCATAGAAAACTTTATTACTTTATCAATGCATCGCATATGTCTGTTTTGAACCCATATATTCGCATTCGCTATATGCAAACTGTTTTCATATTTCGGTGATGATCAACTCTCAATTAATAATTCTAAGCCTCTTGAGGGAGGATGACGAAAACGATACCACAATCTACAGTATGCTTTTGAACAGACCCCGCTGATGAGGTACAGGCATTGTTTCAAATCCTAAACAGTGGAGTTATAAGGAAGATAATCCCTAGTCAACCCCTTTGAGCCGAAGAAGTTGGAGTTTTTCTTTTCACAAAAAAAATTCAAACCCTTAATTATAACCTGGGGCAGGGTAGTCTTCTCAGTTGATCCAGGTGCACAATGAATGGCATCAAAGGAGTCCTTCCAAAAACAAAAGACAGTGATGATTCCGAATAATCATAAGGATAGGCAGTCATTATATCTCAAAAATAAAAACCCATTAAGTCAAAACCTATGAAGGAGACTTGCAAAACTGGGGAATCCCGCTGACTGTAATTCCAAAAAGGAAACAGTTCAGGCAAAAAAATAGGGATAGCGAAATCAAAAAGAAAGAGGTCATACAAAACCTCAACAAAAACAAAAAATGACTGCCTATTCAAATAAACGTTCAACATCCGAACCATCACTGGAATATCAGGACAAAGACCCAAACAAGGTCAAACGCACGATCAACTGAGTTTAGGTTTAAAGAACATCACGAAGAGCGGGTGGGTACAAATAAAATTTGAGCCTTTATCCTTTGTTTCTTAAACCATGAACCAGGCCACGTTATAACCCTTAAAAGTCCTAGCTGAAGCATGGGTTAGTTCGAAAGCGTACTGTTACAAAAGGTATCCTGACTCCTTAAGGCTTGCTGTAGAATAACGAGTTAACATCACAGTTTACAAAAAATCCATTGTTTTACTAAAAAAATGCATTTTCAAAAACTTCAAGACAGACATGGGCGTTACATTTTTAATATGACATTGCTTGCATATGACTATTTGTTTGAACAACAGAGAAATTCGCACGACAAATATCCGGTGAACAAAAGTCTTCTCAACAAAGAGGTCACCTCAAATGGAGAAAACACCTCAAATCAAGGGGCATAGCATGATCAGTGTCCATCATCTGGGGTAGTCCAGTCAAGATTCGGAGAATCTCTCAAAAGGCCAACCGGCTTGGGGCAAATCTCCGCCTGAGTCATTTGGGGCATTGGACAGGAATTCCAGCAACAAATCTTGCATGACCAAACATCTTCTGGTAGCGTGGCAACACAATAACAGGGGAACCTCCCTACATACTGAGAGCATGGACATAGTCGAAAATACTACGCGTAATCAAAGACCCGCTAGGTTGACACACCTAGGCAAAAATAAGGGCTTCCCGGCGAACCAAAAGGGTTCGGGCAAAAATAAGGGATGAAAATGAAAAAAAATCAGTACACCCGGCAAGTCGAAAACCTGAAAAGGCGACTTGGGCAAAAAGGGGTATCCCGATGGACTGAAAACCCGAAAGGGCGGTCCAGGCAAAAATTAGAGATCAAAAGCGTACGACTATGTCCCGGCGCCTCGTCACTTGCCTATCAGAGGAAGGTTTGTCAAACGGCAGTTATCAAGGCTCCACCAGTATCTTCTCCCACAGAAACAGGGACAGTAATGAGTTGTCTAAGCGATCTAATTGTTCTGTCCACCAAGGTACCAAGGTAGGTTCAGCTGAAGAACATAACCAAGATATCTTAAGTCCCCAGAGAGTGAGCCAGCAAGTCAATACACTCTCCCCAAGAAAAGTTATACTATCAGCCTTAAGGGAGTTGGGTTATCTCCAGCAGATCTCAACATTCCCCAGCGCAATATACAAACATTCTTAACGAGCATCCCCGACAGTCTTGATCTAAGATTGTTCCCCGGCGGTACACCAGATATTCAGCAGAGCCACTTCCCCAATATATCTCAAAATTTTCCCCAGGAGAGTCCAAGGTTTCCCCAGGAAAAGCTGATCCATCTCCCCAGCAGTAAGCTTATCCCAGTAGATTCTGGAACCTTATCCCCCGCAGCGCACGAACGCGTCTCCCAGCTTTATTCAAAGGTTATTTCCCTACCAGGATATAACTGGGTTATCCTCAGCCAAAAGCCACGGAAAGATCGTCCTCGGCGAAGTCTTCTTATCCCCTGCGGAGTCTATTAAAACTTCCAACGTACCAACAGTATCCCCAGTGAAGTTACCATCAACGTCCCAGCAAAGTACCTCTCTCCCCACAGAGTACTGTTCCCCAGCAAGATCGCTAGAGTAGTTATTCCCCGCAGAGTAATCTCTTCATCAAGTTTATTCCCCAACGGAGTCATCTTCTCCTACCGGTATTCTTGCAACCATCACTCCCCAGTGGAAACAAAAGCTCTACATCAGCCCAGGATTTAACTTCCCGGCACCCGTCAAGGATTTATTTTCCTAAGACAAAAACATACATTCATAAACATCGCATTTCCATACATTATAGCATGCATATACGCATCATGAACATACAATCTCATTTATGTTGAGAGCATCATTTCTTGATATATATCGTGCATTTCATACATCATGACATTGCATATGACTGACCCTTTACTGTTTCAGGGAAAGACGAATCAGTAAACACCGCTGACCACTCATATGACCTGGTAGTCCCCTCAAAAGAAAAAAAAAACTACATCTATGGAAGACTTTCGTCTGGTTCAGTTAAATCGACCCTAAGATTTTTCTGATTCTTATCCAGTCAAAGATATTCCAAGACTTTCGTCTGGTTCAGTTAAATCGACCCTAAGATTTTTCTGATTCTGATCCAGTCAAAGTTAATCCAAGACCTTCTCTGGTTCAGTCAGATCGACGCTAAGATCTCCCTGATTCTTATTCCAGTTGAAGATTCCAAGACCTTGCCTGGTTCAGTTAAATCGACTCCTAAAGATTTTTCTGATGCCGATCCAGTCAAAGGCCTTCTCTGGTTCAGTCAGATCGACGCTAAGATCTCCCTGATTCTTATTCCAGTTGAAGATTCCAAGACCTTGTCTGGTTCAGTTAAATCGACTCCTAAAGATTTTTCTGATGCTGATCCAGTCAAAGGCCTTCTCTGGTTCAGTCAGATCGACGCTAAGATCTCCCTGATTCTTATTCCAGTTAAAGATTCCAAGACCTTGCCTGGTTCAGTTAAATCGACTCCTAAAGATTTTTCTGATGCCGATCCAGTCAAAGGCCTTCTCTGGTTCAGTCAGATCGACGCTAAGATCTCCCTGATTCTTATTCCAGTTGAAGATTCCAAGACCTTGCCTGGTTCAGTTAAATCGACTCCTAAAGATTTTTCTGATGCCGATCCAGTCAAAGGCCTTCTTTGGTTCAGTCAGATCGACGCTAAGATCTCCCTGATTCTTATTCCAGTTGAAGATTCCAAGACCTTGCCTGGTTCAGTTAAATCGACTCCTAAAGATTTTTCTGATGCCGATCCAGTCAAAGGCCTTCTCTGGTCCAGTTAAATCGATTCCTAAAGATTTTCCTGATGAAGACTCAGTAGAAGACATCCAAGATTCCTTCATCGTTACTGTTGAGGTAGTAATCACCCAAGGTTCTCTCATCGTTACTGTTGAGGTAGTAATCGCCCAAGGTTCTCTCATCGTCCCGTTGAGGTAGTAACCATCCCCGATTCATTCATCACCTTTTGAAGCCCCAGACTCGATTCCTGTATCTCGCCAGGGCATGTCTGAAGAGTTTAAAGATTCGATACCTGCATCCAGCCAGAACGCATCTACACAAAGAGTTTGAAGACCAGCTCCTGTAACAGGCCAGGTAATCATTTTCTTTTTCAGGTACGCAAGTTCTCGCTAAGGAATCTCTTACGCGATCAATAATCTCCAGATGGCATCTATAAGCCCATCCTCCTATCCATCTCTCCAAATGGCATCTATAAGCCCATTCCCATCATCACACTGCTAACATGTGAGCGCAAATTTCTGGGCACTCTAGTGTTCAATCATCTTCCACCTTCGGATTACGAAAGGCACGTCAGCCAATCTACATCCTCAGGTCTAAGAAGATTTAACAGGGGCAAATGTTATACCCCAAAATTTGCCCTCCCATATTCTTCAAGGTTTGCTAAGATCATGCTTCAAAATCTCCCAAGAGTTGCACAGTCCAATTGCCTCATAACAGTCAAAAATTAGGGTTTTGGTTCTGGCAAAGAAGTTGAAGTTTACAAGGGTCCAATCAAGTCCCACATGCCTATAAACATTGTCAAGCATCCATATGCCAAGTCTCAAGACTCACAGCACAAAATTGCACAGTCAAAAACCCTAATTGCTCAACAGTCAACTGTAGGGGCAAAATGGTCATTTGGCAGTCAAAAGTCAAAATTTTTGGTCAACATCTTATTTTGAAGCCACAAACATAATTTGATCAATTCTTGATCATGATTCTCAAGGCATGGCTCAAAAAGTCTCAAGATGCAAAAGTTTCTATTTTTGGACAATTGGAAAAGTCAACTGCAAATTGACCAGGGCATAACTTCCACATGGTTTATCAGAAAAATTCCATCCAAAGCTCATTTTGAAGAGAATGACATTTCCTACAACTCATCTTCACACTTTAAGTCCAATAAATGCTCTCACAAAAAGTTATCAATCTCAACATTATAGGTCATTTTTAAAAGTCAACAAAAAGGCACTTTAAGTCAAAGACCATAACTTTAGATTGGTAAACCAAAATGACATGGGACCAAATACATTGGTTAGAGGACTTCAAGACCTTTCCAAAATGTCCAAGAACATGATCAAAGCTTAAAAATTGAGCAAGATATGCCTTGTGGAAGTTGGGAAATTTTTGGGAAGTCAACTTTGCTTCAAATGCCTCAAAATTGCTAATGGGCCTCAATTTCTTCCATGAATCATCACCCAAAAGCCATGCACGACCCATTAAGCCAAAAGGGAGTTATTTTCTTATTTTTAATTAATTAATTGAATTTTTAATCCTATTAATTCATTTAATTAAAATTAAATATGAGAAAAATACTAAATCACAACTTTCAAATCTTTTTATACAGCATATTCTCCCATTAAGACCTAAATATTTCGTGTACCACATCAAAGAGACCAAATCTTCCAAATAGGCAATTTTTCATGGCAAAAAGGATTGAAAAAGATATGCAAAATCAAAAATTCAAAAGCATTGAAACAATGGATCATGGGCTTATTTTTCTAACCTAATTCATTCACACATATATGCACAATGGAACCCTAATGAAAAGAACACGAATAACTGCCCAAGAACTGCAGACCAAGTTGCAAATTTTCATCAAGTTTTTGAAAACTAAAAACATAGTTCCAGTGTGATTCAAAGCCTAAAACCCATTCCAAAGGCTTGCTGGGACTTTCTTGAACGTGTCTCAATCCTTTTCCAATCTCCACGCACAAAGAATTGGTAGAATAAAGTCACACTTTTCTCAAACTTTTTCATAATCGTGTTTCAATATACATGCATTTTTCATACGTTTTGAATGTGGATTTACACTAATATGAAGGTTCTGAAGCTAATGGTACCCTTTGATTTAACTAACAACGCCTGTATAGAGATTTGCCATTAATGCTTGCTAGGATTTCAGAAGCTTGGAAATAGGGCTTTTCACATATGAAAAAATTGGACCTCAAGACCAGTATGGTTGAATTCGTCGCAAGAAGCCTGATTCAATGAGACCCTCGCGCTCAATTTATGCAGCTTGTGGGCGTATTCGATATTATTCGTTGTTTCAGTTTGTGGGGGTTTAAAACCCCCGCTATTTAATTATTTTACAGGTACAAAACGAGGAAGAAGCTATCGTGTCATTGCAGGATTGGGACGTTCAAACATCTGGCGCGCTTTTTGAGTTATGCTATTAATTTTCATTGTGTTATTATAATATTTGTTTCCTATTCCATATACAAAGCGCGCATACAACTCAACTGGCAAGGCATTCGTTTGGTAAACACTGGGACCTGGGTTCGATTCCCAGGTCCCCCACTTATTCCATATTTTTTCCATTAACGTGCCTCTATGCAGCGCCCATCATTCAGTCCACCATGCATCCCAACGCAGTGGCTTGACAAGTGGATTCTTGATCAATCAAAAGGCTAGAACGTGCAGCCTACCATACACATTCAGTCAACCACATGCATGCAAACGTGGAAAGTCAAACGGGCTTCCTGTTCTTGGGCCAAGATCCTTCCAACAACACCTCTCAAATGGGCCAGATACCCCCCAATGTTTGTATATCTTTTAATTTCTTTTCTTTTCTTTTCTTTTTTTTTTAATTCTTTTGATCACTTTTATTTAATTTACTTCAAATAACTTTCTTTTCATAATAAAACCAGAAAATCATAAAACAAAAAATATGTTTTATTAATATTAATTTCTATTAATTTTGTAAATAAAATTTTATTAATCAATTTAGGTTAATTTAGGTCTTCAACTTTAATGTTTTTTTCCTTAAATAAACTAAAAAAAATGTAGAAATTAGGGTTTGTCACATTTTTATTCTTTTTCTTAATAAATAACCTTTTTATTATTATTAATTATTAATTAATTTTGTAAATACTTATGTAACTAAATAATTAGTAAATTAGGTCAAAACTTAAATATTTTCTTTAATAATTAAAAACAATTTAGAATTAGGGTTTTATTTAATTTCTAATTTTAATTAATTCTCTTTATTTCCATTAAATACCAAAAACCATAAAAAATAACCTTGTTTCTTTCTTTAATCATTAATTAATTTATTAATTTCATTTAATTTCTTTAAAGGGTCCAACGCCCTCGCATACTCGATTCTAAATTCTTTTCGCGCGTTTATTTTTATTTCCTTTTTAAATATAATGTAATTGCCCCCAAAGCTTTGTAATAGTAATTAGGACTCCATTTATTTTCCGCATTCTATTCAAATCGGGTCTTTGTTAATTTGGCGATGTATAGACCCGCGCCTTGTAATAGCGTAGGACCTTTATTTTTCCGCACTTTAATTTCCGCACCTTTTAACTGCTAATCACATGAAAGAATGAATGGCCCAAATAAAATCAAAGCGTAGCTCACCCAATGCATGATCAAGATAAAACATAAAGTGAAAATGGCACACAATTCACACACCACTCTTAGGGTACGCCTCACTGTTGCCTTGCCCCTCGAAACGTGGTCGTCGAGTATAGGACGTTTTAGTAAGTCCTTATGCCCATGAACATGGCATAAGGGTAGCTTATAAGGTGTCCTACTGTTGTTCCGGTGATCACATTGTTGCCTTGCCCCTCGAAACATGGTCGTCGACTATAGGACGTCTTAGTAAGTCCTTATGTCCATTGATCTAGTTGCCTCGAAACGGTTGCCTCGGAATAGTTGCCTCGGAATAAAAAGATCAATGGCATAAGGGTAGCTTCTAAGGTGTCTTACTGTTGCTCGGGGACCACACTATCCCTAAACTCGAATTGACCCGAACACCTCCAACGGTGGTGCTACCTACCTCTCAATGGTGGGATGGCACTACCTAAAGGACATTTACACAGCCTAATTCCTTAGGGTAGGTAGATGACTCATAGATACTTGCTCTAATTCAAAACAAATCAAAACTTTTCACACCGACACTTTTCAAAAAGTTTTCAAAACAATTTTTCAAACACTCTTGAGGACTGATATAAGAGTCGATCTGAAACTTTCAAACGAAACTTTTTCAAACTCACTCACCTTGAAAAGCAAACAAACATTTTGAAAACACAAATGAGCAAGTATCTAAGAGCCCATAGATAACCATGGATAGAAAGGGTGCTAACACCTTCCCTTTCTATAAATCTACCTCCCGAACCGAGAAACAATCTCATAAGGAATTTTTCTGTGCTTTTGTCCTTTCCATGTTGGAGAAAATAAAAGACGGTGGCGACTCTTGCTTCCGCGACATTTCGCGAACCAGCGTTAAACAGTCAGTTCCAGATCCACCGATCACACCAATGATCTTTCCTCTCTGATTGCCTCCAAATCCTACGTGGCCTCCAGGCTTAAGTTCCAGGCTTTGGAACATATGCCTTCTTCCCGTCATGTGTCGTGAGCAGCCAGAGTCCATACCATGATTGGTGTCTTTGCTTTGCTGCTAAAGACATTTGCCACATGTATTATTTTATCCTTAGGTACCCACATTTTCTTGGGTCCTGATTTGTTAGTTTTACCAAAACTCTAGTTAAATTTTGGTTTGACAGAGTAATCACTACTTGTGTATTTTATGTCATGTGTGTGCCTATATATAAAGTGTGAATCAAGTGGAGTGCGTTTTATAACTAAGTCAATGGCATTTTTTGGTGTAGGTACCTTACCTTGATATCCTATCCCTTTTCTGCCATTTCTGCTAACTCCATAGATCATTGAAGCCATCTTGCTTCTGTCTATGTTTTTAGCAAGAAACTTCTGAAAGCTGTGATCATACTCTTTGATGATCTCATCAGCATTGCTGGGAGTTTCAGGGATTGTTTCCTTCTGATAGTTTTGCAACTGGCTTTCTAATTTTGAAATTTTTTCTTTTAACTCAGAATTCTCCAATATGAGACTCTCAGTCTTATCAGAGTCAGAAGCAAGATTCCTTTTCAGGTTTCTGAGTTTGACTCTGATCTGCTGATACCTTTCCAGAATTTCATTAAGGCTTTCAGCTAGTTCAGCCTTAGTAAAGTTTATAGTAAAGTCAGGGAATACCACTTCTGTATCTGATTCAGAGTCTGAATCAGAAGCTTCACTGTCTTCAGATACATTTTCCATGAGAGCTATGTTTGCTCTTTCATCATCTGATTCTGAGTCAGCTTCAGATGTGTCAGAATCATCCCATGTAGTCATGAGACTTTTCTTCTTTTCCTTGCCAAACTTCTTTTTGGGCTTCTCCTTCTGAAGCTTTGGGCAATCACTTTTGTAGTTCCCTTGCTCGTTACATTCATAGCAGATGATGTCTTTGTTGTTTGGCTTTCTGTATCCTGAAGAACCTTCGGATCTTCTGTGTCCAGAGGAGGATTCTGACCTTCTGTATCTAGAGGAAGATTCATTCTGATTTTCTGATCTTCTGGGATTCCTGAACTTCCTTTGCCTCTGCTTCGACAATTGGTTCACCCTTCTGGAGAGGAGAGACAATTCATCTTCTTCTGATGAGGATCCATCAGAGGTTTCTTCCACAGCCTGCAAAACTTTGGAGTCAGATTTTCTGTTAGATTTTAAAGCTAATGGCTTACCTTGCTTTTGAGGTTCATCTGCTTCTAGCTCTATCTCGTGACTTCTGAGGGAGCTGACAAGTTCCTCCAGAGATATTTTGTTGAGATCCTTGGCTAGCTCAAGCGCTGTGACCATTGGCCTCCACTATTTTGGCAAGCTTCTGATGATCTTCTTAACGTGATCAGCAGTGGAATACCCTTTGTCAAGAACTTTTAGACCAGCAACAAGAATTTGGAATCTTGAAAACATAGTTTCTATTGATTCACTATCTTCCATCTTGAATGCCTCATACTTCTGAATGAGCGCAAGGGATTTGGTTTCTTTGACTTGAATGTTGCCTTCATGCGTTATTCTCAGAGAATCAAACATATTCTTGGTAGTTTCTCTGTTTGATATTTTCTCATATTCTGAATATAAGATGGCGCTGAGAAGAATTGTTCTGGCCTTGTGATGATTTATGAACTCACGCTTTTGCTGATCAAACATCATTTTTCTGTCAATCTTTTGACCACGTCCATCCATTGGGTGCGTGTATCCATCAGTCACCATGTCCCACAGATCAGCACCATGGGCCAGAAAGAAACTCTCACTTCTGTCTTTCTAGTAGTCAAAGTTCTCTCCATCAAAGATTGGAGGTTTGCCACTGAATTTGTCCCTTTCTTCATTGTTGTCATTGCTGATGTTTTGACTTGGTCCTGCCATTATGTTTTTCTGACGCTGGATCTTGTACTGACACGGTTAAGTGTTTAAGCTCAGAACCAGGCACTCTGATGCCAATTGAAGATGTGAAAAACACAAGAAGGGGGGAGTTGAATTGAAAAACTTAAATCAAAAGGCATAATAAAACAATATTTTTATCCTGGTTCGTTTGATCTCAAACTACTCCAGTCCACCCATCAAGGTGATTTCGCCTCTCTCCAACGAGGTCTTAATCCACTAACCTCAAAGGATTATAACAGCTACTTTAACAACTATTAAAGTCTTCTTGAGTACAACCACAAACCAGTTAATCTCAAGGAAATCTTTTACAAATAATTGAACAAGAGTGTGTTGTTGTTTTCTAACAAAACAGTATATCACAATTGTGATAATTACACAGATTAAGCTTGGAATAGAATAAATTTGCTAGAGCTTGAATATGTGTGATTTGGAATTCTCTGCAAATTGATGTGTGCGTACGTACGTGCTTCTTTCACAAGCTGACTTGTTTATATAGGCAAGCAAGAGACGTTGTCCATAAAGCAAGTTTAATGTTAATAACACACTTTCCTTTTGTAGAAGATCTTGTCTGAAGAAAGCCGTTGGCATTTAATTCTGTCTTGAATAATTAATAACGCTTCAGAGTCTTCTTTGCTTTAACTGCTGATGACGCTTCAGAGTGTTAATGACTTGGTTGAGATGTCTTTGTTCAGAGTCAGAGTGTACTTGTTTAAAGCGCAGATTCTGGTCATCAAACTTCAGTGTAAAACTTGTTTTGCTTTCAGCGTATGATACTTCAGTTTATCTTCTGATGCTGATCCATCAGAACTTCTGCATATACAAAACATAATTTTAAGGAGCATATTTGTTCTTTGTATTTTGTTATCATCAAAACTCTAATCAAGGGTTGTAGAATCAAACTCTGTTCTAACATGAGGTGCATGTCAGCGTGTCTATGGAACTTGTCGAACCTATTGGCATGTTCTTTGGCGTCTTGTTGCATCGTCGGCCAGTAGTACCCTGCTCCCAGCGCCTTTCACGCTAGGGACCTTCTGCCCATATGTTGGGCATTGATTCCTTCATGGATTTCCTGTAGTACCTCGGGGACCACGGATTCTTCGACACACTTCAAGAGTGGGATGGAGAATCCACGATGATACAGCTTGTGCTCGAGCACCACATAAAAGAATGCTCGTCGTTTGGTCGCGGTTGCCTCCCTTCAGTCTAGAGGAAGATCCCCTCGTCAGAAAATTGAACACCGGGGTCATCCAGGATGAGCTGTCCCCGATGGCATTTACCTCGAGTAGAGTCGTGGTCCTTCTAATGCTCGGGTGAGGTAGGGACTCTTGTATGATCGATTTGTTTCCACCCTTCTTCTTTGTACTCGCGAGCTTCAAAAGTATGTTGGCCCGTGTGTTTTGTTCACGTGGTACGTGTGTAATTTCTGATCGGTAAAAAAATTTCATGTGTTCTCTGACCAAGTTCAAATATTCAATGAGGCTGTTTTTCTTAGCCTGGTATCCCCCTTAAACTTGAGATGCGACAAGTTAGGAATCAGTGAAAATTTGTATTTCTCAGGCACCCAAATCCTCGACCAGTCTTAACCCCGCGAGCAGGGTCTCATATTCAGCCTGATTGTTCGAGGTCAGAAAAGAGAGAGTGAGAGAGTGTTCGATCATGACGCATTCCTCGTTTTCGAGGAGGATTCCTACTCCACTCCCTGTCAAGCTGGAGGCTCCGTCCACAAAGATGGTCCACTTGTGCTCCTTCCATGCGGGGGGGGGGGGGGGGGGGGTTGTGAGCGGTCATCCCCGTGACAAAGTCGGTCAAAGATTGGGCCTTTAGGGCCTTCCTGCTTTCTTATTGGATGCCGAACTCCGAAAGCTCCAAGGACCACTTTAGCATTCAACCTTCCATATCTGATCGACCTAAGAGTTGTCTCACGGGCTGGTCCGTCCGTACGACGATCGTGTGTGTGAGGAAATAGTGTCTGAGCCTTCTCGTCATGTTGACAAGGGCCAAGTCCACCTTCTCGATCTGTTTGCATCTGACCTTGGGTCCCTAGAGCACTTTGCTCGTGAAATACACAAGTTTTTGACCGTCAAGAGTCTCGCGAATGAGGGCCGCACTGACGGCCTCGACGGAGACGGCCAGATACATGAACAAGGTCTCCTCGTCTATTGGTCGTGATAGTATGGGCGGTTGCAAAAGGCTCTGCTTGAGATGGAGGAGGGCTTTCTCGCATTCCTCGGTCCACTTGAAAGCTTCCTCCTTATGCAAGAGTTTTAAAAATGGAAGGGCGTGTTGAGCAGATTTCGCCACGAAACGAGAGAGCGAGGCGAGCATGCTGTTCAGGACTTGTATGGATTTTTTTGAATTAGGTGTAGGGAGGTCGGAGAACGCCCATCACTTGTTAGGTTTGGCTTCGATTCCTCATTCTGTTAGGTAAAAACCGAGGAACTTGCCTGCCTTAACCCCGAAGGTGCACTTCTCGGGGTTGGACCTTATTCCACATTGCCTTGCTTAGGCGAAGACTTTCCTGAGGTGGACAGCATGATCGGTGTCTGCTCGAGATTTGACGATTATATCGTCCATGTATACCTTGAGCATGTCTCCGATCTCGTTATGAAAGACTTTATTCATCATCCGCTGGTATGTTGCCCCTGTGATTTTCATACCAAAGGGCATTACGTTGTAGTAGTAATTGTCCGAACTGGTCATGAAAGCGGTGCAGTGTTTGTCGCTCATTGCCATTGGGATTTGGTTGTAGCCCAAATAGGCTTCCATGAAATATAGAATTTTATAGTCGGCCGAATTATCGACCAACATGTCAATATTAGGCAAAGGAAATGCATCTTTGGGGCATGCCCGATTAAGATCGGTATAATCAATACACATGCGCCATTTTCCATTATTCTTTTTGACAAGTATAACATTTGACAGCTGTTGTACCCTTAAATTTGCCCTCCCATATTCTTCAAGATTTGGCAAGATAATGGTTCAAAATCTCTCAAGGGTTGCACAATCCAATTGCCTCCTAACACAGTCAAAATTAGGGTTTTGGTTCTGGCAAAGAAATTGAGGTTTCCAAGGGTCCAATCAAGTCCCAAATGCCTATATACATTGTCAAGCATCCATATGTCAAGTTTCAAGACTCACAGCATCAAGTTGCACAGTCAAAAACCCTAATTGCTCCACAGTCAACTGCAGGGGCAAAATGGTCATTTGACAGTCAAAAGTCAAAAATTTTGGTCAACATCTTATTTTGAAGCCACAATCATCATTTGATTAATTCTTGATCATGATTCTCAAAGCATGGCTCAAAAAGTCTCAAGATGCAAAAGTTTCTATTTTTGGACAGCTGAAAAAGTCAACTGCAAATTGACCAAGGCATAACTTCTTCATGGTTTATCAGAAAAATTCCATCCAATGCTCATTTTGAATAGAATGACATTTCCTACAACTCATATTCACACTCCAAGTCCAAGAAATGCTCTCACAAAAAGTTATCAATTTCAACATTATAGGTCATTTTCAAAAGTCAACAAAAAGGCACTTTAAGTCAAAGACCATAACTTGAGATTGGTAAATCAAAATGACATGGTACCAAAGGAATTGGTTAGAGGACTTCAAGACCTTTCCAAAATGTCCAAGAACATGATCATAGCTTCAAAATTGAGCAAGATATGCATTGGAGAAGTTGGGAAATTTTTGGGAACTTTCAAAAGTCAACTTTGCCTAAAACACTTCAAATTTGCTAATGGGCCTCAAATTCTTTCTTGAATCATTACCCAAAGCCTATGCACGACCCATTTAGCTCAAAATGATTTATTTTCTTATTTTTAATTAATTAATTGAATTTTTATTATTATTAATTCATTTAATTGGTTTTAATTGTAGAAAAATATCAAATAATGGTTGTCAAATCTTTTTATGCAGCAAATATACTCCACACATGCTAAGGATTTCGTGCATCACTCAAGGGGACAAGATCTTCCATAATTGGCAAAGTTTTCATGGAAAAAGATTGAAAAATATATGGTGAAAATCAAAGATATGAAACATTAATTCATGGACTTTTGGGCCAAGGTTTTGACCTAATTTGCTTCACATACAAAGGCACAAGTGAACCCTAGTGCAGAACACACGTGAAAACTGCTCAGAGGCCATAACCAATTTGCAAAAAAAATCAAGAAAGTTGTGAAACTGAAACCATACTTGCAGTGCCTTTCCACGCCTAAAAACAATTCCATCATCTTGCCTGAGTTACCAGGAAGCTATTGCACCCAAGAACAGGCTCTCATACTCAAAGAAACGGTAGAACAGAGTCACGTTTGTCACAAATATTTCCATAATCGAATTCTAATTTCTATGCATCATTCATGTGTTTTGATTATTGATTTATGCTACTAACATCTCCCTGAAGCTTTTGGTAACGTTTAATTGTGCTAAAACTGCTTGCATCAAAATCTGCCATGGACAAAATTTAGGGTTTAGAAGCTTGAAAATTAGGGCTTTCATGTAGAGGAAAAATTAAACCTTGAGACCTATACAGCTGAATTCAGAAGCTCAATACGGTTTGAATGGCAACCTCGCGCTCAATTTATGTGACTCACAGAGTTGTTCGCTATTTTTCACTATTGCACTTAGTGGGGGTTTAAAACCCCCGCTATCTTATTCATGTTGCAGGTACAAACAAAGACGAAGACAGGCGTGGCATCATGCTATTGGGGCATTCAAATGTTAGCGCGTTTTTTAAACGTTTCAGCATAACTGATTTTTTTTATATATTATATTTGCTGTCCATTATGTGTACAAACGCGTTGCCTAGCTCAGTTGGTTGAGGATGTGTATTGCAAGCATTGGGACCTGGGCTCGATTCCCAGGTCCCCCCATATACTTAATGATTTTTGTTTTAACACGTTCACATGCAGCGCTTCTCCAACGTCTCACCATACAGCCTCACGCATAGCTTGCCAAGTGGCCTTGGTGAGCAATCTGAAGGCCACAGAATGAGATCCAGGGTGCACTTCAGTCAATGAGCGTGTACACAATTCTGAAAGTCAAACGTGACTTTGCTTCAATGGGCCAGAATTTTGCAATCAAAACCTCCCCTTGGGCCTGATACCCCCCCCCCCTTGGTTTGCATATTTGTTTTCTTTTCTTTTTTAATTATAATTCTTTTCAATTGTTTTTTAATTGTTTTTATTAATTCACCATTAATTAATTTTCATAATAAAAAATCAGAAACCAAAAAATGTTTTATATTTAATTATTATTAATTTCACCACTAACCTATTTTTTGTAAATAAATAACTAACAATTAATCTAGTTTAAATTAGGTTTTAATTTTGACACTTTTTCTTAATAAATAAAAATTACATAGAATTAGGTTTTGGACACTTTTTTTTCTTAATTAATTATTTGCATCATTATTCATTATTACTATTTATTAACCATTATTTTTGTACATAAATATGTAAATTAACTAATTAGTTTAAATTAGGTCAACTTTGACGTTTCATTAATAATTAAAATATATAGAATTAGGGTTTCCTCTTGATTTTTCTTTTCTTTACTCCATAAATACAAAAAACATAAAAAACATTTTCTTTCCTTTAATTAAATAATTAATTAGACTTTAATTTAATTTAATTTCTCAAAAGGGTCAAAACCCTCGGACGTCCTGATTTTAATTCTTTTCGCGCATCATTATTTTATTGATTATTATGTAACTGCTTTTCGGATGTAATAGTAATTAGGTTTACCGCATTTTTTACTTTCCGCATTTTTATCAAAAACGGGTCTTTGTATTTTGGCGATGTATAGACCCGCGCCTTGTAATAGCGTAGCTTTTATATTTCCGTCTTTTAATTTTCCGCACTCCTAAATTCTAAATTGCATGAAAGAATGTATGTTAACTAAAAACAACGCGTAGCTCACGATGCCCTGATCAAAGATAAACTTAACATGAAAACAACACACAAATACACACACCACTTATAGGCTACGCCTCACTCGTTGCCTTCGAAACGTGGTCGTCAAGTATAGGACGTTTTAGCGGTCCTTATGTCCATGATCCAGTTGCCTCGAAACAGTTGCCTCGAAACAGTTGCCTCGAAATGGTTGCCTCGGATTAAAAAAGGATCTAGGACATAAGGGTAGATTCTAAGGTGTCCTACTGTTGCTTCGGTGACCACACTGTCCCTACAATCGAATTGACCCGAACACCTCCAATGGTGGTGCTACCTACCTTTCAATGGTGGGATGGCACTACCTTAAGGACTTCTACACAGCTTAATTCCTTAGGGTAGGTAGATGACTCATGGATACTTGCTCTCTTCAAAAACAATCAAAAATCTTTTCACACTGACACTTTTTAAAAGCTTTCAAAGCAAATTTTTCAAACACTCTTGAGGACAGATACAAGAGTCATTCAGAAATCTTTCAATGAAACTTTTTCAAACCCACTCACATTTTGAAAAGCAGACAAACATTTTTGAAAACATAAGAGCAAGTATCTAAGAGCCCGTGGATAACCACGGATAGAAAGGGTGCTAACACCTTCCCTTTCTATAAATCTACCTCCCGAACCGAGAAACGTTCTCATAAGGAATTTTGTTGTGCTTTTGTCCTGTCCATGTTGGAGAAAATAAAAGACGGTGGCGAATCTTGCTTCCACGACATTTCGCGAACCAGCGTTAAACAGTCAGTTCTAAATCCACCGATCACAGAACTGGCGACTCTGCTGGGGATACTTTAAAGTGAGGTGTACCTTAGGATAGCTCATACTTGTGTTTTCAATTGCTTTATTTTGTTTGCTTTATTATTGTGGGCACTGTCTTGGGAGTTCTATAGATCCTAACCCGGATCTGGGGGATACCTTCTTAGAAAGTAGCAACAAGACTGTGAGGGAACTGTGCGGGGTATACCGACACGGTCGAAGCAGTCTGCTACGTTGATGTGGCACTTTGGTGAGTACCGGTAACCCTTGAGTCAAGTCAAGGAGAGTACGGGGCCGCCGCGTGGTGTCGTGAAGCATCAACTGACCTTAGGAACCTTAATTGAACCATCTTGGCCTCTTTAGGGTAGTGAGATAACTGACTTTGGTGCAGTCCGAAGTTGGTTGATACTCGATACTACACTCAGTTGAGGGTTGCTTTCTTGGAATATTTCGATCGCCAGTTCAGTGGCTAAATCGAAACGATGAACACAGAAAGCAATACAATGATATTGAGACCCTTAGAACCCGGTTACTTTTGATAGGACAGGTTTTGAGCCCACCAACCTCAAGAGGGTAATACCTAGACCCTATGCTGGCCTGAACTCTAAGGGCTGTCTTGTGTGCCTTACCATGTTTGCTTTTTATGGATATTTGTGGTGTGTTTTTATCATAGCATCATAACATCATACAGCATCACATGCATCCACTAACAATTTCAGGGGTTCGAATCTTCATCTTTGTTCTTGTTTTGTAGGACATGGAAACTCTCCACAGAAAGACAATTCAGATCAACCTTGTAAGGGTCCCTCCTCAGCTTAAGGAACTTATATCCAGGATTCCCGAGAGCTCTTCTTTCAGTGAGAAACATGGAAGACTCATCAGCTTGGTCAATACCAACATTGAGGAAGATATGATAAAGGTCCTCTTCCAGTTCTTTGACCCTCTGCACCACTGCTTTACTTTCCTGGATTATCAACTGGTGCCTACATTGGAAGAGTTCTCCCAGCTTCTGATGATCCCTATCCTTAGTCAACTACCCTACAACGGTACGGAAAGGGAACCCAAACTTGAAGAGGTTGCTAAAGCATTATGCCTACAACCATCTGACATCAAGGGACATTGGGAAGTTAGAAGTGGTATCAAAGGGTTCTTGGCCAGGTTTCTGTTTGAGAAGGCCCAAGAATGTTAGAATTCCCTTGACCTACAGGCCTTTGAAGAAGTTGTGGCCCTCCTTGTCTATGGGTTGGTGTTGTTCCCTAATCCAGACCAGCTTATAGATATCAATGCCGTCAAGATCTTCATGTCCAGGAATCTTATACCTACGTTGCTTGGGGACATCCTTCACTCATGTTACACTCGAACCATGAGAAAAAGAGGTGTTCTTATGTGCTGCACTCCTCTCCTGGGAAGGTGGTTTATTTTGCACCTTCCACAATCAGTTTTGAAGAATGAGCGGGGTTTGAGATGGTCACAACGATTGATGACTCTTACACATGCTGATATACATTGGTGTTCTCGGTCCAGAGAACATGTCACTATCATTGATCGTTGCGGGGAGTTTCCTAATGTTCCTTTACTTGGAATCAGAGGAGGTATTACTTACAACCCGTGTCTGGCTTTGAGACAGTTTGGATATGCTCAGAGGGATGGCCCTCATGACATGTTAATTCCTGACATAGTTTTTGACTTCGACAACGATGCACAAGGACTTCGCTAGAAATTTATCAGAGCTTGAAGGATGCCCAGCAGGGTAGACAGCAAGACACTGGGGCACAGGAACTCCATCCCGTTGGAGCCTTATCTCAAGTGGGTATGGGCCCGCTCCCAGAAGTTAGTGATACCATATCCTCATGTTCTCCCTGTGATCAAGGAGCCAGTGTTGGAAGGAGAAGTCTCCTACACCATTCAACATCCTGACATGCCTACATCCTGGGAAGAAATGCAGAAGAGCTGGATCCAGCTTAAGGAAGAACGAAATTCTCTTGAAGCTAGTCTACATGCCAGTGAGAAGTAGGTCTTGGAGCTTACCCGCCTACTGCACGAGGAAAAGACTCTCAACACTTACATAGCTCCAAAGAGGATGCGCATTGTCTTTTGGGATTAGTTTACTTTGTAATTTTTGCCCATGAGGCTTTGATGTACTGAACAATTCTTTCTTAATGATAACGTGTGTCCCTTTTTGTCTAAAATAAATTTGAACTTTCAAACCCTTGAATGTATTGCATAAACAACATATCATGCATCATGTGCATAGCAGGTACTCTTTTTTACAGGTGGATTAATCTTCTTCGCTGTTTATTTCAGCTCGCCATCATGAATCCTGAATCATCTACTGAGCAATCCATCAAGGCCCTCCAGGCCCAAAACGCACATTTCCAAGAGCTGATCATGAGTTTAGCCCAAGGTCAAGAGGAATTGAAGGCTCTGCTAGTCAAGAAGAAGAAGAAGAGAACTGCATTATTCAACACTGGCCGGAGGTTTGGTAACACACTGCAGAATGAGGTTGATCAAGCTGGTTCTTCTGTGGGGAAAGGCAGTCCCCAAGGGGGAAGGGTTCCTAGTCCGGTGGTCTCTGACAACGAGACTGATTTCAATGAAGAGCAGTACCCTCCAACTGAAGACAAGTACAAGCAGTTAGAGGATCGCCTGAATTCCATGGAAATTCAACAAGTGCCTGGGTTGGATTTTGGAGACCTGGGTCTATCTTCTGGTGTGGTAATCCCACACAAGTTCAACGCACCATCTTTCGCAAAGTATGACGGGGCGTCCTGCCCTAAGCTACATCTCAGATCTTATGTGCGGAAGATCCAGCCGTATACTGTGGACAAGAACTTATGGATCCATTTCTTCCAAGAGAGTCTTTCAGGGACTCATCTCGAATGGTTCTATCAGCTGGATGGAACCAAGGTTCGTAACTGGGAGGAATTGGCTACTGCTTTTTACAAGCAGTATTAGTATAATGCCGACCTCGCTTCTACACGTACCCAACTCCAGGGTATGTCGCTAGGATCGGGAGAAGGTTTTAAAGAGTATGCGCAGAAGTGGAGGGACCTGGCTGGCAGGGTGCAGCCGCCGTTAACCGACCGTGAACTTGTGGACATGTTCTTAGGGACCCTATCCGGGCCATTCTTCAATCATCTCATTGGCAATTCGTCTACAGGGTTTACAGACCTCATTCTGACTGGGGAAAGGATAGAAGCTGGAATGAAATCAGGGAAGATACAGAAAGGTGCATCCTCAAGTTCTGAGAAGAAACCTTTCAAGAAGGAAGCCAATGTTGTGTATGGGCCCAGGAGGCAAAACAAACCAGAACGCCGCCAAGCTGTCAACGCAGTGGTGATTGCAAAGCCTGCTGCCGCTCCTCGGCAACCTAACCAACCAAGGGGTGAGAGACCCAGAAGAGAATATACTCGGCTTAGTATGACCTTGTCGTAGATCTTGTCGCAACTGCTATCGACCAACTTGGTAACCGTCAGAGAAGCTCCGAAGGTGGTAAACACAACCTCTCCGAAGTACAATCCCAACGCCCACTGTGCTTATCACTCTAATAGCCCGGGGCATTCTACTGATGACTGCTGGGCCCTGAGAAATACGGTCCAGGACCTTATCGATGCCAAGGAAATACAATTTGAGGCGCTCGAGAGGCCCAACATTGTGACTGCTCCTATGCCCCAGCATGGAGTAAATGCTATTGAGGAAGACCTGTATGCCGTTTCTGTGGATGATGTTGCTACCCCTTTATTGACTGTCAAGAGGAACCTGTTGCTAGCCGGTTTATTTCCGGGTTGTAGCAAGGGTTGCCTTTTGTGTGCCGTTTCCCCTGCTGGTTGTCCGTTGCTGAAGTCAGGCGTCCAAAACCTGATGGATAGCAAAGAAATTTTGTTCAAGAAAACCGTTGTTCCTATTGTTCCTACTGAAGAAGTATCTGTTGTCACCATCTTCAACAATCCTACCAAGGCTCCCCCGAGGAAGCCAGTCAAAATCATGTCTGTTGCACCTATTATCATTACTGTTTCGGGGCCCCTCCCCTATAAATCTGACAAGGCTGCCCCATGGCACTATGGGGCAGATGTGTATGTGCTTGGAGTGAAACAGGAGTTCAACACTAGTATCGGTATCAGTAACATCACCGGTCCCGCTAAAGTTACTCGCAGTGGCAGGCTCTTCTCGCCTGACATTGCGCCACCAGTTATCCGAAGACCTCTTATCATCACGCCTACAAGTATGCCTGTTCCCCCTCTTGATTAAGTTTCTACCCCTGCTGCCGAGTCATCTGACACTCGGGGTAAAGGGATTGCTGATGTGCCCCCAGATGGAGGCACCGAAGACTGTTAATGTTGAAGCGTCACAGCAAGAGATGGAGGAAATCCTTAAGATCATCAAGAAGAGCGATTTCAACGTCGTTGAACAGCTGGGGCATACCCCCTCTAAGATCTCTATGCTATCATTATTGTTGTGCTCAGAGGCCCATGCCAAGGCCCTGATTTCCTTTCTAAATACGGCCCATGTGCCACAAGAGACGTCTGCGAACCAATTTACTGACTGTGTGGCAAATTTGACCGCTGACAATGGTTTGGGTTTCTCGGATGCTGATTTGGCCGCTAAAGGAAAGAACCACAATGATGCCCTGCATGTATCCATTGAATGCAGGGGCACTACTCTTGCACACGTGTTGGTGGACACCGGTTCTTCACTAAACGTATTGCCCAAGAAGGCCTTAGACAGGTTGGATTGTGAGGGTTTGGAGTTGAAGCCTAGTAACATTATTGTCCGAGCCTTTGATGGATCGAAGAGGATGGTACATGGTGAGGTAGATATCCCAATTCGTGTTGGTTCTCAAGTCTTTGATTCAACGTTCTATGTGAAGGACATTCGTCCATCCTATTCTTGTTTGCTGGGTCGTCCTTGGATCCATAAGGCTGGGGTTGTGACCTCCACTCTACACCAGAAGCTCAAGTACCCTGTCAGAGGGAAGATTGTTACAGTGCAGGGGGAGGAAGAATACATGGTTAGTCATCTGAACTCGTTCCGGTATATAGAGATGGACGGGGAGTTTATTGAAACCCCCTTTCAACATTTTGAAGAGGTACCTCCAACATTGGCGTCAGCAGAGACAGTGATTGAAGAAGACTCTCCCTTGAAGATGGCTTCCTTGAAGGATGCCCGGGCTGTGATTGAAAAAGGTGAATGTGCAAACTGGGGCAGGCTCCCTGATTTTACTCCTAAAACTGACAAGTTTGGGCTGGGTTTCACTATAGAGGCTCAGAGGGCTGTACGCAAAGCAAGGATCGGAAGACCTCCCGTGTTCATCACCAACCCGGGAGTGAATGCTATTGAAGGCAATGCGGAGGAATCTGAGTTTGATAGCTGGATCTACCCGACGACCGACGGCGGACTGAACAATTGGACTGCAAAAGACCACATACCTGTTACTTTTGTTACTCAGTAATGAATTCCTTTGTTTTTTATTTGTAAATGAACAATAAATTGAAACTTTATGGCCCGGTGTCCTACCCGGGGCACCGTTGGCTTCATTTGTGAGGGCTTATTACTTGTCATTTCCATATATCATGAATAAAAACATTGGACGTTTTTCGCATCTCAAATCTTGCGCTCCCTTTCTTTCTTTCTTTATATATTGCAAAACAGCTATATTTACACACACTCACCTATACAGGTTCCAATCCACTCTGGATCTCACTGGTAACGACTCTGCTACTGCCAGTTATGACTTTGAAAATCCGATCAACTTAGCCGAAGACGAAGGTGAAGATGATTGCGAAGTGCCTGGTGAGCTTGCAAGACTGCTACTCCAGGAAGAGAGGGCCATTCAGCCACATGAAGAGCCAGTGGAAACGGTAAATCTGGATACTGAGACAGATAAAAAGGAAGTTAAGATTGGTGCCAATCTAGAGCTCAGCGTAAAACAACGGTTGGTTCAGATGTTACATGATTATGTGGAAATCTTCGCCTGGTCCTACGAAGACATGCCTGGGTTGGATACTGACATTGTGGTCCATCACCTGCCTACCAAGGAAGACCGCCCTCCGGTTAAACAGAAGGTCCTCCGTATGCGTCCAAAGATGTCCGAAAAGATTAAAGTTGAGGTTATGAAGCAATTTGATGCCGGGTTTCTAGCAGTGACTTCTTACCCTCAGTGGGTTGCCAACGTGGTTCCAGTGCCGAAGAAAGATGGTAAGGTCCGAATGTGTGTTGACTACAAGGATTTGAACAGGGCGAGCCCCAAGGATGACTTCCCTCTGCCTCACATCGACGTTCTGGTTGATAATACTGCTCAGCACAAGGTGTTCTCCTTCATGGACAGCTTTTCAGGTTATAATCAGATCAAAATGGCTCCTGAAGACATGGAGAAGACTACCTTTGTTACTCAGTGGGGCACCTTCTGCTACAAGGTCATGCCATTCGGGTTGAAAAATGCTGGGGCAACCTACCAACGTGCCATGGTTGCTTTGTTTCATGACATGATCCATCATGAGATTGAAGTGTACGTCGATGATATGATTGCAAGGTCTCAAACTGAGGAGGAAAACCTTAACCATTTACAGAAGTTGTTTGACCGTCTGAAGTTGTACAAGCTGAGGTTAAACCCAAACAAGTGCACATTTGGGGTAAGATCTGGAAAGTTGCTAGGCTTCGTCGTGAGCGACAAAGGTATTCAAGTGGACCCTGCCAAGGTGAAAGCCATACAAGAGATGCCAGTTCCCAAGACAGAGAAAGAAGTCAGAGGCTTTCTAGGACGTCTGAATTATATTTCCCGATTCATCTCGCACCTAACTGCTACATGTGAGCCAATCTTCAAGCTGCTGAAGAAAGATCGGGTAGTACGTTGGAATGATGAATGTCAGGCCGCTTTTGACAGAATCAAAGAGTATCTCCAAGAACCACCCATTCTTATGCCACCGATTGAAGGGAGACCTCTAATACTATACCTGACAGTACTTGACAGTTCAATGGGGTGTGTGCTGGGGCAGCATGACGAGTCTGGCCGAAAAGAGCATGCCATTTATTACCTTAGCAAAAAGTTTACCGACTGTGAGACCCGATACTCACTGCTCGAGAAAACTTGTTGCGCTTTGGTATGGGCTGCTCGCCGGCTGAGACAATATATGCTGACTCACACTACTCTGTTGATTTCAAAAATGGATCCAATAAAGTACATATTCGAAAAGCCTGCTCTGCCTGGAAGAATAGCAAGATGGCAGATGATCTTGACAGAATACGACATCCATTACACGACTCAAAAAGCCATCAAAAGAAGTGTATTGGCAGACCATTTGGCACACCAAGCAGTGGATGACTACCAGTCAATTAACTTTGAATTTCCTGACGAGAACATCATGGTAGTGACTGATTGTGAAGTACCTGGACCGGATGAAGGACCTGAGGAAGGATCCCGATGGTCTATGCACTTTGACGGAGCCTCCAATGCTTTGGGTAACGGTATCGGCGCCGTGATCATATCCCCTCAAGGCACTCATACTCCACTCACTGCCCGGCTATGTTTCAACTGCACCAACAACATGGCGGAGTATAAGGCATGCATCATGGGTCTTCAAGCTGCAATTGACTTAAGGATCAAGTTTCTGAGTGTCTTCGGAGATTCTGCTCTCGTGATCAATCAGATCAAAGGCGAGTGGGATACGAAACACCCAAACCTTATTCCTTACAAAGAGTGTGTGTTGACATTGATCCCCCATTTCACGGAGATAACTTTTGAACACTTCCCAAGAGAGGATAATCAGTTGGCGGACGCACTGGCTACGATGTCTTCTATGTTCAAAGTCAAATGGGACAACGAGGCTCCCTGGATCATCATCTGGAAACTGGATGAACCCGCATACTGCTGTGATCTTAAGGCTGAGGTGGTAACTGAAAAGCCCTGGTATCATGAGGTGAAAAGGTACTTGGAAGCTCAAGAATACCCTGAAGGTGCATCCATCAATGACAAGAAGTTTCTGAGAAGGTTCGCAGCAAAGTTCTTCCTTAGCAACGGCATTCTATACAAGCGAAACCATGATTCAACCTTACTGCGTTGTATGGATAAGACTGAAGCAGAAAGGATCATGGCAGAGCTGCATGAAGGTACCTTCGGAACGCATTCCAGTGGACATACCATGGCAAAGAAAATCCTTCGGGCAGGATATTTCTGGTCCACAATGGAAGCCGACTGTTACCAACACTCTCGGACATGTCACAAGTGCTAGATATATGCAGATAAGGTGCACATTCCTCCAGTTCCTTTGAATGTCTTGACAGCGCCTTGGCCTTTTGCAATGTGGGGCATTGATATGATCGGCGAGATTAAACCTACAACATCCAATGGGCATCGCTTCATCCTGGTGGCGATCGATTACTTTACAAAGTGGGTTGAAGCAGCTTCCTATGCCACTGTAACCAAGAACGTTGTGGCACGGTTCATTCGGCATAACCTGATCTGTCGATACGGCGTCCCAGAAAGAATCATTACGGACAATGGTACCAATCTTAATAACAAGATGATCACCGAGCTCTGCGAGCAATTCAAGATACAGCACCACAACTCTTCTCCTTACCGGCCGAAGATGAATGGGGCTGTAGAAGCAGCTAATAAGAATATCAAAAAGATTGTGCAGAAGATGACAGTGACCTATAAAGATTGGCACGAGATGTTACCGTTTGCTCTTCATGGGTACCGTACCTCAGCAAGGACGTCAACCGGGGCAACTCCCTTTTCCTTTGTCTATGGCATGGAGGCAGTCTTGCCGATTGAAGTCCAGATACCCTCTCTACGGATAATGAAGGATGCAGACTTGAGTGAAGATGACTGGATCCAGACTCGACTTGATCAATTAAACCTAATTGACGAAAAGAGACTCACTGCTATTTGTCATAGTCAAACGTACCAAAAACGGATGATCAGGGCATTTAACAAGAAAGTCAGACCACAAGAGTATCAAGTTGGGGACCTGGTAATCAAGCGCATCATTCTTCCTCAAAATGATCCCAGGGGCAAATGGACCCCTACGTACGAAGGGTCATTCGTGGTTAAACATGTCTTCTCAGGAGGAGCCATGATTCTAACCACCATGGATGGTGACGACCTTCCTCACCCTGCCAATGCAGACATAGTAAAAAGATACTACGCATGATAAAAGACCCGCTAGGTTGACATACCTAGGCAAAAATAAGGGCTTCCCGACGAACCAAAAGGGTTCGGGCAAAAATAAGGGATGAAATGGAAAAAATCTGTACACCCGGTAAGTCGAAAACCTGAAAAGGCGGCTTGGGCAAAAATGGGTATCCCGGTGGACTGAAAACCCGAAAGGGCGGTCCAGGAAAAACTTAGGGATTAAAGCGTAATACTATGTCTCATTGGATCACCTTGCATCCAGAATCCGGTATCAACCTCAAGTTCAGACGACATCGATCAATCAACTTCATCTTCAACTGAGCAGCCAAGTGATGAAACGTTCGAAGATATAAAGGCAATAGCAGAGTTGGAACCCAGTGGGATTATTCTCTTCACATAGCTGTTTTGTTTTCCTTTTTCACAAAAATTGTATAAACTCTGTTGTTCGGCGGCGTTCTCTTACTAGGACGTCAGCCTCTTGTACATAAACGCCTATTCACAGGCAAATTCAAAAATCAATACAAATTCACTTTTCAGACCAATTGCCAATTGTTTTTCCTTTTTCTGTTTTGTTTTGCAAAGAACGTCCAATGTTCAATGGTGATATATGCATTTGACACTAATTGCTAACTCATAAATATTTGCATACGAAACAAAGGATTAATTACAGGTAACATCAGAAACAGGGGCAATAATGAGTTGTCTAAAGAGATCTAGTTGCTCTGTCCACCAAGGTACCAAGGTAAGTTCGGCTAAAGAGCATAATCAAGATACCTTAAGTCCCCAGAGAGTGAGCCAAGGTTCAGCCATACTCCCCCGAGCAGAGAAGGCACAGTATCCCTAGCAAGTCAGCAACACTCTCCCCAAGCAGAGTTAGCCTACTGTCAGCCTTAAGGAAGTTGGATTATCCCCCGAAGATCTCAATATTCCCCGACGGAATACACAAACATTCCTAACAAGCATCCCCGGCAATCTTGATCTAAGATTGTTCCCCGGCGGAATACTGGACATCCAGTGGAGCCATTCCTCAGTCCCATCTGAAAAGTTTCCCCAGGAGAGTTCAATCAATCTCCCCAGTAGATTCAGGAAGCTTATCCCCAGTAGATTCTGGAAGCTTATCACCTGCAGAGTACGAACGTGCCTCCCCGGTTTTATTCAAAGGTTATTTCCCCACCAGGATATAACTGGGTTATCCTCAGCCAGTTGCCACGGAAAGATCGTCCTCGGCGAAGTTCTTCCTACCCCCAGCGGAGTTCATCAAAACTTCCAACAAAACTTATCAACGGTATCCCCAACGGAGTTATCAGCAACATCTCAGCAAAGTGCCTCTCTTCCCACAGAGCATTCCCCGCAGAGTAATCTCCTCAACAAGTTTATTCACCAACGGAGTCATCTTCTCCTAACCGGTTTATGCTTGCAGCCATCACTCCCCAGCAGAAACGAAGAAGCTCTACTCTTCAACATCAGCCCAGGATTCGACTTCCCGGCACTCGTCAAGGATTTATTTTCCTAGACGACAATACATTCATAAACATATGACATTTCATACACCCCGCTTACATACACAATGCATGCACATATGCATCATGAACATACAATCTCATTTATTTCGAGAACATCACGCATGTCATACATCATGACATCGCATACAACTGATGTTTTGCCTTTTCAAGAAAAAGGTCAATCCAAAGATGATTACCATCAACTGTCGCAGTTCCAGACTCGATTCCTGTATCCTGCCAGGGCATGTCTGAAGAGTTTGAAGATCTGATTCCTGTATCTTGCCAGGGTGTATCTGTTGACGACTATTTTCCGGACTCGATTCCTGTATCCTGCCAGGGCACGTCTGAAGAGTTTGAAGATTCGATTCCTGTATCTTGCCAGGGTGTATCTGTCGACGACTATTTTCCAGACTCGATTCTTGTATCTTGCCAGGGCACGTCTGAAGAGTTTGAAGATCTGATTCATGTATCTTTCCAGGGTGTATCTGTTGACGACTAATGCCAGACTCGATTCCTGTATCCTGCCAGGGCACGTCTGAAGAGTTTGAAGATCTGATTCCTGTATCTTGCTAGGGTGTATCTGTCGACGACTATTTTCCAGACTCGATTCCTGTATCTTGCCAGGGCACGTCTGAAGAGTTTGAAGATCTGATTCCTGTATCTTGCCAGGGTGTATCTGTTGACGACTAATGCCAGACTCGATTCCTATATCCTGCCAGGGCACGTCTGAAGAGTTTGAAGATCCGATTCCTGTATCTTGCCAGGGTGTATCTGTCGACGACTATTTTCCATACTCGATTCCTGTATCTTGCCAGGGCACGTCTGAAGAGTTTGAATATCCGATTCCTGTATCTTGCCAGGGTGTATCTATTGACGACTAATGCCAGAATCGATTCCTGTATACTGCCAGGGCACGTCTGAAGAGTTTGAAGATCCGATTCCTGTATCCTGCCAGGGTGTATCTGTTGACGATTATTTTCCAGACTCGATTCCTGTATCCTGCCAGGGCACGTCTGAAGAGTTTGAAGATCCGATTCCTGTATCTTTCCAGGGTGTATCTGTTGATGACTAATTCCAGACTCGATTCCTGTATCTTGCCAGGGCACGTCTGAAGAGTTTGAAGATCCGATTCCTGTATCCTGCCAGGGTGTATCTGTTGACGACTAATTCCAGACTCGATTCCTGTATCCTGCCAGGGCACGTCTGAAGAGTTTGAAGATCCGATTCCTGTATCTTGCCAGGGTGTATCTGTTGATGACTAATTCCAGACTCGATTCCTGTATCTTTCCAGGGCACGTCTGAAGAGTTTGAAGATCTGATTCCTGTATCTTGCCAGGGTGTATCTATTGACGACTAATTCCAGACTCGATTCCTGTATCTTGCCAGGGCACGTCTGAAGAGTTTGAAGATCCGATTCTTGTATCTTGCCAGGGTGTATCTGTTGACGACTAATTCCATACTCGATTCCTGTATCTTGCCAGGGCACGTCTGAAGAGTTTGAAGATCCGATTCCTGTATCCTGCCAGGGTGTATCTGTTGGCGATTATTTTCCAGACTCGATTCCTGTATCCTGCCAGGGCACGTCTGAAGAGTTTGAAGATTCGATTCCTGTAACCAGTCAGGGCACATCAACATAAAGAGTTTGAAGATCAACACCGGTAACAGGCCAGGTAATTATCTTTCTTCCTCAGGTACGCAAGTTTCTCGCTAAGGAATCTCTTACGCGATCAACACCTAGATGGCATCTATAAGCCCATCCACATACCAACAGTCTCCAAATGGAATCCATAAGCCCATTCCCGACAAGGCTCCATCACAGCTCCAGATGGCATCTATAAGCCCATCCTCCCATCCATTATCCTCCAAATGGCATCTGTAAGCCCATTCCCTACATCATACTGCTGACGTTCTGCTATGTGAGTGCAAATTTCTGGGCACTCTAGTGTTCAATCATCTTCCACCTTCGGATTACGAAAGGCACGCCAGCCAATCTACATCCTCAGGTCTAAGAAGATTGAACAGAGGCAACTGTTGTACCCCAAAATTTGCCCTCCCATATTCTTCAATATTTGGCAAGATAATGGTTCAAAATCTCTCAAGGGTTGCACAGTCCAATTGCCTCCTAACACAGTCAAAATTAGGGTTTTGGTTCTGGCAAAGAAATTGAGGTTTCCAAGGGTCCAATCAAGTCCCAAATGCCTATATACATTGTCAAGCATCCATATGTCAAGTTTCAAGACTCACAGCATCAAGTTGCATAGTCAAAAAACCCTAATTGCTCCACAGTCAACTGCAGGGGCAAAATGGTCATTTGACAGTCAAAAGTCAAAAAATTTGGTCAACATCTTATTTTGAAGCCACAATCATCATTTGATCAATTCTTGATCATGATTCTCAAAGCATGGCTCAAAAAGTCTCAAGATGCAAAAGTTTATATTTTTGGATAGTTGAAAAAGTCAACTACAAATTGACCAAGGCATAACTTCTTCATGGTTTATCAGAAAAATTCCATCCAATTCTCATTTTGAAGATAATGACATTTCCTACAACTCATCTTCACACTCCAAGTCCAAGAAATGCTCTCACAAAAAGTTATCAATTTCAACATTATAGATCATTTTCAAAAGTCAACAAAAAGGCACTTTAAGTCAAAGACCATAACTTGAGATTGGTAAATCAAAATGACATGGGACCAAAGTAATTGGTTAGAGGACTTCAAGACCTTTCCAAAATGTCCAAGAACATGATCATAGCTTCAAAATTGAGCAAGATATGCATTGGAGAAGTTGGGAAATTTTTGGGAACTTTCAAAAGTCAACTTTGCCTAAAACACTTCAAATTTGCTAATGGGCCTCAAATTCTTTCTTGAATCATTACCCAAAGCCTATGCACGACCCATTGAGCTCAAAATGATTTATTTTCTTATTTTTAATTAATTAATTGAATTTTTATTATTATTAATTCATTTAATTGGTTTTAATTGTAGAAAAATATCAAATAATGGTTGTCAAATCTTTTTATGCAGCAAATATACTCCACACATGCTAAGGATTTCGTGCATCAATCAAGGGGACAAGATCTTCCATAATTGGCAAAGTTTTCATGGAAAAAGATTGAAAAATATATGGTGAAAATCAAAGATATGAAACATTAATTCATGGACTTTTGGGCCAAGGTTTTGACCTAATTTGCTTCACATACAAAGGCACAAGTGAACCCTAGTGCAGAACACACGTGAAAGCTGCTCAGAGGCCATAACTAATTTGCAAAAAAAATCAAGAAAGTTGTGAAACTGAAACCATACTTGCAGTGCCTTTCCACGCCTAAAAACAATTCCATCATCTTGCCTGAGTTACCAGGAAGCTATTGCACCCAAGAACAGGCTCTCATACTCAAAGAAACGGTAGAACAGAGTCACGTTTGTCACAAATATTTCCATAATCGAATTCTAATTTCTATGCATCATTCATGTGTTTTGATTATTGATTTATGCTACTAACATCTCCCTGAAGCTTTTGGTAACGTTTAATTGTGCTAAAACTGCTTGCATCAAAATCTGCCATGGACAAAATTTAGGGTTTAGAAGCTTGAAAATTAGGGCTTTCATGTAGAGGAAAAATTAAACCTTGAGACCTATACAGCTGAATTCAGAAGCTCAATACGGTTTGAATGGCAACCTCGCGCTCAATTTATGTGACTCACAGAGTTGTTCGTTATTTTTCACTATTGCACTTAGTGGGGGTTTAAAACCCCCGCTATCTTATTCATGTTGCAGGTACAAACGAAGACGAAGACAGGCGTGACATCATGCTATTGGGGCATTCAAATGTTAGCGCGTTTTTTAAACGTTTCAGCATAACTGATTTTTTATATATATTATATTTGTTGTCCATTATGTGTACAAACGCGTTGCCTAGCTCAGTTGGTTGAGGATGTGTATTGCAAGCATTGGGACCTGGGTTCGATTCCCAGGTCCCCCCATATACTTAATGATTTTTGTTTTAACACGTTCACATGCAGCACTTCTCCAACGTCTCACCATACAGCCTCACACATAGCTTGCCAAGTGGCCTTGGTGAGCAATCTGAAGGTCACAGAATGAGATCCAGGGTGCACTTCAGTCAATGAGCGTGTACACAATTCTGAAACTCAAACGTGACTTTGCTTCAATGGGCCAGAATTTTGCAATCAAAACCTCCCCTTGGGCCTGATACCCCCCCCTTGGTTTGCATATTTGTTTTCTTTTCTTTTCTAATTATAATTCTTTTCAATTGTTTTTTAATTGTTTTTATTAATTCACCATTAATTAATTTTCATAATAAAAAATCAGAAACCAAAAAATGTTTTATATTTAATTATTATTAATTTCACCACTAACCTATTTTTTGTAAATAAATAACTAACAATTAATCTAGTTTAAATTAGGTTTTAATTTTGACACTTTCTCTTAATAAATAAAAATTACATAGAATTAGGTTTTTGACACTTTTTTTTCTTAATTAGTTATTTGCATCATTATTCATTATTACTATTTATTAACCATTATTTTTGTACATAAATATGTAAATTAACTAATTAGTTTAAATTAGGTCAACTTTGACGTTTCATTAATAATTAAAATATATAGAATTAGAGTTTCCTCTTGATTTTTCTTTTCTTTACTCCATAAATACAAAAAACATAAAAAAAACATTTTCTTTCCTTTAATTAAATAATTAATTAGACTTTAATTTAAATTAATTTCTCAAAAGGGTCAAAACCCTCGGACGTCCTGATTTTAATTCTTTTCGTGCATCATTATTTTATTGATTATTATGTAACTGCTTTTCGGATGTAATAGTAATTAGGTTTATCGCATTTTTTACTTTCCGCATTTTTATCAAAAACGGGTCTTTGTATTTTGGCGATGTATAGACCCGCGCCTTGTAATAGCGTAGCTTTTATATTTCCGTCTTTTAATTTTCCGCACTCCTAAATTCTAAATTGCATGAAAGAATGTATGTTAACTAAAAACAACGCGTAGCTCACGATGCCCTGATCAAAGATAAACTTAACATGAAAACAACACACAAATACACACACCACTTATAGGGTACGCCTCACTCATTGCCTTCGAAACGTGGTCGTCAAGTATAGGACGTTTTAGCGGTCCTTATGTCCATGATCCAGTTGCCTCGAAACAGTTTCCTCGAAACAGTTGCCTCGAAACGGTTGCCTCGGATTAAAAAAGGATCTAGGACATAAGGGTAACTTCTAAGGTGTCCTATTGTTTCTTCGGTGACCACACTGTCCCTACAATCGAATTGACCCGAACACCTCCAATGGTGGTGCTACCTACCTTTCAATGGTGGGATGGCACTACCTTAAGGACTTCTACACAGCTTAATTCCTTAGGGTAGGTAGATGACTCATGGATACTTGCTCTCTTCAAAAACAATCAAAAATCTTTTCACACTAACACTTTCTAAAAGCTTTCAAAGCAAATTTTTCAAACACTCTTGAAGACAGATACAAGAGTCATTCAGAAATCTTTCAACGAAACTTTTTCAAACCCACTCACATTTTGAAAAGCAGACAAACATTTTTGAAAACATAAGAGCAAGTATCTAAGAGCCCGTGGATAACCACAGATAGAAAGGGTGCTAACACCTTCCCTTTCTATAAATCTACCTCCCGAACCGAGAAACGTTCTCATAAGGAATTTTGCTGTGCTTTTGTCCTGTCCATGTTGGAGAAAATAAAAGACGGTGGTGACTCTTGCTTCCGCGACATTTCGTGAACCAGCGTTAAACAGTCAGTTCTAAATCCACCGATCACAACAACCAGGTTGAATACCGGGCTTCAAAAATAAAATTTGCCTCTAGGAGGTCTTTTATAGCTTTTTCAGCAGCCTCCATTTTCTCAGGGGACTGCCTACACCTATGTTGTACTATTTCCCTAGCGGCTGGATCAATGGCCGGGTGGTGACAGGCGACCTCAGGGTCGAGTTCAGACATCTCCGCGGCACTCCACGCGAACATATTTGCATTTTCCCTTAAACAAGCCTTGATTTGTTTCCTCGCCAGGTCAGGGAGTTCGGTGTCGATCTCCACCCCTTTGTTCGGGTCTTCATCGAGAGGGACGAGCTCAAAGTCTCCATCCGGAATTGGTCAGAGGAGCCCCTACTTGTCGTTGAGTGCTTCATCTTGGTCGAAGCGGGTGTCCACTGAGATTGAGTCGACCTTTGGAGGGGCCCTCTGTTATTCTGTCTTGTTGGGCAGGTGCACTGGTTATTGTAACTCTGGTCGTGCCATAGCAGCTCTCTTGGCAGGTCGTGTTCTAGTGTCGACTGTACTTTTTCCCTTGGCTGCCACGTTAAAGCATCTTCAGGCAGCTGTCAGGTCGCCCTGAATGGTGGCGACGCATCCCCTCCTTGTGTAAAACTTCATCTTCAGATGGACGGTGGAGGGAACAGCGGCCAACTCTGCCAGTGTTGGTCTCCCTAGGATATAGTTGTAGAGAGACTGGAAATCGATGACCAAGAAGGGCACCTTGAATTTCCTGGTGGCGGTATCCTTGTCGAAGGTGACCACGAGCTCCACCTATCCCCATGGTTTGGAGGTCGAGACGTTAAAGCCCTGCAAGTTGGACCCCACATAAGGTGACAAGTGGGAGTCATCGAGCTGAAGGGTTTAGAAGAGCTGGTTATACATCACGTCGACGGAACTCCCTTCATCGACCAGAACGTGATGAACGTCAAAGTTAGCCATTCTCGCCCTAACTAGAAGAGGGATGGATGAGTTTGGGGCCCCTCCGGGAAATTCTTCGAGGTAGAAGGTAATCGGCTCTGATATGCCCTTAACCCTCTCGAAGGTCACTGTTTGTGGGGGGACCACATCGACCAGCTTGCCCAACTTCCTCTTCGCGAATTTTATGGTTATATCATTGAATCCCCCGCCATTTATGACCACGGAGGAGGGGAACCTTTCCCACCCACTGTGCATAGTCAGAGGCTCTTCGATATATTTAGGGACATGGAAGTACTCCAGTCTCGTAACGGAGAATGATGTCTGGATGGGGACCGTCTCATCTGATGGTCGGGCATCCTCTTCAATCTCCTTCATGTCGCAGGCATCTCGGCGGGGGGCTTCGCCGCGCCAATATTGCCCAAGTCTCCCCCTTTGATGAGGGTCTCAATAGCATCCTTGAGATGGACACAATCCTTGGTCAGGTGTCCATGACTTCGATGATATTGACAATATTTGCTTTGATAAGCCACAAGCTTGGCTGGAGTGAGGCGAGGATGCTTGACGCCCCCGTCCTTGAAGTCAGTGTTAGCGCACTCTGCCAATATGCGCTCGCGGGAAGCTGTCAGCAGAGTGTACTCGGTAAACCGTCCCGATGGTCCTCTTTTCTCACGAGGATCTCTAGGTTTTTCATCTCTCCTCTTCTCGCTAGTTCGTTGAGGATGGGCTGGGTCTTGTTGTCGCAGATTGCTGGTTGATCCATGATTCCTGGGGTCCCGGGCTCTGTTGGCCGCTTACCTCTCCCTATAGTCCATATAGGCTCTGACTTTCTCGAGGAGGGCATTGAACCTCCACGGTGGTTCGATGCCAATGGCTTTTCTGAACTCTGTGCCCGGGTGGAGTCCCCTCTCAAGTAGGTATCTCTTATATGATCGGTGCATGGGATCTGGATATCCTCGTGGTTGAAACGATCAATAAATTCCCTGAGAGTCTCGTCGTGCCTCTGGACGATGGCCTCGAGGGCTGCTTCAGTCTTTGGATGTCGACGTGAAGAAGTAAACGAACTAATGAACTGGTTTTTTAAATTTTTCCAGGAGGTGATTGACCCCGGGGTGAGGCTTTTGTACCAATCCATCATAGCTTTCCTCAAAGTCGCAGGGAACAACCGACATTTGATTGGCCCCTGATGTTATAATAATGCAGCATTGCCTCAAATCTATTGACATGGTCGACTGGGTCGGCAATACCGCCATACTCCTTCAGATGGGGAGGTTTCTCCATGCCTGGGGGGATGGGTGCCTCCATAATGGCTTGTGACAAGGGACTGCAGGGTCGTCTTCGTCACTCCTGTCTGGCGAGCGAGAAGGAAATATGTTGTAGCGGTGGTTATGATGGTGACCCTGGTCGCACAAAGCGTCCCTCGAGCAGTGTGGCCGTTCGTTATTTCCCCTGTTCCTGTTTTTAGGGGGTCTTTGCTCTTGATGCAAGGGGATATGATTGCATCTCCCTGCATCTACGGGTTGGTCCCTCTCCAGCGTGCAGCGTCGCCCGGTTGGTCGAGGAGAGGGGCTTCGAGAGGCATCCCGCCTGCGTCTCTGTGCGGGAGATTGGGGATGTTCCTCTATCTGATGAGGAGGAGGAAAGTGAGGCCTCCTATGTCTTCTGGGGGCTCTCCGAGAATCTTCGAGAGCCCTTAATCTCTCCCATTGGGAAAATATAAGGTAGTTTATTTGATTTATCGCCGCGAACAGCGCCCTGGTCGTGGCATCTGCTCCGGCGGGGACAGGGACATCCTGGAACTGGTTTGGTTGGTAGTTATGAGTAGGAGGCCAGTCGTCTTTGAGTTATCGGGACAGTGATGATAACGAGGCGGTTTATCCGTCTCTGTATTCTGATCGGTCGGGCACATCGACGGTGGGGCTGATGTTGTGGTCAGTGGGACCAGTGTTGTTGATGTTGGTGTTAGTGTCGGCGATGCTGTTATTGGTGTCGGCAAGATGAACATTCATGTTGTTTTCTGCTGTTTGATCAGCCAAGATAGTCAATTGAGTATGATTAGCTTTTGCCTTGTGAATGAAAGATGGGGAATCAAGTTTCCCACAGACGACACCACTGATCATACCTGACCATAATGGACTGTCACAACTTGCTTCAAGCAGAATCTAAGAGTGAGGTGAGGGATGGGGTACCTGCAAGACACTCTGATGAAAAAGTAAGTTCTGGAATGAGCAAGCAAGCAAGTGAGTCAGAAGTGTTCATTACCTGACCCTCTCGTAGGAGAAGGTATTTATAGCCCCCAACGCTGGTGTTGGCTGAAGATTTTGATAATATTATTAGAAGCTAAGTGAATTGAACGTTTCGATTGAAATGAAATAAAGCGTCATGTTTCGAAATAGCAGAAGTAGTGTTTCGAATGAGCATATCAAAGCTTGGAGCTTCAAGTGGCAATTATGGGAACATATCTAAAGAAGTCTCGAAATGACAATAAGGCTGTGTCTGAGAAGTGCGTTCGAAGCGGAGAAGTACCAAAACATTTGAAATTCAAATGCAAGCGGGACATTCGAAGTTTGAAATTTATGTGCTGGAGCATTCGGAGACACGTGGAAACAAGAGAGAGGCATTGTTCTGCATGTTCTGAACGTGGCATAATCTTATAGCAAGACCGTTATGGTCGAAGTAGTATAAATAGAAGTCTTAGTATTAGGATTTCGTGTGTCATATCTGTTTGTACAAAAATACTCAGTAAACATTCAAATTACCACATGGCTAGGGAAACGAATGCAAGAGCAATGTACGTATGATAGCACCACATGTTTATGATTTAATGAAAACCCTTTATCATTTCCAGTACTTTCCTTTATCTTTCTGCTAAATACCATTTACAAGTTTTCTCATTTAAAGTCTTTTTATTCGAAATATTTTCATTGATGCCTTACATTTAAATGCTTTCTTTCCATTTCAAACACTTTACATTTCAGAAAATTGTCATACTTTTCATGCCTTTATCTTCAAGTTTTATCCTTCGAACACCTATTTTTACTTAAAGTCATTTTACATATTTCTTGCATTAAACGCTTTCTTCGCATTTCAAATCTTTTACATTAACTGTTTTGTTTTACGTTTCGAAGCCATTTACTTATCTTTTATGCAATTTTACATGTCTTTACAATTAACATTTATTCATGCAATTTAGTTTCGCGCACATATATTTTGATTACACCTTTAGATCTTTGAGAGAGAAATCGAAATAAGTCAAACACCTACACAACACTCTAAATACCAACCATGAATTCCTGTTCGATCATGAGAGTTACCCTAATGACCAACAAGTCCTAGGATCAATCTAGTCGATCCTGCGAGTTACCAGAGAAATTGAATAACAGTCAGTAAGTTTATTCGATAGTTTGGAAGACTAGCGGTTGTTTACCAGAAATCACTGGAAATAAATTGGCACACCTGGTGGGACCAATAATTGGACATTAGAAATAAAGATTTTTGAGACATAACCATTATAAAAACGTTGGAACCTAAGAAGTTTGCTGTTTTATGAACCTGAGAAGTGGTAAAATAACCAACAGCAACCAACCCTTATCCAGAAGAAAACGTTTGAACAAGATGTCTAATTCTGACAATCAACAAGGGGAACAAAATGCCCCACATACAACAGGCACCAATGTGTCCACTTCGATGGGAACATCTAATGTGATCCCTTCGAATGCACAGTCTGTTGCGTCTTCAACCAGTAATATAGCCACTAATGGAGTAAGTGGCATATCAACTAATAGTTCAATCTTAGGAAATACTGGAACCATTGGTTATTCTGGGGGATTCGTTCCACCATCAGGGACACAAACCCATTTCGCCACTCCACTAACTAGACCACCCGGTTTCGATGGTAATAGAACCAGAAATTCCTCTTACGGATTGCCAACATCTTTCATGGCAGATTTACACAATTCCACATCGAATTCATCACCACAATTAGGGTCTGGGTCTGGGGCGAATCAGTTTATGACAAATAACCAAGGGTCAGTGGGTTATAGCACAATGCCTATTTTAACCATAGAAAACCAGTTGGCTTTTAGGCAATTGATGGATGACAGTAACCATAATATGATAGGGGTGTTAGCACAAACTATGCAGGAAATATTTGCCCCAATAGTACAAAATGTGACTGTGACAAACAAGGAAAACGCTGATAACATGAGTCGAATAGCAGATTTCTTTGCTCCCCCAGAAAGGCGTAGGCAGAATCAGGCGGGAGTTCGAGCAAACATGCATGTTGTGGAACAAGTTGCTAACGACCCAATTTATAGACCACCTAGAGAAGAAGTTAACTTGGGGGCCAGGGCACCAAGGCTAGAAGCCCCAATAATCCCAGGCCCACAAATAGAAATTATGGAACCAGGGGCAAGGGTCGAAAGGCTGGAAGTCCCAGAGTTTCGAGAAGAACAACCTAGGGGGGTTGTCATGGTGGGTCAAAATCAAGATGCTGATGCAGTCGTTCATAGAATTCGAAACGATAACATCTTGGCAGAAAACAATCTAACCACCATGATAGAGAGAGTCATGGCCCAGAATGGCCTCAACACAGGAATGAGAAGGCCAAATTATGCTTCTCCTATATTAGATTGCATAATGCATACTGATTTGCCAAGGGGATATAAAGTCCCTAAGTTTACAAAGTTCGCTGGGGATACCAATGAGTCAACAGTCAAACATATAGCCAGATATCTAACCGAAGTGGGAGATATAGCCAATAATGAAGATCTCAGGATCAAATACTTCCCAAGTTCCCTGACTAAGAACGCCTTCACGTGGTTTACCACTTTGCCTCCTGGGTCCATTGATACTTGGGCTCTTTTGGAGAGATTATTCCATGAACAGTTTTACATGGGACAGTCGAAAATAAGCTTGAAGGAATTAGCCAGTGTCAAGAGAAAGTTCACTGAACCCATAGATGATTATCTGAATAGATTTAGGCTTTTGAAATCCAGATGTTACACAGTAGTGCCTGAACATGAGTTAGTCGAAATGGCCGCTGGTGGTTTGGATTACTCTATTCGAAAGAAACTAGACACTCAATATTTGAGGGACATGGCTTAGTTAGCCGATAGGGTTCGACAGGTCGAAAGGTTAAAAGCCGAAAAGGCCAGAGTCTTTAAAAATAACAAGAAAGAAAGGATCTCCTATGTTAGAACTGAGGAAGCAGAAGATTATCCTGAATTCGAATTCGAAGAGGTCGAAATCGACCTCGCTGAATTAAAACAGGCTCCACCTTACTCCTGCAAATTATTGGTTCCCACAAAAGGGAAAGAGATTGTTGAAAATGAGAAAAGTGACAAATTCCCAAAGAAGGTTTATACCTTCGATGTCACTAAATGTGACGAGATTTTTGATTTACTTGTCAAAGATGGCCAACTCATTGTGCCATCAAATGTCAAAATACCTCCTTTAGATCAAAGAAAGAAGAGAGGATTTTGCAAATATCATAGTTTCCTAGGCCACAAAACCTCACAGTGTTTTCTTTTCAGGGACCTAATTCAGAATGCAATCAAAGATGGCAGACTGAAGTTTGCTGATAAGGCAAAGATGAAAGTGGACGAAGATCCCTTGGACGTCGCAGAAACCAACTACTCCGAGCCTGCATGCATTGGAGAGATTAACATGGTGGAAGCTGACCAAAGCGATGTCCCAACAGGAGAGAAAGGTACTGAAAATGAAAGCTGGGTGATGGTCGAAGTCGATAAGGAGGTCACTGAAGACGTCCAGAAGCTACCAGAGACTTCGATTGAAGCAGCACCTGTAGCTGTTGCAAAAGAAACCCAGGCTACTGAAGGCCAGGAAAATCAAAACCAAGAACTAACACAGGTCACTGAAGGCCTGAGGCTGGAATTGGAGAAAGTCCAAATCACGAAGCCAACTTCCCCTCAGAAGGAAATATGGGACACTCTAGGGGAACCCAGTGGAAAATTTGACTATTTGGTCAAATATTCTGCCCCAGAGAGTTCGAAGGTCCATATTGAAGATATAAAACCCACAGGATGGGGAAATGATGAAGCTGAAGGGGAGGATGTTGAGGTAAACATGGTGGACATGGAAAGACCTCACTCTGAGATGGAGGAGGTAGAAAAATACTTAGAAAAAGAGAAGTATAAAATGGAGGATAATCACGCTGGAGATGCTAGTCTCAAGGATTACCTCATGGAATGCCACAAAGGAGATACATGCATGATACTGTGCCCTAGGTGCAGCATCCTCTGCAATCAGAGAATCGCTGCGAATTTCGAGAGGGTACAGAGGGCTCGAACTGGAAACAATTGGCGCCAGGATAACCAGCTGTTCAGGTGTTATCCCAAGGCTGGAGAAAGTTTGCTAGAATTTGTGTTTCGCTGCTACAAAGGGGCAACCAAGTGCTTGATTTGCCCAAGGTGTTCCGCTGTGTATGATCAAAGCATGGCCAGAGCCTTCGAAACGATTCCCTTCGACCCTTGCTGGAACCATCAAGAAACTGTCCAGATGGGCCCACGTTTCGACAGCAGACACAAACAACGAAGGCCTGATAGCCCTCACCCCAAGGCTGCTCGAAGAGTGACTTTCAAACTCCCTGCTGAAGTGCCAACCGACAGATGGTTGCAAGTCAGAAATGACAAAGGCAAAGACAGATGGAGAAACACCGAACGAAATGCACGCCATGCTATGACGTACAAAAGGCAATTCAACATAGCAAAAAGGGAAGAGGTCAGATTAGAAAACTACAAAGGAAGGAACCCCATGTCAAGATCCCAGTGGCGCAGGCAACAGAGGATTCGAAAGGCTGAGAGAGAAGCTGTGGCAAATAAAGGGGTAACTTCGACAAAGAACCAAGGTGAATCTAGCACCAATAAACCCACACCAAAAAATCAAACTGAAGACAAACCTCCAGTTAATAGGAGGCTTTTCTCTGAAGTACAACTGGATGAACCAAAGGAATACACTCCAGGCCCAGAAGAAGACGAAGATATGATAACAGATAACTTCGAATCGGAGGGGGAGTCTTCATTCAACCTAAACTGTAACGTGGTATCTGTGCTTCCCTGTGAATTTGGGCAGGAAACCGAAATTGATGAGTATGAGGAAGAAGATACCACAGATTTGATGAAGCATAGGCATGTGTGCTACTATGTGATGGACAATGGGGCTGTCGAGGAGCAAAATGCGTTCTTCGAACATCCAGAACCTGCTATGAAGAACCATCTTAAGCCACTATTTATTCGGGCAAAAGTTGGTGCCCATGGTGTGAACAAGGTTCTGGTGGATGGGGGTGCTGCAGTCAATTTGATACCCCACTTCATGCTGAAAAGATTAGAGATCCGCGAAGGAGACATCAAGCCCCATAATATGGTTCTGTCCAATTATGAAGGGAAAGTGGGTAAAACACTGGGAGTGGTCCAGTTGGAATTGACAATAGGCTCAAGATGTAGGCCCGCCATGTTTATGGTGATCGAAGCCAAGGCCAACTATAACTTATTGCTGGGAAGGGAGTGGATCCATGGCGTAGGGGCGGTTCCTTCGTCAATTCATCAGCGACTAGTTCTATGGAGAGATGATGGAATCGTGGAAAACATCGAAGCAGACCAGAGTTACTTTATGTCAACAGTCAATTTAGTTGACAAGAGGGATTATGATAAACATCTGGCAAAGATTGCTCCGTGTGTTCCAAATGACGAGATTAACGAAACCAGAAACGCCCACTACTACATGACCCTTCGCCATGATGGCCTATACTGGGATAGAACAATAATCAGTGAAGACGAGGGAGTCGAAAGTACTATACAAAGACGGCCAGCAGGCTGGGACTTCGACAACCTTATCCATGACTGAGTCCACCTTTTTCGAAAGGATTTCGGCCTATATGGATGAGAACGAATCAAAAGCGGCCTTAGAGGCTGAAATAAACAAATTAACTGTAAAGATGAACGAAGTAAGTGGGGATGGCTCGAAATGCTCACCCTTCAAAGAATTTGAGATGGATCAAAGGTTGGATGCCATCTACGATAAAGAACCCTTAGGCTTCGAAAGGGACCCCATAGACTCAGGTGCCAAAATGTTGGCACAGGATCCACTCGAAGAAGTCAACTTAGGGGATGAAAAAACGAAAAGAATAACCTACATAAGTGAAAAACTTAGCCCAGGCCTCAAGAAGGAGGTAATCGAAGTCCTCAAGAAAAACAAAGATTGCTTCGCATGGGATTATGACGAGATGCCTGGTTTAAAGAGGGAGTTGGTCGAACACAGACTGCCAATCAAAGATGGCAAGAAGCCCATCAAACAAACTCCCAGAAGATTCGCACCAGCGGTTCTCACAAAGATTAAAGCTGAGATCGAAAGGTTGTTGCGTTGCAAGTTCATCAGAACGACAAGGTACGTCGAATGGTTAGCAAATATAGTACCTGTTATTAAGAAAAATGGTTCTTTAGGAATTTGCATAGATTTTAGGGATTTAAACACTGCAACCCCTAAAGATGAATATTCCATGCCTGTGGCAGAAACGCTAGTAGATTCTGCTGCAGGGTTCGAATACTTGAGTATGTTAGATGGATACTCTGGGTATAATCAGATTTTCATTGCTGAAGAAGATATTGCAAAGACAGCATTTCGTTGCCCAGGAGCCTTAGGCACCTACGAATGGGTGGTGATGCCTTTTGGTTTAAAGAACGCTGGGGAAACTTATCAAAGGGCAATGAATTCGATTTTTCATGATTTCATTGAAACCTTTATGCAGGTGTATATTGATGATATAGTCATCAAATCTATATCTGCAGAAACACATTTGCATCATTTGAGCCAATCATTCGAACGAATGAGAAAACATGGCTTAAAGATGAATCCCCTTAAATGTGCATTTTTTGTGCAGCCTGGAGATTTCCTTGGTTTTGTAGTTCACAAGAAAGGGATTAAGATCAACCAGAACAAAACCAAAGCCATAATGGAGACGAAAGCACCTACGTCAAAAAGGGAGTTGCAATCTCTGCTAGGGAAGATTAACTTCCTCAGAAGATTCATTTCGAACCTGAGTGGAAGAACCCAAGCTTTCTCTCCGTTGCTTCGTCTAAAGCAAGGCCAAGCCTTCGAATGGAACGAAGCCCATCAGGAGGCATTTGACAGGATAAAAAGATACCTCTCTCAGCCTCCTATCTTGTCTCCACCTTCATGGGGGAAGCCCATGAGATTGTACATATCTGCCTCTGAAGTTAGTATAGGTAGTATGTTAGCACAAGAAGATAGCAATGGTATCGAAAGAGCCATATACTATTTAAGTAGAGTACTAAATGATGCAGAGACCAGATATAGCAATTTAGAAAAGCTATGTCTCTGTTTGTATTTCTCTTGTATGAAACTCAAGTATTATATAAAGCCTGTTGATGTTTATGTTTCATCTCATTTCGATGTCATTAAACACATGCTTTCAAAACCAATAATGCATAGCAGAGTTGGTAAATGGGCTTTAGCCTTAACAGAATATTCTTTGACTTTCATGCCTTTAAAAGCTGTGAAAGGCCAAGTGATTTCTGACTTTATTGTGGACTCTCGGAGGAGAGGTTGCTAGCTATGCGTTCCAACATTACGTTGGAGGTCGAAGGTGGAATTTTGGATTTGGGTGAGGGAGAAGCATCCCTGGAATCAAGTCCAGAGACACTAGTTGGTACGGTATTTTTCGAAATATCCTTCTTCTGCTTCTTCTTCGAAGCAGTTGGTATGTTTCCTCCAGCCTTGGGGTCTTCCCCAGTGGTGTTTGATTTTCGCTTCTTTGGAGTAGTAGGAGGAAGTTTGTTGGTCTGAAAAGATTTAAACAAAGAGTTAGATGCAAACCATAAAACATTAGTGAATTCGAAACATCAAGGCTAAGTGATTACCGTTGGAGTTGGAACACTGGTTGTTGTTGGTATTGTTGTTGTGGTTGTTGCAGCAATGGTTGTTGTTTCGGATGCAGTCACATTGTCAGTGATTTCGATAGAGGCTTGAGAGGCGCTCCCTTCTTTTGACTTCGAAGCGGCTGTCTTTATCCTGATGGCTGAAAATCGAAACAATTAAAGCAAAGGTTAAAGATATGGAAAATGAAAAACATTTGGGATTTTCCCAAGCATTCGCACCTGTGCCTTGATCAGATTTAATCGACATGGCAGAAAGGTCGTAACAAAGGTGTCCTGGGAAATCGTGGAGCCAGTGTCGAGCCCATGTCACAGTCTCAGATGGCTTTGGTTTCTTTTGAAGATGTTTGAACATCTCTTTGCAAGTGAACCACCAAGGGTATGGGGGAAACCTAGCCAGAGCCAGTTCTGAGGTAGGTAATCTAGGGAATTTAGGTGGATGCATTTCGAATGCCAACCTATACCTATCCTCAGGTGACAACCCTGAAGGAAGTTTTAACTTAGAAACTTTTTGTTTGAATTTTTCCTTCAAGGTCTCAGCCGCTTGATGCACAGTGGATTCCAAGCGCGTGGGGTCATAAGTAGTTTCAAAATAATTTTGAAAAGCTTTAATCTCTTTGGCATAAGTAAACATACATTTCTTGGCTGGTACCTGCACATCGAAGGCATCAATTAGTTTCTGCTGAATTGTAAGAGTATCGAACATATAAGTTTGATAAAACTTGGTCCACCATTCCAGAAACCCCTTAGCTGTAAGATGGGTAGGTTCAAAGGTTATTAGCTCAAACTGGGCAAAGCCTTGGTATTGTTCTTGCTGTAATTTGGCTTCCCGTGCCTTGAAGGTTCGGCCAGAGGTAATGGCATTCTCAGTTTGAAATAAGGGTTCAGGAATTAGTTGGCACAAGCCAAACTGTCTCGAAACAAAATTTGGCTGGTAAGCGAAAAGGAAAATCTGATTCTTGGCAGGAGTTATTCTTGAAGAAATGAGTCTAGGTAGCAAAAAGGCTCTCCATACATCTTGAATCTCCTTGCTCTTGACAGCTTCTGAGAGAGCCATGGTAAACCATGAAGGTCCATGAGCCCTTGAAGCAAAAGGCGCCATGGTCTCTTCGAACTTATGCCTCTTGGAGAATATCATGATGTACTTCGAGAATAGGACTTTGAAGTCATCTTTGTCGTCATTTGGAGTTAATCTTTGCAACCTAGTACCTTCGAATATTCTATCAGTTATTTCAGGGTCTTGTTCATCAATGGTGTTGGCAGTTGATAAGGAAGGTTCGAACATGGCATTTAGCCATAGCTGAAGTAACCAAAAAGGGCCAGCTAACAGGATATTCTTGGAGGTATGAGATTTTAGGCTCGAAACAGCTGACCTTAGGCTTTCATAAAGATCAACTAGCAGCAATTCGCTCAAGCACACTCTTCGATTCTCATGCAAATCCCTAGCTAGAGGAATAAACCTACTGGCTACCTGTAGGGATCTACTGCATAAGACGTATCTTGACAGCCATAGGGTAAGGAAAGCAATGTGTTCTACATCAGACACGTTGTCTCCTTCAGCATGGTAATGGCTGATAAACTTGGAAAAAGTTGCTAGTTTGACTTCGAAGTCGATTATACTCGAATGTTCTTCGTTGTCAGGGATATATGTTTCTCCTACTGGTGATAGCCCAATGATGGCCTCTATGTCAAAGAAGGTATGGGTAATCATTCCACCAGGGAGATGGAAAGTATTATAAGTACTGTCCCAGAAATAGAGGGACGTGAATAACAAAGGGTGGCTGTAAGTGAAACCAGGCTTCGACAGCTTAATCAAGTTGTAGATACCTAATTCTTCCCATTACTGGGATTTCTTAGCTTCTACCTTATTGAACCAGTTTTGATAAGCAGTGTCGGAGGTGGGGCAAGATCGAAACGGTTTAAAATTACTTTTTACATAGTCTAATACAAAAGGGTCCTTAGGAGGAACGGTTGGATTTTCTATGGTGTTTGAACCAGAAGGTTCTGTTGCCTTAGGGGCGTCCATTTTGTTAAACAGGGGTTTGAAACTATAGCAAACCGGGAAAATTTTCCTGGTATCTTTTAAAATTTCAAAAACCGTAAGAGGGCCCATTAAAGCTAACCTCTTACCAGCAGCGGTGGTAGGAATAAGTACCTGGGATGCATAAAGCATTTCTTTTTCCTTTGAAATCATCTGAGGAACCAGGACAGATTGACCTTGGTGAGTGACGACTTTACTTTCCATTGTAGTTCCTGCGGTCTTTCCTTTCTTCTTGGAAACCTTTTTGAGTTGGGATGAAGTAGAAGAAGACATTGTTGGAAGAATGTGGAGAGCTTAGGGTTTTCAGTGAGAAAAGAAGGATGCAAGATTCAGAATATGGAAAGAAAAGAAAAAGACTAAGTTGATGGTTTTTATAATGTGGAAGTTTAAACATCCACTGAATGAGGTTGTGATACGTGGAAATCATAGGTTGGTTTGATGAAGAGGTGGCGTAAAGTTAACATGGGTAATAGGCGTGATTAAAGATAATCATTGTTTTGTAACTGCACCATACTGTGAAGTGGCTCCAGGCGGTTAAGGAATCCAAAAAGTGTTATGATTGACGTGACTGGAGTCAAATGCATTAAATGTTACGATGATTCGAAGGTCGCATCAAAATCTTGTGTAGATGTTTAAAATAAGTATTTCTCAAAGAAATCGAAATACATATTTTAAAGGGGCATTTTGTTGGCTGAAGATTTTGATAATATTATTAGAAGCCAAGTGAATTGAACGTTTCGATTGAAATGAAACAAAGCGTCATGTTTCGAAATAGCAGAAGCAGTGTTTCGAATGAGCATATCAAAGCTTGGAGCTTCGAGTGGCAATTATGGGAACATATCTAAAGAAGTCTCGAAATGACAACAAGGCTGTGTCTGAGAAGTGCGTTCGAAGCGGAGAAGTACCAAAACATTTGAAATTCAAATGCAAGCGGGACATTCGAAGTTTAAAATTTATGTGCTGGAGCATTCGGAGACACGTGGAAACAAGAGAGAGGCATTGTTCTGCATGTTCTGAATGTGGCATAATCTTATAGCAAAACCGTTATGGTCGAAGTAGTATAAATAGAAGTCTTAGTATTAGGATTTCGTGTGTCATATCTGTTTGTACAAAAATACTCAGTAAACATTCAAATTACCACATGGCTAGGGAAACGAATGCAAGAGTAATGTACGTATGATAGCACCACATGTTTATGATTTAATGAAAACCCTTTATCATTTCCAGTACTTTCCTTTATCTTTCTGCTAAATACCATTTACAAGTTTTCTCATTTAAAGTCTTTTTATTCGAAATCTTTTCATTGATGCCTTACATTTAAATGCTTTCTTTCCATTTCAAACACTTTACATTTCAGAAAACTGTCATACTTTTCATGCCTTTATCTTCAAGTTTTATCCTTCGAACACCTATTTTTACTTAAAGTCATTTTACAGATTTCTTGCATTAAACGCTTTCTTCGCATTTCGAATCTTTTACATTAACTGTTTTGTTTTACGTTTCGAAGCCATTTACTTATCTTTTATGCAATTTTACATGTCTTTACAATTAACATTTATTCATGCAATTTAGTTTCGCGCACATATATTTTGATTACACCTTTAGATCTTTGAGAGAGAAATCGAAATAAGTCAAACACCTACACAACACTCTAAATACCAACCATGAATACCTGTTCGATCATGAGAGTTACCCTAATGACCAACAAGTCCTAGGATCAATCTAGTCGATCCTGCGAGTTACCAGAGAAATTGAATAACAGTTAGTAAGTTTATTCGATAGTTTGGAAGACTAGCGGTTGTTTACCAGAAATCACTGGAAACAGCTGGGCCAAGGTCTCCTCATTAGGTTGGTCAAGCAATCCCAACATGGAGACTGCCAGGTCCTACGTGAGTAGTGGGGACCCGCATGTGATCCCCTGCATGTATAACTTCCTCCGCAAGATCAGGAGGATATAAAAGCGATCTTTCAGGGGCCACGAAGACTTTGTGATACTCGGAGGCGTTGGCAGTCAGCCCTATGAGGAGTATGCTCGTGAGGTGTTTCTGCTCGTCGTGGATACTTCCACTGACCGTGAGGTCGTGTGATAGGATCATTACTAGTCAAAGATAGGATTGGAGCGTGACCTCGAGGTCCTCCTGACCGGTGACGATCTTCCTAAGGGCAACTGGGTTCGTTCCCGTGCGATGAGGCTGTTTCCTCGCGGATAGGAGTTTCTGCCCAACTCATTCGCTGGCAGAATTGTCCAACATACTTTGAATGACATAATTTGATTGGACCTCACATGGAGTTGGGTCAAAGACATGCCAAATACAGAACAATAAGTATTTATAAAAATAATATATGTATATAAAAAACAATATATATAGTTTTCAATACTGAGACAACAATCCAAGTAGTAATAAGAAATACAAAAATTGAAGAGATGAAGAAAAAACAATTAGAGATGCAACAAGAAATGCAGAGAAGAAAAACAGAATTGCGAGACGAAATGAGGAGGCAAATACAAGAGTATCAAGAAGCAATGCAAATTGCTAAGAGACTAATCCCATCACAAATTTTTTATTTGTGAAATTTTTTTTGCCATTTGTGAGAGTATGACAAATAATATTTTTTTTATAGTGATAAAAATCATTTAAAAAAAAAATCAAAATAAACTATTAGGTGTGAGTGTGACAGCTGAGATTTTATTATTACTTTTTAATTTAATTTCTAAAACATGTTTTTATTTTAAAGTTCGTTAGCTTTTAATAAATAAAATAAAAAACCGCTCCAACTCCAATTTGTAAAAGAAACTCGATTCATTGGATTTATTTGTTTTGTTTTGGTTAGTTTACGTCGGTTCTCGTCGATTTGAATAGATGACTGATCAAATTGTTAGTTGAATCAGTTACCTCTCCAATTTCTAATTCGATTGGTCTAATCAGTTTATCTTAATTGATTTTTGAAAAACTAATTGCAAGTTTGGTGGAAAATTAATTTGGCAAATACGATCTCCTCTAGTATAGTAACTAGAATGGGGATATGTATAGGGAGTCATTAAGATTTTGTTATGCTATTGCTGATTTTACTAGTATCTATTTAGTTTTGGTAAATTTATATTTTTCTATTTAAATAAGAATTTTAAATAGAAAAATATTTTTTTAAATCAAGTATTTTAATTTTCAATTTTTAAATACACAAAAACTTATTTAAAAAATATTATTTTAAATATTAAACAACATTTTCAGAATAGTTATTAATATTTTCTTCAAGTTATTTTTTGAGGCAAACATTTCTCTTAATTATATATCAATATAACCCAAAAAAATAATATTAATTCACATTTAACAATCTATTAAAAAAGTGACTCAAGTTATTTGCTGTAGCTAAAACCATAATATAATAGTGCTGATAAAATATTAAACAAAATCAATGTATCATGTTCAATTTTTAAATTTGTTTGATTACTTTCTGTTTACTTCTTAAATTAACCGATTAATATTTTTTAAAATTAAACGAGGATGCCTAAAATTATATAAATATTGTAATAAACCATAAACAATTAAAGTTAAAATTTATTTCTTTGACTAATATTAATTATAAATTATATTATATTAGTTCAATTAACCACAAGATTCAACCTTGTTAACCATAATTTTCCTTATTTCAAAACCATAACTAATTCAAATTTTAACACCTAAAATAGTCAACCATGTTCAAATTTTGTGTAATAAAATTAGGTTTAATTATATTTTTGTTCATCTATTTAATTGAGAATAATATAAGTGTGAGTAATGTGAGAAAATAGTCTATATTTATAAGTGAGAGAATTTATCCACCATCACTTTAAGGTTTTAAGTGAATAAGTGGTGTGTCTCCTACAAAGGTGTATTGTTCAAACGGAAAGTTTCTACAAAGTGTAAGAATGCTCCTCGCTCGACCCCCGATTTGTACTAACAAAATATTGGATGTTTAGAATAAGTCAAATGCTTTATAGCTTATATAATCGTTTTGAGTAAAAAGCTTATCTAGAAAAGCACTTCTAGATATTTGGAATTTGGAAGTTTCAAAGAGGAAACCGGTTTACCAGTTTGAGGAAACCGATTTCTGTTGTGATATTCAGTTCTGGAATTTTCCATTCAATTGGGGAAATTGGTTTTCAGGTTTTGGGAAATCAGTTTCTGTTGCGATTTTTTGTTTTTCCTGTTGTTCTGTGAGACAGTTTTAGTTGTTGTGTGTTTTAGTAGTATTCTATAAATACCCTCTTGTAATATTGTTTTACTGTGTGATTAATGCATATTTATGAGTTTCTCCTCAATTACTCTCTCTCTAATAATCTCTATTTTTCTCTCAAAACTTCATCTTCTCCAAATAACCACTTTTCACCATTATTTTTGTGTATGTTCCAACATTTGACATCAAGAGCCTTGGTTCTGATCCACTAACCCGCTGCAAATTATGTCTACCTTTTCCAGTGATCGAATCCCTACCAACCTTCCAATTCTTGATTCCAAGAACTATGACAAATGGTGCAAACAAATGAAAGTTTTGTTTGAGTATCAAGAAGTTTTCGAAGTCGTTAACGATGGCGTTGCACCTCTTGGGTCAGAAGCTACAGATGCACAACAAACTACATTCAAGGAAGAGAAGAAGAAAAACTACAAAACACTTCTTGCATTGACAACGATAACTTTGAAAAGGTTGGAGATTACACGTCAGTGAAGCAAGCTTGGGAGATATTGAAGAAAGCTCATGAAGGGGCCGATAAAGCAAAGGTTATGAGGTTACAAACTCACAAGAGGCAGTTCGAATTAGTGCAAATGGAAAAGAAGGAATCGGTAAATGATTACATTACACGTATAACACGTTTGGTGAATCGAATGAAGTCTTATGGTGAAACCGTGACGTTGCAAAATATGGTAGCAAAGATCTTGCGTTCTTTAATGCCAAGATTTGACAACATAATGGTTGCAATAGAAGAATCAAAGGATCTTCTCACAATAAGCAAGGAGGAGCTTCAAAGCTCATTAGAGGCTCATGAACAAAGGATAGATGAAAGAGGAAGTGACAAGGCTAAAGCGGAGATTGCGTTACAAGAACGATTCAATGAGAAGAACAAGAGATCGAAAGGAAAGTGGTCTTCAAAATAGAAGACAAATTCTCATAATTTTGGTGGCAAAGGGGGGAGAGCGGCTCCAAAGGTGGTGGTCAAGGTAACCACACCAAAAAGATTGACAAGAGTGTTGTAAAGTGTTACAATTGTTACAAACTTGGCATTTCACAAAAGAATGTAATGCAAAATCAAAGGAAAATCAAGGTGATGAGGCTAAGGTAGCAAGATAAGAGGTTGATGGTTATAATACACTTCTGGTCATGATCATAGAGGAGAATTATGGTATGGAAAAGTTATTGGACAACAGTGTCTGCAGTGCAGAAAATTCTTCAGAAACACGTTTGGAGCGAAACACAATGGTAACCGTTTGAGATGGAGATCAAGGCAGTGATGATTGGTACTTGGATTTTGGTTGTTCAACGCATATAACAGATAGAAAGGATTGGTTTGTCAAAATCAATCAAGCCACAAAGAGTAGAGTAAAATTCTCGAATGACACCATTTTAGCGGCCGATGGTGTGGGTGATGTTTTGATCATGAAGAAGGATGGGAGTCACTCCTTGATCAAAGAGGTGTTATACATTTCGTGAATTAAATGTAATCTCTTGACCATTGGCCAATTGCTTGAGAAGAATTACATAATTCTCATGGAAAACAAGATTTTATGCGTTTTGGACCGAAACAGAGTCTTAATTCTTAGAGCATCCATGGCTGTAAATCGTACTTTTAAGATAGATTTGAAAGTGATGGAGCACAAGTTTCTTGCTACAATGGCAAGTCATGATGAGTGGTTGTGGCATTACCGTCTTGGACATCTCAATTTTCAAGACCTCGACACGTTACAAAGGAATGGTATGGTGACCGGGCTGCCCAAGATCAATATTCCAGCTGAGATTTGTGAAGAGTGTGTTCAAGGGAAGCAACACAAGAATAGTTTCAACAATGATGTAGGCCATAGGACCAAACATCATCTTGAGGTGGTGTACTCCGATGTTTGCGGTCCAATGCAAGTCGACTCGTATGGTGGAAATAGATACTTTGTCATTTTTATTGACAATTTTAGTAGAAAGCTATAGATTTATCTAATCAAGAGGAAATATGAGGTGTTTGATGAGTTAAAACGTTTTAAATCCATGGCGGAGTGGCAAAGTGGTCACAAGTTGAAAATTCTCAAAATCGATGGTGGAGGCGAGTATACCTCGAGTGAGTTTGGGAATTATTATGATGTTGAGGGTATAATACGTGAGGTCACACCACCTTATACGCCTCAGCAAAATGGTGTTACCGAGAGAAGAAATCATTCGATAATGAATATGTTTCGTAGCTTGTTGAAGGGAAAAATCTTACCGAAGGAACTATGGGGTGAAGTCGTATCTATAGCCACCTATTTATTGAATAGGTTCCCTACTAAGAAGCTAGACAAAGTGACACCATAAGAGGTATGGTCTGGTCATAAACCAAGTTTGATTCATTTGAAGGTTTTCGGTTCGGTAGCATTTCGACATATTCAGGGTCAGTTTCGAAAGAAGTTGGATGACAAAGGAGAGATAATGTTGCTAGTTGGTTATCATCCTACTGGAGGCTACAAGTTATTTAATGTGAGTAGCAAGAAGATCGGGATTAGTCGAGATGTGGTCGTGGATGAGTAGAGGTTGTTTGACAGTAGAAAAAGTCACGTGACAGCAGTAAAAATCGGCTTCCCAACAAAAGGAAATTGGTTTCTGTGATACGGTGGGAGAACTGACTCGAGGTTTTGCGTTTGTGTTAGCAAATGTTTCGGTTTAGCAAGAGTCGCCACCGACTTTTTATTTATCCTAAGTGTTGTACCCTAAAATTTGCCCTCTCCTTCTTCAGGAAATCATCTTGGATTTTCAAGGTCCCTCTGAAACGAATCCAAGTCCTGAGTTATCTTTTTGCCCAACCAGACCATTTACAAGAGCAAGATGATCACACAGGCTCTAAGGAAAACGCTTTTATCTTAAAAAAAAAATATAATAATAAAAAATGAAAGAATGAGTGTTTAAGAAAAATCAGCGTTTCAGAACTTCTGGACCAATTCCAGATAAAAACGGTCAGAAGTTGCATGCTTGACTCAGCGTAGTCAGAAGTTGGCTTTTCAGCAGCTACATCAGCTCAATCAGAAGTTGTAAACGTGGTTCAGTATGTAAGCCTCAGACAGAACATGACTCTTTTAGCAGTTACACCAGCTCAGTCAGAATTTGCTGAAGGAATGCAAAAGAAGCAGGGAAGTCTGAAGGCTCTTTCAGAACATGCTGAAATCAGAAGATGAAAAGGTCAGAAGAGTGGGTGTTACACTGATACAGAATCTCTAAGCCCAGGAGGTCCAGAAGCAAATCCAAGGAACGTATCAGAAAATCAGGAGAATCCCCAGAACTTACTAAGACAACAGGAAGCCAAGGCCAGAGCATGGTTTACGCTGTTCTTTTTGAAACAGAACTGCTGATTCAATGTTGGTTTCCATTACCAGAATATTGATATTGATAGGTCTTATCACCATTTAATGCTCATTAATGCTTCCAACCACTCCTGAACATTCACGTGTGGCTTGGAAAACGCCTTTCTGCAGACTCTGGCATGGGTCTACACGCCACCGCCCACTTAAGAGGTCACTTCTCTCCAATCCACGCCTGCTGCTGCAGCCTAGGCTGAAGGCTATCTGTTATCACAACTTCCCAGGAATTTCTGTCAAAGAACAAATTCAAACTCTGTTGGCGCTTTAATGTTCAAGGAACCCACAAGAACTTTGCCTATAAATAGAGAGTCTTTGTCCACTGCAAAAGGGCGTTCAAGAAACAGAAAAATTGCTAAGAGAGAAACAGAAACCCTTAGCAAAATAGCGTTCTGAAACTCTGCCAAAATCTCCAGTTTGTTTCATAACTTTGAATTTCTCATCTTCAAACTTTATCCAATACCCAGTTTTCTGTGTGAACAACAAAAAACCTCTTTTCAAACTTCTGACCCTACATACGCATACACCTTAACCTGCCTTTTTCCAAAAAAAGAATCTGTCCAGAACACCACCAGAGCCAAAAGCTAGCTTTCACCCACAACCTTTTCCAACAGCCAGGTAAGCACCTGCTGACCTTCATCACACTGCTAAGCATCATCAGCTGTGCATACTCAAATAAACATAATGTAAATATCATGTTGTTGCTGTTTATATTCTGAGGATTTTCATACCTCAGAACGTTCTGAGCCAGTGTGGGACGTGCCTGTGACCTTATTGGTTCTGCTCTCTGAAACAGTTTTACATTTGCTGGATCTGTTCCAAATATGTTTCCTGTTTTGTGGAATAACAACAAAATTGCAGATGTTCTGATTAGTACAGGGAAAAGCCAAGTGCTGACTTTGACGTTAGCGCATCTGAAGCCTGTTTTGCTGTCAATAATATCAGAACCTCTGAGAGTTATTGTCTTTCCAGCAGAATCAGAATTTCTGGTTTCTCCACTAACAAACTTCTGTCTTGCAGCGCAGGGGAGTCAGAACTTCTGATTTCCCCACTAACAGGGTTCTGTTTTGTAGGTGCCAGAGTCAGAAGTTCTGACTCATACAGTTTAACCAAGAGGTTGATCATCTGGCAGCGGATCTGAGTCAAAACTTCTGATGACCTCTCAGCAGCGCGCTGTCTCCCTCTCTCTCTATATATCTTGTTTTTTGCTATTTTCTTTTTTGTCTATTTTTCTCGTTGAACCCCCCATGTACAAATGTGTATCCCCATCCCCTAATTGTTGTAATAGCGTAGGATTTTATATTTCCGCTTCTTATTGCTAGTAATTAGGATGTGTATGGCAAGATAAAATCAATGAAATAGAAAATCCTAATTCAAAGAAAAATTCTTGTATGCAATAAAACACACTTGCACACTAACACCCCTAGGGTTATATCCACTTGTTGCCTTTCAAAATTGGGCCATATTACATGTTAGGTCTCTTTGGGCAAAACAAACAATCAAATGATCATAGTCCCTCGATGACGCTTTCGAAAGTTTCCTAAAAAATGATCAAGTCCCTTAAAGAAAAATTGCCCAAAGATACTTGGCACCATTGCAATTATGGTCTAAACGATGACCCGCGCCCGTCCCTCTCACATCCTAACACAAGATTGTCCGCCAAATGCAATGGTGGAACAAAATTGTTAAAAGGGTTAAAACATAAGCAAAGATCTTTGAGAAATTTAGGAGTAGACAACTCTTGGTTGCTTGCCAATTTGCAAAACAAAAACACTTGCCTATTTTCAAAACCACACATCACAACACAATTTCAAAACAACTTTCAAAAACAAATAAAAATCTTTTCAAAAGACGTACACCTTTGTATACATCCCAACATGGATCATTACAAAGGTTGCCACCACATTGGCCTCTTTTCAAAACATTTTTCAAACCCACACACAACAAAGCACCATTTCAAACAATTGAAAATTAAGGCAACTTGATCTAAGCAAGTAACTAAGAGCCCATGGATAACCATGGATAGAAAGGGTGCTAATACCTTCCCTTTCTATAATCTACTCCCCGAACCCAAGAAAACATCTCAAAGGTTTTTACTGTGCTTTTTAAACCTTTCCTTAGGATAAAATAAAAAGTCGGTGGCGACTCTTGCTCAACCGAAACATTTGCGAAAACAAACGCAAAACCATAGTCAGTTCTCCCACCGTATCACAGAACTGGCGACTCTGCTGGGGAGATTAATTTAAAAGTGGAGTAACCTTAGGGCTTAGATCACTCTCTTGCATGACTAATTGTTTGAATTGATTGCTTTATATCTTGGCTCTCTTGTTTGGGTTTGTAATCCTACACCCGTATTTTGGGAAACATTCATAGATAGCAATACGTTGTGGAAACTGTGCGGGGTATACCGACACGGTCGAAGCAATAGCTATATTAGTGCGACATATTTGTGAGTACCGGTAACCCTTGAGTTCAATCAAGGAGAGTACGGGGCCGCTGAGTGATGTCACTAAGCACTAATGACCTAGAACCTTACTTGACCATCTTGGCCTATTAGGGGTAGTGAGATGACCGGCTTTGGTGCAGTTCGAAGTTGGTAGATACTCGATACTACACTCATTGAGGATTGTTTTCTCGGAATATTTTGGTTGCTAGTTAAGTGGCTAAACCAAAACAATGAACGATGAAAACAATCCAATGATATTGAGCTCCTTAGAACCCGGTTACTATTTATAGGACAGGTTTTTAAGCCAACTACACTCAAGAGGGTACTTACCTATGAAACCCCATGCAAGCCTGAAACTAGGGTTTGGTGTGATTTGCTTGTACATATGTTTGTGCATGCATCATGAACATCATAAAGCATCATATGCATTCACTAACCACTTCAAGGATTTAGATCTTCATCTGTGTTCTTGTTTTGTAGGTCATGGAAATTCCTCGCAGAAAAACCATCCAAGTCAACCTTGTGAGAATCCCTCCTCAACTCAAGGAGCTCACCTCAAGAATTCCGGAAAGCTCATCCTTCAGTGAAAGACATGGTAGACTGCTCAGCTTAGTCAACACCAACATTGAAGAAGACATGATGAAAGTGCTATTCCAGTTCTTTGACCCTCTTCACCACTGTTTCACTTTCCCTGACTATCAGTTGGTACCCACTTTGGAGGAATTTTCTCAACTCCTGAGAATTCCTATCCTCAATCAACTACCTTTCAACGGTACGGAAAAGGAACCAAAGCCTGAAGATGTTGCTCGAGCATTACACCTACAGCCTTTTGACATCAAGGGGCATTGGGAAACTAGAAGTGGAGTCAAAGGCTTCTTAGCAAAATTCTTGTTTGAGAAGGCACAAGAATGTTGGAATTCATTGGACCTACAAGCCTTTGAAGAAATTGTGGCGCTCCTTATCTATGGGTTGGTCCTATTCCCAAATTCTGACCAATTGGTAGATGTCAACACCGTCAAAATCTTCTTGTCCAGAAATCCAATACCAACATTTCTTGGGGACATCCTTCACTCATTTTACACACGAACAATGAGAAAGAGGGGTGTTCTCATGTGCTGTACTCCTCTCCTTGCAAGATGGTTTATTTCGCACCTTCCACAATCTGTCCTAAAGAATGACCAAGGCTCAAGGTGGTCCCAATGGTTGATGACTCTTACTCATTCTGATGTACATTGGTGTTCTCGGTCCAGAGAAAATGTCATCATCGTCGACCGTTGCGGAGAGTTTCCTAATGTTCCTTTACTTGGAATCATAGGAGGTATCACCTACAACCCTTGCCTAGCTTTGAGGCAATTTGGATATGCACGAAGAGATGGCCCTCACGACATGTTGATTCCTGACCTAGTTTTTAACTTCGACAACGATGCACAAGGACTTCGCCAAAGATTCATCAGAGCTTGGGGGAGGCCCAACCAGGTTGATAGCAAGACTCTGGGACACAAGAACTCCATCCCTCTTGAACCTTACCTCAAGTGGGTACGAGCCCGAGCCCAGAGTCTAATGATGCCTTATCCCCATGTTCTCCATGTGATTAAAGAGCCCGTCAAGGAAGGAGAGGTTCCCTACACCATCCTACATCCTGACATGCCTACATCGTGGGAGGAAATGCAGAAGAGTTGGATCCAACTCAAGGAGGAACAGAACACTTTTGAAGCCAACTTCTACGCCAGCGAGAAGAAGGTTTTAGAGCTCACCCGCCGACTCCATGAGCAAGAGGCCCTCAACACCTACATTGCGCCAAAGAGGATGCGCAACGTCTTTTTACCTTGAGAAGTTGTTTTTGTAATATTTGGCCCATGGGGCATTTATGTACTAACAAATCTTTTCTTATTAATATGACGTGCGTTCTTTTTGTCTACCACAATTGTGAATTTCCAAAACCCTTGAATGCATTGCATAGATAGCATCTCATGCATCATGTGCATAACAGGTACCCATTTTTCTACAGGTTGCTTAATCTTCTTCGTTTATTTGGAACAGTCATCATGAATCCAAATTCCTCCAGTGAGCAAGCAATCAAGGCCCTTCAGGCCCAAAGTGCCCAGTTTCAAGAAATGGTCCTAAGCCTGGCCCAAGGTCAGCAAGAGTTGAAGGCTCTGCTCCTCAAAAAGAAGAAGAAAAAGAAAACTGCGTTATTCAATACCGGACGCAGGTTTGGGAACAGGCTCCGTAAAGAGGCTGATCCAACTACTTCCTCTGCAGAGAAAGATAGTCCCCAAGTGGGAGGAGCTCCTAGTCCTGCAGTCTCTGACAATGAGATGGACTACAATGACGAACAATACCCACCTGCTGCTGACAAATACAAGCAATTAGAAGACCGCTTGAGCGCCATGGAGATTCAGAATGTGCCGGGGCTGGATTTCAGAGATTTGGGGTTATCTTCTGGGGTAGTAATCCCACACAAGTTTAAGGCGCCTGCCTTTGCCAAATATGACGGGGCTTCCTGTCCAAAGCTGCATCTAAGGTCGTACGTAAGGAAGATCCAACCTTACACGGCAGACAAAAACCTTTGGATCCACTTCTTCCAAGATAGCCTTTCGGGGTCACAGCTTGAGTGGTTCTATCAACTAGATGGAGCTAGTATCCGACATTGGGAAGATTTGGCAACCGCATTTTACAGACAATATCAATACAATTCTGATCTCGCTCCTACGCGTACCCAACTTCAGGGTATGTCTCTAGGAACGAGCGAAGGGTTCAAAGAATATGCACAAAAGTGGAGAGATTTGGCTGGCAGGGTGCAGCCTCCATTGACTGATCGTGAGCTGGTTGATATGTTTCTAGGGACTTTGTCTGGTCCATTTTTCAATCATTTGGTTGGTAACTCCTCCGCTGGGTTTACAGATTTAATCCTGACAGGTGAAAGGATAGAAGCCGGCATCAGGTCAGGAAAGATACAAAAAGCTGCCTCCACAAGTACTGAGAAGAGGCCTTTCAAGAAAGAAGCAAGTGCAGTCTATGGTCCTAGAAGACAAGTCAAGCCAGAAGGCCGCCAAGCCGTCAATGCCTTGGTCATTTCAAAACCCGTTGCTGCTCCTCAGCAGTACAATCAACAAAGAGGTGAAAGGCCCAAGAGGCAGTATACTCGGCTGAGTATGACCTTGTCACAAATCTTACCACAACTGTTATCAACCAACTTGGTGACCATCAAAGAGGCTCTGAAGGCCGTGAATACTGCATCGCCTAAGTATAACCCAAATGCCCGTTGTGCTTATCATTCCGATAGCCCCGAGCATACTACTGATGATTGCTGGGCCCTGAGAAACAAGGTGCAAGACCTTATCGACGCGAAGGAAATTCAGTTTGAGGCGCCTGAGAGGCCAAATGTTGTAACTGCTCCTATGCCCCAGCATAGAGTAAATGCCATTGAAGGAAGATTTGTATGCTGTTTCGGTGAATGATGTTGCTACCCCTCTTTCGACTGTTAAGAGGAACTTACTACTAGCCAGTTTATTTCCGGGCTGTAGCAAGGGTTGCCTCCTGTGTGTTGTTATCCCTACCGGTTGTCCACTGCTGAAATCAGGCATCCAAAGCCTGATGGATAGCAAAGAAATTATGTTCAAGAAAACTGTTGTTCCGTTTGTTTCTGCTGAAGAAGTATCTGTCGTCACAATTTTCAACAATCCTACCAAGGCTCCCCCGAGAAAGCCAGTCCAAATTATGTTTGTTGCACCCATTACCATTACTGTTCCGGGGCCTCTCCCCTATGAATCTAACAAGGCTGTCCCATGGCATTATGGGGCAGACGTGTATGTGCTTGGAGTGAAGCAGGAGTTCAACACCGGTACCAGTATCAGTAACATCACTGGTCCCGCCAAGATTACTCGCAGTGGCAGGCTCTTCTCGCCTGACATTGCACCGCCAGTTATCCGAAAGCCTCTTATCATCACACCCGCAAGTGTGCATGTTCCAAATCAAGTTCCTGTGTCTACTACTGCCGCCGAGTCCTCTGATGCTCGGGACAAAGAAGTTGCTACCGATTTGCCTGCCAGGACGGAGGCACCAAAAAAGACTGCTGTTGAGGCCTCCCAACAAGAGATGGAGGAAATCCTTAAAATCATTAAAAAGAGTGACTTCAATGTTGTTGAACAGTTGGGGCATACCCCCTCCAAAATCTCTATGCTATCATTGCTGCTGTGCTCAGAGGCCCATGCAAAAGCCCTGATTTCATTTCTGAAAACGGCCCATGTGCCGCAAGAGACCTCTGCAGATCAATTCACTGACTGTGTGGCTAATTTGACAGCTGACAATGGCTTGGGGTTCTCGGATGCTGACCTTACCGCCAAAGGGAAAAATCACAACGATGCCCTGCACGTCTCTATAGAGTGCAGGGTCACCACTCTCGCACACGTGTTGGTGGATACCGGTTCTTCCCTGAATGTTTTGCCCAAGAAGGCATTGGATCGCTTGGATTGTGAGGGCCTGGAATTGAAACCTAGTAACATCATTGTTAGAGCCTTCGACGGTTCTAAGAGGATGGTGCACGGTGAGGTAGACATTCCTATTCGTGTGGGTTCCCAAGTCTTCAACTCAACGTTCTACGTGATGGATATCCGCCCATCTTATTCCTGCTTGTTGGGTCGACCCTGGATTCACAAGGTTGGGGCAGTAACATCCACTCTACACCAAAAGCTCAAATACCCTGTCAAAGGGAAGATTGTTACTGTGCAGGGTGAGGAGGAATACATGGTTAGTCACTTGAATTCATTCCGGTATATCGAGATGGACGGGGAGTTTATTGAAACCCCCTTTCAGCATTTTGAGGAGGTACCTCCAACGTTGCCATCGGCTGAAACAGTGGTTGAAGAAGACTTTCCTCTGAAGATGGCGTCCTTGAAGGATGCCCGGGCTGTAATCGAGAAAGGCAAATGTGCAAACTGGGGTCAGCTTCCTGACTTCACTCAAAAGAACGACAAGTTTGGGTTGGGCTTCACTGCAGAGGCTCAGAGGGCTGTGCGCAAGGAAAGGATCAGAAAGGCTCCGGTGTTTATAACCAATCCAAGGGTGAATGCTATCGAGGAGGACGTAGAGGAAGCAGAGTTTGACAGTTGGATCTATCCAACCACCAGCAACGGACCAAGCAACTGGACGGCAAAGGATTTTACAGCTATTACATTTGTCACGCAGTAATTAACTCTTTTGATTTTCAATTTGTAACAAGCAATATGTTGGAACTTTTATTGGCTCGGTGTCCTACCCGGGGCACCGCAGCTCCATTTGTGAGGGCTTTTTGTATGACATTTCCATATATCATTAATCAAAGCATTGGACGTTTGTTGCATTTCAAATCTTGTGCTCTTTTTCTTTCTGTGTTATATATTGCAAAACAGCTATATTTACACACACTCACTTATACAGGTTTCAATCCACTCTGGATCTCACTGGTAACAGCTCTGCTACTGCCAGTTATGACTTCGAGAATCCGATCAACTTGTCCGAGGACGAAGGTGAAGATGATTGCGAAGTGCCTGGTGAACTCGCAAGACTGCTACTCCAGGAAGGGAGGGCCATTCAACCGCATGAAGAGCCGGTGGAAACAGTGAACCTGGGTACTGAGACAGATAGAAAAGAAGTCAAGATTGGTGTCAATCTAGAGCTCAGCGTGAAGCAACGATTGATCCAGATGCTACATGATTACATGGAGATCTTTGCGTGGTCTTACGAAGACATGCCTGGTTTGGATGCCGGCATTGTAGTTCATCACCTGCCTACCAAGGAAGACTGCCCTCCGGTAAAGCAAAAGGTCCACCGTATGCGTCCAGAGATGTCCGAAAAGATCAAAGCTGAGGTTATGAAGCAATTCGATGCCGGGTTTCTAGCAGTAACCTCTTACCCTCAGTGGGTTGCCAATGTGGTACCGGTGCCGAAGAAGGATGGTAAAGTCAGAATGTGTGTCGACTACAGGGATTTGAACAGGGCCAGCCCCAAAGATGATTTCCCTCTGCCTCACATCGACATTCTTGTTGACAATACTGCTCAACACAAGGTGTTCTCCTTCATGGATGGTTTTTCAGGGTATAATCAGATCAAGATGGCTCCGGAAGATATGGAAAAGACTACCTTTGTGACTCAGTGGGGCACCTTCTGCTACAAGGTCATGCCATTCGGGTTGAAAAATGCTAGGGCAACCTACCAACGCGCAATGGTTGCTTTATTCCATGATATGATCCATCATGAGATTGAGGTATATGTTGATGACATGATCGCAAGGTCCCAAACTGAGGAAGAACACCTTGATCATCTGCGGAAGTTGTTTGACCGATTGAAGTTATACAAGCTAAGGTTGAATCCCAACAAATGCACCTTTGGGGTGAGGTCCGGAAAATTGCTAGGTTTCATTGTAAGCGATAAAGGTATTCAGGTGGACCCTGCCAAGATAAAAGCCATACAAGAGATGCCAACTCCCAAGACAGAGAAAGAAGTCAGAGGCTTTCTGGGACGACTGAATTACATAGCCCGATTCATCTCACATCCAACTGCTACCTGTGAGCCAATCTTCAAATTGCTGAAGAAAGATCAAGTAGTACGTTGGAACGATGAATGTCAGGCTGCTTTCGAAAAGATAAAAGAGTATCTCCAAGATCCACCCATTCTTATGCCACCAGTGGAAGGGAGACCTCTGATACTATACTTGACAGTACTTGACAACTCAATGGGATGTGTGCTGGGGCAGCATGACGAGTCTGGCCGAAAAGAGCACGCTATTTATTACCTGAGCAAAAAGTTTACCGACTGTGAGTCCCGTTACTCACTGCTCGAGAAAACTTGCTGCACTCTGGTATGGGCTGCTCGCCGGCTGAGACAATATATGTTGACTCACACTACTCTGTTGATTTCAAAGATGGATCCCATCAAGTACATATTCGAAAAGCCCGCTCTGTCTGGAAGAATAGCAAGATGGCAAATGATCTTGACAGAATATGATATCCAGTACACAACTCAAAAAGCAATCAAGGGAAGTGTATTGGCAGATCATTTGGCACACCAACCTGTGGATGATTACCAATCCTTAAACTTTGAATTTTCGGACGAAGATATCATGGTAGTAACAGATTGTGAAGTGCCTGGACCGGATGAAGGGCCTGAGGAAGGATCCCGATGGTCTTTGCATTTTGACGGAGCCTCCAACGCTTTGGGTAATGGAATCGGAGCTGTGATCATATCCCCCAAAGGAACTCATACTCCACTCACCGCCCGACTGTGTTTCAACTGCACCAACAACATGGCAGAATATGAGGCATGTATCATGGGTCTTCAAGCTGCAATCGACTTAAGGATCAAGTTTCTGAGTGTCTTCGGAGATTCCGCTCTCGTGATCAATCAGATCAAAGGCGAGTGGGATACGAAACACCCAAATCTTATTCCTTACAAGGAGTATGTGCTGACTTTGCTTCCCCACTTTGAAGAGATAACTTTTGAGCACTTCCCAAGAGAGGAGAATCAGCTAGCGGACGCACTAGCTACGATGTCTTCAATGTTCAAAGTTAAATGGGACAATGAAGCTCCCCGGATCATTATCTGGAAGTTGGACGAACCTGCATACTGCTGCGACCTTGAGGCCGAAAAGGTGACTGAAAAACCCTGGTATCATGAGGTGAAGAGGTACTTGGAAGCTCAGGGATACCCTGAAGGTGCATCTGTCAACGACAAGAAGTTCATGAGAAGATTTGCAGCAAAATTCTTCCTCAGCAACAGCATTCTCTACAAACGGAATCATGACTCAACTCTACTACGTTGTGTGGATAAGGCTGAAGCAGAGAAGATCATGATAGAACTGCATGAAGGTACATTCGGAACACATTCCAGTGGACATACCATGGCAAAGAAAATCCTTCGGGCAGGATATTTCTGGTCCACAATGGAAGCCGACTGTTACCAAAATTCTCGAACTTGTCACAAATGCCAGATCTATGCTGACAAAGTGCACATCCCTCCGGTTCCTCTGAACGTCCTAACGGCACCTTGGCCTTTTGCAATGTGGGGCATCGATATGATCAGTGAGATCCGACCGACATCATCCAATGGGCATCGCTTCATTCTGGTGGCGATTGATTACTTCATGAAGTGGGTTGAGGCAGCTTCCTACGCCACGGTAACCAAGAGCGTTGTGGCACGTTTCATCCGGCATAACTTGATCTGTCGGTACGGCATCCCGGAAAGAATCATTACGGACAATGGTACCAATATCAACAACAAGATGATCACTGAGCTCTGCGAACAATTCAAGATACAACACCACAACTCTTCTCCTTACCGGCCGAAGATGAATTGGGCTGTAGAAGCAGCAAATAAGAACATTAAGAAAATTGTGCAGAAGATGACAGTGACCTACAAAGATTGGCACGAAATGTTACCATTTTCTCTTCACGGATACCGTACTTCAGCAAGGACGTCAACTGGGGCAACACCCTTTTCCTTGGTCTATGGCATGGAGGCAGTCTTGCCAATTGAAGTCCAGATACCCTCTCTCCGGATAATGAAGGATGCAGACTTGAACGAAGATGACTGGATCCAGACTCGACTTGATCGATTAAACCTAATTGACGAAAAGAGACTCACCGCTATCTGTCATGGTCAGACGTATCAAAAACGGATGATCAGGGCATTTAACAAGAAAGTCAGACCACAAGAGTATCAAGTTGGGGACCTGGTAATCAAACGCATCATCCTTCCTCAAAGTGATCCCCGGGGCAAATGGACCCCTACGTACGAAGGGCCATTTGTGGTTAAACATGTGTTCTCAGGAGGAGCCATGATTCTAACCACCATGGATGGTGACGACCTTCCTCACCTCGCCAATGCAGACATAGTAAAAAGATACTACGCATGAATAAAAGACCCCCTAGGTTGACATACCTAGGCAAAAATAAGGGCTTCCCGGCGAACCAAAAGGATTCGGGCAAAAATAAGGGATGAAAATGAAAAAAATCTATACACCCGGCAAGTCGAAAACCTGAAAAGGCGGCTTGGGCGAAAATGGGTATCCCGGTGGACTGAAAACCCGAAAGGGCGGTCCAGGAAAAAGTTAGGGATAAAGCGTAACACTATGTCTCATTGGATCACCTAGCATCCAGAATTCGGCATCAGCTATCTGGCTCGGACTTCGGCATCGATCAATCAGCTTCATCTTCAACTAAGCAGCAAAATGATGAGACGCTTGAAGACATAAAGGCGATAGCAGAGTTAGAACCCAGTGGGAATATTGTGCACATATCTGTTTTGTTTCCTTTTTTTCAAATTTGTATAAACTTTATGTTGTTCGGCGGTGTTCTCTTACTAGGACGTCAGCCTCTTGTACAAAAAACGCCTATTTACAGGCAAATTTCAAAATCAATACAGGTTCACTTTTCCAAACAAATTTCCAATTGCTTTTCCCTTTTTCTGTTTTGTCTTGCGAAGAACGTCCAATGTTCATTTTTGATATATGCATTTGACATTAAATTGCTGATTCATAAATATTTGCATATGAAACGAAAGACTAATTACAGGTGACATCAGAAACAGGGGCAATGTAAAGTTGTCTGATGCGGTCTGGTTGCTTTATCCGCCGAAGTATCAAGGCAGGTTCAACTGAAGAATGTGATCAAGCTATCTCAACTCCCCACAGAGTAAGACAAGATAGCAACATTCCCCAGCGGAGTATAGACATTCATCAACAAGCATCCCCGGCAGTCTTGATCTAAGATTGTTCCCCGGCGGAATATCAACACCCCAGTGCAATTCCAAAATTTTCCCCAGGAAAGTGGAATTCTTATCCCCAGCAGGTCTTGAAGCTTATCCCCAGTAGATTCTGGAAGCTTATTCCCTGCAGAGTACGGACGTCCCTCCCGAACTTTATTCAAAGTTATTCCTCACAAGGGCTTATAACTGGGTTATCCTCAGCTAATTGCCACGGGAGATCGCCCTCGTCGAAGTTCTCTCAATCTCCGGCGGAGTTCATCAAAGTTTCCCAACATAACTTATCAACACAATCCCCAGCGGAGCTTACCATTGTCATCCCCAGAGGAGTTTATCATTGTTATCCCCAGCGGAATCCATCATTGAAATCCTCAGCGGGCCTCTCATCAAAACTTCAGCAAAGTATCTCTTCCACAGAATAATTCCCCTCAGGGTAATCTCTCCAACAAGTGTATTCCCCAACGGAGTCATCTTCTCCTACCGGTGTATTCTTGCAACTAATCCCCAGCAGAAACGAAGAACTCTACTCTTTAAATGTCAGCCCAGGATTTAATTCCCCAGCCGATCGTCAAGGATTTATTTTCCCAGACGAAAACACATCCATAAACATTTCATATTTCATACATCTTGCTTACATACATGATAAAGTGCATACAGCACTGTCTCATGTTGAACATCATGACATCATGCATTTCATACATCATGACATTGCATACAACTGATGTTTTGCCTTTTCAGGAAAAAGACAACCCAAAAGACAACTATCCATCAACTATCACATTTCCAGACTCGATTCCTGTATCTAGCCAGGGCACGTCTGAAGAGTTCGAAGATTCGATTCCTGTATCCAGCCAGGGCATATCTGTTGACGACTATTTCCAGATTCGATTCCTGTATCCAGCCAGGGCATATCTGTTGACGACTATTTCCAGATTCGATTCCTGTATCTAGCCAGGGCATATCTGTTGACGACTATTTCCAGACTCGATTCCTGTATCTAGCCAGGGCACGTCTGAATAGTTCGAAGATTCGATTCCTGTATCCAGCCAGGGCATATCTGTTGACAACTATTTCCAGATTCGATTCCTGTATCCAGCCAGGGCATATCTGTTGACAACTATTTCCAGATTCGATTTCTGTATCCAGCCAGGGCATATCTATTGACGACTATTTCCAGATTCGATTCCTGTATCCAGCCAGGGCATATCTGTTGACAACAATTCCAGATTCGATTCCTGTATCTAGCCAGGGCACATCTGAAGAGTTTCCAGATTCGATTCCTGTATCCAGCCAGGGCATATCTGTAGACGACAATTCCGGATTCAACACCTGTAACAAGCCAGGAAAACATCCGTCTTTCTCAAAATACACAAGTTCTCGCTAAGGAATCTCTTACGCGATCGACACTTCCAAATGGCATCTATAAGCCCATTCCCGCCATCACATTGCTGATACTCTACTATGCGAGTGCAAATTTTCGGGCACTCTAGTGTCCAATCTCCTTTTACCTTCGAGTCGCGAAAGGCAAACTTGCCAATCTAACTCTTCAGGTTCAAGAAGATTGAACAGGGGCAACTGTTGTACCCCAAAATTTGCCCTCTCCTTCTTCAGGAAATCATCTTGGATTTTCAAGGTCCCTCTGAAACGAATCCAAGTGCTGAGTTATCTTTTTGCCCAAGCAGACCATTTACAAGAGCAAGATGATCACACAGGCTCTAAGGACAACGCTTTTATCTTTAAAAAAAAATATAATAATAAAAAATGAAAGAATGAGTGTTTAAGAAAAATCAGCGTTTCAGAACTTCTGGACCAATTCCAGATAAAAACGGTCAGAAGTTGCAAGCTTGGCTCAGCGTAGTCAGAAGTTGGCTTTTCAGCAGCTACATCAGCTCAATCAGAAGTTGTAAACGTGGTTCAGTATGTAAGCCTCAGACAGAACATGACTCTTTCAGCAGTTATACCAGCTCAGTCAGAATTTGCTGAAGGAATGCAAAAGAAGCAGGGAAGTCTGAAGGCTCTTTCAGAACATGCTGAAATCAGAAGATGAAAAGGTCAGAAGAGTGGGTGTTACACTGATACAGAATCTCTAAGCCCAGGAGGTCCAGAAGCAAATCCAAGGAACGTATCAGAAAATCAGGAGAATCCCCAGAACTTACTAAGACAACAGGAAGCCAAGGCCAGAGCATGGTTTACACTGTTCTTTTTGAAACAGAACTGCTGATTCAATGTTGGTTTCCATTACCAGAATATTGATGTTGATAGGTCTTATCACCATTTAATGCTCATTAATGCTTCCAACCACTCCTGAACATTCACGTGTGGCTTGGAAAACGCCTTTCTGTAGACTCTGGCATGGGTCTACACGCCACCGCCCACTTAAGAGGTCACTTCTCTCCAATCCACGCCTGCTGCTGCAGCCTAGGCTGAAGGCTATCTGTTATCACAACTTCCCAGGAATTTCTGTCAAAGAACAAATTCAAACTCTGTTGGCGCTTTAATGTTCAAGGCACCCACAAGAACTTTGCATATAAATAGAGAGTCTTTGTCCACTGCAAAAGGGCGTTCAAGAAACAGAAAAATTGCTAAGAGAGAAACAGAAACCCTTAGCAAAATAGCGTTCTGAAACTCTGCCAAAATCTCTAGTTTGTTTCATAACTTTGAATTTCTCATCTTCAAACTTTATCCAATACCCAGTTTTCTGTGTGAACAACAAAAAACCTCTTTTCAAACTTCTGACCCTACATACGCATACACCTTCACCTGCCTTTTTCCAAAAAAAGAATCTGTCCAGAACACCACCAGAGCCAAAAGCTAGCTTTCACCCACAACCTTTTCCAACAGCCAGGTAAGCACCTGCTGACCTTCATCACGCTGCTAAGCATCATCAGCTGTGCATACTCAAATAAACATAATGTAAATATCATGTTGTTGCTGTTTATATTCTGAGGATTTTCATTCCTCAGAACGTTCTGAGCCAGTGTGGGACGTGCCTGTGACCTTATTGGTTCTGCTCTCTGAAACAGTTTTACATTTGCTGGATCTGTTCCAAATATGTTTCCTGTTTTGTGGAATAACAACAAAATTGCAGATGTTCTGATTAGTACAGGGAAAAGCCAAGTGCTGACTTTGACGTTAGCGCATCTGAAGCCTGTTTTGCTGTCAATAATATCAGAACCTCTGAGAGTTATTGTCTTTCCAGCAAAATCAGAACTTCTGGTTTCTCCACTAACAAACTTCTGTCTTGCAGCGCAGGGGAGTCAGAACTTCTGATTTCCCCACTAACATGGTTCTGTTTTGCAGGTGCCAGAGTCAGAAGTTCTGACTCATACAGTTTAACCAAGAGGTTGATCATCTGGCAGCGGATCTGAGTCAGAACTTCTGATGACCTCTCAGCAGCGTGCTGTCTCCCTCTCTCTCTATATATCTTGTTTTTTGCTATTTTCTTTTTTGTCTATTTTTCTCATTGAACCCCCCATGTACAAATGTGTATCCCCATCCCCTAATTGTTGTAATAGCGTAGGATTTTATATTTCCGCTTCTTATTGCTAGTAATTAGGACGTGTATGGCAAGATAAAATCAATGAAATAGAAAATCCTAATTCAAAGAAAAATTCTTGTATGCAATAAAACACACTTGCACACTAACACCCCTAGGGTTATATCCACTTGTTGCCTTTCAAAATTGGGCCATATTGCATGTTAGGTCTCTTTGGGCAAAACAAACAATCAAATGATCATAGTCCCTCGATGACGCTTTCGAAAGTTGCCTAAAAAATGATCAAGTCCCTTAAAGAAAAATTGCCCAAAGATACTTGGCACCATTGCAATTATGGTCTAAACGATGACCCGCGCCCGTCCCTCTCACATCCTAACACAAGATTGTCCGCCAAATGCAATGGTGGAACAAAATTGTTAAAAGGGTTAAAACATAAGCAAAGATCTTTGAGAAATTTAGGAGTAGACAACTCTTGGTTGCTTGCCAATTTGCAAAACAAAAACACTTGCCTATTTTCAAAACCACACATCACAACACAATTTCAAAACAACTTTCAAAAACAAATAAAAATCTTTTCAAAAGACGTACACCTTTGTATACATCCCAACATGGATCATTACAAAGGTTGCCACCACATTGGCCTCTTTTCAAAACATTTTTCAAACCCACACACAACAAAGCACCATTTCAAACAATTGAAAATCAAGGCAAGTTGATCTAAGCAAGTAACTAAGAGCCCATGGATAACCATGGATAGAAAGGGTGCTAATACCTTCCCTTTATATAATCTACTCCCCGAACCCAAGAAAACATCTCAAAGGTTTTTGCTGTGCTTTTTAAACCTTTCCTTAGGATAAAATAAAAAGTCGGTGGCGACTCTTGCTCAACCGAAACATTTGCGAAAACAAACGCAAAACCATAGTCAGTTCTCCCACCGTATCACACTAAGGAAAGGTCAAAAGCATAGGAAAGACCTTTGAGACGTTTTCGTGGGTTCGGGGGGTAGATTATGAAAAGGGGAAGGTGCTAGCACCCTTTTCATCCATGGTTATCCATGGGCTCTTAGTTACTTTTTTAGATCACTTGCCTTTGCTTTTCAATTGTTTGAAATGGTTCTTTGTGTGTGTGGTTTTGAAAATGTTTTGAAAAAGATGCCTTGTCTAGGCAACCTTTGTAATAATTCTTGTTTGAATGTTTTACAAAGGTGTTTGTCTTTTTGAAAAGATGTTTCAATGTTTTTTTGAAAGTTGTTTGGAAGTTGTGTTGTGATGTGTGTTTTGAAAAATGGCAAGGATGTTTTGCAAGTTTGATCAAGTAACTTAAGAGCAATCTACCCTATTTTACTCAAAAGATCTTTCTTATGTTTTTTAACCCTTTTAACAGTGTTGTTTCACTATTGTATTTGGTGAACAACCTTGTGTTAGGATGTTTAAACGGGACAGGCGCGGGTCATCGTATGCAATCATTGAAGGCAACTTATGAGACGCTCTAGCAATTTTGTAAGGGACGGGATCGTTTCATCGAAGGCAACATCAAGGGTCATCGAGGGACTACGATATTTGTTTATCGAAGGAACAATTGCTAGAATATCTCATACTCGAGGGACATGATTGCATTTTACGAGGCAACAAGTGGAGTTACCCTAAGGGTGCACGTGTGAATAATGTGTTTGATTTGCATGCATTTAGTCTTTTTAGGTTGTCTACTTGTTGGTTTTATCTTTCCATACACGCCTAATTACTAGCATTTGTACAAAGTAAATAAAATGCAGAAAGATAAAATCCTACGCTATTACAACCATATCGAAAGGCATAAAAAATATGAAAAAATAAGATAAAAGTAAGAAAAATGAGTGTCTTTCGACCCAGGCAGCAGCACCCTTCGACTGGAATTCTGTTGGCCTCCTTTGATTGGGGCTGGCAACAGCAAAGTCACGTCTTTCGATTGGGCCTTGGCAGGGGAGAGGTCCTGTCCTTCGATTGGGTAAAGGCAGCAACAAGTTGTATCTTTCGACTGGGGCCTTGCTGGAGGTGTTGAATGGGTGTGGGACCTTGAGTGGAGGTCCAAGGTTTTGGATTTGACAGAGGGGGCCAACAACTGTGCTTGGACTGCTGGATTCGAAGGAAGGAAAGAAACAAGTCTTGTGTTTCTTTCCAAACTGGATTCGAAGGATACTGAAGAGTGTTTGTTCTTCAGAATCGAAGGAAGCAAGTGTTGGGATTCTGGGTTTTGATTTCTCAAGTGTTGATGAACTTGAGAGTTTTTCTGTGTTTGAGAAACTTTGGAAGATTCGTTCGACTGGCCAAAAAGGTCCCCCTAACATGTGTGGTGGAGGCTCATATTTATAGATGGCTTAGGCTGATGCTTTGGGAGGGAAAACAAAAAATTCAAACAAAAGGGGTATGCTGTATTTGTAGCCTTCGAGGGACAGTGTTTTATTGCCATTTTGGTGCAAGGAATTGGACAGTGTAGGACTGCTGTGCAGCAGTTTTGGAGTTTTATGGACAGTGAATCAGGCCTGAGCCTGGCAACGCATGTGAATTGGTCAACAAATGCCTTTGGCCTCTCATCCTTTTGTCTTGACTCCCTAGCCTCACCTTTCGACCAAACTTTCAATAACCATCTCCTCTTTTCAATTGAAGTGACGTTCGAATGACTTCCCTAGATAATCCTTCGAATGGGCCAAATTAATGCTCTTGGGATGGATCAGTAATATATGTCCTTCGAATGGGGACATCCAAACATGCCTGATAAAACTCTTCGAATGTACCACCAAGATGCTTTCTTCGCCTGAGGCAATGACATAGTGAAGAGTTTGTATGCTTGGAACAGGCCTACTCAAATTTACCTACAAAGGGGCCATATGGCCAAACGAAAGAATGACAAAACACTTGTGCCCAAGGATTCAAACCCCCAAGCGAAGGATGTGTGCCAGGGATGGAAGGCTCAATCGAAGCTTGCAACATTGGAGAAGTCGCTCCCCCAAACGAAAAAGGCGTGCAAGGGCAGGATGTGTGATCGAAAGAGGGCAAAAGAGAGGATTTTTCCTCCTGGATCGAAGGAGATCATCAAGAGGGTTTTTGCCTTGGAAATGAAATAGATTACAGGAGGCTCTTTTCCTTGTGAATCTAAACCAAACTGTGTCAGAGGCCCATGCCCAGTCGAAGGATGCAAGCCAAGCTTGTGTCGAAAGAGGTCAAAAGGCCAATCGAAGGATGCAAGCCAAGCTTGGGTCGAAAGAGGCCAAAAGGCCAATCGAAAGATGCAAGCCAAGCTTGTGTCGAAAGAGGCCAAAAGGCCAATCGAAAGATGCAAGCCAAGCTTGTGTCGAAAGAGGCCAAAAGGCCAATCGAAAGAGCTGAAACGAAGCACACTTGTATTTCTCCAATTTTTGTCAAAATAATATTTTTATCTGTTTTCTCCATTTTTGACAGTTTCCAAAGTACTTGTGCAAGCTTGAACCTTGAGAATCCTTGTGAGAAAGGCCTTGAAGAATGAGAGGGATAATTTTGGGGTACAACAGTTGCCCCTGTTCAATTTTCTTAAACCTGAGGATATAGATTGGCTTTCGAGCCTTTCGTGATCTGAAGGTGGAAGATAATTGAACACTAGAGTGCCCAAAAATTTGCACTCGCATGGTGTAGTATCAGCATTGTGATGTTGGAAATGGGCTTACAGATACCATTTGAAGATTGTTGATAGGAGGATGGGCTTATAGATGCCATCTGGAGATGTGACAGAATCTTGTCGGAGATGGGCTTAAAGATGCCATTCGAGAATGTCTGTGGTAAGTGCAATGTTGTAGGTCAAAAGAATTAGCATCAAAATGGTATCCATGTATGGAATGCACTTGAACTGTATCTGGAGACTGAGTCTATATGAGCCAAAGAATGGCGTCCGTGTCTGGAGCGTATCTGAAATGTATTTGAATGAGTGACATAATGACATCCGAATCTGGATCGTATCTGGACTGTATTTTGAATGGGTGACAGAATGACATCCTAATCTGGATCGTATCTGGACTGTATTTTGAATGAGTGACAGAATGACATCCGAATCTGGATCGTATCTGGACTGTATTTTGAATGAGTGACAGAATGACATCCGAATCTGGATCTTATATGGACTGTATTTTGAATGAATCTAGAATAAGTATCAGAATGTCAGCCATATCCGGATCGCATCTGAACTGTCTCTAGAAGGGATCTGGAATAAGTATCAGAATGTCAGCCATATCTGGATCACATCTGAACTGTCTCTAGAAGGAATCTGGAATAAGTATCAGAATGTCAGCCATATCTGGATCGCATCTGAACCGTCTCTAGAAGGAATCTGGAATAAGTATCAGAATGTCATCCATATCTGGATCGCATCTGAACTGTCTCTAGAAGGAATCTGGAATAAGTATCAGAATGTCAACCATATCGGGATCGCATCTGAACTGTCTCTAGAAGGAATCTGGAATAGGTATCAGAATGTCAACCATATCTGGATCGCATCTGAACCGTCTCTAGAAGGAATCTAGAATAAGTATCAGAATGTCAGCCATATCTAGATCGCATCTGAACTGTCTCTAGAAGGAATCTGGAATAAGTATCAGAATGTCATCCATATCTGGATCGCATCTGAACTGTCTCTAGAAGGAATCTGGAATAGGTATCAGAATGTCAGCCATATCTGGATCGCATCTGAACCGTCTCTAGAAGGAATCTGGAATAAGTATCAGAATGTCAGCCATATCTGGATCGCATCTGAACCGTCTCTAGAAAGAATCTGGGAAGATGATGATCTTTGCCTGTTGATTGATCTTTCCTGAAAAGGTAAAGAGTTAGTTGTATGCAATGTCATGATGTATGCATTGTGTAATGATGTTCTCAAAATAAAATGAGATTTGTGTCATATGTATTTTGTATGCATATGTTATGAATGTTGTTGAAGTGTAATTTTGTTTTGGACTTTGCTCAAAATGTTTCCACCGGGGATCCCTGCTTTGTTGTTTGAGGAGAACTCCGCTGGGGGATATTGAAAACTATGTGGGGAGTATGTTTATTTCTGCTTGGGAAAAGAGTTTAGGAGTCTTAGTCGTCTGTTGCTCTACTGGGGAGTCGAAGTTGAACTGATATCTAGTCGGGTCCAGGTTTCGCAGTAACTTGCTGGGGATTGTAGAGTAGTCTACTGGGGAAGAGGAGTTGTGGTCCTTTGATTTGTAGTAGTCGGAGAGGCAAACTCAAGTTGGGGAATCCTGGTGTTGTTGGGGAAATAAACCCTGTCGTCAGTCCGCTAGAGAGGTGACATCTTCGTTGGGGGAAGTCCTCGAGGATTCTTGAGGTTGATTCAGCTGGGGAAAGGGGGTCAGAGATTATACTCTTGCTGGGGAATCATCCTATGAGAAGGACTTTGGGGAGACTTGTCATTGCCCCTAGTAGCAAATGTTTGTGGCATTGCCAAAAAGTTTGATTGTACGCAACCCTTAGTTGGGATTGACGCTCAATGTCCCAAGTGACGGAGATGGAGACCTGCCCCTGGTTATTCTGTACTTCTTGAGAGATTTCCTGGAATCTTGACTGGATTGCCCCAGGTGTGCTGGATAGTGACATGTCATGCCCCCTTGTCGATAGGAGATTTGTCAATGGAAGTGTTATCCTTTTTGAAGTGATTTTGTTCACTGAGAGGGCTTTCGTTCATCGGATACTCGTTGTGTGAATTTCTCCGCTGTCAAACAAATAGCCAAATGCAAACAGTGATATTCAAATAATGCAAAGTTTATGCTTGTCTCGAAGTTTTGAAAAATGCGTTTTTTAGCAGAAAACTTTTTATAAGACAAATTTAACACAAGATTTAGGGCAAAGCCTTACAGGAGTCAGGATACCTTTTGTAACAGTATGCTTTCGAACTAACCCATACTTCAATTAGGACTTTTGAAGGGTTGTAACGTGGCTTGGTTCACGGTTTAAGAAACAAAGAATAAAGGCTCAAAGTGTATTTGTACCCACCCGTTCTTCGTGATGTTCTTCAATCATAAGCTCAGTTAATTGTGCGTTTGAACTCCAAATGAGTCTGGAACGAAGTTTTTGGTGATGGTTCACACAAGTTGAATTTGTTGGAAGGCAGTCATTTTTGCAACATTTTTTCATGTTGTTGAGGATTTGTAGCGACCTCGTTTTTTTGATTTGTTATCCCTAACTTTTGCCTGACTGTTCCTGTTTTCGAGATTACAGTCAGCAGGATGCCCCAGCTTTCTTAAGCCTCCTTTATAGGTTTTGGCTCAGTGGGCTTTACTTTTTTGAGATACAATGACTGCCTATGTGATAAGGAACCACCACTGTCCTTTGATTCCAAAGGAATGCTTTTGATGTCATTCTTTGTATTACGAACTGAGAGTTTGCGACTTCAATGTGCATTTTTTGAATTAACTGAGTGACTACCCTGCCCTAGGTTTTGATTAAAGGTTTTAATTTGTTTAAAAAAGAAAACTTCTACTTCTTTGGCTCGAAGGGGTTGACTAGGGATTATCTTCCTTATAACTCCAGTGTTTAGGATTTGAAAGAAACGCTTGTACATCGTCAGCAAGGTCTGTCCAAAAGCATACTATATGAGATTATGGTATCGTTTCGTCATCCTCCCTCTAAAGGCTTGTAGCTTTTTAGAAAGAGTTGAATATCATAAAGACAATATAAGAATAGTGAAATGTGTGGATGAATTCAAGACAAACATATGCAATGCATTAATGAAACAAAGTTTGACATTAATAGATAATTGTTTGAATAACAAAGAGATTACAATTTGAAAATTCAAATGAACAAAAGCTTTTAATGATTCGTCATAGGAGCAGTGATTATGTTTGGAGTCTCCGTAGGGTCAAACTCGATCTCCTTGGCATCAATCATGTCTTGGACCTTGTTCTTCAGAGCCCAACAATTGTTTGTGTCATGTCCCGGACTGTCAGAGCGATATGCACACCTTTCATTGGGATGATAGGTAGGAGCGGAAGTATTTGGGTTCCGGAGAGGAGCCTTTAATGTAATCAGCTCTGCCTCCAACAGGCGTTGTAGCGCTTGAGTCAGTGACATGTTGATATTAGTGAAATGTCTTTTAGGTGCGACCTACTTACGCTGATGCCCCTGTCTTTGTTGAGCAGGCGTAGGATTAGAGATCAAGATTTCTCCTACGTGTTGGTCATGACGACTCTTTTGACCATACACAACATTGGACTCTTTCTTCCCATTGTAGGGCTTTTCTGAGCATCAGAAGGTGTAGCTTCTTGAATCTTCCCACTTTTGATGCCAGCTTCGACCCTTTCGCCGGTCAGTATTAGCTCGGTGAACCCGACTGAAGAGCTTCCGATCAAGTGTTTGAAGAAAGGCCCTGTCAATGTTCCCATGAAGATGTCAATCAGCTCCATGTCAGTTAAAGGGGGTTGCACCCTACCAGCCAGATATCTCCACTTTTGGGAGTATCCTTTGAAGCTCTCGTTGGATCCCATGGTCATGTTCTGCAATTGCATACGAGTTGGTGCAAGATCAACGTTGTACTGATACTGCCTATAGAAAGCAGCAGCTAAATCCTCCCAGGTGTGGATGCGAGAACTCTCTAATTGATAGAACCATTCGAGTTGAGTCCCTACCAAGCTTTCTAGGAAGAAATGGATCCAAATCTTTGGATCAGTTGTGTATGGTTGAATCTTGCGGACATAAGACTTTAAGTGCATCTTAGGGCAAGAGACTCCATCGTACAGGGCAAAGATAGGGACATTGAACTTTGGCGGGATGACTAATCCAGAAACTAAACCCATGTCTCCTAAATCCAAGCCAGGTATCTGTTGAATCTCCATAGCACTGAGGCGATCCTCCAACTGTTTGTACTTGTCATAAGTGGGAGGATATTGTTCCTCGGAGTAGTTAGCTTCAACTTCATCAATCTCCAAATTGTGGTCTTCTTCAAGATTATCCCCTATGTTGGATGGAGTTGAAAGATCTAGAGCTCTCCTAACTGGTCCCCCAGGTCTTCCTCTCAAGTTCAGGATGCCCACTACCTTCTTGGACTTCTTCTTCTTGTCTTTGAGAACGAGAGATTTCAAATCCTCTTGCCCCTTAGCCATAGCTAGAAACATTTGTTGGAATTGAGCGTTTTGAGCTTGGAGATCTTTCACCGCTTGTTCCATCTTACTGAAATAAACAATAGGAAGATGAGGAGGCCTGTATGGGAGAAACCTGTCATGATGCAATGCATGATATGTGGATGCATGTTTCCAAGGATCTCGCGGGGTAAACTCAAGAAAATGTTAGAGGTTGAACTTCGATCAACATCTTTGATTGGAGAACTTTGTATTCGTAGATGTCTTTCCACGAGAATCAAGCTCACCATGTCAAGTGGGTCATAGCCCCCGATTCAAGTTGTTGCACTTGATTTTTGACGGCGTTTGTTTAGAGGATAACCCTCTTGCCCCTTGGTAGACATCTGGTTCAACGTGACCCTGCATCGAAAAGACCCTCGAGATCCTTGAAATGGTTATTGAAAATGCTATGGTATGATGTTATGATATTATGCACATGTATGCAAAAGTAAGCAAGTGTATATATAGACAGTCATATTCACACAGAGCAAACAAGTCCTTAGTGTTGTACCCCAAAATTTGCCCTCCCATTTCCTCAACATTTTCTCATCACAAGACCCTTGGAGCTCAAGATCAAGCTAGGGTTTGCCCTGTTCAAGACTCCTCCTTGCACTGTTGACCCAAATTAGGGTTTGAGTTTGCACAAAGATGTTTTGACCTAAAATGCCAAAGATGACTTCCATGCTTCATGTTGGACTCACAAGTTTACCCAGTCCAAGTTTCAAGCCTTGATTCCAATCTTTGCCCAGTCAATTGGACAGTTGACCTAGAAATCAGTTGTATTGGGGAAAAAGTCAACTGGGGTCAATTGACAGTCAAACCTCATGATTTTTGACCCACATCAACATATTGAAATCATATGAACCATTTGGTCAAGTTTGGATCACAAATCCACAAGAAATTTGATCAGATCACCAAAAGGGCAAAATGGTCATTTTTAGGGTTTTGACTGCACAAAGGCAATTTTTGACTGTTTGACCTAGCCAATGGCAAACCAAGCTCACATATGGACTCAAGGACCCAATGACATTGTCTTGACATGTTCAACAAGTTCAAAAGATCCCAAATGCACAAGATTGACAGATGAATTTTCTAGTCAACTGAGCCAAATTTGACTGTATACTGAAAAGTCAAACTTTGACTTTTTGGTAAAAATCAAATGTCAAGATTCATTTTTCATCAAGACATGTCAAATTATGAAACTTGTTCATCAAGAAATCAAAAATTACAAATTAGGGTTTAAAATGAAGAATTTTCATAACTTAGAATTTTTCTAAGTTATGAAAATTCCTAATTTTTTCCTAACTTTGTCCCATCTTTTCATCAAGATACATTTGGATTCAAACAAAACTCAAAACATGAAATTTATAGTCCATTGCAAAATCTACAACTTTGATTCACAAAGTTTCCTCAAAATAAGCTTGTAGCTCAAGTTATGATTTTTGGAATAGGGGTGCAAAACATTCTTAACTTAAAAATATTTTGACCTATTTTAGGCAGGATTTTTGCCTAACTTCATGGCCACTTTTCACATGCTTCCACTTGGAATCTCAACTTGCATTACAAAGATGGATTGTAGTACACATTCCAAGATTTCCAAAATATCCAAGAACTTCTCAAACACCCTTGTGGTTAGGGAGAATCGAATTTGTGAAGATGGGCAAAAGTCACTTTGTTCATAAGCCATGTACATGTTCATAACTTGTGCATTTTTTGAAATCAGCATGTGCAAGCTAGTTACAGGCCTCTAATCTCATTTACACTCAATAATTAAATGCCAATCTATTGTGTTCTAGCATTATTTTGTGCATTTGGACATTACATGAAGAATTAAGCCATATTTGGAAAAAGTGACTTATCTATTCTTGTAAAGTATGGCTTTATGTCAAAACATGAATCAAAGAAGTACAATGCATATCTTCTAGGCACAATTTATTGAACTAATCTCACTGATCAAGACTAACATTGGCAGTATGTTTAGGGGGCCTGCATAAGCTTGTAAACCAACTTGACAACTTTTGCTTACATTAGAAGAAACTTGCATTTTGAAACACAACATCACATTCCTGTCAACACAAGCCTAAGCAAACATTGTGAACACATTCCAAACATCAAACCTGACCTAAAACACGAGCCAACCACCTCCAATCCCTCCTCATACATAGAAACACCTCCTTGCTGCAAAAATAGAGTCCCTTCTGCAACTTGACTTCCATAAACAAGTCCACTCGTGCGTTTTGGCTGAAACCTTTGCAAACAAATTCCATAACATCCATAAAAACTATTCCAAGCATTGAACTGGAACTGTAACAACCATAGCCAAGTGTGCAATTTTCATTTTTCATCTGTGCAGGTTAACTTTTGTAGCTCGATTCAGCAAGATTCAAAGCAAGCTAATCATAGAGGAAGCATACCTGGACCTCAAGCAAGCTGTACAAGTCCTCACATTGCATTGAAAGTGCCTCCATTGTTGCACACGATTCAAGCTGAACAGGTAAAAGTTTGAACTTCTATCTCTCTATCCAGGCATAGTTTGGTTTAAGTTTGTGAAGAAAACATGTTCTAATCATAGCCCTGAAGCCATCCATATAGTTACTTTTCATTTATATTATGTGTGCTAAGAGTATTTTGAATATGAACATCTGAAAAAAACTAGGTCAGGAATTGGGGGAGAAGAAATTCTCTCTCATTTCTGAGAGTTAGATTAACTTTTTTATATATTTGAAATCGTGGCTTCAAGCTCTACAAGTTTCATGTTTTAAGATTTGTCAAAGGATCAAAGAATCAGGAGTTAGGGAGATGAACAAGAAGGCGCACATTTTGTGTTTGAACCTGGCCAGAGGTTGAAGACAAAGTCTTTGGGTTGGGCCTGTGTTGTTCTTTCTATTTGCACCACTTTTCTACATTTGCACCCCCTTGGTCCATTGTGTTTATTTTTATCATTTTTTAACTTTTTCTTTATGCTTCTGACTTATTATTTTTTGCCAAAATATAAAAAATATTAAAAACATTTTTTTCAACCATTTTTGCATTTTATTTGGATTTTTGTTTGTTTTATTTGAATTTTGTACATAAATAAGCATAATATCCTTTTTACTCAAAATATAAAAATAATACAAAATACATTTTGTTTTCTAATTTTATTTTATTTTATCTTTTGAAAACATTTTCTAAAAATATAGTTTTTTTGTAAATAATAAATATTTTATTTTTGTACATATTTAATATATTTAGTAAATAATATAAATACTTATATATTTATTAGAATATTTAGGAAAAATACAAAAATAATACATTTTTATTTTTATTAATATTTAACCTCAAAAATACTTTTTTTACAATATACTTCCTTTTTTTATTTATTTTTTGTACATAATTAATAAACATTGTATATAATATATAATAAATACCTTTTTATTTATAAAATTAGGATTTTGCCCTAAACATGAAAAATACCCAAAAAATAATCTTTTTATTTTTATTTATTTGTCACATAAAAAATACCTTTTTACATACATATGAAAATCATTTTTGCATCTTGCATATTTATTTTATTTTATTTAATTATTGTGCAATTAAATAATTTGAATATTCAATTTGGATGTAATAGTTTAGATTTAATTTTTCTTGCTAAATATCCCCCATTTGAACATTTGTACCCCCCATCCCATATTTGTGTTGTAATAATTTAGGACCTTTAAATTCCGTATTTTAAAGCTTTCTAAATATGCCATGATAGACTTAGGGTTTGTATGCAAAAATCAACCAAAATAGATTGACCTAATTCAAAGATAAACAAATCATGAAAATGGACAACACCAATCACACTTGCACCCCTAGGGTTACTCCACTTGTTGCCTTCAATAATGGGCCATGTTGCATGTTGAGTGTCTTTGGCAAAACAAAGCAAATTCAAATGATCATAGTCCCTCGATGACGCTTTCGAAAGTTGCCTAAAAAAATGATCAAGTCCCTTAAAGGAAAAATTGCCCAAAGACACTTGGCACCATTGCAATCATGGTCTAAACGATGACCCGCGCCCGTCCCGTTCACATCCTAACACAAGATTGTCCACCAAATACAATGGTGGAACAAAATTGTTAAAAGGGTTAAAGCATAGAAAGAATCTTTGAGAAATTTAGGGGTAGACAACTCTTAGTTACTTGCCAACTTGCAAAACAAAAACACTTGCCTATTTTTCAAAACCACACATCACAACACACTTTCAAAACCATTTTCAAAAACATTGAAAACTTTTCAAAAGACATACACCTTTGTATACATCCAAACATGGGTCATTACAAAGGTTGCCACCACAATGGCCTCTTTTCCAAAACATTTTCAAACACACACACAAAGCACCATTTCAAACAATTGAAAGCACCATTTCAAACAATTGAAAATGCAAGGCAAGTGATCTAAGCAAGTAACTAAGAGCCCATGGATAACCATGGATAGAAAGGGTGCTAATACCTTCCCTTTCTATAATCTACTCCCCGAACCCAAGAAAACATCTCAAAGGTTTTTGCTGTGCTTTTTAACCTTTCCTTAGGATAAAATAAAAAGTCGGTGGCGACTCTTGCTCAACCGAAACATTTGCGAAAACAAACGCAAAACCTCAAGTCAGTTCTCCCACCGTATCACAGAACTGGCGACTCTGCTGGGGAGAATTTTAAAGTGGAGTAACCTTAGGGCCTAGATCACCCTCTTGCATGACTATTTGTTTGCTTTGATTGCTTTATATCTTGGCTCTCTTGTTTGGGTTTGCAATCCTACACCCCGATTTGGGGAAACATTCATAGATAGCAATACGTTGTGGAAACTGTGCGGGGTATACCGACACGGTTGAAGCAATAGCTATATTAGTGCGACATATTTGTGAGTACCGGTAACCCTTGAGTTCAATCAAGGAGAGTACGGGGCCGCTGAGTGATGTCACTAAGCACAAATGACCTAGAACCTTACTTGACCATCTTGGCCTTTCATTAGGGGTAGTGAGATGACCGGCTTTGGTGCAGTCCGAAGTTGGTAGATACTCGATACTACACTCATTGAGGGTTGTTTTCTTGGAATATTTTGGTCGCTAGTTAAGTGGCTAAACCAAAACAATGAACATGGAAAACAATCCAATGATATTGAGCTCCTTAGAACCCGGTTACTATTTATAGGACAGGTTTTTAAGCCAACTTCACTCAAGAGGGTACTTACCTATGAAACCCCATGCAAGCCTGAAACTAGGGTTTTGTATGAATTGCTTGTACATATGTTTGTGCATACATCATGGACATCATAAAGCATCATATGCATTCACTAACCATTTCAAGGGTTTAGATCTTCATCTTTGTTCTTATTTTGTAGGTCATGGAAATTCTTCGCAGGAAAACTATCCAAGTCAACCTTGTGAGAATCCCTCCTCAACTCAAGGAGCTCACATCAAGAATTCCGGAAAGCTCTCCCTTCAGTGAAAGACATGGTAGACTGCTCAGCCTAGTCAACACCAACATTGAAGAGGACATGGTAAAGGTGTTATTCCAGTTCTTTGACCCCCTTCACCACTGTTTCACTTTCCCCGACTATCAATTGGTGCCCACTTTAGAGGAATTTTCTCAACTCCTGAGAATTCCTACTCTTAATCAACTACCTTTCAACGGTACGGAAAAGGAACCAAAGCCTGAAGATGTTGCTCAAGCACTACACTTGCAACCATCTGACATCAAGGGGCATTGGGAAACTAGAAGCGGTGTCAAAGGATTCTTGGCAAAATTCTTGTTTGAGAAGGCACAAGAGTGTTGGAATTCATTGGATCTACAAGCCTTTGAAGAAATTGTGGCACTCCTCATTTATGGGTTGGTCTTGTTCCCAAATCCTGACCAGCTTGTGGATGTCAACGCCGTCAAAATATTCTTATCCAGAAATCCAATACCAACATTGCTTGGGGACATTCTTCACTCATTTTACACACGAACAATGAGAAAGAGGGGTGTTCTCATGTGCTGTACTCCTCTCCTTGCAAGGTGGTTTATTTCGCACCTTCCACAATCTATCTTGAAGAATGACCAAGGATTAAGGTGGTCACAACGGTTGATGACCCTCACTCACTCTGATGTACATTGGTGTTCTCGGTCCAGAGAAAATTTCATCATCATCGATCGTTGTGGAGAGTTCCCTAATGTTCCATTGCTTGGCATTAGAGGAGGCATTACCTGCAACCCTTGTCTAGCTTTGAGACAATTTGGATATGCAAGGAGGGATGGCCCTCACGACATGTTGATTCCTGACTTAGTTTTTGACTTCAACAACGATGCGCAAGGACTTCGCCAAAGATTCATCAGAGCTTGGAGGATGCCTAACAAGGTAGACAGCAAGACAATGGGGCCCAAGAACTCCATCCCTCTTGAGCCTTATCTCAAATGGGTACGAACCCGAGCCCAGAGTCTAATGATGCCTTACCCTCATGTTCTCCCTGTGATTAAAGAGCCCGTTAAGGAAGGAGAGGTTCCCTACACCGTCCTATATCCTGACATGCCTACATCGTGGGAGGAGATGCAGAAGAGTTGGATCCAACTCAAGGAGGAACAAAATACTTTTGAAGCCAGCTTCTACGTCAGTGAGAAGAAGGTTTTGGATCTTACCCGCCGACTCCATGAGGAAGAGACCCTCAACACCTAAATCGCACCAAAGAGGATGCGCAACGTCTTTTTACCTTGAGAAGTTTTTTGTAATATTTGGCCCATGGGGCATTTATGTACTGACAAATTTCTTCTTATTAATGTGACGTGCGTTCTTTTTGTTTGCAACAATTTTGAATTTGCTAAATCCTTGAATGCATTGCATACATAAGCATATCATTCATCATGCACATAAGCAGGTCTCCACACCAGGTTTCCTTATCTCTCTGCTGTTTATTTCAGTAAGATGGATCTCGAACAGACGGTCAAGGACTTGCAGTCTCAGAACTCACAGTTTCAACATCTCCTGATGACCTTGGCTAAGGGTCAGGAGGATCTGAAAGCCCTGCTGGGGAACAAAGAGCAAGTGAAAAAGAAGAAGAAAAGAATCGGGGTGGCTACCCTGGGAAGAAGGTTTGAGGGTGAAGCCAGAAGAGTGCTTGAATTTCCCCCTACATCTGAAGAGGGAACCAGTAAAGGGAATGCGGCTGCGGTACCTTCCGAATCCGAAGTTGGAGAAGAGGAGGCTGAAGAGGACGAAGACTACTCTGATCAACAATACCCGCCCGCCGATGATAAGTACAAAGGCTTGGAAGACAGGTTGGAAGCTATGGAGCTGCAGAGAGTTCCCGGCTTAGATTTCGAAGATTTGGGATTAGTTGCTGGAATTGTGATCCCCCCGAAGTTCAAAGTGTCAGTTTTTGCAAGGTATGACGGGCTGTCTTGCCCGAAGATGCATCTCAGATCATATGTAAGGAAGATCCAACCTTACACTGCAGACAAGAACCAGTGGATCCATTTCTTTCAGGATAGCCTTTCAGGGGCTCAACTCGAGTGGTTCTATCAGCTGGATGGAGCCAGTATCCGAAACTGGGAGGACTTGGCTACCGCATTTTATAAACAGTATCAGTACAATTCTGACCTCGCTCCCACGCGTACCCAACTCCAGGGTATGTCACTGGGGACAGGTGAAGGATTCAAGGAGTATGCGCAAAAGTGGAGAGACCTGGCTGGCAGGGTGCAGCCACCTTTGACTGACCGTGAACTTGTTGACATGTTCTTAGGGACCTAGTCTGGTCCGTTCTTCAACCATCTGATTGGTAATTCTTCTGCTGGGTTCACAGACTTGATCTTAACCGGTGAGAGAATAGAAGCTGGCATCAAGTCGGGGAAGATACAGAAAGGGGCCTCCGTGAATACTGAAAAGAAGCCTTTCAAGAAGGAAGCCAATGTTGTTTATGGTCCCAGAAGACAAGTTAAGCCGGAACGCCGCCAAGCTGTCAATGCATTAGTAATTTCAAAGCCTGCTGTTGCTCCTCAGCAATACAACCAACCAAGGGGTGAGAGGCCCAAAAGGCAGTACACTCGGCTCAGTATGACCCTGTCTCAGATTTTGCCGCAACTACTGTCAACCAATTTGGTAACTGTCAAAGAAGCTCCGAAGGTAGTGAACACAGCTTCTCTAAAGTACAACCCCAACGCCCGTTGCGCTTATCACTCTGATAGCCCGGGACATACCACGGATGATTGCTGGGCTCTAAGGAATAAGGTTCAGGACCTTATTGATGCCAAAGAAATACAGTTTGAGGCGCCCGAAAGACCCAATGTTGTGACTGCTCCCATGCCCCAGCATGGAGTGAATGCTGTGGAAGAAGATCGGTATGTAGCCTCTGTGGAAGAGATTGTTACTCCGTTATCGACTGTTAAAAAGAACCTGTTGCTAGCCGGTTTATTTCCGGGATGTGGTAAAGGTTGCCTTCTATGTGTTGTTTCTCCTGTTGGTTGTCCGTTGCTGAAATCAGGTATCCAAAGCCTGATGGATAGCAAAGAGATCTTGTTCGAGAAGATTGTTGTTCCTGCTGTCCCTGCTGAAGACGTTTCTATTGTCACTATTTTCAACAAACCTCCTAAGGCTCCTTCGAAGAAACCTTTCAAAATCATGTCCACTCAGAAGATTGCTCCTATCATCATCACTGTTTCGGGGCCTCTCCCTTATACATCCGACAAAGCTGTCCCGTGGCACTCTGGGGCTGATGTTTATGTTCTTGGAGTAAAACAAGAGTTTGATACTAGTACCGGTGTCAGCAACATCACCGGGCCTGCCAAAATTACTCGCAGTGGTAGGCTGTTCTCACCAGATATTGCGCCACCAGCTATTCAGAAACCTCTTATCATCACACCTGCAAGTGTGCCTGTTCCCCTTCCTAATCAAGTTCCTATTTCTACCCCTACTGCCGAGTCATCTAACGCTCGGGGCAAAGGGATTGCTACTGATTTGCCTGCCCTGACGGAGGCACCGAAGGCAACCACTATTGAAGCCTCCCAGCAAGAGATGGAGGAGATCCTCAAGATTATCAAGAAAAGTGATTTCAACGTAGTTGAGCAGCTAGGGCACACCCCATCAAAGATTTCTATGCTATCACTGTTGTTGTATTCAGAGGCCCATGCCAAGGCCCTGATCTCCTTCCTGAAGAAGGCCCATGTGCCACAAGAAACGTCTGCTGATCAATTTACTGATTGTGTGGCCAACTTGACTGCCGATAATGGGTTGGGTTTCTCTGACGCCGATCTGACTGCCAAAGGAAAGAACCATAACGACACCCTGCATGTCTCTATTGAATGCAGGGGCACTACTCTTGCCCATGTGTTGGTAGACACCAGTTCTTCATTGAACGTATTGCCCAAGAAGGCCCTAGACAGGTTGGATTGTGAGGGTTTGGAGCTCAAGCCTAGTAACATTGTTGTCCGAGCCTTTGACGGTTCGAAAAGGATGGTACATGGTGAAGTTGACATTCCAATCAAGGTTGGTTCTCAAGTTTTTGATTCTACTTTCTATGTGATGGATATCTGACCATCCTATTCTTGTTTACTGGGTCGTCCATGGATCCACAAGGCTGGAGCTGTGACCTCCACACTACATCAGAAGCTTAAGTACTCGGTCAAAGGGAAGATTGTGACAGTTCAGGGGGAAGAAGAGTATATAGTCAGCCACCTCAACTCGTTCCGGTACATAGAGATGGATGAGGAATTCATTGAGACTCCATTCCATCACTTTGAAGAGGTGCCTCAGACACTGGCATCAGCTGAAACTATGATTGAAGACCCTCCTTTGAAGATGGCTTCCTTAAAGGATGCCCGGGCTGTGATTGAGAAAGGTGAGTGCGCAAACTGGGGCCGACTTCCTGACTTCACTCAAAAGACTGACAAGTTTGGTCTGGGTTTCACTGCAGAGGCTCAGAGGGCTGTTTGCAAAGTAATGATTGGAAAATCTCCTGTGTTCATCACCAACCCGGGAGTGAATGCTATTGAAGACGATGTGGAGGAATCTGAATTCGACAGCTGGATCTACCCAACAACCGACGGTGGACCAAGCAACTGGACTGCCAAAGACTTCACACCTATTACTTTTGTCACTCAGTAATGAACTCTTTTGTTTTGAATTTGTAACAAACAATATGTTGAAACTTTTATGGCTCGGTGTCCTACCCGGGGCACCGTGGCTTCATTTGTGAGGGCTTTTGTGTGTCATTTTCATATATCATCAATAAAAACATTGGGCGTTTGTTGCATTTAAAAATCTTGCGCTCCTTTTCTTTCTTTATTATATATTGCAAAACAGCTATATTTACACACACTCACTTATACAGGTTCCAATCCACTCTGGATCTCACTGGTAACGACTCTGCTACTGCCAGTTATGACTTCAAAAATCTGATCAACTTAGCCGAAGACAAATGTGAAGATGATTGCGAAGTGCCTGGTGAACTTGCAAGACTGTTACTCCAGGAAGAGAGGGCCATTCAGCCACATGAAGAGCCAGTGGAAACGGTAAATCTGGGTACTGAGACAGACAGAAAGGAAGTCAAGATTGGTGCCAATCTAGAGCTCAGTGTGAAACAACGGTTGATTCAGATGCTGCATGACTATGTGGAAATCTTTGCCTGGTCTTACGAAGACATGCCTGGGTTGGATACCGACATTGTGGTTCATCACCTGCCTACCAAGGAAGATTTCCCTCCGATAAAACATAAGGTCCGCCGTATGCGTCCAGAAATGTCCGAGAAAATCAAAGCTGAGGTTATGAAACAATTTGATGCCGGGTTTCTAGCAGTGACTTCTTACCCTCAGTGGATTGCCAACGTGGTCCCAGTGCCGAAGAAGGATGGTAAGGTCCGAATGTGTGTTGATTACAGGGATTTGAACAGGGCCAACCCTAAGGATGATTTCCCTCTGCCTCATATCGATGTTCTGGTTGACAATACTTCTCAGCATAAAGTATTCTCCTTCATGGACGGATTCTCCGGTTATAATCAAATCAAGATGGCTCCTGAAGACATGGAGAAGACCACTTTTGTTACTCAGTGGGGCACCTTTTGCTACAAGGTCATGCCTTTTGGATTGAAAAATGTTGGGGCAACCTACCAACGTGCCATGGTTGCTTTATTTCATGACATGATCCATCATGAGATCGAAGTATACGTCGATGATATGATTGCAAGGTCCCAAACTAAGGAGGAACACCTTGACCATCTACAAAAGCTGTTTGACCGTCTGAAGTTGTACAAGCTGAGGTTGAACCCAAACAAGTGCACCTTTGGGTGAGATCTGGAAAATTGCTAGGCTTCATCGTAAGCGACAAAGGCATTCAAGTGGACCCTGCCAAAGTGAAAGCCATACAAGAGATGCCAACTCCCAAGACAGAGAAAGAAGTCAGAGGATTTCTAGGACGACTGAACTACATTGCCCGATTCATCTCGCATCTAACTGCTACCTGTGAACCAATCTTCAAGCTGCTGAAGAAAGATCAAGTAGTACGTTGGAACGATAAATGTCAGTCCGCTTTCAAAAAGATCAAAGAGTATCTCCAAGAACCACCCATTCTTATGCCACCGGTTGAAGGGAGACCTCTAATCTTATACTTGACAACTCAATAGGGTGTGTGTTGGGGCAGCATGACGAGTTTGGCCGAAAAGAACACGCCATTTATTACCTTAGCAAAAAGTTTACCGACTGTGAGACCCGGTACTCACTACTCTAGAAAACTTGCTGCGCTTTGGTATGGGCTGCTCGCCGGCTGAGACAGTATATGTTGACTCACACTACTCTGTTGATTTCAAAAATGGATCCAATCAAGTACATATTCGAAAAGCCTGCTCTGTCTGGAAGAATAGCAAGATGGCAGATGATCTTGACGAAATATGACATCCAATACACGACTCAAAAAGCAATCAAGGGAAGTGTATTGGCAGACCATTTGGCACACCAAGCAGTGGACGATTACCAGTCGATGAACTTTGAATTTCCAGACGAGGATATCATGGCAGTGACTGATTGTGAAGTACCTGGACCGGATGAAGGACCTGAGGAAGGATCCCGATGGTCTATGCACTTTGACGGAGCCTCGAATGCTTTGGGTAATGGTGTCGGCGCTGTAATCATATCCCCTAAAGGCACTCATACTCCACTCATCGCCCGGCTATGTTTCAACTGCACCAACAACATGGCAGAGTATGAGGCATGCATCATGGGTCTTCAAGCTGCAATTGATTTAAGGATCAAGTTTCTGAGTGTCTTCGGAGATTCCTCTCTCGTGATCAATCAGATCAAAGGCGAGTGGGATACGAAACACCCAAATCTTATTCCTTACAAGGAGTATGTGCTGACATTGCTTCCCCACTTCGAGGAGATAACTTTTGAACACTTCCCAAGAGAGGAGAATCAGTTAGCGGACGCGTTGGCTACAATGTCTTCTATGTTCAAAGTCAAATGGGACAACGAGGCGCCCCGGATCATTATTTGGAAGTTGGATGAACCTGCACATTGCTGCGATCTCGAGACCGAAGAGGTAACAGAAAAACCCTGGTATCGTGAAGTGAAGAGGTGCCTTGAAGCTCAAGAATACCCCGAAGGCGCATCTGTTAATAACAAGAAGTTCCTGAGAAGGTTTACGGCAAAGTTCTTCCTCAGCAACAACATTCTCTACAAGCAAAACCATGATTCAACCTTATTGCGTTGTGTGGATAAGACTGAAGCAGAAAAGATCATGGCAGAGCTACATGAAGGTACCTTCGGAACACATTCCAGTGGACATACCATGGCAAAGAAAATCCTTCGGGCAGGATATTTCTGGTCCACAATGGAAGCCGACTGTTATCAACATTCTCGGACGTGTCACAAATTCCAGATCTATGCTGATAAGGTGCACATCCCTCCGGTTCCTCTGAACGTCTTGACGGCACCTTGGAATTTTGCAATGTGGGGCATTGATATGATCGGCGAAATCCGACCTACGGCATCCAACAGGCATCGCTTTATCCTGGTAGCGATTGATTACTTCACAAAATGGGTCGAAGCAGCTTCCTACGCTACCGTAACCAAGAGCGTCGTGGCACGGTTCATTCGGCACAACCTGATCTGTCGATACGGTGTACCTGAGAGGATCATTACGGATAATGGTACCAATCTTAACAACAAGATGATCACTGAGCTCTGCGAGCAATTCAAGATACAGCACCACAACTCTTCACCTTACCGGCCGAAGATGAACGGGGCTGTAGAAGCAGTGAATAAGTACATCAAGAAGATTGTGCAGAAGATGACAGTGACCTACAAAGATTGGCACGAAATGTTACCGTTTGCTCTTCATGGGTACCGTACCTCAGCACGGACGTCAACAGGGGCAACTCCCTTTTCCTTGGTCTATGGCATGGAGGCAGTCTTGCCTATTGAAGTCCATATACCCTCTCTAAGAATAATGAAGGATGCAGGTTTGAACGAAGATGACTGGATCCAGACTCGGCTTGATCAATTAAACCTGATTGACAAAAAGAGACTCACTGCTATTTGTCATGGTCAAACGTACCAAAAACGGATGATCAGGGCGTTTAACAAGAAAGTCAGACGACAAGAGTATCAAGTCGGAGACCTGGTAATCAAGCGCATCATTCTTCCTCAAAGTGATCCCAGGGGAAAATGGACCCCTACGTACGAAGGGCCATTTGTGGTTAAACATATCTTCTCAGGAGGAGCTATGATTCTAACCACCATGGATGGTGACGACCTCCCTCACCCCGCCAATGCAGACATAGTAAAAAGATACTACGCATGAATTAAGGACCCGCTAGGTTGACACACCTAGGCAAACATAAGGGCTTCCCGGCGAACCAAAAGGGCTCGGGCAAAAATAAGGGATGAAAATGAAAAAAGTCTGTACACCCGGCAAGTCGAAAACCTGAAAAGGCGGCTTGGGCAAAAATGGGTATCCTGGTGGACTGAAAACCCGAAAGGGCGGTCCAGGAAAAAGTTAGGGATAAAGCGTAATACTATGTCTCATTGGATCACCTTACATCCATAATTCGGCATCAACTATCAGGTTCAGACGACATCGATCAATCAGCTTCATCTTTAACTAAGCAGCAGAGTGATGAGACGCTTGAAGACATAAAGGCGATAGCAGAGTTGGAACCCAGTGGGATTATTTTTCACATAGCTGTTTTGTTTCCTTTTCACAAAATTGTATAAACTCTATTTTACTCGGTGGCGTTCTCTTACTAGGATGTCAGCCTCTTGTACAAAACGCCTATTTACAGGCAAATTCAAAAGATCAATACAAGCTCTTTTTCAGACAAATTGCTAATTATTTTTCCTTTTTCTGTTTTGTCTTGCGAAGAACGTCCAATGTTCATTTTTGATATATGCATTTGACATTAATTGCTAACTCATAAATATTTGCATGCGAAACAAAAGACTAATTACAGATGACATCAGAAACAGGGGCAATTTAGAATTGTCTAAGCGATCTAGTTGCTTTGTCCACCAAGGTACCAAGGCATGTTCGACTGAAGAACGTAACCGAGTTACCTCAACTCCCCACAGAGTAAGATCAGATTCAGTAATACTCTCCTCAAGTAGAGTTGGTCTCCCATCAGCCCTAAAAAGGCACAGTATCCCTAGCAAGTCAGCGGTACTCACCCAAGCAGGGTTAGTCTACTGTCATCCTTAAGGAAGTTGGATATTCCCAGAAGATCTCAACATTCCCCAGCGGAATATAGACATTCCTCAACAAGCATCCCCGGCAGTCTTAGTATAAGATTGTTCCCCGGCGGAATACAAGACACCCCCAGTGGAGTCACTTCCCTAGTACAGTTCAAAAGTTTCCCCAGGAAAATCCTCCCCAGTAGATTCTGGAAGTTTATCACCTGCAGAGTACGAACGCATCTCCCCGGCTTTATTCAAAGGTTATTTCCCCACCAGGGTATAACTGTGTTATCCTCAGCTAATTGCCACGGAAATATCGTCTTCGGCAAAGTTCTTCCTATCCCCAGCGGAGTTCATCAAATTCCCCAACATAACTTATCAGTGGAATCCCCAGCGGAGTTCTCATTAAAACCTCGGCGAAGTATATCTTCCCACAGAGTAATTCCCCACAGAGTAATCTCTCCAACAAGTTTATTCCCCAACTGAGTCATCTTCTCCTACCGGTTTATTCTTGCAACCATCATCCCCAGCGGAAACGAAGAACTCCACTCTTCAAACATCAGCCCAGGATTCCACAAATTCCCAGCAGTCATCAAGGATTTATTTTCCTAGACGAAAATACACTCATAGACATTTCACATTTCATACATCCTGTTTATAACACTATCTCACTTTAAGCATCATGACATCATGCATTTCATACATCATGCATTTCATACATCATGACATTGCATACAACTGATGTTTTGCCTTTTCAGAAAAAGGTCAATCCAAAGATGATTACCATCAACTATCGTAATTCCAAATTCGATTCCTGTATCTAGCCAGGGCATATCTGTGAGTGATTGATTGTAGATTCGATACCTGTACCTAGCCAGGGCACATCTGCATGAAGAGTTTAGAGATTCGATACCTGTATCCATCCAGGGCACGTCTGTAAGCAACCTTTTGCAAATTCCAGATTCGATTCCTGTATCCAGCCAGGGCATATCTGTAGACAACAATTTCCAGATTCGATACCTGTATCCAGCCAGGGCATATCTGTAGACGACAATTTCCAGATTCGATACCTTTATCCAGCCAAGGCATATCTGTAGACGATAACTTCCATATTCGATACCTGCATCCAGCCAGGGCATATCTGTAGACGACCAATTCCGGATTCGATTCCTGTATCCAGCCAGGGCATATCTGTGAGTATTTGATTGTGGATTCGACTCCTGTACCTAGCCATGGTATATCTGCATGAAGAGTTTGAAGATCAACACCTGTAACAAGCAAGGAAACCATCTTCCTTTCTCAAAGTACGCAAGTTCTCGCTAAGGAATCTCCTACGCGATCGACACCTCTAAATGGCATCCATAAGCCCATTCCCGACAAGGTTCTGTCACACCTCCAGATGGAATCTATAAGCCCATCCTCTTATCCATCCTACTTCCAAATGGCATCTATAAGCCCATTCCTGACATCACATTGCTAATACTCCACTATGTGAGTGCAAATTTCTGGGCACTCTAGTGTCCAATCTCCTTTTACCCTCGAGTCACGAAAGGCAAACTTGCCAATCTAACTCTTCAGGTTCAAGAAGATTGAACAGGGGCAACTGTTGTACCCCAAAATTTTCCCTCCCATTTCCTCAACATTTTCTCATCACAAGACCCTTGGAGCTCAAGATCAAGCTAGGGTTTGCCCTGTTCAAGACTCCTCCTTGCACTGTTGACCCAAATTAGGGTTTGAGTTTGCACAAAGATGTTTTGACCTAAAATTCCAAAGATTACTTCCATGCTTCATGTTGGACTCACAAGTTTACCCATACCAAGTTTCAAGCCTTGATTCCAATCTTTGCCCAGTCAATTGGACAATTGACCTAGAAATCAGCTGTATTGAGGAAAAAGTCAACTGTGGTCAATTGACAGTCAAACCTCATGATTTTTGACCCACATCAACATATTGAACTCATATGAACCATTTGGTCAAGTTTGGATCACAAATCCACAAGAAATTTGATCAGATCACCAAAAGGGCAAAATGGTCATTTTTAGGGTTTTGACTGCACAAAGACAATTTTTGACTATTTGACCTAGCCAATGGCAAACCAAGCTCACATATGGACTCAAGGACACAATGACATTGTCTTGACATGTTTAACAAGTTCAAAAGATCCCAAATGCACAAGATTGACAGATGAATTTTCCAGTCAACTGAGCCAAATTTGACTGTATACTGAAAAGTCAAACTTTGACTTTTTGGTCAAAATCAAATGTCAAGATTCATTTTTCATCAAGACATGTCAAATTATGAAACTTGTTCATCAAGAAATCAAAAATTACAAATTAGGGTTTAAAATGAAGAATTTTCATAACTTAGAATTTTTCTAAGTTATGAAAATTCCTAATTTTTTCCTAACTTTGTCCCATCTTTTCATCAAGATACATTTGGATTCAAACAAAACTCAAAACATGAAAGTTATAGTCCATTGCAAAATCTAAAACTTTGATTCACAAAGTTTCCTCAAAATAAGCTTGTAGCTCAAGTTATGATTTTTGGAATAGGGGTGCAAAACATTCTTAGAAATATTTTGACCTATTTTAGGCAGGATTTTTGCCTAACTTCATGGCCACTTTTCACATGCTTCCACTTGGAATCTCAACTTGCATTACAAAGATGGATTGTAGTACACATTCCAAGATTTCCAAAATGTCCAAGAACTTCTCAAACACCCTTGTGGTTAGGGGGAATCGAATTTGTGAAGATGGGCAAAAGTCACTTTGTTCATAAGCCATGTACATGTTCATAACTTGTGCATTTTTTGAAATCAGCATGTGCAAGCTAGTTACAGGCCTCTAATCTCATTTACACTCAATAATTAAATGCCAATCCATTGTGTTCTAGCTTTATTTTGTGCATTTGGACATTACATGAAGAATTAAGCCATATTTGGAAAAAGTGACTTATCTATTCTTGTAAAGTATGGCTTTATGTCAAAACATGAATCAAAGAAGTACAATGCATATCTTATAGGCACAAGTTATTGAACTAATCCCACTGATCAAGACTAACATTGGCAGCATGTTTAGGGGGCCTGCATAAGCTTGTAAACCAACTTGACAACTTTTGCTTACATTAGAAGAAACTTGCATTTTGAAACACAACATCACATTCCTGTCAACACAAGCCTAAGCAAACATTGTGAACACATTCCAAACATCAAACCTGACCTAAAACACGAGCCAACCACCTCCAATCCCTCCTCATACACAAAAACACCTCCTTGCTGCAAAAACAGAGTCCCTTCTGCAACTTGACTTCCACAAACACTTCCACTCGTGCGTTTTGGCTGAAACCTTTGCAAACACATTCCATAACATCCATACAAACTATTCCAAGCATTGAACTGGAACTGTAACAGCCATAGCCAAGTGTGCCATTTTCATTTTTCATCTGTGCAGGTTAACTTTTGTAGCTCGATTCAGCAAGATTCAAAGCAAGCTAAGCATAGAGGAAGCATCCCTGGACCTCAAGCAAGCTGTACAAGTCCTCACATTGCATTGAAAGTGCCTCCATTGCTGCACACAATTCAAGCTGAACAGGTAAAAGTTTGAACTTCTATCTCTCTATCCAGGCATAGTTAGGTTTAAGTTTGTGAAGAAAACATGTTCTAATCATAGCCCTGAAGCCATCCATATAGTTACTTTTCATTTATATTATGTGTGCTAAGAGTATTTTGAATCTGAACATCTGAAAAAAACTAGGTCAGGAATTGGGGGAGAAGAAATTCTCTCTCATTTCTGAGAGTTATATTAACTTTTTTATATATTTGAAATCGTGGCTTCAAGCTCTACAAGTTTCATGTTTTAAGATTTGTCAAAGGATCAAAGAATCAGGAGTTAGGGAGATGAACAAGAAGGCGCGCGTTTTGTGTTTGAACCTGGCCAGAGGTTGAAGACAAAGTCTTTGGGCTGGGCCTGTGTTGTTCTTTCTATTTGCACCACTTTTCCACACTTGCACCCCCTTGGCCCATTGTGTTTATTTTTATCATTTTTTGACTTTTTCTTTTTGCTTCTAACTTATTATTTTTTGCCAAAATATAAAAAATATTAAAAACATTTTTTTCAACCATTTTTGTATTTTATTTGGATTTTTGTTTGTTTTATTTTAATTTTGTACATAAATAAGCATAATATCCTTTTTATTCAAAATACAAAAATAATACAAAATACATTTTGTTTTCTAATTTTATTTTATTTTATCTTTTGAAAACATTTTCTAAAAATATACTTTTTTTGTAAATAATAAATATTTTATTTTTGTACATATTTAATATATTTAGTAAATAATATAAATACTTATATATTTATTAGAATATTTAGGAAAAATACAAAAATAATACATTTTTATTTTTATTAATATTTAACCTCAAAAATACTTTTTTTAAAATATACTTCCTTTTTTTATTTATTTTTTGTACATAATTAATAATCATTGTATATAATATATAATAAATACCTTTTTATTTATAAAATTAGGATTTTGCCCTAAACATGAAAAATACCCAAAAAATAATCTTTTTATTTTTATTTATTTGTCACATGAAAAATACCTTTTTACATACATATGAAAATCATTTTTGCATCTTGCATATTTATTTTATTTTATTTAATTATTGTGCAATTAAATAATTTGAATATTCAATTTGGATGTAATAGTTTAGATTTAATTTTTCTTGCTAAATATCCCCCATTTGAACATTTGTACCCCAATCCCATATTTGTGTTGTAATAATTTAGGACCTTTAAATTCCGCATTTTAAAGCTTTCTAAATATGCCATGATAAACTTAGGGTTTGTATGCAAAAATCAACAAAAATAGATTGACCTAATTCAAAGATAAACAAAGCATGAAAATGGACAACACCAATCACACTTGCACCCCTAGGGTTACTCCACTTGTTGCCTTCAATAATGGGCCATGTTGCATGTTGAGTGTCTTTGGCAAAACAAAGCAAATTCAAATGATCATAGTCCCTCGATGACGCTTTCGAAAGTTGCCTAAAAAAATGATCAAGTCCCTTAAAGGAAAAATTGCCCAAAGACACCTGGCACCATTGCAATCATGGTCTAAACGATGACCCGCGCCCGTCCCGTTCACATCCTAACACAAGATTGTCCACCAAATACAATGGTGGAACAAAATTGTTAAAAGGGTTAAAGCATAGAAAGAATCTTTGAGAAATTTAGGGGTAGACAACTCTTAGTTACTTGCCAACTTGCAAAACAAAAACACTTGCCTATTTTTCAAAACCACACATCACAACACACTTTCAAAACCATTTTCAAAAACATTGAATACTTTTCAAAAGACATACACCTTTGTATACATCCAAACATGGGTCATTACAAAGGTTGCCACCACAATGGCCTCTTTTCCAAAACATTTTCAAACACACACACAAAGCACCATTTCAAACAATTGAAAGCACTATTTCAAACAATTGAAAATGCAAGGCAAGTGATCTAAGCAAGTAACTAAGAGCCCATGGATAACCATGGATAGAAAGGGTGCTAATACCTTCCCTTTCTATAATCTACTCCCCGAACCCAAGAAAACATCTCAAAGGTTTTTGCTGTGCTTTTTAACCTTTCCTTAGGATAAAATAAAAAGTCGGTGGCGACTCTTGCTCAACTGAAACATTTGCAAAAACAAACGCAAAACCTCAAGTCAGTTCTCCCACCGTATCACACTTAGGTTTAGGCTTGCATGGAGTTTAGGAATTACCCTCTTTCAGTTTAGTTGGTTTAAACCTGTCCTAAAAATAGTAACCGGGTTCTAGAGGATCTCAATATCACTGACTACCCTCAATCGGTCATAATTCCAGTTTAGCAACCTTTTCTTGCAGCCGGAACCATCGCGAGAGTTTAGTCTCAATGAGTGTAGCATACTTCTACTGTTCTATGGCCAAGTTGGTCAATTTAAGGTCCTAAAGGTCAGTTGGTGCTTAATGACTCCTTAGAAGACCCATATTCTCCTCGTTTCAACACAAGGGATATCGGTACAGACCAAGGTGTCACACCAACGTAGCTACTGCTTCATCCGTGTCGGTCTACGCCGGACAGATCCCTCACAGTTTATTGCTACTTACCTAAAAAAATGGTGCCCCCAAATCCGGTTGTAGGATTTACAACAAACCTAAACAAGTAACCCAAAAAGTAAAGCAATCAAAGCAATTAAAGCAAGCATGTAAAGGTGATCTAAAACCCTAAGGTAACCCCACTTTTAGAAACTTCCCCAGCAGAGTCGCCAGCTCTGTGATACGGTGGGAGAACTGACTTGAGGTTTTGCGTTTGTGTTCGCAAATGTTTCGGTTTAGCAAGAGTCGCCACTGACTTTTTATTTATCCTAAGGAAAGGTCAAAAGCACAGGAAAGACCTTTGAGACGTTTTCGTGGGTTCGGGGGGTAGATTATGAAAAGGGAAGGTGCTAGCACCCTTTTCATCCATGTTTATCCATGGGCTCTTAGTTACTTTTTTAGATCACTTGCCTTTGCTTTTCAATTGTTTGAAATGGTGCTTTGTGTGTGTGGTTTTGAAAATGTTTTGAAAAAGATGCCTTGTCTAGGCAACCTTTGTAATAATTCTTGTTTGAATGTTTTACAAAGGTGTTTGTCTTTTTGAAAAGATGTTTCAATGTTTTTTTGAAAGTTGTTTGGAAGTTGTGTTGTGATGTGTGTTTTGAAAAATGGCAAGGATGTTTTGAAAGTTTGATCAAGTAACTTAAGAGCAATCTACCCTATTTTACTCAAAAGATCTTTCTTATGTTTTTTAACCCTTTTAACAGTGTTGTTTCACCATTGTATTTGGTGAACAACCTTGTGTTAGGATGTTTAAACGGGACAGGCGCGGGTCATCGTATGCAATCATTGAAGGCAACTTGTGAGACGCTCTAGCAATTTTGTAAGGGATGAGATTGTTTCATCGAAGGCAACATCGAGGGTCATCGAGGGACTACGATCTTTGTTTATCAAAGGGACAATTGCTAGAGTAACTCATACTCGAGGGACATGATTGTATTTTCCGAGGCAACAAGTGGAGTTACCCTAAGGGTGCATGTGTGAATAATGTGTTTCATTTGCATGCATTTAGTCTTTTTAGGTTGTCTACTTGTTGGTTTTATCTTGCCATACACGCCTAATTACTAGCATTTGTACAAAGTAAATAAAATGCAGAAAGATAAAATCCTACGCTATTACAACCATATCGAAAGGCATAAAAAAGATGAAAAAATAAGATAAAAGTAAGAAAAATGAGTGTCTTTCGACCCAGGCAGCAGCACCCTTCGACTGGCATTCTGTTGGCCTCCTTCGATTGGGGCTGGCAACAGCAAAGTCACGTCTTTCGATTGGGCCTTGGCAGGGGCGAGGTCCTGTCCTTCAATTGGGCAAAGGCAACAGCAAGTTGTATCTTTCGACTGGGGCCTTGCTGGAGGCGTTGAATGGGTGTGGGACCTTGAGTGGAGGTCCAAGGTTCTGGATTTGACAGAGGGGGCCAACAACTGTGCTTGGACTGCTGGATTCGAAGGAAGGAAAGAAACAAGTCTTGTGTTTCTTTCCAAATTGGATTCGAAGGATACTGAAGAGTGTTTGTTCTTCAGAATCGAAGGAAGCAAGTGTTTGGGATTCTGGGTTTTGATTTCTCAAGTGTTGATGAACTTGAGAGTTTTTCTGTGTTTGAGAAACTTTGGAAGATTCGTTCGACTGGCCAAAAGGGTCCCCCTAACATGTGTGGTAGAGGCTCATATTTATAGATGGCTTAGGCTGATGCTTTGGGAGGGAAAACAAAAAATTCAAACAAAAGGGGTATGTTGTATTTGTAGCCTTCGAGGGACAGTGTTTTATTGCCATTTTGGTGCAAGGAATTGGACAGTGTAGGACTGCTGTGCAACAGTTTTGGAGTTTTATGGATAGTGAATCAGGCCTGAGCCTGGCAGCGCACGTGACTTGGTCAACAAATGCCTTTGGCCTCTCATCCTTTTGTCTTGACTCCCTAGCCTCACCTTTCGACCAGACTTTCAGTAACCATCCCCTCTTTTCAATCGAAGTGACGTTCGAATGACTTCCCTAGACAATCATTCGAATGGGCCAAATCAATGCTCTTAGTATGGATCAGTAATATATGTCCTTCGAATGGGGACATCCAAACATGCCTGACAAAACTCTTCGAATGCACCACCAAGATGCTTTCTTCGCCTGAGGCAATGACATAGTGAAGAGTTTGTATGCTTGGAACAGGCCTACTCAAATTTACCTACAAAGGGGCCATATGGCCAAACGAAAGAATGACAAAACACTTGTGCCCAAGGATTCACACCCCAAGCGAAGGATGTGTGCCAGGGATGGAAGGATCAATCGAAGCTTGCAACATTGGAGAAGTCACTCCCCCAAACGAAAAAGGCGTGCAAGGGCAGGATGTGTGATCGAAAGAGGGCAAAAGAGAGGCTTTTTCCTCCTGGATTGAAGGACATCATCAAGAGGGTTTTTGCCTTGGAAATGAAATAGATTACAAGAGGCTCTTTTCCTTGTGAATCCAAACCAAACTGTGTCAGAGGCCCATGCCTAGTCGAAGGATGCAAGCCAAGCTTGTGTCGAAAGAGGTCAAAAGGCCAATCGAAGGATGCAAGCCAAGCTTGGGTCGAAAGAGGCCAAAAGGCCAATCGAAAGATGCAAGCCAAGCTTGTGTTGAAAGAGGCCAAAAGGCCAATTGAAAGATGCAAGCCAAGCTTGTGTCGAAAGAGGCCAAAAGGCCAATCGAAAGAGCTGAAACGAAGCACACTTGTATTTCTCCAATTTTTGTCAAAATAATATTTTTATCTTTTTTCTCCATTTTTGACAGTTTCCAAAGTACTTGTGCAAGCTTGAACCTTGAGAATCCTTGTGAGAAAGGCCTTGAAGAATGAGAGGGCAAATTTTGGGGTACAACAGTTTCCTTCGCGATTTTTACATTCTGAAGCTGCTGTAATTGAATTTCTAGAAGCAGAAACCGTTTCCCCTATTCCTGGAAACCGGTTTCCACCAGAAAATGTAGAAAGTCAGCAGCCTGCAGAAACAGTTCTACAACCAGTCGAATTCGAAAATGGTGAATCTAGTAGACGAACAACAAGACACGGAGGCCTACCTCAAAGGCTCAGAGATTGTGAAGTATTCCATGATAATGAGATCAATAGTGATGGTGATCTTATTCACTCTGCATTTATGGCAGAATCCGAGCCCGTGAGCACAAAGGAGACATTAAACAATTCAAAGTGGGTGTGTGCAATGAAAGAGGAGCTGGAATCGATTGAGAAAAATAGTACTTGGGAGATGGTCGTTTTATCGGAACGGAAAAAGCCAATAGGAGTGAAATTAGTCTATAAAGTGAAGGAAAATCCGCAAGGCGAAATTGTCAAGCATAAGACTCGACTAGTAGCGAAGGGATTTTTGCAAAGAGAAGGTATAGACTATGATGAGGTGTTTGCACCTGTGGCAATATTGGAAACTATACGGCTGGTTGTTGGTACCGCGAATAACAATAATTGGTCAATGTATCAAATGAATGTAAAATTTGTATTTTTTAATGGTCCACTTGAGGAGGAAGTCTATGTAGAACAACCACTGGTTTTGTGGTGAAGAATCAAGAGGGAAGAGTATACAAATTGAATAAGGCACTATATGGTTTGAAGCAAGCACCTAGAGCTTGGAACAAACACATACATGCATTTCTAGTTGAGGTTGGCTTCAAGAAGTGTGTATCCGAACATGGTGTTTATGTAAAGACAAATGCAAGCAAAGAAGTGATTATACTTTGCTTATATGTGGACTGACTTATTGATTACGTGCAACAATGAAGTAAATATTTCTCTAAGTTCAAGAGTGAGATTATAGAAGAGTTTGAAATGAGCGACCTTGGAATCATGACTTACTTTCTTGTCAAAGAGTTCCATAAGTCAAAATTGGGGCTGCTTATGCATCAAAGGAAGCATGCACTTGAGATTTTAAAAAAAGGTGATATGGAGCATTGTAATGCTACCATAACACCGACTGAAGCAAGGTTGCAGCTGTCCAAAAGTGAAGATGAGCAAGGTGTGGATCTAACTCAATATAGGAGGTTGATTGGATAATTGCTTTACTTGTGCAATACGCGGCCAGATTTGGCGTTTAGTGTCGGTATTGCAAGTAGATTCATGGAGAAACTAAAGGTTTCTAATCTGGAAGCAGTTAAGAGGATATTAAGATACATAAAAGGAACCCTTGGCTGTGGAATTCTCTTTCCCACAGCTGATACGTGCATAAATTACGAGTTACTTAGTTATACAGATTCCAATTGGTGCGGAGATAAGGATGATTGAATGCCTACGACTGATTATATCTTTATGTTCGATGAAGCTCCAATCTCTTGGTGCTCTAAAAAGGAACTTGTGGTTGCAATCTCTTCTTGTGAGGCCGATTATATCACTGTGTTGATATGTGCGTGTCAGGTTGTGTGGCTTATGAATCTGCTAAGGGAGTTGGGCAGCAATAAAGAAAAATTTGTTACGCTCTTGGTTGATAATATTTCAGCTATTAATCTTGCAAGGAATCCCATTATACGTGGGAGGAGCAAGAATATAGAGATAACATTTCATTACTTGAGGGAGCTGGTATGTGAAGGCCAACTGAAGTTAGGATACTGTCGAAGCAAAGAACAAGTTGCGGATTTGTTGACAAAAGGTGTGACAAATGATGTGTTCAAGAAGCTTGTGAGGAGTTTGAGTATGAGGAATGTTGAGAACTTGACTTAAGGTGGTGTATTGGATGTTTAGAATAAGTCAAATGCTTTATTATAGCTTATGTAATCATTTCGAGTAAACAACTTATCTGGAAAAGCACTTCTGGAAATCTAGAATTTGAAAGTTTCGAAGAGGAAACCGGTTTCTCAGTTTGAGGAAACCAGTTTCTGTTGTGATATTTAGTTTTGGGATTTTCCATTCAGTTGGAGAAATCGGTTTCCAGGTTTTGGGAAACCGGTTTTGTTGCAATTTTTTGTTTTTCCTGTTGTTCTGTGAAACAGTTTTAATTGTTGTGTGTTTTAGTAATATCCTATAAATACCCTCTTGTAATATTGTTTTAGTGTGTGATTAATGCCAATTTATGAGTTTCTCCTCAATTACTCTCTCTCTCTCTCTCTCTCTCTCTCTCTCTCTCTCTCTCTCTCTCTCTCTCTCTCTCTCTCTCTCTAATAATCTCTATTTTTCTCTCAAAACTTCATCTTCTCCAAATAACCACTTTTCACCATTAAATCACCAACTTCATTTTTGTGTATGTTCCAACATATTTTACTTAATTTATGAATTACCCATTCGACTTTAAATTCAAACTGGTTTGATCTCTCTCGTGTTTTTGCACTAAAAGTTAATGACGTGTCTATTGTTAATGATATGTCATGAGTGAAAATAATAAATCATGTTATAGGAACGTTTCACAAGACTTTATTGTTAAAAAAATATATGTTAAAAATGAACGTCTCAATCTAAATGTAAAAAAGTGTGTGTGTGTGTGTGTGTGTGTGTGTGTGTGTGTGTGTGTGTGTGTGTGTGTGTGTGTGTGTGTGTGTGTGTGTGAGAGAGAGAGAGAGAGAGAGAGAGAGATCAAAACTGTTAAAATTAAATAGAGAGATTAATTTTGTAAATAAGTTAAAATAGGATGATCAAATTGTAATTAAACCTAAAATTTAGGTTTTGTTTGGGAGTTTGGAAAGGAGGAGAAATGAGGGTTTCATAAAACGATTTTTACAAAAATATAGAGAAATTTATAACATTTTTTGGATTTTTTTGTATAGAATGATACAAGAGCGTTTATCATTAACATATTTTTAACTTTTTAAATATTATAACGACATAAGTTATATTTGAACAATTTGTCTAAACCCTTTAAACCCCCCATCCAATACAACTTTTTAGTTTCCCAAATTAGGGAAATTTTGGTTTACGAATAAAAATAAATTCCAAAAATCCTCCTCACTTAAATCCTTCTATTATTTTCACTCAATCCTTGCCTTTTTCCAAAGCCCCCTTTCCTTTTTTGGTTGGATCTTTTGCACATGTTTCCCTTCTTTTTTAGGAAAACACAGAACTATATGTAACATGCATTATGTCGAAGTTGGCACACCTCCTCTTAGGAACTAATCACTCCAAGAACATAGACAATGGAGCTTGGGAGAGGTCCACCTTAAAGATCAAGGATCTGTGAGTTGGTGGTAAAAATATAATTGCAATTTTAGATTTTCACATGCCCTAAGAAGTTAACACTTCAATTTAAAGATTGCAACAAACATTTTTTACTTTCTATTAAGACGTCTTGAAATGAAGTGGACATCTTAATGGTGAATATACTAAAAGAAACGAGTTTCATTGATTATCATCTATACATCATGATTATGATTCTAACAATCATTAGATTTGGATATGAGAGCTACCTCTTGCATAAGCGTTCATTTTTTTATTTGACGTGTTTGTCATAACTCTTTTCCAACCATGTTTTTCCTACAACATTGAGGTGTTAATGTTTCTCCTACATGTCATTATTGTGTTGGAAATGTTGAAACTATTACCTATGTTTACTACTTTATCTATGAGATATATTTATTTGGCATATATGTGGCTTTTAGGATATCCTACAAAGTTTCTTGAAGTTGATAGTGTGAACTTCTTAAATTCTATATAAATAGTATGTTTAGAAAAGCGTTGCAAAAGTAAAATCAAGACATAAAAACCATGTTGATGTGGAAGCCTGGTTTTCCAGCTTCGATAAAATCACACCAATTATCTATTGAAACGCACATATTGCAATTTTAATACCAGACCAAATAGAAGAAAAAAAGGTGATTGAGGTAGGTAACATATGTCATTTGATTATGTGAAGTTTATGGTGCACAAGAAATAAACTTGTCTTTAAGTGAACCTAATCCTCATCAATATACACCTGTGAGTCCATATAAATATATGTTCCCCATTAAGTGGATGTTTTTTCATCCATATCCACTTGTACCACCGCTTTTATAAACATTAACACCTTTACCACGTCATGGGAACTTCCACATGACACACCATCTAACCACCAACTTGTCAGGAAGACTTTTGATACAAGGAGTAGATTCCTTAGTTGAACAATCAACTTTGATACCATTGATGGGTCATGATGGAAATATCTATATTATATTAATAATAACCACACAAGTGATAAATATAACACATATTCATCCAAAATCTTGAGGTATTAGGTGCATGAGTCTCTTCACTAATATATGTATCAACCTTCATTTTTCTAAGTAATATGAGACTTCTAACTTACACTTGTATCACAATATAAAAAAACCAAGACAAAGAAGTTATAGTGGTCTAATACACAACTCGAACAACCGATTCCAATTTGATTAGTATGGTAGTGAAGGTTTGTCATATATCTTGTATGCAGCGATTCAAGTATGGTTAATGAGAAATACTCTTTGTTGCACAAAATGATGTGTTTTCTTCATTCCCTATATATTGCTTCGTTAGTGGTGAAGAAGACACTTAATACATCGTGACATAAATATATTTTGTTACGTAATTTCTGAAGAATAAAATTAAGTATAATTGTGTATCGTATCCACAAGAACTAGTGTGATATTACAGTCGTTTAATAGTCTTTATGATTGTAGAAATATGCCTTAAATCTTTGAGTGATGAATAGAAAGAAAATATGTTTCAAGATTGTCAAAAATCAGGAAACTGAAAAGCAGCAATAATGTCGGGTTAGGGAGGTTCACATATATTTGATTTAGTCGATTCGATTTGTTTATTCATTCATTAATGTTAGAATATTAGATATATATTTTATATTAATTTATAAATAGTCTAAATTAATATAAAAGGTATTATAAGATATTTATAATATTTATTCTAATAATTAATGAGTTGTATTTTGGGATTTATTATGAACCTGTTGGATTTTAACAATTATAAATATGTATTTGTTCTATTATTATAGTGTGTGACAATCTTGAGAATGTTAGATCTAATAGAGAAATAAGGGTTTAGGGTCTTTGGAAAACCTTTGGAGCTATCTAAGGGGATTAGACAATTCTTCTAAATATTTTGGGATTATGTGATTACTATATTGAGAGTTTGAGAGATTTAAAAACACTTGAGCAAAAAATAGGATTTATTCTTGGGAATTTGAAAGACTATTTTTTGTAACTCATTTGTAATATATATTAACAACTTTTGGATTATAGTAAATTAGATAGTTTCTCTCTCCCTCAGATGTAAAATATTTGATTGAACTGAGCAAACAAACCTTATGTGTTTCTTGCCTTCTTTAATCTTCTTCTGCCAAATTAATTCACTATCTTATTACATTGAAAGTTATTACTGTTGAAAGCCATTTATTTTAGTTTTCATTGTTCTTTGTTCCACGCATCAAATTTCTTAGTGAGACTGAACTCTAAATACTTCTTTGGAAGTGATTTTAATTAGGCTCTATTTGATAAAACTAGCTGGTAGTTGATGATTGATAGCTTATAGCTGATGACTGGTAGCTGATAAGTTAATTTAAGTATTTGGTAAATTAGCTCTTACACTAGCTGATAAATACAAAATGAAATAAAATGACATTCTTATTAAAAAAAATTGTGGTTTATTTATATTATTATATTGTATTATTATATTATTAAATTAATTTTTATTTGATAAAAATAAATATATTAATAAAAATTTGCAAAGCAATTTTAATATATTTGAAAATTTTAAGATAACATCGAAATATATTAAGTTTGTATATAAATTTTATATTAAAATTTAACGAGATACATGAAATTTGAATTCATTTAAATTAATCTAAAATAATGATAAAAATAATATTATTTAATATTCAAGCATAAAAATACAATAAATTTTTTAGTTTTCTTCATCTTAGTTGATCTCATTGATTCTCCTACGATATTTCACTAACTTGAGAATTATCAACATTATTTCGAAATTTATTTATTATATAATTTAAATATTATTTAAAATATTAAACGTTCATCATCTTGTAAGTTAACGCAAATTTATATATATATATATATATATATATATATATATATATATATATATATATATATATATATATATATATATATATATATATATATATATATATATATATATATATATATATATATATATATATATATATATATATATATATATATATATATATATATATATATATATATATATATATATATATATATATATATATACACATACATATATATAAAAAAAAAACTATATCCAAGGGTAATAATAAGTTTTTGTTAATATAATAAGAGTATAAATGGAAGAAAAAGTCACAAGTTAAAAGCTATAAGCTCAAAAACTACTTCAAATAGCTTTTGAAAAAAAAGGTCAAAAGCTATTAAAAAAGCTAAACGCTAAAAGCTAAAAACAGTTATCAAAAAAAGTTTTTTTTATTTATATGAACTGAAAAGTTAAAAACTAAAAACTTTTTTTGTGGTCTTACTAACAGACCCTTATTCTATCAATTTCACAATAATAATTTTAATGAAAGTGATTTGGAATATATTTGTTTAAAGAACTAAAGTAAAATGACGATATATGATAATGAGTTTATAGATAAGATGAGATTGTTGGGGTTATGTATCATTATTCTTTTCTAATGTATCTGTGTGATCAATTATACATATTCTAGTTAATATTTAATACTATCAACTATCATTTTACGAATATTATTTATGTCTAAACAATAACACGATATCAAACATAAGCTAATCTGACAATCTCTCAACTAGTTAACTAATACGATAATATTAAGTGTTGATAGTGTATGTGAATTTTAAACCTAAATTCATCTCTAGAGTTTAGTGTTTAACATATGAAAATCATGTATCTGGTTATGAAAAGTATTTCCCAATGGTATTTCAAAATCATATATTAAGTTATAATTTATTGATTACAACAAACAATAAGAATGATGACAATCAATAGTATTGATAAATAAGTATAACATATATATGCCATTATCAAAAGGAATGCACGAGTGTTTGGATAAATACAACTAACCCTAACAAGAGATAATTTATCTACACTTACTTATAGTAGCATTACACAATTGATAAAGAAATATATGAAAAAGCATCAATCATTGATCTCTCTGACAGGATGAGACACCCACCTTCATGTGGAACCTTGTTTTACAGGTAATAGGTTTTCTTTTGATGATGACAACTACAAAGTGAAGTACTAAGAAGTCCTTTGCCATGATAAGAGTATAATAAATGATAAGTCAAAGAGCACTCAAGTGGTTAAAGATGCAAACCATCAATGTAAAGGTTTGATGAACTTGACTATTCAAAGAAAAAGGCAAACCAAAAGAAATCATCTAAAGCCTTAAGAGATCCCAAATAGCGTCAATACAGAGGATAATATCAGACAAAAATCTTGTAAAGGAGTTAGACTCCTAATTTAGTAAGTGAGTGATCTTTTGTAAAAGTATATGGCTATAAGCACACACACCTAAAACCTTTTTTTCAAAATGCCTTAACCAAGAGAAAATATTTTTAAAAGTGTCTTTAAGTTGTGCCAGATAACTTAGGAGTAATGGAAATAAATAAAGGGAAATATTTGACTAATCAAATCAATTATACATTAATGCCAATCAATTAGAATAGCTCAAACGTAAGGCCCAAGTTATTTAGACAATGTCTTGATGATGTACAATGACTAGTAATATCCTTTTTCCTTTTAAATGACCAACAACGATAATATTCTCAATATCTAATCAATTAGACAAAAAACCAAATCCATTAGCCAATAGTCAAATTCATTAAATGAGATTTCCATTTTGGATATTATTCTTACCTATAAGTAAATATCTTATTTCTTGTTTCAAATCATCCAGAACTCGATTTGTATATCGACACTCACACTCTCTCTCTCTCTCTCTCTCTCTCTCTCTCTCTCTCTCTCTCTCTCTCTATATATATATATATATATATATATATATATATATATATATATATATATATATATATATATATATATATATATATATATATATATATATATATATATATATATATATATATATATATAAACTTCATTTTTAACTTTCTCTCACTAGTTCTTATAGCCAAATGCTTTTATGAAGAAAATTCCATTTGTGAGTGAGATGTTCATTGTAATTATAGAAGGGTAGTATTGTATAAGTTCACCAAAGATGTTGTTTATACACCTTGGATGAATACTGTCCATTTAGGGATCATATATGTGGTTCGAAGCTAAATTCATTAAAAGCTTGTGGTTGGCTAGATTTTAAGATCTTACCATTAGTTCATGGTTAGCCCAGTTAAAACCATGATAGATTTTGGGATCTGCCTGATTAAAATCTCAAGAGGTTATTTAGTTATCTTGGTAAACCAATTGAGCTCATATATATTTTGGAACTTAAATATTAACTGCTACAAGATCCGTGTTCATGGAGATAAGACTAACTTCTTCAATCTACAATTGAGAAGGAAGCTTGGCCAATTTAATTTCAGCAACTTATTGGAAAAGATAAAAATGCTCACATCTATCGTCTTGTATTATTATGGTTGTAGTACAACCACTATTTCCTTGTATAAGGGGGCTCATGAGTCTTTCCTACTAAAATATCTCAAGTTATATTGGAGACTCTTAAGACTAAGTCTTGGGGAGAGGAGTAGGTCCTTTTATTTTTTACTGAACCTCTATAATTCCTGGTATCTTTCTTCTTCTTTTAAACTTTTTAATTTCCGTACTTTAATATTTTATTTTCTTTGCTTAGACTTAGAAAATATTTTCAATCTCTACTTAAATTATCAAAAGGTTTTCAAAACTCATGTTTTTTCAGACCACACAATTCACCCCCTCTAGTGTGTAAAGTCTCAAGTCCAACAAGTGGAATCAGAGTCTAACTACTATTTAAAGGACTAATCGTCTCAGGAGGAAGATGACTTCCTACGCAAACTTTATTTTCAAACTAACCACCTCCTTTTTAAAAATTACAATCTTTCATTTTTTGAAAATCAAATTTTACAATTCTTTTTTGAAAATAATAGTTGATGGTCTGATTCACCCTACTTATCAAATTATGATTAAGTAGTGGAAAAAACCCTTTTTGACAAAAGAGGAAATAATTGATATAGATCTTTAAAAACTAAAAGCTTCATGATAATATTTTTTAACGACAACAAACTCTTCAACGCTCATCATTATTCAACTGCCGAGAAAATATGGGAGCTCTAAAAAGGAAATATAAAGTTTCTTCAAAAATTCGACAAGAGAAAATGAACACAGGAGGTGAAACAGAAAATGGATAAACATCTAAGAATTAAGATTTGAAAAATCAATCAAATTCTAAAATCTGTTGATGAAGGATTTCATAAATTTCAGGAAGGAGATCATATAGAAGATAAACAAATTGAATTAAAGATGAACAAATATAAACCGAATAAGTCTTATAGAATTATTTTCTAACAAACATCTAAGAATTAAGATTTAAAAAATCAATCCAATTCTTAAATCTATTGATGAAAGATTTCATAAATTTCAAGAAGGAAATCATATAGAAGATAAACAAGCTGAATCAAAGATGAACAAATCAAAACAGAAGAATCACCATCTCATATTTTTCCTATCATACAAATCTTGTTTTATCCGTCATAAGACAATACTCAATCGTTGAAAGATCAACAACAAACAACAGATCCTCTTGTTTAAAGAACGACAAAGAAGATGAAGAAATTTATTTAAATATTAGAACAAAGAAGAGATAGAGAATCATGAAAATATCATGTTCAAACAAAGAAGAAGAAATATGCACAAAGACACCCAACAAGGAAGATGAGATCTTGGGATCAGAAAACATAAATCTCTGAAAAGGAAAGTTTCCAATACTTACTACATGGACACCTAAACCCTGTTTGTTTTTGTAGGATTTCTTTATAGCTATGAGACTAAGTGATTATTTAAAAGTTATATAATGTGTTTTGGACTGGACCCGCACTTGGCCCAAACATCATACAAGACCCAATCCAACTATGCTACAGGAGAAGACCAGTATGAGTGAATTTGCCCTTGACCATGTCGGGTAGTGATTCCACTCCTCACACCGAGGATATGTCCTCCGAGGACATGCTCGCCACATTATTATCGAGGAGGATCAGCGGAACCCAAGAGGTCCTCGTGAGCACCCTCCTCGTAGGGTAGACACCCAATGCCTCTGAATATCAGAGTCTTCTTGACCTCGAAAAGATTGCATCCACGTCTCCCTGATAGTTCAGAGCAGTTCATTCAGGATGGAGACCACATGTTAGTCTCCACTACACATGTAGGTCCTGACAATCTCTATTTTGGGCCTGCTTAATCAGCCCAACATGGGGACCTTGGCCCAACGCTGAGGGATATAAACACCCTATCACTTGAGAGAGTCAGATATTCATTCATTCACTCCTACTATAGTCCTTGCACTCTGATTGTTCCCATTCTTAATTTGGCATTGAAGTACCTTGCAGGTATACCCCCTTCCACTTTACTCTCAACAACTGTCGTTCAACTTAAGCTCATGGGTCAGTGACGATTCCTTCTTATCAGATACGATTAATGGCGCTGTCTATGGGAAAAATGCTTCCTGGTCTTTTCTTAGCTCAAGGCTAAAGCAACAGGCAACCTTTTGATCGGCATGGTCGACAAAGTCAACAATGGTGATCAAAACACTTGCTTTGCCGATGCTGACAACAACAATGATGCTGGAAGTCACGAGCTCGACATCAGGGACGGGATGAACGCGTCCTCTTCCACCCACCCGTAACTGCGCGGCAATGACAACCCTCCTTTATAAAACTAAGAGCCTGCGGTATATCAGGAGATCCATGTACCTGAGAATGTTGACCCTACGACCAAGGTCGTGTTCGCGGAGATCAACCAAACCAACTACATGATCTTCGCGCAGGGTGAACGCCTTAGAATGCTAGAAAGGACCCGTCGATCCCCAAAAAAAAACAGAAGACCAGACTCATGGACCCCGTCACTCCGACGATGTGAGGACCGCTTCCGATCTCCTTCGCGGAGACACCGACAGGACGATTCTCGGAGCCTCTCTCTGTCGCACTGGGAGAGGCCCTGTATTGGAAAGGACCCAACCCAAAGCTGTCAAAAAGCACAACTACACTCCCTCGTGCAAGGAACAATGGTACACTGATCCTAAAAGGAATAGGGGAAATGGAGAGAGGAAGACCCGACCAAGAAATCCTCCTCGACACAAAGAGCGTCGCTATGACCATTCCCCCTCTATGTCTCTAGTACGAAGCGACGAAGACGACCTTTGTGGTCCACTATCCCATGCTATCATGGAGGCCCCTATTCCTAAGGGAATGGAGAAACATCCTTCTTTGAACAATTATGATGGCGTTACAGACCCCATCGACCACCTTGACAACTTCGAAGCGATTCTCCATTATCAAAACATCGAGGGTCCTATCAAGTGCAGGAGGTTCCCCATGACACTGAGGAAAACAACCATGGACTGGTATAAAAGCCTCCCCTCGAGTCGATCACCTTATGGAAGAGTCTGAAGAGCTAATTCACCAGCAGCTTCACATCGTCTTGTTGACACCCTAAAATTGGGGCCACCCTCGAAGTAATCATGCATAGGAGTGACAAGATGGTACCTGCTCGAGAGGGGACTCCTCTTTGGCACGAAGTTCAGAAAGACAGTCGACATCGAGCCTTCCAAGTCTTTGGATGTTCTCCTCAAAAAATCCAGGGCCTACATAACCTATAAGGGACAAGGAGGCCGCCAACAACGCCCGCGAATCAAGGAACTGAAGACAAACCAGTGCCCCGCGGCATAATGATGCGAGCCCAGCTAGGCGAGCCGTGGATAAGAGAAGGGAATATAGGCCTCGCGACTCACAGGAGCACAAAGGGCCAGTCGGGCGATTCACCAAGTACACCCTGATGACCACTCCCCGCGAGCGTATCCTTGAGGAGTACGCTAACACTGAATTCAAAGACGGTAGGATCAGGCACCCGAGACCAACTCCTGCCAAGTTCGGGGTCGACAAGACGAAATTCTTCTAGCTCCACCGGAGTCATGGCCATGTGACTGAGGACTGCGTCCACTTAAAAGATGCTATCGAGACTCTCATCAAGGTGGAGAGACTCGATCAACACTAGAGGAACGACGCCCCTCGACGTGAGACCCATGAGGTAAAAGAAATTGAGGAAGATTCTCGGCCAGCCGATGAATCTGGCCCCTCCAGGTTGCTTTCTGCATCTCCCAGCCTAAAGACTTATGCATCCCTGACGGTCTCGAAGACGAAGAGCTCGTGTTCACCCACAGTAGGTGGGAGAAATTCCCCTCTATCGTGGTTATATCTGCCAGGAGATTCAGTGACATCTCAGTGAATTTAGCAAAGAGGAAATTCAACAAGCTGATAGACACAACTCCAGTCCAGGTTGTAACCCTTGAATGGTTCAAGGGAAAATCCGAGCCAACCACTTTCTATCTCGTGGAGCTTCCCGGGGGAGCCCCTAACTCCAACATCCCTTTGCTCGTGAGGGTGTGGATGACCAACTTTGATGTATATCGCATCCTGGTCAACAAGGGGAGTTTCGTCGACGTCATGTACAACCATTTGTTATGTACCCTGCAGTTGACAGTTCTCACTTGTCGCCATACGTGGGGTCCGACCTGCAAGGTTTCAACAGTTTTACCTCCAAGCCATGGGGTTATGTCTAGCTATTCGTCATGTTCGGCAAAGAAATTGCATCCCGACAAGCCAAAGTTTGTTTCCTGGTAATCGATTGCCTATCTCTCTATAACTGCATCTTAGGAAGACCAACACTAGCTGAGATGAACGTCGTACCCTCCACGGTGCACTCGAAGATGAAGTTTTACACCAAGAGGGCCCGTGTTTCCACCATCCACAGAGACATCGCAGCTTCCAAGAGATGATTCAATGCAGATTCCAAAGGACAGAACATGGTCGACACTGGGGTACGACCGAACTACACAACATCCTCGATAACAGTGACTCCATCAACAGACAAACTTGATCAAATTGAAGAACAACAAGCTCCACCAAAGGTCGACTCCATTAACCTCGACACCCGTTTTGCCAAATATAAAGTCGAGGCCCTCAGTGGAGAATAAGATCCTCTCCGACCCATCCCCGACAGAGACTTCGAATTCATCCCCCTCGACAAAGACCTGAGTAAAGGTGTGAAGATCGGTGTTGGACTCCTCGACCTGGCAAGGAAGCAACTCAAAGCCTATCTAAGGGAAAATGATAATTTTTTTGCATGGAACGCTACAGAGATGCCCAGACTTGACCCTGAGGTCACCTGTCACCAACTTGTTATGGATCCATCCGCTAGGGCGGTAGTACAACATAGGCGTAGGCAGTCTCCTGAGAAAGCGGAGGCTGCTGAAAAAGCTGTAAAAGACCTTCTAGAGGAAAATTTTATTTCTGAGGCCTAATATTCAACCTGGATCTCCAACGTTGTACTTGTTAAGAAAAATAATGGAAAATGGCGTATGTGTGTTGACTATACTAATCTCAATCGGGCATGCTGATAGGAAAAATAGCAAGTGTACTATTTTTGCCCTTTGTAATAGTAGGGAAATTCCCTGAATGTCGATCTCAAGGACTGCGTATCAGTATTGAGTTCAATTTTTGGTTCAATTAAACAAAATCTTTACTTTGGGATAAGATTTTGTAATTGTCACTTAATCAACAAAAAGATAAAATGGCTTTTTAACAAATATAAGGATCATGATAGGGTAAGTGTGTGATTTGACCTTGTATTAACCTTCATTCTTGATCTCTCCAACAAGTTCATTATCTTCAACTACTGAATCTTTAGTTTGTTTTCTCCTAAGTCCTTAGTAAGAAAACCTCTGGTCCTTCATCCTAATACCTAAGTCCTTAGTGAATTATGATGAAACCAAGCAGTTATGTTATCAAGATTTTACTGGTGACCTATAGGGTATCCCTAGTCCTAGGTGATATCTATTATAGTATAATTGTTTAAAAATCTTAACAATGGTGGTCCATCCCTAATTGTTAACCATGGATCAATCCCTATTTATCTGATAAGAAAGGAAAAAGAACATTGAACAATTAAATTGAAAAGCAACTATTGTATCAATACCAAGAATTCAAAATTAATACATTTGCAAATAAGGGACACCCCTTAGCATTGGGGGGTTTAGCTTCTCATAGTATTAAAAAGAAAAGCAATAATAAAATTAGACATTACAAAAGGTGAGGATTCTTCGGTCTTCAATTGCTTCTGCGCATGAAGGAACATCTGTCTCCAAATATCTTAAAAGACTGAGTCTTTATCGTTCCTAATCTTATCCCTTCAAAAAGTCCCTAATTCCTATTCCAAACTCATTTAAATAGTGCACAATCCATTTGTCTCGGTCGGAAATACCCAAAACACCCCTCTGGGTACCAAATCATACAAAATCATGAAAACACTCGAAATTAACGTCCTGGTCAACATGGGTCATGTCACCTGACACGGGCACCCGTGTCGGCCTTTATCCATCATTCCAATAAGAACTCTCACCCATACCTTCTAACACGGGCCGTGTCAGCTGACACGGGCACCCGTGTCAGCCTCTGCTCCCAAATTGTAGTTATGCATCCTCTCTTGACACGGCCCGTGTCAGGCGACACGGGTGGCCGTGTCAGGCGACACGGGTGGTCGTGCCTGGCAGCCTCTAGCTTGGTTTTTGAGACTTCCTCCAAAACTCTGAATTTTCACTTTTTGCACTGATTTTCCTGGCTTTATTCCTCTGAGCCTGAAAACAACAAAATACACAACCAACGCATAAAACATAGCAAAATGAAATAAACACCTGACAAAATAAAGGTACTATAATTAAATTTAACTATAAATAAAGGTGGAAAAACCCCTGATCAAACTCCCCCAAACTTAAACCATTGCTTGACCTTAAGCAACCATTACAAGAACTCATGAAAATTACAGCAGTTCGGTACTCATACGTGGGACACCCGTTTAAATTGATCAAAAACAATTCATTCGATGTTCACATGATGCGAAGATTTTGTTTAAGAATCTTTAAATCTAGAGTTTTCTCTTCAGATACCTCTCTAACTATGCTTTGTACTTAAGTCTCTTTCTGATTTTTCTCCTTTTTCATTCGGACAATCAAATTAAGGCAATAAGAATTATGATGATCATCACGTGCACAAGACAAATCAAGAGTTTTTTACTTGGGCACTAAATAGTATCATTGGCTACTTTTAAAAACCGATGAAATTTTCAAACTTTGTAGTTATATATTGTCCTTTTGGATGACGTTTGGGGATCAACCCCCTTTGGGCTGAATAATCAGATAAGGGCTACCCAACTTAGCAAGCCAGTTGCCTTTTACCTCCTTTTCATCATTTGGTGCCAAATTTATTTATTTCTCCATCAATCATACATGCATGTGAGTCTATATTATGACAGACTGTGAGGATAAACTACTTCAGGAGTACTTCTCAGGATTCAAGCACTATGATACAAATCTACACGTTAGACTCGTATCTCTGTCACGTTATTTCGAACTTCCTACCCTCGAACAACCATCCCTTTGTCTCTATATAATATTCCCGAATTCTATGAGAACCAACTTCTTAATCAAAACAAAATTTTTGGTAACAAATTTTTTGATCAAATTTGGCGAATTTCAACTCATGGATTTACACAACAATTTCCATAGAACTAACAAATAATTAAAAAAGAACAAAAGAAATAGAGCTAACAAATAAATAAAAAAGAAGAAAAGAAATAGAACTGGCAAATAATTCAAAAAGAAGAAAAGAAATCACCCCCCCCCCCCCCCCAAACTTGAACTAAACATTGACCCCTGAACAAGCTGGGGATGGTGACTCATAGAGGGTAATGCAACACATGCTTCTGCCTCATAGCTTTCACCAGTAAGACTCCATTTTTATTACCTGCAAACAAAACAAAAATAAAAACTAATTTATTAGAAGCGTGGGTTGCCTCCCTCGAAGCGCTTCATTTAACGTCGTCTGACTTGACGCTTCATCCCCTTATTGAGGGTACTTCCTCTTCCGCACCTTGTTGCTTGTCTCTTCCGCAATCCAGAACTCATTTAGATCAAAAGTATCAACCCATTTGTGCTTCCATCCACTTCCAACTTTTATCTCCTCAGCTCAGTGTTCCTTCTTCTTTCTCTTCTTTCCTTCTTGACTGAGCTTAGGAATTTTTATTGATGCCACCTGAGAGATTTTTCCTGAGACTTCTTCTGGGGGTGATTTTGAAATGTTTTCTTCTCCTTCTACATTGATCATTCCGACTGAATATTTATTCTTTCCACCCGCACCTTGCTTCTTAATTTCCAACACCTTCAAGGTTATCTCCTCATCAAATGATTTTAGTGTTAGATCACCTGTCTCGATATCAAAATTGCATCGACTCGTCAACATAAATGGTCGACCAAGAATGATATGAGTCTCTTCATCTTCAGGTATGTCCATGATCTGAAAATCAACTAGGAAAACAAAATTGTCAATTTCCACTTATACATCTTCATCTATCCCATATGACTGCTTGATGGTGTGATCAGCAAATTTCAATTTTGTCTCACTCCCGCTTATCTTCTCAATATCGAGCTTCTTGAAAATCAATAATGGAATTAAACTCACACTAGAGCCAGAATCAACCAGAACCCTCTTGAAAGCTCTGGCTTTTATGGTGCATGGTATTGCAACTGACGCTGAATCCCTCTGCTTGAAAGGTATTTTTCTCCTGGGCACAATTGTACATAATTTATCATCAATCGGTACTTGTCCATATTCTGTTGTTTTCTTTTTTGAAAGTACCTTCTTCATGAATTTCTAGTACAATGGCATTTTCTCGAGTGCTTCAAAGAACGGTATGTGGATCTTTAGCTTTTTGAAAATTTTGACAAATTTCTCAAAATATTTTTCTTTTGTGTCCTTCTTTGTCACTTGAGATGGATACAGTAACTTGATCAATGGTTTAGTCTTCTCTTCAACTGGCTTCATAGGAGATACCACTTCTTCGTGTTTGTTCCTGTTCTCTCTTACTTCAAGCTCTACTTCTATGATATTATCATCAAACTTCACCTCATCTTCTTTTTCTCTATCAACTTTATCACTCCTTGCTTTGACACCATTCACATTCTCATAACTTTTCTGACTTTCTTATGCTCGCAGTGCTACCTGCTGTGCAATCTGTCCCATTTGAACTTCCAAAAAATTTATTGCAATTGTGGTATTCTTGTAATTACTCCTCGTCTCTTCTTCAAATTAAGCGGTGTAGGCAACCATCTTTTCAATAGCCACCTCCCACTCTGCCTTTTGAGGAGCTTGTTACTGCTGATCTTTCCATGAGAAGTTAGGATGATTCTTCCACCCAGGATTATAGGTGTTAGAATATGGGTTGTTTTGCCTCAAGAATTTCATCTCCTCAATTTGTTGTGGACTCGTAATACATTACACACTAAGGTGCGGTCCACTACAAATTTCACAAGCAACCTTCTGTACCTGTTAAACTTGAGCTACATGTTGAGTATCCATGTTCATTGCTTTCAGCTTCTTCTCCACTTCTGCAGTAATAGCCTCTTCAATTTTTAGTTTCTTATTCACTTCCAACTTCAAATCAATCACTCCCTCTGGTTTTCTTGCAATTTTGTTATATAGCTCCAGATGCTCATTTGTAGCAATGGCTTCAATAATCTTCTTCACACCAGTGGCTATTATAAAGTTGGATGAGCCACATGAAGATGTATCAATAAGCAGCTTTGTCTTCATTCTGAGACCATTTACAAACATTTGCATTTGCTCAGTTTGACCCATGTTGTGAGTTGGAAATGCTACTAATAACCTCTTGAACCTCTTATAAGCATCACCTAGCGAATCTCCTTACTTCTGCTTAAAATTCATAATATCATATCTTTTGCAAATATAAACAGAAGCATGAAAGTATTTATCAAGAAAAGTATTCTCCATCCGTTCTAAAGTGGTGATACTTCCAGCAAGCAATGATTAAAACCATTCTTCAGCATCTTCAGGCAGCATGAACGGGAACATCCTTAATTTCTTGGCTTCTTCAGAGTGCCCATCAATCTTCAAAGTAGTACTCATGGTGAGGAATCTCTGCAAATGCTTATTGGAATCTTCATTTATCTTTCCCGTGAAAGATTTGTTCTCGAGCTGGCAAATGGTTGAAGGATGCAGTTGAAAATTTGCAACATTGACCGGTTGATTCACAATAGTCAACCGACCTACTGGAGCATTTTCTCCCCCGTAATCCCCAAGAAGTCTCTCTGGTGGTGGTGGGTCTTCAACCATTGTTTTTTTCTTTTCAAACTCTGAACCTGAATGATCTGATGAACCTTTTGATTCCTGTCTAACTAGCTAAGCTTGGGTTCACCTTGCGTGAAAAGTTCTTTCGATTTCTGTGTCAAAAGGAAATTCAGCTGAGGGCTTTCCTTGCATGCAAAGGTTAGGAAAAATCAGTAATAAAAAAATATAAAAATTAAAATAAATAAAAAAAGAAATTTTAGTTGCAGAGCAACAAAATTTTAATTGAACTAAAATTGCTCTCAATAACTAGGCAGTCCCCGACAACAGTGCCAAAAACATGATAGGAAAAATAGAAAGTGTATTATTTTTTCCCTTTGTAATAGTAGGGAAATTCCCTGAATGTCGATCTTAAGGACCGCATATCAGTATTGAGTTCAATTTTTGGTTCAATTAAACAAAAGCTTTACTTTGGGATAAGGTTTTGTAATTGTCACTTAACAATGTTGGTCGACAACTCGACCAACTACAAATTTTTATGGTTTATGGACGCATATTCGGTCTACAATCAAATCCCCATGGGGATGAGTAACAAACATTGCACTACTTTCATGACTGGGTCGGGCAATTACTACTACAACATAATGCCCTCCAACCTTAAAAACGCAGGCGCAACTTACCAGCAGATGATGAATGTTGTACCCCAAAATTCTCCCTCTCATTTTACTCAAAACATACTCCTAGAGGTCCTCAATTGCTCAAGTTGACTAAGGATTAACCAGACAAATCCTCCTCTTAAGACAATAAGCCTCAAACTACAGTTTCACTCCTCATCAAGATGTTTGAGTTCCAAGGGTCCTAAATGGTTTCCATTGCCCTAATATGTTCTCAAGATCATCCATGCCAAGTTTCATGCCTTGCACAAGAAGTTTGCTCACTCAACTGCTCAAATGCCTGAAAATCAACTATACTATGTCAAAAGTCAACTGTGACCCACATACAGTCAAACTTCAATATTTTTGGTCAACATCAACATTTTAAAGTGATATCCATCATTTGATCAAGGGCTGATCATGATTCCTTAAGGAATGCTACTAATCCATCAAAACTCAAAAGTTGCTAAATTAGGGTTCATATAGGAAAAGTCAACCAAACTTTGACCAGACATAACTTTCACATACTTTATCATAAATTTCTCATCCAAGGCTCATTTTGAAGAGAATCCAATTCCCTACAATTCATCTTCATCCCTCAAGTTCAATAAATGCACTCATGAAAAGATATAAAATCAAACATTATAGGTCCTTTTCAAAAGTCAACAAAAATACCTTTTGGGTGAAAGCTTCTTAGATGAACATGGAAGACCCAATAGAGATGAAACCAAAAGGGTTGTTTAGAGGACATAGTAAGCTTTCTAAAAAGTCCAAGAACACCCTCTTAGGGTCAAAATTAAGAGAGATATGCATTGCCAAAGTTGGCCATTTTTGGAAATTTGTACAAAGTCAACAATGCTCAAAATTGCATTTTTTCCACATGGGCCCATCTTTTTCATGATTGAATCTTATCCCTAGAATGGTCCATGACCCATGGGACCCTCCTTGCCTCATTTATTTATTTATCTAATTTATTTTGATTTAATTTATTTAAAATTTAAATAAAATCAAATTAAATAAATAATAAATCAAATAAATGGGATAAGATTTGTTTTGGCAATGATTGAATATCTCATGAGCTGTTAAATAGCCAAAAAAATCGTGCAAGTTTGAGAATGGGAAGAAATCTCCATTTTTGGAAAGATTGGAAGCAAACTTAAAGACCATAACATCTTTTGATTCTTTACAATTCTATTACCCTAGATTGATTCACTACTTATACCAGGACACTCAAGACCTGGAGGACAAGAGAACATATGCGTAGCTAGCCTCAAAACAGAGAAAAAAAATTCCAAATTTTCCAACAAAAAGTGCAGATCGGTTTCACTTCTGGAGGCCGATTCAAGTTGTTCTAAGGATCAAACAATAATCCTTGGACATCTAGGAAGCTATCACGATCATTCCCAAAGCTTGCAGTGTCCAGAACCGCGCTCTTGCACTCACGGTTTGTTCTTATCTTTTCTAATCTCGATTTAACTCATTAATCCATTATAAGTATGATTTGACTGCATATTTGTGTTCATGATCATCATGTGAATGTTTCTGGATATTTCAATTTAAGCTTGAGTGCATGTATAATCATTTGTTATTGTTATGGTTTCGAAGCTTCAAATTGGGGAACCCTAACTAGAGGAAAAATTATACAAAATTAGGGGTACTATCACGCTCAGGAGATTGTTTATAGTCAATCCATGTCTTTGGTTTGAATTTATGTTGCTTGTATCGTGTTTTAGAATGTTGCAGGTTTGTAGCTACGAACAAAATCTGTCACTATAGCCCAATAGTGATGGAAATAACTGTAGGTAAATGTCCATCACCTAAAATGATGGATCACTGAAGAAGGTGATGGAGTGGTGTTCATTGATTGGCCCATTCAAATCTCCGGGGACCCACTGCGCGCGCATTTTGAAACATGACCATTGATACATTTTCATATTATAATATTTTGTTGTGCTTATATGTATGAATGATCAGGATGTCACAGTGGTAGAGGCAATGGGTGTTTAAGGCTTGGCGTGTGTGTAAGGGCAGGGGTTCGAACCCTGCCTCTCACATATCATTTTTCCAATTTATTCTTGCATATCTGGTGCTCCAAGGTTAAGCACGCATGCTATGTACCATCAAATGTTCATCGTTGGATCTACGCAGCCATAAATCTAATGTTCCAGGTCTGAATGCCTTGGTGAATCTCCAGGGAGTAGGGAGCACTGGATCAGACGCAGTCATTAGGCCACAATTTTGGGCCTAACACAAATTCAATTCCACCCCCCCCCCCCCAAATTGCTTCTCATATCAGGCCCATTTTAATTTTTGTTTTAATTTCTTTATTACTTTTTTTATTATTTTAATTATTTATTCTAATTCTCTTAAAAAACCATTTTTTAATTAAATCATAAAATCAAGAAATCACAAAAAATGTTAGAATTAGTTTTTTTATTAAAATTAATTTTGTCTAAAAATAAATTAATTTAATTAGGTTAACTTGATTTGTTTTCCTTAATTAAAATTAATTAGAAATTAGGACTAATTTGCAAAATTCAACTTTATTTTATTTTCTTAAATAAAAATACAAAAAATATCTTCTTTAATTAAGTAGATTCTGTAGGATATTTAATCTATTCCTGTGTCATTCCTCGTGCGTGTTTACCTATTTATTTTTCCAATTATTGTATTTGTTTCGAGTTTGTAATAGCTTTTAACTTAGGTTTATTGCTGCTTTTATTTACCGTTTTTCCCCCCAAGTTTTTGGTTATGTAATCCCCATCCCCGAAGCCCTGTAATAATTAGGTTTTCTTTTCCGCTTTATTTTCTGCTATTAATTAAATTGTTAGATGATTGATAATAGGATTGTATGCGAAAGATAAATCAATGTTTAAAATAGTAGAAAACCCTAACTGTGCAAAGATAAACAAACTGAAATCAAACACTTGCACATGCTGACTCCTAGGGTTTTTCCCCAATTCAGTTGCCTTCGTAAAATGATCACTATTCTCGAAACATGAGAATTTTTAGTGGCTGTCCTCTAATTCAAAAGATCTCTAGTCCCTCGATGACCCTTTCGATGTTGCCTCGGTAAAAAAGTGATCTTAGAGTTTTAGGGTAATTACTAAAAGATCTTGCCTTGTTGCCTTAAATGACCGTAATCGTCCCTTTCGATAATCCGTTAACATCCAACGATAGGGCTACCTACTCCTTAATAGTAGGATAGCATTATCTAAAGGAAATAAGAAAATGACCAGTCTTTTTTCGAGTAGGTAGAAACTCTTAAGTACTTGCTTAAAATAATCTTTTACACCATACACTTTCAAACATACTTTTCAAACAAAAGTTTTCTAAAACACTTTATCACACCCTTGAGGACTGATACAAGGGTTACCATAAAGTGAAACGCCACACTAAGGCATTTTCAAAGCTTTTCAAAACACACACAAAAGCAATTTAAAAATGAGCAAGTACCTAAGAGCCCGTGGAAGACCACGGATAGAAAGGGTGCTAACACCTTCCCTTTCTATAATCTACCCCCCGTACTCAGAAACATCTCGAAAAAGGTTTTTTCTGTTCTTTTTACCTTTTCCTTTATTGGATAAAATAAAAGACAGTGGCGACTCTTTCTTACCGTACATTTGTGAACAAAAAACGCAAAACCAGTAGTAACTAAAAACAGTCAGTTCTGCCACCGTATCACAGAACTGGCGACTCTGCTGGGGAATAATTAATAAAGTGGGTTATACCTTAGGATCTAGGTCATTTTTAAATTTATTTCTTGTTTGTTTTGCTTGCTTTATCTTTAAGGGTATTTGCTTGGGTGTTGTTGAAGATCCTACACCCGGACCTGGGGACACTTTTTAGGTAAACAACAATAGATCGTGGAGATTGTACAGCGTAGATCGATATGGTTTAAGTGATGGTTGTGTTGGTGTGACACTTTGGTTGGTACCGGTATCCTTCATGTTGAAACGAGGAGAATACGGGGTCGTCGCATGGTGATGTGAAGCACTAACGGACCTTAGAACCTTAGTTGAACAAACTTGGCCATTAGAAAGTAGTGAGATATCCGACCTCGGTATAAAGCTGAGGATTGGTTGATACTCGATGCTACACTCATTGAGATCGGACTTTCGGGATATTTCGGCCGCAAGAAAAGATTTTCTGAGCTGAAATAATGCCCGATAAAGGATGATCAGTGATATTGAGAATCCTTAGAACCCGGTTACTTTTCTAAGACAGGTTTGAAACCAACTAAACTTCGAGAGGGTACTTACCTATGGAATCCATGCAAGCCTAAACCTAAGGCTACTTGTGTGACTTGTTTGCTTTCTGTTCCTAACAATTTTAACTCATTGCAGGGCTTTGTTTATATTCCTTGCAGGACCTTGTTTGTATAAATCCAATAAATTGGTTTCTTACCCTACGTTTTTTCTTGATGCATAGTATACATATCATAGCATCATACCATAGCATTTCCTTAACCATTTCAAAGATCTAGAGGGCCTATGATGTAGGTTATGATGAACCAGACATCTAGCAAGGGGAAAGGGTATTTATTTTCCTCTCGCCAATACCGTCAAAAGATCAAAACACGATAACTTGAGTCAGGGGCTATGACCCACTTGATATGGTGAGCTTGACTCTCGTAGAAGGACACTCAACGATACAAAGTTCTTCAATCAAATCTGCAAATTTCAACTTCTAACATCTTATTGTGTTTACCCTGCAAGATCCTTGAAAACATTGCATACATACATCATACATATCATTGCAAAAGCATGTTTCAAAGCAGGTCTCTCATGTTCTCGCTGTTTATTTCAGCAATGGCTCTCAAACAAGACAACATAGATTTCCAAATTTAAGAGGCTCGGTTCATGGAAATGTTCCTAAACCTATGCAAGGGGCAAGAAGAGTTGAAAGCACTCCTTGCTGGGGACCTGGCCAAGAAAAGTCCTGAAGACAATAAGGATGAACAGTTGGAACAACTGCGAGCTGAGGTAGAAGCAATGAGAACCCAGATGCTGGGGCAGATGGCTCTTATCCAAGGCCTAGCCCGGGGACAAGAAGAGCCGAGAGCCATTATCAACAAACTTCATCAAGACGGATACAACCATATGAAGCAAGCAGTCGAGGCTGGGGACCAAGTCATGGATCAACCTCCGAGAAGACAAGAGGTTGGTTTGGTGAAAAGTTGACCTTTCTAAATTGCTACTACCTCACGGGTCCAACAAAAACCTCGCTAAAAACAACGAGTTAATCAGAGCAAGCCGGATACACCCAAGAGGCAGTTTTCCAAACTACATATGCCGCTGTCTCAATCTTTACAACACGTGTTGAGGATGAATCTGGTTACATTGATAGGGCCTCATCCGAATCCCAATACTTCTTCCCCTAACTACAATCCTGATGTAAGGTATGTATATCACTCCAATAGCCCGGGGCATGATACTAATGATTGTTAGAGGTTGGAATATAAAATTCAAAACCTGATTGATGAAGGAGCATTGGAACTTACAAAAGATGATCAGGCTGAGTTCTTCTGCCATCACTATAAGGCACGACATCTGAAGTAACAAGATTAGATGAAGAGGCTTTTGTTCATTAGAATTTTCAATTTGTAACTTTCTTTTGATTGTTTGAACATTTATTCATATCAAACCTTTTTATTTCATCAATGCATCGTATATGTTTGTCTTGAATTGTTTCATTCGTTGTCACTATACTTAAATTGTGTTTTACTTCCTTTTTTTGATATTAAACTCTCGATCAAAAGCTCTAAGCCTTTAGAGGGAGGATGACGAAAACGATACCACAATCCATACAATGTGCTTCTGAACAGACCTTGCTGACGATGTACAGGCGTTGTTTCAAATCCCAAACAGTGGAGTTATAAGGAAGATAATCCATAGTCAACCCCTTTGAGCCAAAGAAGTAGGAGTTTTTCTTTTCACGCAAATTAAAACCCTTAATCATAACCCGGGGCAGGGCAGTTTCTCAGTCAATTCAGACACGCATTCAGTCGTAATCTTTTGCTTCATACACAATGAATGGCATCGAAGACGTCCTTCTAAATCAAAATATGGTGATGGTTCCGCATAATCATCAAAGCAGACAGTCATTATTTTTCAAAAGAAAAGCCCGTTAAGTTAAAACCTATGAAGGAGACTTAAGAAAAAAATAGGGGCATCCCACTGACTGTAATCGCGAAAGAAACGGTTCAGGAAAAATAAGGGATAACGAAAACCAAAAAAAGGGGTTACTATAAATCCTCGACAAAAAGAAGATTACAAAAATGACTGCCTCTTCAAAATAAACTTTCAGTATTCGAACCGTCACCAGAACATCAAGGACAAGAAACCAAACCCAATTGGGATTCAAAATTCACAATTGACTAAGCATAGGACTGAAGAGCATCACAAAGAACGGGTGGGTACAAATAAATTTTGAGCCTTTATCCTTTGTTTATTAAACCTTGAACCAGACCATGTTATAACTCTTAAAAGTCCTAGCTGAAGCATGGGTTAGTTCAAAAGTATACTGTTACAAAAGGTATCCTGACTCCTGTAGGGTTCACTATAAATCCTGAGTTGACATCACACTTTTATAAAATTTGTTTGTTTTACTAAAAAATGAATTTTCAAACTTCAAGACAGACATAAGCTTTGCATTCTTCGAAAACCATTGTTTGCATATGACTATTTTTTCAACAGCAGAGAAATTCGCACGACAGATATCTAATGAACAAAAAACCTTCTCAATGAAAAGGATCACCTCAAGTGGAAAAACACTTCCAACCAAGGGGCACGGCATGATCATTGTCCATCATCTGGGGCAGTCAAGTCAAGATTCAAGGAATCTCTCAAAGATGCCAAATAGCCAGAGGCAGATCTCCATCTGAATCACTTGGAGCATTGGCATGAATTCCAACAATGAATCCTGTATGATCAAACAAACATCTTTTTCCGGTGTGGCAACACTTACTACTATGGACAGTGACAATTCTCTGTACCCGACGAACGGGGATATAGTCGGAAAATACTACGCATGAACAAAGACCCGCTAAGTTGAATGGTCTAGGAAAATATAAGGGCTTCCCAGCGAACCAAAAGGGTTCGGGCAAATATTAGGGATGAAAACAAAAAATATGTACACCTGGCAATTCGAAAACCCGAAAAGGCGGCTTGATCAAAAAAGGGTATCCCGGTGGACTGAAAATCTGAAAAGATAGTCCAGGCAAAAGTTAGGGATTAAAGCGTACGACTACGTCCCGTCAACTCATCACTTGTATAATCAGTAGAAGGCTTATTACCCTGATCTGCATTCACCAAGGACTCAAAGAGTTGGGATAATAGTCAAACCATCTACAAAATCCCCGGTTGATATTTTCTACAACAGGTATCTAGACAGGGGCATTCTACTACCAAGCCACTGCCATATTCTCAATTTACAACCTATTGATGACAAGTGTTCTCATACCCTCGACAAAGCAAAATCTCCAAATTACTGCTCCAATGAAAATTCCCCAATGAAGTCACCAAGCTTCTCAGGTTTCCCCAACGGAAACATTCTGAATAAAGCAGATTACCCTCTAGAAACGGTTCAGGTACGATCCAAATGCAGATTTCATCCTGACACCTACTCCAGATTCTCATCTAGAAATGGTTCAGTTACGATCCAGAAACGAGTGTCATCCTGACACCTACTCTAGATTCTTATCTAGAAATGGTTCAGGTACGATCTAAATACGGATGTCATCCTGACACCTACTCCAGATTCTCATCTAGAAACAGTTCAGTTACGATCCAGAAACAAATGTCATCCTGACACTTATTCCAGACTATATTCTAGCAACAATTCAGGTACGATCCAGAGTAGGACGTCATCCAGATACTTATTCAGACCATGCTTCAAGTACATTGCAGATACGATCCAGAGACAGATGTCACTCTGACACTCATTCAATACAAATTCCAAATACAATTCAGATACGGTGTAGAGACGGATGTCATTCTGACACTTATTTCAACATATAGATACATCCACAAAGCCTCCGACAGTTACTACTTCCAGCGGGTACAGGGGCAGGTACAATTTTGAAACAAGGTCACCATTACATGCAACCCCGTGACGTCTATGCTCCCCATAAAGCAGAGGAAACCAAAGCTTTGACATCAGCTTCCCCAAACAGGAGCTACTTTCCCCAACAAGTTCCTTCAGAGAGCCGACGTCTATATTCCCCAGCCGAATTTTATAATCGCAAATGGTTTATAAAGCTTTCTCCCAAGCAGAGTTTATCTCTCTGACTGCGGAACCTCCTCCCGAGCAGAGTTTACTTCTCTGACCGCGGAAGCTCAACCTCCAACAGAGTTTATTCCTCCAGCTATGGAAGTTCATCCCCCATCGGAGTTTATTTCTCCGAATAGGCAAAATCTTCCAGCAAAGCATCCCCTCTCTCAAACATAGTTATTCCCTCGTAAAGTTATTCTCAATCAGAGTCTCTCTTCGGTAGAATATTCACAAATAGAAAGGAGTAAATCCACGACATAGTCATCTCCGTTCACCATCCCCAGTGGAAGTAGAAGAACCACTTTTTCTATAACAACGGGAATTCAATTTCCAGTACTCTCCAGCAGCAATCAGGGATTTATTTTCCCAGACTCGGATATGTCACAATAGCATTTCATGTTCATACATCATGACGTGCGCATACATATTGCATACAACATAATCTCATTTATTTTGAGAACATAATCACACAATGCATTTCATGCATCACATATAATTAATCTTGTACCTTTTCAGGAAAAATGGTTATCATCAACAATTCCAACAGTTTGAGATTAAATCCATGAAGCTATACATGTTATATCTGCAGACAACTAATGGAAAATTAGTTCCCGAAACCAAACGGGTCAACTAATCTACGTGATCAAATGAGGCAACCCTACTACCCAGGCTTTATTTCAAAGTAACCCTACTACCCAGGTTCCTTCTCATAGCCCTACTACCCAGGCTTTTATTTTGAAGTAACCCTACTACCCAGGTTCCTTCTCATAGCCCTACTACCCAGGCTTTTATTTCGAAGTGACCCTACTACCCAGGTTCCTTCTTATAGCCCTACTACCCAGGTTCCTTCTCATAGCCCTACTACCCAGGCTTTATTTCGAAGTAACCCTACTACCCAGGTTCCTTCTCATAACCCTACTACCCAGGCTTTTATTTCAAAGTAACCCTACTACCCATATTCCTTCTCATAGCCCTACTACCCAGGCTTTATTTCGAAGTAACCCTACTACTCAGGTTCCTTCTCATAGCCCTACTACCTAGGCTTTATTTCTAAGTAACCCTACTACCCAGGTTCTTTCTCATAGCCCTACTACCCAGGCCTTTATTTTGAAGTAACCCTACTACCCAGGTTCCTTATTATATCCCTACTACCCAGGCTTTTATTTCGAAGTAACCCTACTACCCAGGTTCCTTCTCACAGCCCTACTACCCAGGCTTTTATTTCGAAGTAACCCTACTACCCAGGTTCCTTCTCATAGCCCTACTACCCATGCTTTTATTTCGAAGTAACCCTACTACCCAGGTTCCTTCTCATAGCCCTACTACCCAGGCTTTTATTTCGAAGTAACCCTATTACCCATGTTCCTTCTCATAGCCATACTACCCAGGATTTATTTCGAAGTAACTCTACTACCCAGGTTCCTTCTCATAGCTATATTACCCAGGCTTTATTTCGAAGTAACCCTACTACCCAAGTTACTTCTTATAGCCCTACTACCCAAGCTTTATTTCGAAGTAACCCTACTACCCAAGTTCCTTCTCATAGCCCTACCACCCAGGCTTTTATTTCGAAGTAACCCTACTACCCAGGTTCCTTCTCACAGCCCTACCACCCAAGCTTTTATTTCGAAGTAACCCTACTACCCAGGTTCCTTCTCACAGCCCTACTAACCAGGCTTCATTTCGAAGTAACCCTACTACCCAAGTTCCTTCTCATAGCCATACTATCCAGGCTTCTTTTCATGAATTACCTGGCGCAGTTTTACATGGACTTGTCCCGAGAAAGCCGTATGCAGTCTCCTTCTCTTTTATCTCCGGACAACAATTTACAACACTGTAAAACCTGGACCCGACCAGATACGGTCGATTTCACATTTCCCCAGTAAGCTGCTGTGAATCCTAGAATACGACCAGATAGAAGTCATCCTTATCATCGCCAACCAGTCACTGTGAAGCCTGAACTTGACCAGATAACAACTCACTTTTGTATCATCAATCAAGAGCTAATTCCCTAGTAGAGTAATGGACAGCCGAAACTCCTAGACTCTATTTCCCAGAACATAAATCAACATTCCCCAACGAAGTCCTCCCCAATGGCAGGTACAGGAATTGTTACAAAGGAATATCTTATGCAACCAGTATCTTTTCTGGATGGAATTTAAGCCCATCTCCGACGATTCTCCGTCGCCTTCCAAATGGCATATGTAAGCCTATTCCCGATATTATCAATCGACATTCACTTCATGCGAGTGCAAATTTCTGGACACTCTAGTGTTCAATAATCTTCCACTCTCAGATCACGAAAAGCAGACAAGTTGTGATACGGTGGGAGAACTGACTTGAGATTTTGCGTTTGTTTTCGCAAATGTTTTGGTTGAGCAAGAGTCGCCACCGACTTTTTATTTTATCCTAAGGAAAGGTTAAAAAGCACAGCAAAAACCTTTGAGATGTTTTCTTGGGTTCGGGGGGTAGATTATAGAAAGGGAAGGTATTAGCACCCTTTCTATCCATGGTTATCCATGGGCTCTTAGTTACTTACTTAAATCACTTGCCTTGTGTTTTAAATTGTTTGAAATGGTGCTTTGTGTGTGGGTTTGAAAATGTTTTGAAAAGAGGCCATTTATTGTGGCAACCTTTGTAATGATCCATGTTTGAATGTATACAAAGGTGTACTTATCTTTTGAAAAGTTTTCAATGTTTTTGGAAGTTGTTTTGAAAGTGTTGTGATATGGATTTTGAAAAGTAGGCAAGTGTTTTTTGCAAGTTGATCAAGTAACTAAGAGTTGTCTACCCCTAAATTTACTCAAAGGCTCTTTCTATGCTTTAACCCTTTTAACAATTTTGTTCCACCATTGTATTTGGTGGACAATATTGTGTTAGGATGTTAACGGGACGGGCGCGGGTCATTGTTTAGACCATGATTGCAATGGTGCCAAGTGTCTTTGGCAACTTTTCCTTTAAGGGACTATGATCATTTTTAGGCAACTTTCGAAAGCGTCATCGAGGGACTATGATCATTTGATATTGTTTTGTTTTGCCAAAATACACCCAACATGCAACATGGCCCATTATTGAAGGCAACAAGTGGAGTAACCCTAGGGGTGCAAGTGTGATTGGTGTTGTCCATTTTCATGTTTTTTTGTCTTTTGTTTAGGTCAAGCTATTTGTTATTTAATTTTTGCATACAAACCCTAAGTCTATCATGGAATATTTAGAAAGCTTTAAAATGCGGAATTTAAAGTCCTAAATTATTACAAAATAGTCATGGGGATGGGGGTACAAATGTTCAAATGGGGATGAGACTTAATAGGAGAGTGGTATCCCAATATTTACAACCAAATCGAATTAATCGCAAATGTAAAATGATCAATGTATAAGAATAAAGCAATGTGTATGTGTAAATGTATTTGTGTAAGTGTATGATTTATTTACAAGTGAAATAAAAATAATTAAAAAAAGGTTAATTTTTTGGATATTTTCATGTTTAGGGCAAAACCCTAATTTTGTAAATAAAAGGTATTTATTATTTATTATATACAATATTTATTAACTATATACAAAAAATAAATAAAAAGGAAGTATATTGTAAAAAAGTGATTTTTGAGGTTAAATATTAATAAAAATAAAAATGTATTATTTTTATGTTTTTATCCTAAATATTCTAATAAATATATAAGTATTTATATTATTTACTAAATATATTAAATATGTACAAAAATAAAATATTAATTATTTTACAAAAAAAAGTATATTTTTTATAAAATGTTTTCAAAAGATAAAATAAAATAAAATCAGAAAATAAAATGTATTTTGTATTATTTTTTTTAGTATTTTAAATAAAAGTATTATATTTATTTATATATACAAGTGTAAACAAAACAAATAAATTCAAAATAAATGCAAAAAAGGTTAAAAAAATATTTTTAATGTTTTTTATATTTTGACAAAAAATAACAAGTCAGAAACAAAAAGAAAAAAAAATCAAAAATGATAAAAATAACACACAATGGGCCAAGGGGGTGTATGTGAAAAATGAAGGTGTAGACATAAAAACAAAACTCAGGCCCAACCCAAGTCTATCTTCTTCAACCTCTAGCCAGTTTGTTTGAAATTCGCGCGCCTCTTTGCTTCAACAACAAACTCCTGATTCTTTGATTTTCAGCCAAAACTCACAACATAAACTATGTAGAGCATTAAATCACGAATCCATACATATAAAAAAGTTGTTCTAACTCTCAGAAATGAGAGAGAATTTCCTCTCCCCCAATTTTTAACCTATGTTTTTTTCAATGTTCATGTCTTAAATTCTCTCAGCACACACACTATAAATGGAAAGTGAGGATATGGGTAGCTTTAGGGCCATGAGTAGAGCATGTTTCATTCATAAACCTAAGCCTAATTCTTCCTAGATTGAGAGATAGAAGTCCATGTTTTTACCTGTTCAGCTTGAATCGTGTACAACAATGTGGGTACTTTCAATGGAATTTGAGGACTTGTACAACTTGCTTGAAGTTCAGGGATGCTTCTCCAACCTCTAGCTTGCTTTGAAACTAACGGAATCGAGCTATGGAAGTTCACTTGCAAAACTGAAAAATGAAAATGGCAGATGGGGTTAGGAGTGTTACAGCTGGTGTTTAGAGCTTGGAACAGTTTCAAGGGATGGTATGGAATGTGTTTGCAAGGTTATTAGCCAAAGTGCACGAGTGGATTGAGTTGTGGACCTCAATCTGCAGCAGGTGCCCTGTTTTTGCAAGAGGATGGTGTTTTTGTGTTTGAGGAGGTATTTAAGGTGGTTAGGTCGTGCCTTAGGTCTGGTTTTATGTTTGGAAGATGCTCATTAAGTTTATTTAGGCTTGTGTTGACAAGAACTCAATCTTGGACCTCTTTTGCAAAGTTGCTTCTTTGATAAGTAAGAAAATACAAGTTTCTAAACCAGCCTGTCCAATGCCCTAAACTATGTTGCACCTCTTCTTCTTGATCAGAGTGAATTGTGTACAAAATGCTAGCTCTCAAGATTTGGCCCATGCTTCTTGGATTTGTATTTGACATAAAGTGTACCTTTTCCAAAATGGCAAAAATGCTTTATCTATTTAAAGGTTAATCTTTCATGTAATGACCAAATGCACAAAATAACATCTTGGCACAATGTTTTAGCATTGAATTATTGAGTGTGAGAAGGATTAGAGGCCTGTAACCTAGCTTGTGCAAGCTGACTTGAAAAATGCAAAGTGTATGAACATGAAATTGGCCTATGAACAAAGTGACTTTTGCCCATCTTGACAAATTCGAATCTCTCTAACCACAAGGGTGTTTGATGAGTTCTTGGACAATTTGGAAAGCTTGGAATGTGTACTACAATCCATATTTGTAATGCAAGTTGAAATTCCAAGTGGAAGCATGTGAAAAGTGGCCATGAAGTTGGGCAAAAATCCTGCCTAAAATAGGTCAAAAAATTTCTAAGTTAAGAATGTTTTGCACCCCTATTCCAAAAATCATAACTTGAGCTACAAGCTTCTTTTTAGGAAACTTTGTGAATCAAAGTTGTAGATTTTGCAATGGAATATAAATTTCATGTTTTGAGTTTTGTTTGAATCCAAATGTATCTTGATGAAAAAATGGGACAAAGTTAGGCAAAAATTAGGAAATTTCATAACTTAGAAAGTTTCTAAGTTATGAAATTTCTTCATTTCAAACCCTAATTTGTAATTTTTGGTTTCTTGATGAACAAGTTTCATAATTTGGCATGTTTTGATGGAAAATGAATCTTGACACTTGATTTTGACCAAAAAGTCAAAGTTTGACTTTTCAGTATACAGTCAAATTTTACTCAGTTGACTGGAAAGTTCATCTGTCAATCTTGTGCATTTGGGATCTTTTGAACTTGTTGAATGTGTTAAGACCATGCCATTGAGTCCTTGAGTCCATATGTGAGCTTGGTTTGCCATTGGCTAGGTCAAACAGTCAAAAATTGCCTTTGTGCAGTCAAAACCCTAAAAATGACCATTTTGCCCTTTTGGTGATCTGATCAAATTTCTTGTGGAATTGTGATCCAAACTTGACCAAATGGTTCATATGAGTTCATAATGTTGATGTGGGTCAAAATCATGAGGTTTGACTGTCAATTGACCACAGTTGACTTTTTCCCCAATATAGTTGATTTCTAGGTCAACTGTCCAATTGACTGGGCAAAGATTAGAATCAAGGCTTGAAACTTGGTATGGATAAACTTGTGAGTCCAACATGAAGCATGAAAGTCATATTGGGCATTTTAGGTCAAAGCATCTTTGTGCAAACTCAAACCCTAATTTGGGTCAACAGTGTAAGGAGGAGTCTTGAGCAGAGCAAACCCTAACTTGATCTTGAGCTCCAAGGGTCTTGTGGTGAGAAAATATTGATGAAATGGGAGGGAAAATTTTGGAGTACAACAGTTTCCCCTGTTCAATCTTCTTAGACCTGAGGATGTAGATTGGCTTGCGTGCCTTTTGTGATCCGAAGGTGGAAGATGATTGAACACTAAAGTGCCCAGAAATTTGCACTCGCATAGTGGAGTATCAACAATGTGATGTCGGGAATGGGCTTATAGATGCCATTTGGAGAGATGGTGGATAGGAGGATGGGCTTATAGATGCCATCTGGAGACATGACAGAAACTTGTCGGGAATGGGCTTATAGATGCCATTTGGAAGTGTTGATCGCGTAAGAGATTCCTTAGCGAGAACTTGCGTACTTTGAGAAAGGAAGATGGTTTCCTGGCCTGTTACAGGTGTTGATCTTCAAACTCTTCATGCAGATATGCCCTGGCTAGGTACATGTATCGAATCTACAATTAGTTGCTCACAGATGTGCCCTGGCTAGATACAGGAATCGAATCCGGAACTTCAAAAGGTTGCTTACAAACGTGCCCTGGCTGGATACAGGTATCGAATCTACAATCAATCGCTCACAGATATGCCCTGGCTAGATACAGGAATCGAATCTGGAATTTTTCGTCTACAGATATGCCCTGGCTGGATACAGGTGTCGAATCTGGAATTTGTCGTCTACAGATATGCCCTGGCTGGATACAGGTATCGAATCTGGAATTTGTCGTCTACTGATATGCCCTGGCTGGATACAGGTATCGAATCTGGAATTTGTCGTCTACAGATATGCCATGGCTGGATACAGGTGTCGAATCTAGAATTTGTCGTCACAGATATGCCCTGGCTAGATACAGGTGTCGAATCTGGAAATAGTCGTCTACAGATATGCCCTGGCTGGATACAGGTATCAAATCTGGAATTTGTCATCTACAGATATGCCCTGGCTGGATACAGGTATCAAATCTGGAATTAGTCGTCTACAGATATGCCCTGGCTGGATACAGGTATTGAATCTGGAATTATTCGTCTACAGATATGCCCTGGCTGGATACAGGAATCGAATCTGGAACTGTGACAGTTGACAGTAATCATCTTTGGATTGACCTTTTCCTGAAAAGGCAAGACATCAGTTGTATGCAATGTCATGATGTATGAAATGCATGATGTCATGATGCTCAAAATGAGTTAGTGTTGTATTCACTTTATCATGTATGTAAGCAGGATATATGAAATGTGAAATGTCTATGAACGTATTTTCGTCTAGGAAAATAAATCCTTGACGACTGCCGGGAGTTTGTGGAATCCTGGACTGATGTTGAAGAGTGGAGTTCTTCGTTTCCGCTGGGGATGATGGTTGCGAGAATAAACCGGTAGGAGAAGATGACTCCGTCGGGGGATAAACTTGTTGGAGATATTACTCTGTGGGGAATAACTCTGTGGGAAGAGATACTTCGCTGAGGTTTTGATGAGAGCTCCGCTGGGGATTCTACTGATAAGTTATGTTGGGGAACTTGATGAACTCCGCTGGGGATAGGAAGAACTTCGCCGAGGACGATCTTTCCGTGGTAATTAGCTAAGGATAACCCAGTTATACCCTGGTGGGGAAATAACCTTTGAATAAAGTCGGGGAGAGACGTATGTACTCTGCCGGTGATAAGCTTCCAGAATCTACTGGGGATAAGCTTCCAAAATCTACTGGGGATATAGATTCCACTTTCCTGGGGAAACTTTGGACTGTACTGGGGAAGGGGTTCCACTGGGGTGTCTGGTATTCTGCCGGGGAACAATCTTATATTAAGACTGCCGGGGATGCTTGCTGAGGAATGTCTATACTCCGTTGGTGAATGTTGAGATCTTCTGGGGATACCCAACTTCCTTAAGGCTGACAGTAGACTAACTCTGCTTGGGGAGAGTATCGCTGACTTGCTAGAGATACTGTGCCTTTTCAGGGCTGATGGGAGACCAACTCTGCATGGGGAGAGTATTGCTGATCCTTGTCTTTCTCTGTGGGGAGTGAAGGTATCCTGGTTACGTTCTTCAGTTGAACCTACTTTGGTACCTTGGTGGACAGAGCAACTAGATCGCTTAGACAATTCTTTACTGCCCCTGTTTCTGATGTCATCTGTAATTAGTCCTTTGTTTCGCATGCAAATATTCATGATTAGCAATTAATGTCAAATGCATATATCAAAAATGAACATTGGACGTTCTTTGTAAAACAAAACAGAAAAAGGAAAAGACAATGGGTAATTTGTCTGAAAAATCGAACTTGTATTGATTCTTGAATTTGCCTGTAAATAGGTGTTTTTGTACAGGAGGCTGACGTCCTAGTAAGAGAACGCCGCCGAGCAACATAGAGTTTATACAATTTTGTGAAAAGGAAACAAAACAGCTATGTGAAAAATAATCCCACTGGGTTCCAACTCTGCTATCGTCTTTATGTCTTCAAGCGTCTCATCACTTTGCTGCTTAGTTGAAGATGAAGTTGATTGATTGGCGACGTCTGAGCCCAATAGTTGATGCCGAATTCTGGATGCAAGGTGATCCAATGAGACATAGTATTACGCTTTATACCTAACTTTTGCCTGGACCGCCCTTTCGGGTTTTCAGTCCACCGGGATACCCATTTTTGCCCAAGCCGACTTTTCAGGTTTTCGACTTGCCGGGTGTACAGATTTTTTTTTTATCCCTTATTTTTGCCCGAACCCTTTTGGTTCGCCGGGAAGCCATTATTTTTGCCTAGGTGTGTCAACCTAGCGGGTCTTTAATTCATGCGTAGTATCTTTTTACTATGTCTGCATTGGCGGGGTGAGGAAGGTCGTCACCATCCATGGTGGTTAGAATCATAGCTCCTCCTGAGAAGATATGTTTAACCACAAATGGCCCTTCATACGTAGGGGTCCATTTTCCCCTGGGATCACTTTGAGGAAGAATGATGCGCCTGATTACCAGGTCTCCAACTTGATACTCTTGTCGTCTGACCTTCTTGTTAAATGCCCTAATCATCCGTTTTTCGTACGTCTGACCATGACAAATAGCAATGAGTCTCTTCTCGTCAATTAGGTTTAATTGATCAAGCCGAGTCTGGATCCAGTCATCTTCGCTCAAACCTGCATCTTTCATTATCCGGAGAGAGGGTATCTGGACTTCAATAGGAAAGACTGCCTCCATGCCATAGACCAAGGAAAAGGGAGTTGCCCCTGTTGACGTCCGTGCTGAGGTACGGTACCCATGAAGAGAAAACGGTAACATTTCATGCCAATATTTGTAGGTCACTGTCATCTTCTGCATAATCTTCTGCATAATCTTCTTGATGTTCTTATTCTCCGCTTCTACAGCCCCATTCATCTTCGATCGATAGGGAGAAGAGTTGTGGTGCTGCATCTTGAATTGTTCGCAGAGCTCAGTGATCATCTTGTTGTTAAGATTGGTACCATTATCCGTAATGATCCTCTTAGGTACACCGTATCGACAGATCAGGTTGTGCCGAATGAATCGTGCCACGATGTCCTTGGTTACGGTAGCGTAGGAAGCTGCTTCAACCCATTTTGTGAAGTAATCAATCGCTACCAGGATGAAGCGGTTCCCGTTAGATGTCGTAGGTCGGATCTCGCCGATCATATCAATGCCCCACATTGCAAAAGGCCAAGGTGTTGTCAAGACGTTCAGAGGAACCGGAGGAATGTGCACCTTATCAGCATAGATCTGGCATTTATGACAGGTTCGAGAATGCTGATAACAGTCGGCTTCCATTGTGGACCAGAAATATCCTGCCCTAAGGATTTTCTTCGCCATGGTATGTCCACTGGAATGTGTTCCGAAGGTACCTTCATGTAGCTCTGCCATGATCCTTTCTGCTTCAGTCTTATCCACACAACGCAGTAAGGTGGAATCATGGTTTCGCTTGTAGAGAATGCCATTGCTGAGGAAGAATTTTGCCGCAAACCTTCTCAGAAACTTCTTGTCGTTAACAGATGCACCTTTGGGGTATTCTTGAGCTTCAAGGTACCTCTTCACTTCATGATACCAAGGTTTTTCTGTTACCTCTTCGGTCTCGAGATCGCAGTAATGTGCAGGTTCATCCAATTTCTAGATAATGATCCGGGGAGCTTCGTTGTCCCATTTGACTTTGAACATAGAAGACATCATAGCCAACGCGTCCGCTAACTGATTCTCCTCTCTTGGGAAGTGTTCAAAAGTTATCTCCTTGAAGTGGGGAATCAACGTCAACACATACTCCTTGTAAGGAATAAGATTCGGGTGTTTCGTATCCCACTCGCCTGTGATCTGATTGATCACGAGAGAGGAATCTCCGAAGACTCTCAGAAACTTGATCCTTAAGTCGATTGCAGCTTGAAGACCCATGATACATGCCTCATACTCTGCCATGTTGTTGGTGCAGTTGAAACATAGTTGGGCGGTGAGTGGAGTATGAGTGCCTTTAGGGGATATGATCACAGCACCGATACCATTACCCAAAGCGTTCGAGGCTCCGTCAAAGTGCATAGACCATAGGGATCTTTCCTCAGGTCCTTCATCCGGTCCAGGTACTTCACAATCAGTCACTACCATGATATCCTCGTCTGGAAATTCAAAGTTCATCGACTGGTAATCATCCACTGCCTGGTGCGCCAAATGGTCTGCCAATACACTTCCTTTGATTGCTTTTTGAGTCGTGTACTGGATGTCGTATTCCGTCAAGATCATCTGCCATCTTGCTATTCTTCCGAACAAGGCGGGCTTTTCGAATATGTACTTGATTGGATCCATTTTTGAAATCAACAGAGTAGTGTGAGTCAACATATATTGTCTCAGCCGGCGAGCAGCCCATACCAAAGCGCAGCAAGTTTTCTCGAGCAGTGAGTATCGGGTCTCACAGTCGGTAAACTTTTTGCTAAGGTAATAAATGGCGTGTTCTTTTCGGCCAGACTCATCATGCTGCCCCAACACACACCCCATTGAGTTGTCCAATACAGTCAGGTATAAGATTAGAGGTCTCCCTTCAACCGGCGGCATAAGAATGGGTGGTTCTTGGAGATACTCTTTGATTCTTTTGAAAGCGGCCTGACATTCATCGTTCCAACGTACTACTTGATCTTTCTTCAGCAGCTTGAAGATTGGTTCACAGGTAGCAGTTAGATGCAAGATGAATCGGGCAATGTAGTTCAACCGTCCTAGAAAGCCTCTGACTTCTTTCTCTGTCTTGGGAGTTAGCATCTCTTGTATGGCTTTCACTTTGGCAGGGTCCACTTGAATACCTTTGTCGCTTACGACGAAGCCTAGCAATTTTCCAGATCTCACCCCAAAGGTGCACTTGTTTGGGTTCAACCTCAGCTTGTACAACTTCAGACGGTCAAACAGCTTCCGTAGATGGTCAAGGTGTTCCTCCTCAGTTTGGGACCTTACAATCATATCGTCGACGTATACTTCTATCTCGTGATGGATCATGTCATGAAATAAAGCAAACATGGCACGTTGGTAGGTTTCCCCAACATTTTTCAACCCAAAAGGCATGACCTTGTAGCAAAAGGTTCCCCACTGAGTAACAAAAGTGGTCTTCTCCATGTCTTCGGGAGCCATCTTGATTTGATTATAACCGGAGAAGCCGTCCATGAAGTAGAATACTTTATGCTGAGCAGTGTTGTCAACCAGAACATCGATATGAGGCAGAGGGAAATCATCCTTAGGGATTGCCCTGTTCAAATCCCTGTAATCAACACACATTCGGACCTTACCATCCTTTTTCGGCATTGGAACCACGTTGGCAACCCACTGTGGGTAAGAAGTCACCGCTAGAAACCCGGCATCAAATTGTTTCATAACCTCAGCTTTGATTTTCTCGGACATTTCTGGACGCATACGGCGGACCTTCTGTTTTACCGGAGGGCATTCTTCCTTGGTAGGCAGGTGATGAACCACAATGTCGGTATCCAACCCAGGCATGTCTTCATAAGACCAGGAAAAGATTTCCACATAGTCATGTAGCATCTGAATCAACCGTTGTTTCACACTGAGCTCTAGATTGGCACCAATCTTGACTTCCTTTCTGTCTGTCTCAGTACCCAGATTTACCGTTTCCACTGGCTCTTCATGTGGCTGAATGGCCCTCTCTTCCTGGAGTAGTAGTCTTGCGAGTTCACCAGGCACTTCGCAATCATCTTCACCTTCGTCTTCGGCTAAGTTGATCGGATTTTCGAAGTCATAACTGGCAGTAGCAGAGTCGTTACCAGTGAGATCCAGAGTGGATTGGAACCTGTATAGGTGAGCGTGTGTAAATATAGCTGTTTTGCAATATATAATAAAGAAAGAAAGGGAGCGCAAGATTTTGAAATGCAACAAACGTCCATTGTTTTTATTGATGATATATGAAAATGACACACAAAAGCCCTCACAAATGAAGCCACGGTGCCCCGGGTAAGACACCGAGCCATAAAAGTTTCAAAATATTGTCTATTACAAATTCAAAACAAAAGAGTTCATTACTGAGTGATAAAAGTAATAGGTGTGAAGTCTTTGGCAGTCCAGTTGCTTGGTCCACTGTCGGTTGTTGGGCAGATCCAGCTGTCGAATTCAGATTCCTCCACGTTGTTTTCAATAGCATTCACTCCCGGGTTGGTGATGAACACAGGAGGTCTTCCAATCCTTGCCTTACGAACAACCCTCTGAGCTTCTGCAGTGAAACCCAAACCAAACTTGTCGGTCTTCGGAGTGAAATCAGGAAGTCGGCCCTAGTTTGCGCACTCACCCTTCTCAATCACAGCCCGGGCATCCTTTAAGGAAGCCATCTTCAAAGGAGAATCTTCGATCACAGTCTCTGCTAACGCCAGTGTCTGAGGCACCTCTTCAAAGTGCTGGAATGGAGTCTCAATGAATTCCCCATCCATCTCTATGTACCGGAACGAGTTGAGGTGGCTGACCATATACTCTTCTTCCCCCTGAACTGTAACAATCTTCTCTCTGACCGGGTACTTAAGCTTCTGATATAGTGTGGAGGTCACAGCTCCAGCCTTGTGGATCCATGGACGACCCAACAAACAAGAATAGGATGGTCAGATGTCCATCACATAGAACATTGAATCAAAGACCTGAGAACCAACCCTGATTGGAATGTCAACTTCACCATGCACCATCCTTTTCGAACCGTCAAAGGCTCGGACAATAATGTTACTAGGCTTGAGCTCCAAACCTCATAATCTAACCTGTCTAGGGCCTTCTTGGGTAATACGTTCAATGAAGAACCGGTGTCTACCAACACATGGGCAAGAGTAGTTCCCATGCATTCAATGGAGACATGCAGGGCGTCGTTATGGTTCTTTCCTTTAGCAGTCAGATCGGAGTCAGAGAAGCCCAACCCATTATCGGCAGTCAAGTTGGCCACACAATCGGTAAATTGATCAGCAGATATTTCTTGTGGCACATGGTCCGTCTTCAGGAAGGAAATCAGGGCCTTGGCATGGGCCTCTGAACACAACAACAGTGATAGCATAGAAATTTTCGATGGGGTGTGCCCCAGCTGCTCAACTACATTGAAATCACTCTTCTTAATGATCTTGAGAATCTCTTCCATCTCTTGCTGGGAAGCTTCAACATTGGTTGTCTTTGGTGCCTCTATCAGGGCAGGCAAATCAGTAGCAATCCCCTTGCCCCGAGCGTCAGATGACTCGGCAGCAGGGGTAGAAACAGGAACTGGATCAGGAAGGGGAGCAGGCACACTTGCAGGTGTGATGATAAGAGGTCTCTGAATAGCTGGTGGCGCAATATCTGGTGAGAACAGCCTACCACTGCGAGTAACCTTGGCAGGCCCGGTGATGTTGCTGACACCAGTACTAGTATCAAAGTCTTGTTTAACTCCAAGCACATAAACATCTGCCCCATAGTGCCACGGGACAACTTTATCAGATGTATAAGGGAGGGGCCCCAGAACAGTGATGATGATAGGAACAATCTTCTGAGTGGACATGATTTTGACAGGCTTCTTTAAGGGAGCCTTAGGAGGGTTGTTGAAAATAGTAACAATGAACACTTCTTCAGTAGGTACAACAGGAATAACAACCTTCTCGAACAAGATTTCTTTGCTATCCATCAGGCTTTGGATACCTGATTTCAGCAAAGGACAACCAACAGGTGAAACAGCACATAGAAGGCAACCTTTACCACATCCCGGAAATAAACCGGCTAGCAACAGGTTCCTCTTGACAGTCAACAACGGAGTAGCAATATCATCCACGGAGGCTGCATACGGGTCTTCTTCCACAGCATTCACTCCATGCTGGGGCATGGGAGCAGTCACAACATTGGGCCTTTTGGGCGCCTCAAACTGTATTTCCTTAGCATCAATAAGGTCCTGAACCTTATTCCTCAGAGCCCAGCAATCATCTGTAGTATGCCCCGGGCTTTCAGAGTGATAAGCGCAACGGGCGTTGGGGTTGTACTTCGGAGATGTTGTGTTTACCACCTTCGGAGCTTCCTTGACAGTTACCAGATTGGTCAACAGTAGTTGCGGCAAAATTTGAGACAGGGTCATACTGAGCCGAGTGTACTGCCTTTTAGGTCTCTCACCCCTTGGTTGGTTATACTGCTGAGGAGCAGCAGCAGGCTTTGAAATTACCAACGCGTTGACAGCTTGGCGGCGTTCCGGCTTATTTTGTCTTCTGGGACGATAAACAGCACTGGCTTCCTTCTTAAAGGGTTTCTTTTCATTACTCGAGGAGGCACCTTTCTGTATCTTCCCCGACTTGATACCAACTTTTATTCTCTCACCAGTCAAAATCAAATCTGTAAACCCAGCAGAAGAATTCCCAATCAGATGATTGAAGAACGGACCAGACAGGGTCCCCAGGAACATGTCAACAAGTTCACGGTCAGTCAAAGGTGGCTGCACCCTTCCAGCCAGGTCCCTCCACTTTTGTGCATACTCCTTGAATCCTTCGCCCATTCCCAGTGACATACCCTGGAGTTGGGTACACGTGGGAGCGAGGTCGGAATTGTACTGATACTGCTTATAAAATGCAATAGCCAAGTCCTCCCAGTTTCGGATACTGGCTCCATCCAGCTGATAGAACCACTCGAGTTGAGCCCCTGAAAGGCTATCCTGGAAGAAATGGATCCAAAGGTTCTTGTCTGCAGTGTAAGGTTGGATCTTCCTTACATATTATCTGAGATGCAGCTTAGGGCAGGAAGCCCCGTCGTACTTCGCAAAGGCAGGTGCCTTGAACTTGTGTGGGATCACCACCCCAGAAAATAAACCTAGATCTCCAAAATCCAGCCCCGGCACATGTTGGATCTCCATGGCACTTAAACGGTCCTCTAGTTGCTTGTACCTGTCTTCAGCAGGAGGGTACTGTTCATCATTGTAATCTGTCTCGTTGTCGGAGACCACAGGACTAGGAGCCCTTCCCCCTTGGGGACTCTTTCTCTGCAGAGGAAGTAGTCTGATCAGCCTCATTCTACAGTGTATTCCCAAACCTCCGTCCAGTGTTAAACAGCGCAGTCCTCTTCTTCTTCTTCTTCTTCAAGAGCAGAGTCTTCAACTCCTGTTGACCCTGGGCTAAGCTCATGACCAGCTCTTGAAACTGGGCGTTCTAGGCCTGGAGAGCCTTGATAGCTTGTTCGGTAGTAGGCTCGGAAGACATGATGATTGAGTGCTGAAATAAACAGCGAAGAAGATTAAGCAACCTGTAGAAGAAGGGTACCTGTTATGCATATGATGCAATGAGATGCGTATGATTTATGTTTTCAACGACAATCGGGATTCAACTTTGTATACAAAAAGGAAACACACTTCATTAGATTCAAACTTTAAATTGTTCAACAATTTGCCTTTAGGCATTACAAGAATGAAAATACTGAAAAGGCGATAAAAGCTGTAAAAGAAACATCCAAAGCCCATCAATGCTCCCATGGCCTCCTCTTCTCAGTACGGATATAGTGGGCTTTGCATCGGAGTTTCATAGATCCTAACCCGGATCTGGGGAATACCCTTTAGGTAGCATAAGATGTGAGGGACCTGTCCGGCGTAGACCGACATGGGTGAAGTAGTGGCTACGTTGGTGTGACACCTTGGTCTGTACCGATATCCCTTATGTTGCAACGAGGAGAATATGGGTCTTCTAAGGAGTCATTAAGCACCAACCGACCTTAGAACCCTAAATTGACCCAACTTGGCCATAGAACGGTAGCAGTATGCTACACTCATTGAGGCTAAACTCTCGCGATGGTTCTGGCCACAAGAAAAGATTGCGATGCTGGAGTTATGACCGATTGAGGGTAGTTAATGATATTGAGATCCTCTAGAACCCGGTTACTTTTGATAGGACAGGTCTTAACCAACGAAACTGAAAGAGGGTAATACCTAAACTTCATGTTGGCCTAAACTCTAAGGGTTGTCTTGTGTGACTTGTGTGCCTTATCATGCTTGCCTTTGTGAATACTTGTGGTGTGCCTTACCATAAACATCATACCATCATACCATTGCATGCATCCTGCATAAGGACTGACCCATTTCAAAGACAAGAGGGTTTCATCTTTGCTCTGTTTTGTAGGACATCATGATGCCCGTGCGTAGGAATACTATCCGGCTCAACTTTGTTCAACCACCTGCTTTGCTCAAGGAATTGGTTGATAGGATTCCAAACACTACTTCCTTCATCAAGAGGCATGGTTCTCTTCTCGGTTTAGTCACTTCAAAGTGGGACCAACAATTGATGAGTGTCCTGGTCCAGTTTTATAATCCCCTGTACCATTGCTTCACTTTTCAAGACTTCCAGCTGGTCCCTACCCTGGAAGAATTCTCTGAGTTACTTGGTATCCCTGTTTTGGAGCAGACTCCATTCACTGGTTGGGAGAAGACTCTTAGGCCTGAAGAGATTGTTGCAGCCCTTCCCTTGACCAAAGAAGAGGTAATGGCTAACTGGGAAACTAGAAGTGGAGTTAAGGGCTTTTTGGCTAAGTTTCTGATTGGTAAAGCTAACAGTTTTTGGAATGACTTAGACTTCAAGGCGTACGAAGACATTCTGGCTCTCTTAATCTATGGTCTAGTTTTGTTTCTGAATCCTGATAACTTTGTCAATATCAATGCCATAAGGATTTTCATGTTTCAGAACCTTGTACCCACTCTCTTGGGCGATATCCTGCAGCAACTCTATGCTCGTGCTGCCCGAAGACGGGGAACTCTGTGGTGTTGTGCTCCTTTGTTAGTGAGGTGGTTTATTTCGCACCTCCCTAAGTTCGTGCTGAAGAATGAAGAAGGAAAAGGCTGGGCTCATAGGTTAATGTCTCTCACTGATAATGACATCACTTGGACTCTCAGAGGTTTGGATGAGGTAGCCATTATTGACCGTTGCGGAGAATATCCTAATGTTCCATTGATCGGTACCCAGGGAGGAATCTCTTATAATCCATGTTTAGCTCTCCGTCAGTTTGGAAGAGCCAGAGGAGCAGGACCTCATGAGATGTTGGTACCTCACATCAGTTTTGAGTTTCAGGTAGACAGTGATGAGCTGCGCCGTAGATTCATCAAGGCTTGGGACAGAATTCACAAAGCTGACCCACATGAGTTAGGATCGAAGACTTCTCTACCAATGGAACCCTACTGCAGATGGGTCCGTATCCGTGCTCAGAATTTAGGTATGCCATACGAAGCTGTCAGGCCTATCATTCTTGAATTTCCTGATGAAGACGGGGTTCCTCCAACTGTCCTCCCTCCTCAGATACCCACTGATGTTGATACACTAAAGAGATCTTGGGCGCAGCTACAGGAAGAACAGGATTTTTATCGGGAAAAGTTCAACGAGCAGGAACAAAAGATCCAGAAGCTGACTAAGCAATTGGAGGAAGAGCGGATCCTGAACGACTATATTTGTACTGAGAAGAGGAGGCCATGGGAGCACTGATGGGCTTTGGATGTTTCTTTTACAGCTTTTATTTCCTTTTCAGTATTTTCATTCTTATAATGCCTAAGGGCAAATTATTGAACAATTTAAAGTTTGAATCTAATGAAGTGTGTTTCCTTTTTGTCTACAAAGTTGAATCCCGATTGTCTTTGAAAACATAAATCATACGCATCTCATTGCATCATATGCATAACAGGTACCCTTCTTCTACAGGTTGCTTAATCTTCTTCGCTGTTTATTTCAACACTCAATCATCATGTCTTCTGAACCTACTACCGAACAAGCTATCAAGGCCCTCCAGGCCCAGAACGCCCAGTTTCAAGAGCTGGTCATGAGCTTAGCCCAGGGTCAACAGGAGTTAAAGACTCTGCTCTTGAAGAAGAAGAAGAAGAGGACTGCGTTGTTTAACACTGGACGGAGGTTTGGGAATACACTGCAGAATGAGGCTGATCAGACTACTTCATCAGCAGGGAAAGACAGTCCCCAAGGGGGAAGGGCTCCTAGTCTTGTGGTCTCCGACAACGAGACAGATTACAATGATGAACAGTACCCTCCTGCTGAAGACAGGTACAAGCAACTAGAGGACCGTTTAAGTTCCATGGAGGTTCAACATGTGTCGGGGCTGGATTTTGGAGATCTAGGTTTATCTTCTGGGGTGGTGATCCCACACAAGTTCAAGGCACCTGCCTTTGCGAAGTACGACGGGGCTTCCTGCCCTAAGCTGCATCTCAGATCATATGTAAGGAAGATCCAACCTTACACTACAGACAAGAACCTATGGATGACAATTCCAGCAACTAATCCCAAATCTTCGAAATCTAAGCCTTACCTCGGGTTCGTACCCACTTGAGGTAAGGCTCAAGAGGGATGGAGTTCTTGTGCCCCAGTGTCTTGCTGTCTACCTTGTTAGGCATCCTCCAAGCTCTGATGAATCTTTGGCGAAGTCCTTGCGCATCGTTGTCAAAGTCAAAAACTAGGTCAGGAATCAACATATCGTGAGGGCCATCCCTCCGTGCATATCCAAACTGTCTCAAAGCTAGACAAGGGTTGTAGGTAATGCCTCCTCTAATGCCAAGCAATGGAACATTAGGGAACTCTCCACAATGATCGACGATGATGACATTTTCTCTGGACCGAGAACACCAATGTACATCAGAGTGAGTGAGGGTCATCAATCGTTGTGACCACCTTAAGCCTTGGTCATTCTTCAAAACAGATTGTGGGAGGTGCGAAATAAACCACCTTGCAAGGAGAGGAGTACAACACATGAGAACACCCCTCTTTCTCATTGTTCGTGTGTAAAATGAGTGAAGAATGTCCCAAGCAATGTTGGTATTGGATTCCTGGATAAGAAGATTTTGACGGTGTTGACATCTATAAGCTGGTCAGGATTTGGGAACAAGACCAACCCATAAATGAGGAGTGCCACAATTTCTTCAAAGGCTTGTAGGTCCAATGAATTCCAACACTCTTGTGCCTTCTCAAACAAGAATTTTGCCAAGAAGCCTTTGACACCGCTTCTAGTTTCCCAATGCCCCTTGATGTCAGATGGTTGCAAGTGTAGTGCTTGAGCAACATCCTCAGGCTCTGGTTCTTTTTCCGTACCGTTGTAGGGTAGTTGATTAAGAATAGGAATTCTCAGAAGTTGAGAAAATTCCTCCAAAGTGGGCACCAATTGGTAGTCGGGGAAAGTGAAACAGTGGTCAAGGGGGTCAAAGAACTGGAACAACACCTTTGCCATGTCCTCTTCAATGTTGGTGTTGACTAGGCTGAGCAGTCTACCATGTCTTTCACTGAAGGGAGAGCTTTCCAGAATTCTGGATGTGAGCTCCTTGAGTTGAGGAGGAATTCTCACAAGATTGACTTGGATAGTTTTCCTGCGAAGAATTTCCATGACCTACAAAACAAGAACAAAGATGAAGATCTAAACCCTTGAAATGGTTAGTGTATGCATATGATGCTTTATGATGTTCATGATGTATGCACAAACATATGTACAAGCAATTCACACCAAACCCTAGTTTCAGGCTTGCATGAGGTTTCATAGGTAAGTACCCTCTTGAGTGTAGTTGGCTTAAAAACCTGTCCTATAAATAGTAATCGGGTTCTAAGGAGCTCAATATCACTGGATTGTTTTCCATGTTCATTGTTTTGGTTTAGCCACTTAACTAGCGACCAAAATATTCCAAGAAAACAACCCTCAATGAGTGTAGTATCGAGTATCTACCAACTTCGGACTGCACCAAAGCCGGTCATCTCACTACCCCTAATAAAAGGCCAAGATGGTCAAGTAAGGTTATAGGTCATTAGTGCTTAGTGACATCACTCAGCGGCCCCGTACTCTCCTTGATTGAACTCAAGAGTTACCGGTACTCACAAATATGTCGTACTAATATAGCTATTGCTTCAACCGTGTCGGTATACCCTGCACAGTTTCCACAACGTATTGCTATCTATGAATGTTTCCCCAAATCCGGGTGTAGGATTTCAAACCCAAACAAGAGAGCCAAGATGTAAAGCAATCAAAACAAACAATTAGTCATGCAAGAGGGTGATCTAAGCCCTAAGGTTACTCCACTTTTAAAATTTCCCCAGCAGAGTCGCCAGTTCTGTGATACGGTGGGAGAACTGACTTGAGTTTTGCATTTGTTTTCGCAAATGTTTCAGTTGAGCAAGAGTCGCCACCGACTTTTTATTTTATCCTAAGGAAAGGTTAAAAAGCACAACAAAAACCTTTGAGATGTTTTCTTGGGTTCGGGGAGTAGATTATAGAAAGGGAAGGTATTAGCACCCTTTCTATCCATGGTTATCCATGGGCTCTTAGTTACTTGCTTAGATCACTTGCCTTGCATTTTCAATTGTTTGAAATGGTGCTTTCAATTGTTTGAAATGGTGCTTTGTGTGTGGGTTTGAAAATGTTTTGAAAAGAGGCCAATGTGGTTGCAACCTTTGTAATGATCCATGTTGGGATGTATACAAAGGTGTATATCTTTTGAAAAGTTTTCAATGTTTTTGAAAGTTGTTTTGAAAGTTTGTTGTGATGTGTGGTTTTAAAAAATAGGCAAGTGTTTTTGTTTTGCAAGTTGGCAAGTAACCAAGAGTTGTCTACCCCTAAATTTACTCAAAGATCTTTGCTATGTTTTTAACCCTTTTAACAATTTTGTTCCACCATTGTATTTGGTGGACAATCTTGTGTTAGGATGTGAACGGGACGGGCGCGGGTCATCGTTTAGACCATGATTGCAATGGTGCCAAGTGTCTTTGGCAACTTTTTCCTTTGAGGGACTTGATCATTTTTAGGCAACTTTCGAAAGCGTCATCGAGGGACTATGATCATTTGATTTGTTTTTGTTTTTGCCAAAGACACCTAACATGCAACATGGCCCATTAGTGAAGGCAACAAGTGGAGTAATCCTAGGGGTGCAAGTATGATTGCTGTTTGTTCATTTTCATGCTTTTATCTTGGAATTAGGTCAAGCTATCCGTTTGGTTAATTTTTGCATACAAAACCCTAAGTCTATCATGGCATATTTAGAAAGCTTTTAAATGCGAAAAATAAAATCCTAAATTATTACAACACAATTATGGGATGGGGGTACAAATGTTCAAATGGGGATATATATAGCAAGAAAAATTAAATCTAAACTATTACATCCAAATTGAATTATACAAATTATTTAATTGCACAATAATTAAATAAAATACAATAAATATGCAAGATGCAAAAATGATTTTCATATGTATGTAAAAAGGTATTTTTCATGTGACAAATAAACAAAAATAAAAATGAATAATTTTGGATAATTTTTACATTTTAGGGAAAAACCCTAATTTTCTAAGTAAGAAGTAATTATTATTTATTATATGCAATATTTATTAATTATGTACAAAAAAATAAATAAAAAGGAAGTGTATTGTAAAAAAGTGATTTTTTAAGTTAAATATTAATAAAAATAAAAATGTATTATTTTTATGTTTTTATCCTAAATATTCTAATAAATATATAAGTATTTATATTATTTACTAAATATATTAAATATATATAAAAAATAAAATATTTAATATTTACAAAAAAAGTATGTTTTTAGAAAATATTTTCAAAGGATAAAATAAAATAAAAATCAGAAAAAAAAATGTATTTTGTATTATTTTTGGTATTTTTAATAAAAGGATATGTGTTATTTACAATATATAAATTCAAATAAAACAAATAAAATCCAAATAAAAATGCAAAAATGGTTGAAAAAATATTTTTAATATTTTTTATATTTTAACTAAAAATAATAAGTCAGAAACAAAAAAGAGAAAATAAAAAATGATAAAAATAAACACAATGGGCCAAGGGGGTGCAAGTGTGAAAAAGTGGTGCAAATAGAAAAAAGGTCAGGCCCAGCCCAGAAGAACTTTGTCTTCAACCTCTGGACATTCAAACAGAGCAAAACGCGCGCTTCCTGCTATCTCATGATTCTTTGACATTCAGCAAAAACTTACAACATCAATGTTATAGAGCATCTTGTCACGATTCCAAATATATAAAAAAGTCATTCTAACTCTCAGAAATGAGAAAGAATTTCTTCTCCCCCAACTCATGACCTAAGTTTTTTCCAATGTTCATGTCTTAAATTCTCTCAGCACATGCAATATAAATGGAAAGTGAGGATATGGGTGGCTTCAGGGACATGAGTATGACATAACTTATTCACAAACCTAAGCCTAGATATGCCTGGATTAAGAGATAGGAGTTCAAACTTTTACCTGTTCAGCTTGATTCATGTATGACAATGGAGGTACTTTCAGTGCAATGTGAGGACTTGTACAGCTTGCTTGAAGTTCAGGGATGCTTCTCCAATGCTTTGTGTGCTTTGAATCTTGCTATATCAACCTACAGAAGTCAACCTGCAAGAGAGAAAAATGAAAATGGCAAATGATGTTAGGGATGTTACAGTTCGTGTCCAATGCTTGGGATAGTTTGTATAGGTGGTAGGGAGTGTGTATGAAGTGGTTTGGATGAAAATGCACGAGGGAAATGAGCTGGCCAAGTCAAAGTGCAGAATGCCCTGTTTTTGTGCAGCAAGATGGTGTTTCTGTGTTTAAGGAGGTATTGGAGGTGGTTGGCTCGTGTTTTAGCTCAGTTATGATGTATGGAACGTGTTCAATAATTTTGCTTAGGCTTGTGTTGACAGAAATGTAATGTTGTGTTTCAAAATGCAAGTTTCTTCTAATGTAAGCAAAAGTTGTCAAGTTGGTTTACAAGCTTATGCAGGCCCCATAAACATGCTGCAAAGTTAGTCTTGATCAGTGGGATTAGTTCAATAATTTGTGCCTCAGAGATTTGCATTGTACTTCTTTGATTCATGTTTTGACATAAAGCCATACTTTACAAGAATGGATAAGCCACTTTTTCCAAATATGGCTTAATTCTTCATGTAATGACCAAATGCACAAAATAATGCTAGCACACAATGGATTGGCATTTAATTATTGAGTGTAAATGAGATTAGAGGCCTGTAACTAGCTTGCACATGCTGATTTCAAAAATGCACAAGTTATGAACATGTACATGGCTTATGAACAAAGTGACTTTTGCCCATATTGACAAATTCGATTCTCCCTAACCACAAGGGTGTTTGAGATTTTCTTGGACAATTTGGAAAGCTTGGAATGTGTACTACAATCCATATTTGTAATGCAAGTTGAAATTCCAAGTGGAAGCATGTGAAAAGTGGCCATGAAGTTAGGCAAAAATCCTGCCTAAAATAGGTCAAAAAAATTCTAAGTTAAGAATGTTTTGCACCCTTGTTCCAAAAATCATAACTTGAGCTACAAGCTTCTTTTGAGGAAACTTTATGAATCAAAGTTGTAGATTTTGCAATGGACTATAACTTTAATGTTTTGAGTTTTGTTTGAATCCAAATGTATCTTGATGTAAAGATGGGACAAATTTAGGAAAAACTTAGGAATTTTCATGACTTAGAAAATTTCTAAGTTATGAAAATTCTTCATTTCAAACTCTAATTTGTAATTCTTGATTTCTTGATGAACAAGTTTCATAATTTGACATGTCTTGATGAAAAATGAATTTTGGCACTTGATTTTGACCAAAAAGTCAAAGTTTGACTTTTCAGTATACAGTCAAATTTTGCTCAGTTGACTGGAAAATTCATCTGTCAATCTTGTGCATTTGGGATCTTTTGAACTTGTTGAACATGTCAAGACAATGCCATTGGGTCCTTGAGTCCATATGTGAGCTTGGTTTGCCATTGGCTAGGTCAAACAATCAAAAATTGCCTTTGTACAGTCAAAACCCTAAAAATGACCATTTTGCCCTTTTGGTGATCTGATCAAATTTCTTGTGGAATTGTGATCCAAACTTGACCAAATGATTCATATGAGTTCATAATATTGATGTGGGTCAAAAATCATGAGGTTTGACTATCAATTGACCACAGTTGACTTTTTCCCCAATACAGCTGATTTCCAGGTCAACTGTCCAATTGACTGGGCAAAGATTGGAATCAAGGCTTGAAACTTGGTATGGATAAACTTGTGAGTCCCACGTGAAACATGAAATTCACTTTGGGCCTTTTAGGTTAAAACATCTTTGTGCAAACTCAAACCCTAATTTGGGTCAACAGTGCAAGGAGAAGTCTTGAGCAGAGCAAAACCCTAACTTGATCTTGAGCTCCAAGGGTCTTGTGGTGAGGAAATGTTGAGGAAATGGGAGGGAAAATTTTGGGGTACAACACATACCATGGCCCATTTTTGAAGGCAACAAGTGGATTGTAACACTAGGGGTGCAAGTGTGCATTGTGTTTGATTTTCATGCATTTTTGTCTTTGATTAGGTCAAACTATTTGTTAATTTAGATTTTTGCATACAAACCCTAATTCTCTAATCATGGCATAATTGAAAGCGTAAAATGCGAGAATTTAAAGTTCTAAGCTATTACAACATGATTATGGGGGATGGGGGTACAATTTTGAATGAGAGGTATTTGATAAGAAATATAAACCCTAGTTTACTATTACATCCAAATTGAATCACAATGCATAAATATTTAAATGTACAATATTTAAATGAACAAAATAAATAAATATTAAATAATATGTATTATGCAAAAAGATTTTAATTTGTTTATGTATGTAAAAGTATTTTCAATGTAAAAAAAAAGTATAAGGAAATAAATAAAAAAAGATTAATTTTATTTGGTTTAAGGGTAAACCCTAATTTCTTTAAAAATAAGTACTATACATTATTTATATACAAAAAAAAATATTATCATGTGTAAAAATGAAATATACTTAAAAAAGGGTATTTTTTAGTATAAATAATAATAAAAATAAAAATGTAATTTTTTGTATTTTTATTCTAAGTATTTAATAAAATAAAAGTATATATGTATGGGATAAGATTAGGATGTTTAGTGTCCCAAAGGTAATCTGCTCGAAATGAGGCAACAATGTTAAGACATGTTCTTTGTATGGGATAAGATTAGGATATTTAGTGTCCCACTCTCCTTTGATTTGACTGATAACCAAAGCCGAGTCCCCAAATACGACCAAAGATTTGATTCCCAAGTCAATAGTAGCCTTGAGACCAAAGATACAAGCTTCATATTCGGCCATGTTGTTGGTGCTCTTTTTTACTGAGTTTTCCCTTTTTTGACTTATCTTTTACATATCTTTTGGACACAAACAACAAATGATGTATGGAAAAAGATATTGCAGTTTGAAGAAAAGATATACCTCTTGAAGCGAAACTTTGGAATATGTATGGATATCTCCGGATGCAAAGTGATGAATGACCAAACTCCTCTTTAGAGCTACTCCAATCCTTGCCCTGTGTGACCAAGTTCCAGAATCGCTCCAACCCAGTCAAAGGTGTAAAACACTGTTTTTGTTTATGCTTGGAAGGTGATGATAAAGGTGTTATAGAAATTGTTCTTATGTTAGAACAATCTCCATGTGATGTATATGAGGTGTTTGGGTAGTTGGTTTAGGGGAAAGTTTGCAAGGTTGTACAACAATAAATTGAGGATTTTTCTGTTTTTGTGAGTGGAAACAGTGTTGAAGATTAGCAAAGTTTTTATGGATGAACTCAATTTTTTAATGAAATGAGCTAGGTTTTATGAATGAGCAGAGTTTAATAAAAGTTATGTTTTTCTCTTCTCTCTTTTTCTCTCCAAAAATTCCAACCTCTAAAATCTTATGAGACAGTCCCCTTTTGTAGACCCTTGACTGTGGTTTAGTGGAGAAACCACATAAGTTATTTTGAATTGTTTTTGCTTACTACTTTGATACTTTCTGCACACAAATTTCCTTTTCCATTTTGGTGCAATTTTGGGGCTGTTATGATGCAGGCTTGGGGCAGACTGCATAGAGCAGTTTTTGATTGGTTTTGTGGACATATTTTAGATTGTATAGGACAACAATACAGGTTTTGTGACAGGTTTATGGTGCAGCATGTCACAAGGTTTTGTAAGACAGCAAATGAGCAAAGGTTTGGAGTGTAGTGGCAAAGTATAAAAGTAACATATCATTTTTGTTCAGCAATAACTTGGACAACATAGTTTGTAGTATGAAACAAGTTTGGTTTGTGGAGAAATTTATGCATATTGTATCAAGGACAAAGCATTGTGGCAAGGTTTTGAATCAAGGGAAAAAATTCCAAGCAATACAAAGTTTAGGATTTGTAAACTTGCAAAAATTCCACTTTGTAATAACTTGAATTACTTGCATCATTTTGAATTATTTGGAATTGTAGTAAAAAATGTCATGAAGCAAATGAAATTAACCAAGTATAGAAAATACTTAGAAAAATTTCAAAGTCTTGCAAAGTTGGATTTTTGATTCTCTTGATTTTTGATGATCAAATTTCATATTTTGGTTGTCTTGATGAAATATGATTTTTGGGACTCAACTTTGGTCAAAAAAGTCAAAGTTTGACTTTTTAGTGTACAATTGACTTTTCTCACCAGTTGACTGAATTTGTCTATCAATTCACTGATCTCAGGAGATGAATTGAAATATGAAATTAGGTTAAAATGACGTGCTCGGATCCTTGAGATCATGCTTCCAACCAATAATCCAGTTATTAGGTAAAAAATCAAAGTTCGGTCATTTTTCAATCAAAACCCTAATTTCGCCCATTTTGCCCCTTTTGGTAATTTGAATGACTTTCTTGGAAAATTGTGATCCCAAACTTGAAAATTGACAAAAATAATCCTAAGGGTCCATAATGATTCATGAAAGTCATTCGAAACATTAGCAATCCAACTGCCTTTGTACAAACCTAAACCCTAATTTGAGGTATCAGTGTTGGGAAAATTGTGTTGACCTAATCGATACTTGCGCAAACTTAAGGCATTGAAGATTTTTATAGGAAATATCTTGAGAAATGAGAGGACAAATTTTGGGGTACAACAGCATGTCATTCAAGACTTGTATGGATTTTTTCGAGCTTGGAGTGGGGTGCTCTGAGAACATCCTACATTTGTCGGGGTTGGCTTCGATTCAACGTTTAGTAAGATAGAAATCGAGGAATTTGCCCGCCTTGACCCCGAAGGTGCATTTCTTCGGTTGAACCTCATCATGCATCGACTTGCTTGGTTGAAAACTCTTTTTAGGTGGTCAGCATGGTCGATTTTTTCTTGAGACTTGATGATCATGTCATCCGTGTATACCTCAAGCATGTCCCCGATCTCACCGTGGAAGACTTTGTTCATTGTGATACGGTGGCAGAACTGACTGTTTTTAGTTACTACTGGTTTTGCGTTTTTTGTTTGCAAATGTATGGTAAGCAAGAGCCCTCACCGTCTTTTATTTTATAAAACAAAGGAAAAGGGAAAAAGAACAGAAAAAACCTTTTTCGAAGATGTTTCTGAGTACGGGGGGGTAGATTATAGAAAGGGAAGGTGTTAGCACCCTTTCTATTTGTGGTCTTCCACGGGCTCTTAGGTACTTGCTCATTTTTAAATTGCTTTTGTGTGTGTTTTGAAAAGCTTTGAAAATTCCTTAGTGAGGCGTTTTACTTTATGGTAACCCTTGTATCAGTCCTCAAGGGTGTGATAAAGTGTTTTTGAAAATTTTTGTTTAAAAAGTATGTTTGAAAGTGTATGGTGTAAAAGATTATTTTGAGCAAGTACTTAAGAGTTTCTACCTACTTGAAAAAGACTGTTCATTTTCTTATTTCCTTTAGATAGTGCTATCCTACAATTAAGGAGTAGGTAGCCCTATCGTTGGATGTTAAGGGATTATTGAAAGGGACGATTACGGTGACTTAAGGCAACAGGGCAAGATCTTTTAGTAATTGCCCTAAAACTCTAAGATCACTTTTTTACCGAGGCAACATCGAAAGGGTCATCGGGGGACTAGTGATATTTTGAATTAGAGGACAGCCACTAAAAATTCTCACGTTTCGAGAATAGTGACCGTGTTCCGAAGGCAACCTAAGTGGGGAAAACCCTAGGAGTGAGCATGTGCAAGTGTTTGATTTCAATTTGTTTATCTTTGCACAGTTAGGGTTTTCTATGGTTTTAAACATTAATTTATCTTTCACATATTATTCTATTATCAATCATCTAAAAGTTTAATTAATATAAGAAAATAAAGCGGAAAAGAAAACCTAATTATTACAGGGCTTCGGGGATGGGGATTACATAACCAAAAAATTGGGGGAAAAGCGGTAAATAAAAGCAGTAATAAACCTAAGTTAAAAGCTATTACAAACTCGAAATAGATACAATATTGGAAAAATAAATAGGTAAATGTGTGTGATGAATGACACGGGAATAGATTAAATATCCTACAGAATCTACTTAATTAAAAAAAAAATATTTTTTGTATTTTTATTTAAGAAAATAAAGTAAAGTTGAATTTTGCAAATTAGTCCTAATTTCTAATTAATTTTAATTAAGGAAAACAAATCAAGTTACCCTAATTAAATTAATTTATTTTTAAACAAAATTAATTTTAATAAAAATGATTTTTTAAGACAATTAGAATAAATAATTAAAACAATAAAAAAGTAATAAAGAAATTAAAACAAAAATTAAAATGGGCCTGATATGAGAAGCAATTTGGAGGTGTGGAATTGAATTTGTGTTAGGCCCAAGATTGCTGGCCCAATGACTGCGTCTGATCCAGTTCTCTCTGCTCCCTCGAGATTCACCAGGGGCATTCAGACCTGGAACGTTAGATCTATGGCTGCGTAGATCCAACGATGAACATTTGATGGTACATAGCATGCGCGCTTAACCTTGGAGCACCAGATCTGCAAGAATAAATTGGAAAAATGATATGTAAGAGGCAGGGTTCGAACCCCTGCCCTTACACACACGCCAAGCCTTAACACCCATCGCCTCTACCACTGTGCCATCCAGATCATTCATACATATAAGCAAAACAAAATATTATAATATGAAAACGGATCAATGGACACGTTTCAAAATGCGCGCGCAGTGGGTCCCCGGAGATTTGAATGGGTCAATCAATGAACACCACGCCATCACCTTCTTCATTAATTCATCATTTTAGGTGATGGAAATTTACCTACAATTATTTCCGTCACTATAGGCTATAGTGACGGGTTTTGTTCGTAGCTACAAACCTGCAACATTCTAAAACACGATACAAGCAACATAAATTCAAACCAAAGACATGTATTGACTATAAACGATCTCTTCAGCATGATAGTACCCCTAATTTTGTCCAATTTTGCCTCTAGCTAGGGTTCCCCAATTTGAAGCTTCAAAACCCTAATAATGACAAATCATTATACCTGCACTCAAGCTTAAATTGAAATATCCAAAAACATTCACATGATGATCATGAACACAAATATGCAATCAAATCATATTTATAATGGATGGATGAGTGAAATAGAGATTAGAAAATATAAGAACAAACCGTGAGCAAGTGTGATACGGTGGGAGAACTGACTTGGGTTTTGCGTTTGTTTTCGCAAATGTTTCGGTTGAGCAAGAGTCGCCACCTACTTTTTATTTTATCCTAAGGAAAGGTTAAAAAGCATAGCAAAAACCTTTGAGATGTTTTCTTGGGTTCGGGGGGTAGATTATAGAAAGGGAAGGTATTAGCACCCTTTCTATCCATGGTTATCCATGGGCTCTTAGTTACTTGCTTAAATCACTTGCCTTGTGTTTTCAATTTTTTGAAATGGTGCTTTGTGTGTAAGTTTGAAAATGTTTTGAAAAGAGGCCATTTGTTGTGGCAACCTTTGTAATGATCCATGTTTGAATGTATACAAAGGTGTACTTATCTTTTGAAAAGTTTTCAATGTTTTTGGAAGTTTGTTTTGAAAGTGTTTGTGGAGTGTGGTTTTGAAAAGTAGGCAAGCGTGTTTTGCAAGTTTATCAAGTAACTAAGAGTTGTCTACCCCTAAATTTACTCAAAGGCTTTTTCTATGTTTTAACCCTTTTAACAATTTTGTTCCACCATTGTATTTGGTGGACAATCTTGTGTTAGGATATTAACGGGACGGGCGCGGGTCATCGTTTAGACCATGATTGCAATGGTGCCAAGTGACTTTGGCAATTTTTCCTTTAAGGGACTTGATCATTTTTAGGCAACTTTCGAAAGCGTCATCGAGGGACTATGATCATTTGAATTGTTTTGTTTTGCCAAAGCCACCCAACATGCAACATGGCCCATTTTGGAAGGCAACAAGTGGAGTAACCCTAGGGGTGCAAGTGTGATTGGTGTTGTCCATTTTCATGCTTTGTTATCTTTGAATTAGGTCAAGCTACTTGTTATTTGATTTGCATACAAACCCTAAGTCTATCATGGCATATTTAGAAAGCTTTAAAATGCGGAATTTAAAGTCCTAAATTATTACAAAAATAATCACGGGGATGGGGGTACAAATGTTCAAATGGGGATGAGACTTAATAGGAGAGTAGTGTCCAAATATTTACAACCAAATCGAATCAATCGCAAATGTAATATGTATCAATGTATAGGAATAAGTAAATGTGTATGTGTAAATGTATTTGTGTAAGTGTATGTGATTTATTTACAAGTGAAATAAAAATAATAAAAAGGTTAATTTTTGGATGTTTTCATGTTTAGGTCAAAACCCTAATTTTGCAAATAAATAGTATTTATTATTTATTATATACAATACTTATTAACTATATACAAAAAATAAATAAAATGGAAGTATATTGTAAAAAAGTAATTTTTGAGGTCAAATATTAATAAAAATAAAAATGTATTATTTTTGTATTTTTATCCTAAATATTCTAATAAATATATAAGTATTTATATTATGTATTAAATATATTAAATATACACAAAAATAAAATATTAATTATTTTACAAAAAAAGTATATTTTTTAGAAAATGTTTTCAAAAGATAAAATAAAATAAAATCAGAAAATAGAATGGTATTTGTATTATTTTCTAGGGTTTATATATATATATATATATATATATATATATATATATATATATATATATATATATATATATATATATATATATATATATATATATATATATATATATATATATATATATATATATATATATATATATATATATATATATATATATATATATATATATATATATATATATATATATATATATATATATATATATATATATATATATATAAAAATGCCTAACAAAACAAATAAATGCCAAATAAATATAAAAAAATGTGAAAAAATATTTTTAATGTTTTTTATATTTTAACAAAAAATAACAAGTCAGAATCAAAAAGAAAAAGTCAAAAATGATTAAAAAATCACACAATGGGCCAAGGGGGTGTAAGTGTGAAATAGTGTTGCAAACAGAAAAACAATTCCAGGCCCAGCCCAAGGAGGCTTGTCTTCAACCTCCAGCCAGTTTTCAAACAAAAACGCGTGTTTTCTCTTGTCCCTGCTATCTCTTGATCCTTTGATTTTCAATAAAAACTTACAACAACAATGTTATAGAGCATCATGTCACGATTTTAAACATATAAAGAAGTTGATCTAACTCTCAGAAATAAGAGAGAATTTCTCCTCCCCCAATTCCTGACCTAGCTTTTTTTAGATGTTCAGTTTCAAAATTCTCTCAATACACATAACATAAATGAAAAGTAATGATATGGGTAGCTTCAGGGCCATGAGTAGGACATAACTTCTTCACAAACCTAAGCCTAGATATGCCTGGATAGAGAGATAAAAGTTCAAACTTTTACCTGTTCAGCTTGAATTGTGTACAACAATGGAGGCACTTTCAATGCAGTGTGAGGACTTGTACAGCTTGCTTGAAGTTCAGGGATGCTTCTCCAACCTCTAGCTTGCTTTGAAACTGACTGAATCGAGCTAAGGAAGTCCACATGCAAAGTTGAAAACTTAAAATGGCAAGTGATGTTAGGGATGTTACAGTTTGTGTTCAATGCTTGGGATAGCTTCAGTGGGTGATATGGAACATGTTTGAACTCCCTTTGGCCAAAGTGCACGAGTGGAAAGGTTTATAGAAGTCAAGTTGCAGAAGGGACTCTATTTTTTGCAGTAGGATGGTGTTTCTGTGAATGAGGAGGTATTGAAGGTGGTTAGGTCGTGCCTTAGGTCAGTTATGAAGTATGCAATGTGTGGAGAAAGTTTGCTTTGGCTCTTGCTTGCAGGAAGTGAATGTTGGACCTGTTTTGCCAAGTTACTTCTTTGATAAGTAAGAAAATGTGAGTTTCAAAACAAGCTTGTCCAATTCCCTAAACTATGCTGCACCTCTTGTTCTTGATCAGAGTGATTTGTGAACAAAATGCTATCTCTCAAGATTTGGCCCATGCTTCTTGGATTTGTATTTGACATAAAGTGTACCTTTTCCAAAATGGCAAAAATGCTTTTTTCCATTTTAAGACTAATCCTTCATGTAATGACCAAATGCACAAAATAACATCTTGGCACAATGGTTTAACATTGAATTATTGAGTGTTAATGGGATTAGAGGCCTGTAACCTAGCTTGTGCAAGCTGAGTTTGAAAATGCATAGTGTATGAACATGAAATTGGCTCATGAACAAAGTGACTTTTGCCCATATTGACAAATTCGATTCTCCCTAACTACAAGGGTGTTTGAGAATTTCTTAGACAATTTGGAAAGCTTGGAATGTGTACTACAATCCATATTTGTAATGCAAGTTGAGATTCCAAGTGGAAGCATGTGAAAAGTGGCCATGAAGTTGGGCAAAAATCCTGCCTAAAATAGGTCAAAAAAAATTTAAGTTAAGAATGTTTTGCACCCTTGTTCCAAAAATCATAACTTGAGCTACAAGCTTCTTTTGAGGAAACTTTGTGAATCAAAGTTGTAGATTTTGCAATGGACTATAACTTTCATGTTTCGAGTTTTGTTTGAATCCAAATATATCTTTATGAAAAGATGGGACAAAGTTAGGAAAAAATTAGGAAATTTCATAACTTAGAAAATTTCTAAGTTATGAAAATTCTTCATTTCAAACCCTAATTTGTAATTTTTGATTCCTTGATGAACAAGTTTCATAATTTGACATGTTTTGATGAAAAATGAATCTTGACACTTGATTTTGACCAAAAAGTCAAAGTTTGACTTTTCAGTACACAGTCAAATTTTGATCAGTTGACTGGAAAATTCATCTGTCAATCTTGTGCATTTGGGATCTTTTGAACTTGTTGAATGTGTCAAGACCATGTCATTGAGTCCTTGAGTCCATATGTGAGCTTGGTTTGCCATTGGCTAGGTCAAACAGTCAAAAATTTGCCTTTGTGCAGTCAAAACCCTAAAAATGACCATTTTGCCCTTTTGGTGATCTGATCAAATTTCTTGTGGAATTGTGATCCAAACTTGACCAAATGGTTCATATGAGTTCATAATGTTGATGTGGGTCAAAAATCATGAAGTTTGACTGTCAATTGACCACAGTTGACTTTTTCCCCAATACAACTGATTTCTAGGTCAACTGTCCAATTGATTGGGCAAAGATTGGAATCAAGGCTTGAAACTTGGTATGGATAAACTTGTGAGTCCAACATGAATCATGAAAGTAAATTTGGGCATTTTAGGTTAAAACATCTTTGTGCAAACACAAACCCTAATTTGGGTCAACAGTGCAAGGAGGAGTCTTGAGTAGAGCAAACCCTAACTTGATCTTGAGCTCCAAGGGTCTTGTGGTGAGAAAATATTGATGAAATGGGAGGGCAAATTTTGGGGTACAACAGTTGACCCTGTTCAATCTTCTTAGACCTGAGGATGTAGATTGGCTTGCGTGCCTTTCGTGATTCGAGGGTGGAAGATGATTGAACACTAAAGTGCCCAGAAATTTGCACTCGCATAGTGGAGTATCAGCAATGTGATGTCGGGAATGGGCTTATAGATGCCATTTGGAGAGATGGTGGATAGGAGGATGGGCTTATAGATGCCATCTGGAGACGTGACAGAACCTTATCGGGAATGGGCTTATAGATGCCATTTGGAAGTGTTGATCGCGTAAGAGATTCCTTAGCGAGAACTTGCGTACTTGAGAAAGAAAGATGGTTTCCTGGCTTGCTACAGGTGTTGATCTTCAGTCTCTTCATGCAGATATTCCCTGGCTAGGTACAGGTATCGAATCTACAATTAGTTTCTCACAGATGTGCCCTGGCTAGATACAGGAATCGAATCTGAAACTTCAAAAGGTTGTTTACAGACGTGCCCTGCCTGGATACAGGTATCGAATCTACAAACTCTTCATGTAGACGTGCCCTGGCTGGATACAGGTATCGAATCTACAATCAGTTACTCACAGATATGCCCTGGCTGGATACGGGAATCGAATCTGGAAATTGGTCGTCTACAGATATGCCCTGGCTGGATACAGGTGTCGAATCTGGAATTTGTCGTCTACAGATATGCCCTGGCTAGATACAGGTGTCGAATCTGGAATTTGTCGTCTACAGATATGCCCTGGCTGGATACAGGTGTCGAATCTGGAATTGTCGTCTACAGATATACCCTGGCTAGATACAGGTGTCGAATCTGGAATTGGTCGTCTACAGATATGCCCTGGCTAGATACAGGTGTCAAATCTGGAATTTGTCGTCTACAGATATGCCTTGGCTGGATACAGGTGTCGAATCTGGAATTTGTCGTCTACAGATATGCCCTGGCTGGATACAGGTGTCGAATCTAGAATTGTCGTCTACAGATATGCCCTGGCTGGATACAGGAATCGAATCTCTAAGCTCTTCATGCAGACATGCCCTGGCTAGATACAGGTATTGAATCTATAATCAATCACTCACAGATATGCCCTGGCTAGATACAGGAATCGAATCTGGAATTGTGACAGTTGATAGTAATCATCTTTGGATTGACCTTTTCCTGAAAAGGCAAAACATTAGTTGTATGCAATGTCATGATGTATGAGATGCATGATGTCATGATGTTCTCAAAAATAAATGAGATCGTGTGATATGATGCGTATATGCATGCGTCATGGTGTATGATAATGTGATGAATGTATATGAATGTGTTTTCGTCTAGGAAAATAAATCCTTGACAAATGCCGAGAGTTTGTTGAATCCTGGGCTGATGTTGAAGAGTAGAGTTCTTCGCTTCCGCTGGGGATGATGGTTGCAAGAATAAACCGGTAGGAGAAGATGACTCTGTCGGGGAATAAGCTTGTTGGAGAGATTAATCTGTGGGGAATTGCTCTGTGGGAAGAGATACTTCGCTGAGGTTTTGATGAGATCTCCGCTGGGGATTCCACTGATAAGTTATGTTGGGGAATTTGATGAACTCCGCTGGGGATAGGAAGAACTTCGCCGAGGACGATCTTTCCGTGGCAATTAGCTGAGGATAACCCAGTTATAAGCTCTGGTGGGAAATAACCTTTGAATGAAGCCGGGGAGAGACGTATGTACTCTGCAGGTGATAAGCTTCCAGAATCTACTGGGGATAAGCTTCCAGAATCTACTGGGGATATGGATTCCACTGGGGTGTCTGTATTCCGTCGGGGAACAAATCTTATATTAAGACTGCTGGGGATGCTTGCTGAGGAATGTCCATACTCCGCTGGGGAATGTTGAGATATTCTGGGGATACCCAACTTCCTTAAGGCTGACAGTAAACTAACTCTGCTTGGGGAGACTATCGCTGGCTTGCTGGAGATACTGTGCCTTTTTAGGGCTGATGGGAGACCAACTCTGCCTGGGGGGAGTATTGCTGAATCTCGTCTTACTCAACAGGGAGTGAAGGTATCCTGGTTACATTCTTCATCCGAACCTACCTTGGTACCTTGGTGAACAGAGCAACTAGAGCGCTTAGACAATTCTTTATTGCCCCTGTTTCTGATGTTATCTGTAATTAGTCCTTTGTTTCGCATGCAAATATTTATGATTAGCAATTAATGTCAAACACATATATCAAAAATGAACATTGGACGTTCTTTGCAAAACAAAAATAGAAAAGAAAAAAAAAGGAAAAACGATGGGTAATTTGTCTGAAAAATTGAACTTGTATTGATTTTGAATTTTGCCTGTAAATAGGCGTTTTATGTACAGGAGGCTGACGTCCTAGTAAGAGAACGCCGCCGAGAAAAAATAGAGTTTATACAATTTTGTGAAAAGGAAACAAAACAGCTATGTGAAAAATAATCCCACTGGGTTCCAACTCTGCTATCGCCTTTATGTCTTCAAGCGTCTCATCACTCTGCTGCTTAGTTGAAGATGAAGCTGATTGATTGGCGACGTCTGAACTCGATAGTTGATGCCGAATTCTGGATGCAAGGTGATCTAATGAGACATAATGTTACGCTTTATCCCTAACTTTTGCCCGGACCGCCCTTTCGGGTTTTCAGTCCACCGGGATACCCATTTTTGCCCAAGCCGCCTTTTCAGGTTTTCGACTTGCCGGGTGTACAAATTTTTTCAATTCGTCCCTTATTTTTGCCCGAACCCTGTTGGTTCGCCGGGAAGCCCTTATTTTTTGCCTAGGCCAGTCGACCTAGCGGGTCTTTGATCATGCGTAGTATCTTTTTACTATGTCTGCATTGGCGGGGTGAGGAAGGTCGTCACCATCCATGGTGGTTAGAATCATAGCTCCTCCTGAGAAGATATGTTTAACCACAAATGGCCCTTCGTATGTAGGGTTCCATTTGCCCCTGGGATCACTTTGAGGAAGAATGATGCGCTTGATTACCAGGTCCCTAACTTGATACTCTTGTCGTCTGACCTTCTTGTTAAATGCCTTGATCATCCGTTTTTGGTACGTCTGACCATGACAAATAGAAGTGAGTCTCTTTTTGTCAATTAGGTTTAATTGATCAAGCCGAGTCTGGATCCAGTCATCTTCGCTCAAACCTGCATCCTTCATTATCCGGAGAGAGGGTATCTGGACTTCAATAGGCAAGACTGCCTCCATGCCATAGACCAAGGAAAAGGGAGTTGCCCCTGTTGACGTCTGTGCTGAGGTACGGTACCCATGAAGAGCAAACGGTAACATTTCGTGCCAATCTTTGTAGGTCACTGTCATTTTCTGCACAATCTTCTTGATGTTCTTATTTGCTGCTTCTACAGCCCCATTCATCTTCGGCCGGTATGGAGAAGAGTTGTGGTGCTGTCTCTTGAATTGCTCGCAGAGCTCAGTGATCAACTTGTTGTTAAGATTGGTACCATTATCCGTAATGATCCTCTCAGGTACGCCGTATCGACAGATCAGGTTATGTCGAATAAACCGTGCCACGACGTTCTTGGTTACGGTAGCGTAGGAAGCTGCTTCAACCCATTTTGTGAAGTAATCAATCGCTACCAGGATGAAGCAATGCCCGTTGGATGTCGTAGGTTTGATTTCACCGATCATATCAATGCCCCACATTGCAAAAGGCCAAGGTGCTGTCAAGATGTTCAGAGGAACCAGAGGAATGTGCACCTTATCAGCATAGATCTGGCATTTATGACGAGTTCGAGAATGCTGATAACAGTCGGCTTCCATTATGGACCAGAAATATCCTGCCCGAAGGATTTTCTTTGCCATGGTATGTCCACTGGAATGTGTTCCGAAGGTACCTTCATGTAGCTCTGCCATGATCCTTTCTGCTTCCGTCTTATCCACACAACGCAGTAAGGTTGAGTCATGGTTTCGCTTGTAGAGAATGCCATTGCTGAGGAAGAACTTTGCCGCAAACCTTCTCAGGAACTTCTTGTCATTAACAGATGCGCCTTCGGGGTATTCTTGAGCTTCAAGGTATCTCTTTACTTCATGATACCAGGGTTTTTCTATTACCTCTTCAGCCTTAAGATCGCAGCAATGTGCAGGTTCATCCAACTTCCAGATAATGATCCGGGGTGCCTCGTTGTCCCATTTGACTTTGAACATGGAAGACATCGTAGCTAACGCGTCCGCCAACTGATTCTCCTCTCTTGGGAAGTGTTCAAAAGTTATCTCCTCGAAGTGGGGAATCAACGTCAGCACATACTCCTTGTAAGGAATAAGATTTGGGTGTTTCGTATCCCACTCGCCTTTGATCTGATTGATCACGAGAGCGGAATCTCCGAAGACACTCAGAAACTTGATCCTTAAATCAATTGCAGCTTGAAGACCCATGATACATGCCTCATACTCTGCCATGTTGTTGGTGCAGTTGAAACATAGTCGGGCGGTGAGTGGAGTATGAGTGCCTTTAGGGGATATGATCACAGCGCCGATACCATTACCCAAAGCGTTCGAGGCTCCGTCAAAGTGCAAAGACCATCGGGATCCTTCCTCAGGTCCTTCATCTGGTCCAGGTACTTCACAATCAGTCACTACCATGATATCCTCGTCTGGAAATTCAAAGTTCATGGATTGGTAGTCGTCCACTGCCTGGTGTGCCAAATGGTCTGCCAATACACTTCCCTTGATTGCTTTTTGAGTCGTGTACTGGATGTCGTATTCCGACAAGATCATTTGCCATCTTGCTATTCTTCCAGACAGAGCAGGCTTTTCGAAGATGTACTTTATTGGATCCATTTTTGAAATCAACATAGTAGTGTGAGTCAACATATACTGTCTCAGCCGACGAGCAGCCCATACCAAAGCGCATCAAGTTTTCTCGAGCAGTGAGTATCGGGTCTCACAGTCGGTAAACTTTTTTCTAAGTTAATAAATGGCGTGTTCTTTTCGGCTAGACTCGTCATGCTGCCCCAGCACACACCCCATTGAGTTGTCCAGTACAGTCAAGTATAAGATTAGAGGTCTCCCTTCAACCGGCGGCATAAGAATGGGTGGTTCTTGGAGATACTCTTTGATTCTTTCGAAAGCATCCTGACATTCATCATTCCAACATACTACTTGATCTTTCTTCAGCAGCTTGAAGATTGGTTCACAGGTAGCAGTTAGATGCGAGATGAATCGGGCAATGTAGTTCAACCGTCCTAGAAAGCCTCTGACTTCTTTCTCTGTCTTGGGAGTTGGCATCTCTTGTATGGCTTTCACTTTGGCAGGGTCCACTTGAATGCCTTTGTCGCTTACGACGAAGCCTAGCAATTTTCCAGATCTCACCCCAAAGGTGCACTTGTTTGGGTTCAACCTCAGCTTGTACAACTTCAGACGGTCAAACATCTTCTGTAGGTGGTCAAGGTGTTCCACCTCAGTTTGGGACCTTGCAATCATATCATCGACGTATACTTCTATCTCGTGATGGATCATGTCATGAAATAAAGCAACCATGGCACGTTGGTAGGTTGCCCCACTATTTTTCAACCCAAAAGGCATGACCTTGTAGCAAAAGGTGCCCCACTGAGTAACAAAAGTGGTCTTCTCCATGTCTTCAGGAGCCATCTTTATCTGATTATAACCGGAGAAACCGTCCATGAAGGAGAGTACTTTATGCTGGGCAGTGTTGTCAACCAGAACGTCGATATGAGGCAGAGGGAAATCATCCTTAGGGCTCGCCCTGTTCAAATCCCTGTAATCAACACACATTCGGACCTTACCATCCTTCTTCGGCACTGGAACCACGTTGGCAATCTACTGAGGGTAAGAAGTCACTGCTAGAAACCCGGCATCAAATTGTTTCATAACCTCAGCTTTGATTTTCTCGGACATTTCTGGACGCATACGGAGGACCTTCTGTTTTACCGGAGGGCATTCTTCCTTGGTAGGCAGGTGATGAACCATAATGTCGGTATCCAACCCAGGCATGTCTTCGTAAGACCAGGCAAAGATTTTCACATAGTCATGCAGCATCTGAATCAACCGTTTTTTTACACTGAGCTCTAGATTGACACAAATCTTGACTTCCTTTCTGTCTGTCTCAGTACCCAGATTTACCATTTCCACTGTGTTGTACCCCAAAATTTGCCCTCACATTTCTCATTGATTTCTCATCACAAAGCCCTTGAAGCTCAGGATCCAGTTAGGGTTTCATCTGCTCAAGACCTCTCCTTGCACTGTGGACTCAAAATTAGGGTTTGTGTTTGCATAAAGATGTTTTGACCCAAAATGCCTAATATGACTTTCATGCTTCATATTGGACTCCCAAGTTTACCCATATCAAGTTCCAAGCCTTGATTCCAAGTTTTGCCCAGTCAATTGGACAGTTGACCTAAAAATCAACTGTATTGGGGAAAAAGTCAACTGTGGCCAATTGACAGTCAAACCTCATGAAAATTGACCCACATCAACATATTGGACTCACATGAACCATTTGATCAAGTTTGGATCACAATTCCACAAGAAATTTGATCAGATCACCAAAAGGGCAAAATGGTCATTTTTAGGGTTTTGACTGTACAAAAGCAATTTTTGACTGTTTGACCTAGCCAATGGCAAACCAAGCTCACACATGGACTCAAGGACCCCATGGAATTATCTTGACATGATCAACAAACTCAAAAGATCCCAAGTACACAAGATTGACAGTTGAATTTCCCAATCAATTGATCAATTTTGACTGTATACTGAAAAGTCAAACTTTGACTTTTTGGTCAAAATCAAGAGTCAAGATTCATTTTTCATCAAAACATGCCAAATCATGAAACTTTCTCACCAAGAAATCACAAAATGCAAATTAGGGTTAGAAATGGAATTTTTCATAACTTAGAATTTTTCTAAGTTATGAAAAACCCTAATTTTTTCCCAACTTTGCCCCACTTTTTCACCATGATCCATTTGGATTCAAACAAAAGTCCAAACATGAAAGTTGTAGCTTGTTGCATAATCTACAACTTTGATTCACAAAGTTTTCTCATTTGAAGCTTGTATCTCAAGTTACAATTTTTTGAATAAGGGCACTAAACCATTTTTAACTTAGTGAAATTTTAACCTATTTTGACAAGGTTTTCTACCCCACTTCAAGGCCATTTTCCATACACTTCCACTTGGAATTTCAATTTGCATTTCAAAGATGGATTGTAGTACACATTCCAAGATTTCCAAAATGTCCAAGAACTCATCAAACAACCTCATAACTTGAGAGATTCGAATTTCACAATATAGCAAAAACTCACTTTTGAATTGGCCATTTTCCATGTTCATAGTTTGTGCAAACTTCTCTAAACCAGCATGCCCTTGATTACAGGTCCTTGAACCATTCCATACTCAATAATTCAATGCATATTCAATGTGTTAAAGTGTTGTTCTTTGAGTGCAAGCATTGTATGAAGGTTTAATCCCAAATTAGATAAAGCATTCTTTCTATTTTTGCAAAAGTTTCACTTTATGTCCAATTACAAATCCACAAGTACAAACCATATCTAATTGGCACAGGTTTAGGGGAAAATCACTCTGATCAAGGAGAGGTTATGCAGCACATTAGGGGCCCTTTACATGCCTAGGATCACAAGTTGCATTTTGTTGCTTAAGTGTGAAGAAAAGTCCCATAACTGATGACAACTCTCATATCAGCATAGAGACACAAGAACAAACTTATCAAACATACTCAGCATATCCCAACCAAGCTAACACACGACCTTTGCACCTCTCAAACACCCTCCATCTCAGAAACACCACCAAACTGCTTAAACAGAGCAACCCCTGCAGATTGAGTGCCATCTCTCAATCCCTCCAAGCTTTCTGGCCCAAACTTGTTCCTCTACCTTCCATACAACCTATGCAAGCTATCCAGAAGCTAAGGCACGATCTGTAATTGCTCTAACCACTTCCACCATTTTCTCATTTTTGACTTGCAGGTTAAATTCTATAGCTTGATTCATAAGCTTTCAAGACAAAGTAAGCATTGGAATAGCATCCCTGAACCTCAAGGAAGCTTTTCCAATCACCACCTTGCACTGAAAGTTCCTACATCTCCAGATAGAAGTTCAACTGAATAGGTAAAAGTTTGAATTCGTATCTCTCTTATTATGCATCATTAGTCTTAAGTTTGTGAAGAAATAATGTCATACTCATGCCACTGAACATGTCCATGTCTTTACTTTTCATTTCTTTTGCCTGAGTAGAGAGAATTTAGAGTTTGAAAATGACAGAAAACTTAGGTTAAGATTTGGGATCACTAAAATTCTCTCATTTTTGAGAGTTATGAGATGTTCTTTACATATTTGGAATCGTGGTTTCATGCTTAACATCTTTTGTGTTGGAAGTTTGTTCAAAAAATCAAAGAATCAGGATTTCAAATGAAGCTTGCAGGCGCACGTTTTGTTGTACAGAGGTTGAAGAAGAAGTGGTCTGGGCTGGGCCTGGAACTATGTTCTTTTCACACCCTATTTCCATATTCATACCCCCCAAGCCCATTTGTTTTATTTTTAATGATTTTTGACATTTTCTTTTTTTATTTGATTCATTTATTTTTTCTCGGCATATTAAAATTTTGAAAATATTTTTCTCATCATTTTTTTATTTTATTTGGTATTTATTTGATTTTCTTTTGATTTATACATAAATGAATATATATTATTATTTAGAATAAATAGAAAAAATAGTGTAAATACATTTTCATTTTCATTTTTATTTTATATTACCCTCTGAAAATATTTTATATAAAAAATACTATTTTCTAAAAATATTAAATATTATTATTATTTATCCATAATACATATTTAAAATAATGTAAATATAAATACATATTTATTAATATACTTAGAATAAAATATTAAATAATGTACATATTCTATTTTTTAATATTTAATACTAAAAAATGCCTTTTTACAAATATATCATATTTTATTTTATTTTTGTATGTAAATAATAATTATTATGTGAATTAATTAATTAATATACATTTTGATTAAAATTAGGGTTTTTGCCCTAAGTATGAAAATACTCCAAAAATAAGACCTTTTCATTTTCTTATTTTGTTTTACATAAACAATATTTTTCTCATACATATAAAAACTTTCTTTTTGCATTTTGCATATTTATCTCATTTCTATTTAATTATGCAATTAAATTACCTTGTAAATATTCAAAGCAAATGATGTAATAGCTTAGATTTAAATTCCTGTCTAAATATCCCCCATTTGAACATTGTACCCCCTCCCTATATTATTGTGATGTAATAGCGTAGGAATTTAAATTTCGCACTTTTATCGCTTTTTAACATACTATGCTAGAATTAGGGTTTTATATGCGAATAAAAATGAACAAAAATAGTTGGACCTAATACAAGATAAATGAGCATGAAAATAAACAACACATCTCACACTTGCACCCCCTAGGGTATTCCACTTGTTGCCTTTCAAAATTGGGCCATGTTGCATGTTGAACTTCTTTGGGTAAAACAAACAATCAAATGATCATAAGTCCCTCAAAATGTTGCCTAAATAAATGGTCAAGTCCCTTTTAAAGAAAAATTGCCCAAAGACATTTAACATTATTGCAATTATGGTCTAAACGATGACCCGCGCCTGTCCCTTTCACCTCCTAAGATAAGATTGTCCACCAAATGCAATGGTGGAACAAAATTGTCAAAAGTTTTAAAACATAAACAAAAATCTTTGAGAAAACTTTAGGGTAGATAGGCTCTTAAGTACTTGTCAATTTTCCAAGAAAACACTTGCCTAATTTCAAAACCCACTTCACAAACACTTTCAAAATCAACTTTTCAAACCCTTGAAACATCTTTTCAAAAAGACAAATACCTTTTGTAAAACATTCGAGTAAAGAATTGTTACAAGGGTAGCCTATACAAGGCATCTTTTTCAAAACTTTTTCAAAACCACACACAAAGCACCATTTCAAACAATTGAAAACCAATGCAAGTTGATCTAAGCAAGTACCTAAGAGCCCATGGATAACCATGGATAGAAGGGGTGCTAATACCTTCCCCTTCTATAATCTACTCCCCGAACCCAAGAAAAATCTCAAAGGTTTTTGCTGTGCTTTTAAACCTTTCCTTAGGATAAAATAAAAGTCGGTGGCGACTCTTGCTCAACCGAAACATTTGCGAAAACAAACGCAAAACCCTAGTCAGTTCTCCCACCGTATCACAGAACTGGCGACTCTGCTGGGGATAATTTTAAAAGTGGAGTAACCTTAGGGCTTAGATCACCCTCTTGCATGACTAATTGTTTGATTTGCTTGCTTTATACTTTGGCTCTATTGTTTGGGTTTATAATCCTTCACCCGGATTTTTGGGAAACATTCATAGATAGCAATACGTTGTGGAAACTGTGCGGGGTATACCGACACGGTCTAAGCAATAGCTATATTAGTGCGACATATTTGTGAGTACCGGTAACCCTTGAGTTCAATCAAGGAGAGTACGGGGCCGCTGAGTGATGTCACTAAGCACTAATGACCTAGAACCTTACTTGACCATCTTGGCCTTTTATTAGGGGTAGTGAGATGACCGGCTTTGGTGCAGTCCGAAGTTGGTAGATACTCGATACTACACTCATTGAGGGTTGTTTTCTTGGAATATTTTGGTCGCTAGTTAAGTGGCTAAACCAAAACAATGAACATTGAAAACAATCCCGTGATATTGAGCTCCTTAGAACCCGGTTACTATTTATAGGACAGGTTTTTAAGCCAACTACACTCAAGAGGGTACTTACCTATGAAACCTCATGCAAGCCTGAAAATAGGGTTTGGTGTGAATTGCTTGTACATATGTTTTGTGCATACATCATAAACATCATAAAACATCATATGCATTCACTAACCATTTCAAGGGTTTAGATCTTCATCTTTGTTCTTATTTTGTAGGTCATGGAAATTCTTCGAAGAAATACCATTCAAGTCAACCTTGTGAGAATCTCTCCTCAACTCAAGGAGATCACTTTAAGAATTCCGGAAAATTCATCCTTCAGTGAAAGACATGGTAGACTGCTCAACCTAGTCAACACCAACATTGAAGAAGACATGATGAAAATGCTATTCCAGTTCTTTGACCCTCTTCACCACTGCTTCACTTTCCCTGATTATCAGTTGGTCCCCACTTTGGAGGAGTTTTCTCAACTCCTAAGAATCCCTATCCTTAATCAACTACCCTTCAACGGTACGGAGAAGGAACCAAAGCCTGAAGATGTTGCTTGAGCACTACATCTACAACCATCTGAAATCAAGGGGCATTGGGAAACCAGAAGCGGCGTCAAAGGATTCTTAGCAAAATTCTTGTTTGAGAAGGCACGAGAATGTTGGAACTCATTGGACCTACAAGCCTTTGAAGAGATTGTGGCACTCCTTATCTATGGGTTGGTCTTGTTCCCAAATCCTGACCAATTGGTAGATATCAACGCCGTCAAAATCTTCTTGTCCAGAAATCTAATACCAACATTGCTTGGGGACATCCTTCACTCATTTTACACACGAACAATGAGAAAGAGGGGTGTTCTCATGTGCTGTACTCCTATCCTCGCGAGGTGGTTTATTTCGCACCTTCCACAATCTGTCTTGAAGAATGACCAAGATACAAGGTGGTCCCAACGATTGATGACTCTTACTCATTCTGATGTGCATTGGTGTTCTCGGTCCAGAGAAAATGTCATCATCGTCGATCGTTGCGGAGAGTTTCCTAATGTTCCTTTACTTGGAATCAGGGGAGGTATCACATACAACCCTTGCCTAGCTTTGAGGCAATTTGGATATGCACGAAGGGATGGCCCTCATGACATGTTGATTCCTAGCCTAGTTTTTGACTTCGACAACGATGCGCAAGGACTTCTCCAAAGATTCATCAGAGCGTGGGGAAAACTCAACAAGGTTGATAGCAAGACTCTGGGACACAAGAACTCCATCCCTCTTGAGCCCTATCTCAAGTGGGTACGAGCCCGAGCCCAAAGTCTGATGATGCCTTATCCTCATGTACTCCCAGTGATTAAAGAGCCCGTCAATGAAGGAGAGGTTCCATGCACCATCCTGCATCCAGACATGCCTACATCGTGGGAGGAAATGCAGAAAAGTTGGATTCAGCTCAAGGAGGAACGAAACACTTTTGAAGCTAGCTACTACGCCAGTGAAAAGAAGGTTCTAGAGCTTACCCGCCGACTCCACGAGCAAGAGGCCCTCAATACCTACATCACACCAAAGAGGATGCGCAATGTCTTTCTGCCTTGAGAAGTTTATGTTGTAGCATTTGGCCCATGGGGCATTTATGTACTAACAAATTTCTTCTTATTAATATGACGTGCGTTCTTCTTTGTCTGAAACAACTTTGAATATCCTAAATCCTTGAATGTATTGCATACATCAGCATACCATTCATCATGTGCATAAGCAGGTCTCACTCCAGGTTTCCTTATCTATCTACTGTTTATTTCAGTAGGATGGATCTCGAGCAAACAGTCAAAGACCTACAAGCCCAGAATGCACAGTTCCAGCAACTCTTGATGACCTTGGTCAAGAGTCAAGAGGATATCAAGGCTCATCTGGAGAGTAAGGACCCAGTGAAGAAGAAAAAGAGAGTCGGAGTGGCTACTTTGGGGAGAAGATTTGACAGAGAGGCTCGGAGGGTGCTTGAATTTCCTCCTACTTCTGATGAAGGGACTAGTAAAAGAGATCGAGTTGCGGTGCCTTCCGAGTCTGATGCAGAGGAGGAAGAGGTTGAAGAGGATGAAGATTATTCTGACCAGCAGTATCCTCCAGCTGATGACAAATATAAGGGTTTAGAAGACAGATTGGCTGCCATGGAATTGCAAAGGGTACCGGGTCTGGATTTTGAAGACATGGGCTTGGTTGCCGGAATTGTGATTCCCCCAAAATTCAAGGTGCCAGTGTTTGTAAGGTATGACGGGTTGTCCTGCCCCAAAATGCATCTCAGGTCCTATGTGAGAAAGATTCAACCCTATACAGCAGATAAAAATCTCTAGATTCATTTCTTTCAAGACAGCCTGTCGGGAGCTCAGTTGGAATGGTTTTATCAGTTAGAAGGAACCAGTGTCAGAAATTGGGAAGATTTGGCCACCGCTTTCTATAAACAATACCAGTATAATTCTGATCTTGCTCCTACTCGTACCCAACTTCAGGGTATGTCACTAGGAACAAGTGAGGGATTCAAGGAATATGCACAAAAATGGAGGGATTTGGCTGGCAGGGTGCAACCTCCTTTAACCGATCGTGAGCTCGTTGATATGTTTCTTGGGACCCTGTCTGGGCCATTTTTCAATCATCTAATTGGTAACTCTTCCGCGGGGTTTACCGATTTGATCTTAACAGGCGAAAGAATAGAAGCTGGCATCAAGTCAGGAAAGATTCAGAAGGGTGTTACCGCAAGTGTTGAGAGGAAGCCTTTTAAGAAGGAGACAGCTATGGTATATTCTCAGAGAAGAGCAGGGAAGGTGGAGCGTCGGCCAACTGTGGGGGCCGTAATGATTCAAAACACCCCAAGTGAGCAGCCTCGCTACAACCAATCCAGACCAAATCAGCAACGGGTGGAAAGGCCACAACGGCAGTTCACCCGTATTAATATGACTCCAGCACAAGTGCTTCCCCATCTATTGAAATTGAATCTTGCCACCATCAAGGAGGCGCCAAAGAATGTAAATACATCCTCTCCACATTATCATGCCAATGCTAAGTGCGCCTATCATTCAGACAGTGTTGGACACGACACCAATGATTGTTGGGCACTCAAGCATAAGATCCAGGACCTGATAGAGGCTAAGGAGGTAGAGTTTGACGCTCCAGAAAAACCCAATGTGATATCTGCACCTATGCCGAAGCACGGTCGGAATGTCAATGCCATTGAAGAGGATCTGTATGTTGCTGACGTTAGTGATCTGACTACTCCGCTGCTAACCATTAAGTTGAATTTGTTAAGGGCCGGGATCTTCCCGGGATGTAAAGAAGACTGCTACTGTTGCCACTCTCTGCCGTTTGATTGTCCGCTGTTAAAGAAAGGCATCCAAGGCCTTATGGATAGCCGATAAATTTTGTTCGAAAAAGTTCCTGCTGTTCCAGTTCAAGTTGAAAATGTCTCAATTATAATCATTCACGCCAATCTTTCTGAGGCTGTCAAAAAGCCAGTTAAGATTACACCAGCTGCAAAGTCTATACCTTTGAAGATAACAATGCCGGGGCCTATTCCCTATGTTTCTGAGAAGTCGATACCTTGGAACTATGGTGGCGACATCTACTACCATGGTATCAAGCAAGTTGAAATAATTGAAGAAAATTCAGATGATGAAGAAGCCAGCATTAGCAACATTGCGGGCACCAGCAAAATCACCAGAAGCGGGAGAATATTTTCTCCAGAGATTGCCCCTCCAAGAGCAGTCTTTGGACCCTCATCAGCTAAAGAAGTCATCCCTGCACCAGTAAAGCTCTCTGCTAGAACTCCTTTGATTGAAGAAATTGTCGTTCCTAGTACTGTCTCTCCTACCATTGCTGATAAAGGAAAGGGAATACAAGATGAGCCCGTCAGGACGAGGGCTCAACCCTTGGTGATCCCGGAAGCCTCCAAGAAAGAAATGGACGAGATTTTGAGGATAATCAAGAGAAGTGATTACGATGTGGTGGAACAGTTGGGGCAAACCCCCTCCAAGATCTCCTTGCTGGCACTGTTGCTTTGCTCAGAAGCGCACGCTCAAGCTTTGATTAAGTTTCTAAAGGCAGCTCATGTGCCCCAAGAAACCTCCGCAGACCAATTTCAACATTGCGTGGCTAGCCTGACTGCAGACAATGGATTAGGTTTTTCTGATGCCGACCTGACCCCTAAAGGCCGAAAACACAATGATGCATTGCATATTTCAATCGAGTGTCGCGGAACCACCCTTGCACATGTTTTGGTTGATACCGGTTCATCGCTGAATGTTTTGCCTAAGAAGGCCTTGGACCGGCTAGATTGCAAAGGTTTGGAATTGAAGCCTAGTGATATTGTCGTCAGAGCTTTCGATGGGTCGAAGAGAATGGTCCATGGAGAAGTTGAAATTCCTGTCAAAATAGGTACTGAGGTGTTTAAATCCACTTTCTATGTAATGGACATCCGTCCATCATATTCCTGCCTGCTGGGTAGACCTTGGATACACCATGCTGGGGCAGTCACCTCCTCTTTGCATCAGATGCTGAAATATCCTGTAAAGGGAAAGATCATTACTGTCCACGGCGAAGAGGAGTACGTGATTAGCCATTTAAATTCCTTCCGGTATGTGGAGGTTGAAGGAGAGTTCATTGAGACACCGTTTCAACATTTCGAAGAGGTACTTCCTGAAATAGCCGTAGCAAAATTGACAGCTGAGACACCAAGACAGATGGCCAGGATGGCATCTCTGGAGGATGCAAGGGCTGCAGTTAGAGAAGGGAAGAATTCAGCGTGGGGGCAGTTACCCGATTTTCCGCATAAAACTGATAAGTTTGGATTAGGTTTCACAGCCGCTGGCCAGAAAGCTATGCGCCAGTCAAAGATTGAGAGAGCGCCGATCAAAATTTCTCCTTACAGAATCAACGCCCTGGAAGATGAAGACAAGGAAAGCAACTTTGAAGAGTGGATTTATCCAACTGTCAGAGGAGGGTTGAGCAATTGGGAGGCTAAAGACTTTGTCCCCATCACTTTTATTCATCAGTAATTTATCTATTAAACATTTCCTATTTGGTCTGTAATATTTTACTTTCAAACAATCCGTACACTATCTTTTCACCTCCTGCCTTGCCAGGGGCATGTAGGTCCACTTGTAAGGGTTTTGACTATTTTTCATATTCATATGCCATGTTTAATGATTCATTGGACGTTTTTCATTTGATAAACTGCTTATGTTCATTTTCTTTCCTTTTGCATTTTTTGTTTAAGGATGGCTATCCCTTACACACACCCACACTCACCAATGCAGGTACCCATCCACTCCGGATTCCATGGGTGACTACTCTGCCGTATCTTTCAATAACTCTGAAGATCTGGTCAATCTAGCCGAATATGAAGATGACGAAGGTTGTGAAGTACCCGGGGAACTAGCCAGACTTCTGCAACAAGAGGAAAGGGCCATCTTACCGCATGAAGAGCCATTGGAAACTGTTAACTTGGGAACCGAGGAGGACCGGAAGGAGGTACAAGTAGGTGTCAATCTGGAACCAAAAGTCAAGGAGCACCTGGTACAGTTGTTGAATGAGTATGTTGAGATCTTCGCTTGGTCCTATGAAGACATGCCGGGTCTAAACACAGACATCGTGGTTCACCGTCTCCCCACAAGAGAGGATTGTCCACCTATCAAGCAAAAAGTTCGCCGAATGAGGCCTGACATGTCCGAAAAAATCAAAGCAGAAGTAATGAAGCAGTTCGACGCTGGCTTTCTGGCTGTTACGTCCTATCCTCAATGGGTCGCTAACATTGTGCCAGTACCGAAGAAAGATGGCAAAGTCAGAATGTGTGTGGACTACCGGGATTTGAATAGGGCCAGCCCTAAGGATGATTTCCCGCTACCTCATATTGACATCTTGATCGACAATACAGCTCAGCATAAGGTGTTTTCCTTCATGGATGGATTTTCGGGCTATAATCAAATCAAAATGGCTCCCGAAGATATGGAGAAAACAACTTTTGTCACACAATGGGGCACTTTCTGTTACAAAGTGATGTCGTTCGGACTGAAGAACGCAGGAGCAACTTATCAACGCGCCATGGTAGCTTTATTTCATGATATGATACATCATGAGATTGAAGTTTACGTAGACGATATGATAGCTCGGTCACAAACAGAGGAAGAACACCTTGAACATCTAGAGAAGCTGTTTGCCAGGTTAAAAGAATACAAGCTTAGGCTAAATCCAAGTAAATGCACTTTTGGAGTTAGGTCTGGTAAACTCCTGGGATTCATTGTAAGCAACAAAGGCATTGAAGTCGATCCAGCAAAAGTAAAAGCAATACAAGAGATGCCTGCTCCTCGCACTGAAAAGGAGGTTAGAGGATTCTTGGGGCGCATAAACTATATTGCCAGGTTCATCTCACATCTGACTTCTACCTGTGAGCCAATTTTCAAACTCTTGAAGAAAGATCAGGTAGTTGAATGGAACGACGACTGCCAAGCCGCCTTTGATAGAATCAAGGAATATTTGCTAGAACCTCCTATTCTGATGCCACCTGTCGAAGGAAGACCATTGCTCATGTACTTAACTGTCTTGGATAACTCAATGGGGTGTGTTTTGGGCCAGCATGACGAGTCTGGTCGAAAAGAGCATGCTATTTATTACCTTAGCAAAAAATTTACCGACTGTGAGACTCGCTACTCACTGCTCGAGAAAACTTGTTGCGCTTTGGTATGGGCTGCTCGCCGACTAAGACAGTATATGTTGACTCATACTACCTTGTTAATTTCCAAGATGGACCCTATCAAGTATATCTTCGAGAAGCCCGCTTTATCTGGAAGGATAGCTAGATGGCAAATGATCTTGACCGAGTATGACATCCAGTACACCACCCAAAAAGCTATAAAAGGGAGTGTACTAGCTGACCATCTGGCTCATCAGGCTATCGAAGACTATCAACCCATGAGATTTGAATTCCCAGACGAGGACATCATGAATTTGGACAACGTTGAAAGTGACGGACCATATGACGGACCCGAAAAGGGATCCCGATGGACCCTGTACTTTGATGGTGCTTCAAATGCACTTGGAAATGGTATTGGCGCAGTACTCATTTCTCCGGAAGGTTGTCACACTCCTTTCACGGCCCGACTTTGTTTCAGCTGCACAAACAACATGGCTGAGTATGAAGCTTGCATCTTTGGTCTCGAAGCTGCCATAGACTTGGGGATCAAATCTTTGATCGTATTCGGGGACTCGGCTTTGGTCATCAGCCAAATCAAAGGAGACTGGGATACCAAGCATCCTAATCTTATCCCATACAAAGAACATGTCCTGACATTGTTGCCTCATTTCGAGCAAATTACCTTCGAGCATTTCCCGCGAGAAGAGAATCAACTAGCCGATGCTCTGGCCACAATGTCCTCCATGTTTAAACTCAACTGGGATAACGAGGCTCCCCAAATCACCATCAAGCGAATGGATGAACCGGCACATTGCCACGAGATTAATACCGAAGAAGTAGTGGAACAGTCTTGGTTCCATGAAATCAAAAGGTATCTCGAGACTAGGGATTACCCTGAAGGAGCTTCCGTGAATGACAAGAAGTTCTTAAGGAAATTCGCTGCTAAGTTCTTCCTGAGCAACGACATCCTTTACAAACGAAGCCATGATTGTGTACTACTCCGATGTGTGGATAAAGTTGAAGCAGAGTTGATCATGACTGATATACACAGCGGCACATTTGGCACTCACTTGAGCGGGCATACAATGGCTAAGAAGATCCTAAGGGCAGGCTATTATTGGTCTACCATGGAGGCTGACTGCCATCAACATTCCCGTACTTGTCACAAGTGTCAAGTCTATGCTGAAAAAGTTCATATCCCTCCGGTTCCCCTCAACGTCCTGACTGCTCCATGGCCCTTTGCAATGTGGGGCATTGATATGATTGGAGAGATCAAGCCCACGACTTCCAACGGACATCGCTTCATCCTGGTTGCCATTGACTACTTCACTAAATGGGTCGAAGCAGCTTCCTTCGCCTCTGTTACTAAAAATGTGGTTGCCCGCTTTATCAAGCAAAATCTCATATGTCGGTATGGTGTTCCAGACAGAATCATCACGGACAACGGTACAAATCTGAATAACACAATGATCACTGCATTATGCGAACAGTTCAAGATTTATCATCACAATTCATCCCCCTATCGGCCGAAGATGAACGGTGCTGTTGAAGCTGCGAACAAAAACATTAAGAAGATCATTCAGAAAATGACAGTCACTTACAAAGACTGGCATGAGATGTTACCGTTTGCTCTGCATGGATACCGTACGACGACACGTACTTCAACTGGGGCAACCCCATTTTCTTTGGTTTATGGCATGGAAGCTGTTTTGCCTATGGAAGTCCAAATCCCCTCTCTAAGGATTATGAAGGATGCAGGTTTGAATGAAGATGATTGGATGCAGACCCGACTGGATCAACTCAATCTGATCGACGAGAAACGACTCGCTGCTATATGCCATGGTCAGACGTATCAAAAGTGGATGATCAAGGCCTTCAATAAGAACGTCAGACGTCAAGTGTATCAAGTCGGGGATCTCGTAATCAAGCGGATTATCTTGCCGCAAAGTGATCCCAGGGGCAAATGGACTCCTACATATGAAGGACCATTTGTGATCAAGAGCATATTTTCTGGTGGTGCAATGATTCTGACCACCATGGACGGCGACGATTTGCCGCATCCTGCGAACGCAGACATAGTCAAAAGATACTACGCATAAAATAACCCGACAAGTCGAAAACCCGAAAGGGCGGCTTGGGCAAAAATGGGCATCCCGGTGGATCGAAAACTCGAAAGGGCGATTCAGGCAAAAATTAGGGATAAAGAAAAAAAAATCTGTACACCCGGCAAGTTGAAAACCCGAAAGGGCGGCTTGGGCAAAAAGGGGTTTTCCGGTGGATCGAAAACCCGAAAGGGCGATTCAGGCAAAAGTTAGGGAATTAAAGCGTATGACTATGTCTCGTCGGATCACTTCAAAGACAATCTCTTCATCAACCGGTTCCAGGCTTCTGATCAATCCAGTCATCATCAAGCGAAGCATTGAATGGACAGATATTCAGAGTTGTGAAAGCTATAGCGGAATGGAATCCCATGGAATTATTTCACATAGCCATCCTTTATTTTGTATAAACCTTTCAAATATTTACGACAAAGTCCTCTTACTAGGATGATTGTCTCCTTTGTACAAATATACTCAAAGAAAATCAATACAAATACTCTTCCCAAAAATTTGTGTCATTTCCCTTTTCTTTTTTGCACTATTTGTTTTATTTTGAGAAACGTCCAATGTTTTGTTAAATAGGCATATGCATTTGAAACATAATCACTTCCTAAGTGAACCTAAGCAAAAGGATTACTGATAGGATGAAGGTACAGATGAACACCTTGGCACCCTCTCGAAGGAAACACACCAAGAGATTTGAAATCCACATCCCTAGCAAACCCTGAGGCATACCTCCAACAGACCCTCGAAGCTTATCCCCAGTAAGATTCTGGAAGGTACTCCCCCGCAGAGCACGAACGTCTCCCCCGTTTTCATTCAAAGTTATTCCTCACAAAGGCTTATAACTGGGTTATCCTCAGCTAACAGCCACAGAAGATCGCATTCGCCAGAGTTCTTCCTATCCCCGGCGGAGTTCATCGAAATTCCCCAGCCTAACTTATCAATATGATCCCCGGAGAAGCTTATCTTTGTTATCCCCAGCCGAGTTAAAATTTCGAATTATCAACCCCCAGAGGAGCCAGACTAATGAGCCTTCTCTCCACAGAGTCTTAGAAAGAGAAATCTTGAGTTCCCCAGTAAGATCGCCAGAGTTACTTCCCATCAAGTTGAAGGTTCTCAGTCTTACCTCCTCAGCGTGAGTCTACTAGTTTGATACTCCCCAGTAGAGGTCATCAGGAATTTTCTTCCCCAGTAGTAGCCAAGGATTTATTTCCCCAACAACAGTCAAGATGCTTTTATCTTCAGCCACCTCGAATTCACTTATCCTCAGCAAGTTAGCTCGCCAGCTTACATGCGCATTCATCACATTCATGTCATAAAACATTGATGTCACATATATCGCATCATGCATCATAACATTGCATGCAATTAACTCTTTACCTTTTCAGGAAAGAATAGTCGACAGACTAAAAATCATTCAACTTCAAGATTTCTGAAAACAGTTCACGGGTTCTCCAAGTAAACAGATGTTAACCTATCGCTTGTTCAGTTTCTTCTCCAAACCACTGAAAACAGTTTATGGATTCTTCCCAACAACGGATGTTAATCTATCGATTTGTTCAGATGCAACCTTTGAATTTAGTTTACGGACGCTTCCCAACAACGGATGCGGCTCTATTGCTGATTCAACTTCAAGACTTCTGAAAACAGTTTATGGATTCTTCCCAAGTAACGGATGTTAATCTATCAGCTTGTTCAGATGCAACCTTTGAATTTAGTTTACGGACGCTTCCCAACAACGGATGCGGCTCTATTGCTGATTCAACTTCAAGACTTCCGAAAACAGTTTATGGATTCTTCCCAAGTAACGGATGTTAATCTATCAGCTTGTTCAGATGCAACCTTTGAATTTAGTTTACGGACGCTTCCCAACAACGGATACGGCTCTATTGCTGATTCAACTTCAAGATTTCTGAAAACAGTTCACGGGTTCTCCAAGTAAACGGATGTTAACCTATCGCTTGTTCAGTTTCTTCTCCAAACCACTGAAAACAGTTTACAGATTCCTCCCAACAGCGGATGTCAATCTATTGCTTGTTCAGACCCCCAGTTCAGAAATGGTCCGAAGCTTGGACACTTTCCTGATATTCCCTTCCAAATGGCATCTCTAAGCCCATCCCCGACAAGATTTCTGTCACTCTCCCAGATGGCATCGTTAAGCCCATCTCCAAATGGCATCCCTAAGCCCATTCCCGTATCCATTGCTTTGACGAGTGCAAATTTCCGGGCACTCTAGTGTCCAATCTCCTTTTACCCTCGAGTCACGAAAGGCAAGCTTGCCAATCTAACTCTTTGGATTCAAGAAGATTGAACAGGGGCAACTATTGTACCCCAAAATTTGCCCTCCCATTTCTCATTGATTTCTCATCACAAAGCCCTTGAAGCTCAGGATCCAGTTAGGGTTTCATCTGCTCAAGACCTCTCCTTGCACTGTGGACTCAAAATTAGGGTTTGTGTTTGCATAAAGATGTTTTGACCCAAAATGCCTAATATGACTTTCATGCTTCATATTGGACTCCCAAGTTTACCCATATCAAGTTCCAAGCCTTGATTCCAAGTTTTGCCCAGTCAATTGGACAGTTGACCTAAAAATCAATTGTATTGGGGGAAAAGTCAACTGTGGCCAATTGACAGTCAAACCTCATGAAAATTGACCCACATCAACATATTGGACTCACATGAACCATTTGATCAAGTTTGGATCACAATTCCACAAGAAATTTGATCAGATCACCAAAAGGGCAAAATGGTCATTTTTAGGGTTTTGACTGTACAAAAGCAATTTTTGACTGTTTGACCTAGCCAATGGCAAACCAAGCTCACACATGGACTCAAGGACCCCATGGAATTATCTTGACATGATCAACAAACTCAAAAGATCCCAAGTACACAAGATTGACAGTTGAATTTCCCAGTCAATTGATCAATTTTGACTGTATACTGAAAAGTCAAACTTTGACTTTTTGGTCAAAATCAAGAGTCAAGATTCATTTTTCATCAAAACATGCCAAATCATGAAACTTGCTCACCAAGAAATCACAAAATGCAAATTAGGGTTAGAAATGGAATTTTTCATAACTTAGAATTTTTCTAAGTTATGAAAAACCCTAATTTTTTCCCAACTTTGCCCCACTTTTTCACCATGATCCATTTGGATTCAAACAAAAGTCCAAACATGAAAGTTGTAGCTTGTTGCATAATCTACAACTTTGATTCACAAAGTTTTCTCATTTGAAGCTTGTATCTCAAGTTACAATTTTTTGAATAAGGGCACTAAACCATTTTTAACTTAGTGAAATTTTAACCTATTTTGACAAGGTTTTCTACCCCACTTCAAGGCCATTTTCCATACACTTACACTTGGAATTTCAATTTGCATTTCAAAGATGGATTGTAGTACACATTCCAAGCTTTCCAAAATGTCCAATAACTCATCAAACAACCTCATAACTTGAGAGATTCGAATTTCACAATATAGCAAAAACTCACTTTTGAATTGGCCATTTTCCATGTTCATAGTTTGTGCAAACTTCTCTAAACCAGCATGCCCTTGATTACAGGTCCTTGAACCATTCCATACTAAATAATTCAATGCATATTCAATGTGTTAAAGTGTTGTTCTTTGAGTGCAAGCATTGTATGAAGGTTTAATCCCAAATTAGATAAAGCATTCTTTCTATTTTTGCAAAAGTTTCACTTTATGTCCAATTACAAATCCACAAGTACAAACCATATCTAATTGGCACAGTTTTAGGGGCAAATCACTCTGATCAAGGAGAGGTTATGCAGCACATTAGGGGCCCTCTACATGCCTAGGATCACAAGTTGCATTTTGTTGCTTAAGTGTGAAGAAAAGTCCCATAACTGATGACAACTCTCATATCAGCATAGAGACACAAGAACAAACTTATCAAATATACTCAGCATATCCCAACCAAGCTAACACACGACCTTTGCACCTCTCAAACACCCTCCATCTCAGAAACACCACCAAACTACTTAAACAGAGCAATCCCTGCAGATTGAGTGCCATCTCTCAATCCCTCCAAGATTTCTGGCCCAAACTTGTTCCTCTACCTTCCATACAACCTATGCAAGCTATCCAGAAGCTAAGGCACGATCTGTAATTGCTCTAACCACTTCCACCATTTTCTCATTTTTGACTTGCAGGTTAAATTCTATAGCTTGATTCAGAAGCTTTCAAGACAAAGTAAGCATTGGAATAGCATCCCTGAACCTCAAGGAAGCTTTTCCAATCACCACCTTGCACTGAAAGTTCCTACATCTCCAGATAGAAGTTCAACTGAATAGGTAAAAGTTTGAATTCGTATCTCTCTTATTATGCATCATTAGTCTTAAGTTTGTGAAGAAATAATGTCATACTCATGCCACTGAACATGTCCATGTCTTTACTTTTCATTTCTTTTGCCTGAGTAGAGAGAATTTAGAGTTTGAAAATGACAGAAAACTTAGGTTAAGATTTGGGATCACTAAAATTCTCTCATTTTTTAGAGTTAGGAGATGTTCTTTACATATTTGGAATCGTGGTTTCATGCTTAACATCTTTTGTGTTGGAAGTTTGTTCAAAAAATCAAAGAATCAGGATTTCAAATGAAGCTTGCAGGCGCGCGTTTTGTTGTACAGAGGTTGAAGAAGAAGTGGTCTGGGCTGGGCCTGGAACTATGTTCTTTTCACACCCTATTTCCATGTTCATACCCCCCAAGCCCATTTGTTTTATTTTTAATGATTTTTGACATTTTCTTTTTTTATTTGATTCATTTATTTTTTCTCGGCATATTAAAATTTTGAAAATATTTTTCTCATCATTTTTTGATTTTATTTGGTATTTATTTGATTTTCTTTTGATTTATACATAAATGAATATATATTATTATTTAGAATAAATAGAAAAAATAGTGTAAATACATTTTCATTTTCATTTTTATTTTATATTACCCTCTGAAAATATTTTATATAAAAAATACTATTTTCTAAAAATATTAAATATTATTATTATTTATCCATAATACATATTTAAAATAATGTAAATATAAATACATATTTATTAATATACTTAGAATAAAATATTAAATAATGTACATATTCTATTTTTTAATATTTAATACTAAAAAATGCCTTTTTACAAATATACCATATTTTATTTTATTTTTGTATGTAAATAATAATTATTATGTGAATTAATTAATTAATATACATTTTGATTAAAATTAGGGTTTTTGCCCTAAGTATGAAAATACTCCAAAAATAAGACCTTTTCATTTTCTTATTTTGTTTTACATAAACAATATTTTTCTCATACATATAAAAACTTTCTTTTTGCATTTTGCATATTTATCTCATTTCTATTTAATTATGCAATTAAATTACCTTGTAAATATTCAAAGCAAATGATGTAATAGCTTAGATTTAAATTCCTGTCTAAATATCCCCCATTTGAACATTGTACCCCCTCCCTATATTATTGTGATGTAATAGCGTAGGAATTTAAATTTCGCACTTTTATCGCTTTTTAACATACTATGCTAGAATTAGGGTTTTATATGCGAATAAAAATGAACAAAAATAGTTGGACCTAATACAAGATAAATGAGCATGAAAATAAACAACACATCTCACACTTGCACCCCCTAGGGTATTCCACTTGTTGCCTTTCAAAATTGGGCCATGTTGCATGTTGAACTTCTTTGGGTAAAACAAACAATCAAATGATCATAAGTCCCTCAAAATGTTGCCTAAATAAATGGTCAAGTCCCTTTTAAAGAAAAATTGCCCAAAGACATTTAACATTATTGCAATTATGGTCTAAACGATGACCCGCGCCTGTCCCTTTCACCTCCTAAGATAAGATTGTCCACCAAATGCAATGGTGGAACAAAATTGTCAAAAGTTTTAAAACATAAACAAAAATCTTTGAGAAAACTTTAGGGTAGATAGGCTCTTAAGTACTTGTCAATTTTCCAAGAAAACACTTGCCTAATTTCAAAACCCACTTCACAAACACTTTCAAAATCAACTTTTCAAACCCTTGAAACATCTTTTCAAAAAGACAAATACCTTTTGTAAAACATTCGAGTAAAGAATTGTTACAAGGGTAGCCTATACAAGGCATCTTTTTCAAAACTTTTTCAAAACCACACACAAAGCACCATTTCAAACAATTGAAAACCAAGGCAAGTTGATCTAAGCAAGTACCTAAGAGCCCATGGGTAACCATGGATAGAAGGGGTGCTAATACCTTCCCCTTCTATAATCTACTCCCCGAACCCAAGAAAAATCTCAAAGGTTTTTGCTGTGCTTTTAAACCTTTCCTTAGGATAAAATAAAAAGTCGGTGGCGACTCTTGCTCAACCGAAACATTTGCGAAAACAAACGCAAAACCCTAGTCAGTTCTCCCACCGTATCACACACTGGCTCTTCATGTGGCTGAATGGCCCTCTCTTCCTGGAGTAACAGTCTTGCGAGCTCACCAGGCACTTCGCAATCATCTTCACCTTCGTCTTCGGCTAAGTTGATCGGATTTTCAAAGTCATAACTGGCAGTAGCAGAGTCGTTACCAGTGAGATCCCGAGTGGATTGGAACCTGAATAAGTGAGTGTGTGTAAATATAGCTGTTTTGCAATATATAATAAAGAAAGAAAAGGAGCGCAAGATTTTGAAATGCAACAAACGTCCAATGTTTTTATTAATGATATATGAAAATGACACACAAAAGCCCTCACAAATGAAGCCACGGTGCCCCGGGTAAGACACCGAGCCATAAAAGTTTCAAAATATTGTCTGTTACAAATTCAAAACAAAAGAGTTCATTACTGAGTGACAAAAGTAATAGGTGTGAAGTCTTTGGCAGTCCAGTTTCTTGGTCCACCGTCGGTTGTTGGGTAAATCCAGCTGTCGAATTCAGATTCCTCCATGTCGTCTTCAATAGAATTCACTCCCGGGTTGGTGATGAACACAAGAGGTCTTCCAATCCTTGCCTTACGAACAGCCTTCTGAGCTTCTGCAGTGAAACCCAAACCAAACTTGTCGGTCTTTGGAGTGAAATCAGGAAGTCAGCCCCAGTTTGCGCACTCACCCTTCTCAATAACAGCCCGAGCATCCTTTAGGGAGGCCATCTTCAATGGAGAATCTTCTACAGTCACAATCTCTGCTGACGCCAGTGTCTGAGGCACCTCTTCAAAGTGTTGAAAGGGGGTCTCAATGAACTCCCAATCTGTCTCTATGTACCGGAACAAATTGAGGTGGCTGACCATGTATTCTTCCTCCCCCTGAACTATCACAATTTTCCCCCTGACCGGGTACTTCAGCTTCTGATGTAGTGTGGAGGTTACAGCTCCAGCCTTGTGGATCCATGGACGACCCAGCAAACAAGAATAGGATGGTCGGATATCCATCACATAGAAAGTAGAATCAAAAACTTGAGAACCAACCCGGATTGGAATGTCAACTTCGACGTGTACCATCCTCTTCGAACCGTCAAAGGCCCGGACAAAAATGTTACTAGGCTTGAGCTCCAGACCCTCACAATCCAATCTGTCTAGGGCCTTCTTGGGTAATACGTTTAATGAAGAACCGGTGTCTACCAACACATGGGCAAGAGTAGTGCCCCTGCATTCAATGGAGACATGCAGGGCGTCGTTATGGTTCTTTCCTTTGGCAATCAGATCGGCGTCAGAGAAGCCTAAACCATTATCAGCAGTCAAGTTGGCCACACAATTAGTAAATTGATCAGCAGATGTTTCTTGTGGCACATGGGCCGTCTTCAGGAAGGAAATCAGGGCCTTGGCATGGGCCTCTGAACACAATAATAGTGATAGCATAGAAATCTTTGATGGGGTGTGCCCCAGCTGCTCAACTACGTTGAAATCACTTTTCATGATAATCTTGAGGATCTCTTCCATCTCTTGCTGGGAAGCTTCAACAGTGGTTGTCTTCGGTGCCTCCGTCAAGGCAGGCAAATCAGTAGCAATCCCTTTGCCCCGAGCGTCAGATGACTCGGCAGCAGGGGTAGAAACAGGAACTTGACCAAGAAGGGGAGCAGGCATACTTGCAGGTGTGATGACAAGAGGTCTCTGAATAGCTGGTGGCGCAATATCTGGTGAGAAAAGCCTACCACTGCGAGTAACTTTGGCAGGCCCGGTGATGTTACTGACGCCGGTACTAGTATCAAACTCTTGCTTTACTCCAAGAACATAAACATCTGCCCCATAGTGCCATGGGACAGCTTTGTCGGATGTATAGGGGAGGGGCCCCGGAACAGTGATGATGATGGGAGCAATCTTCTGAGTGGACATGATTTTGACAGGCTTCTTTGAGAGAGCCTTAGGAGGTTTGTTGAAAATAGTAACAATAGAAACTTCTTCAGTAGGGATAACAGGAACATCAATTTTCTCAAACAAGATTTCTTTGTTATCCATCAGGCTTTGGATACCTGATTTCAGCAAAGGACAACCAACAGGTGAAACAACACATAGGAGGCAACCTTTACTACATCCCAGAAATAAACCGGCTAGCAACAGGTTCCTTTTGACGGTTAATAAAGGAGTAACAATCTCTTCCACGGAGGCTACATACCGGTCTTCTTCCACAGCATTCACTCCATGCTGGGGCATGGGAGCAGTCACAACATTGGGTCTTTCGGGCGCCTCAAACTGTATTTCTTTAGCATCAATAAGGTCTTGAACCTTATTCCTCAGAGCCCAACAATCGTCCGTAGTATGCCCCGGGCTATCAGAGTGATAAGCGCAACGGGCGTTGGGGTTGTACTTTGGAGAAGATGTGTTCACTACCTTCGGAGCTTCTTTGACAGTTACCAGATTGGTTGACAGTAGTTGCGGCAAAATCTGAGACAGGGTCATGCTGAGCCGATTGTACTGCCTTTTGGGTCTCTCACCCCTTGGCTGGTTAAACTGCTGAGGAGCAGCAACAGGCTTTGAGATTACCAATGCATTGACAACTTGGCGGCGTTCCGGTTTAACCTGTCTTTTGGGACCATAAACGGCAATGGCTTCCTTCTTGAAGGGCTTCTTCTCAGTACTCGCGGAGGCACCTTTCTGTATCTTCCCTGACTTGATACCAGCTTCTATTCTCTCACCAGTCAAGATCAAATCTGTAAACCCAGCAGAAGAATTACCAATCAAGTGGTTGAAGAACGGACCAGACAGGGTCCCTAAGAACATGTCAACAAGTTCACGGTCAATCAGCGGTGGCTGCACCCTGCCATCCAGGTCTCTCCACTTTTGCGCATACTCCTTGAATCCTTCGCCCGTCCCCAGTGACATACCCTGAAGTTGGGTACGCGTGGGAGCGATGTCAGAATTGTACTGATACTGTTTATAAAATGCAGTAACCAAGTCCTCCCAGTTTCGGATACTGGCTCCATCCAGCTGATAGAACCACTCGAGTTGAGCCCCTGAAAGGCTATCCTGAAAGAAATGGATCCACAGGTTCTTGTCTGCAGTGTAAGGTTGGATCTTCCTTACATATGATCTGAGATGCATTTTTGGGCAGGACAGCCCGTCATACCTTGCAAAAACTGGCACTTTGAACTTCGGGGGGATGACAATTCCAGCAACTAATCCCAAATCTTCGAAATCTAAGCCTTACCGTGAGCAAGACACTAATCACAACGATATGTTATTGTGTTCAGAGGCCCATGTCAAGGCCCTGATTTCCTTCCTGAAGACGGCCCATGTGCCACAAGAAACGTTTGTTGATCAATTTACCGATTGTGTGGCCAACTTGACTGCTGATAATGGTTTAGGCTTCTCTGACGCCGATCTGACTGCCAAAGGAAAGAACCATAACGACGCCCTGCATGTCTCCATTGAATGCAGGGGCACTACTCTTGCCCATGTGTTGGTAGACACCGGTTCTTCATTAAACGTATTACCCAAGAAGGCCCTAGACAGGTTGGATTATGAGGGTTTAGAGCTCAAGCCTAGTAACATTGTTTCCCGAGCCTTTGACAGTTCGAAAAGGATGGTACATGGTGAAGTTGACATTCCAATCAGGGTTAGTTCTCAAGTTTTTGATTCTACTTTCTATGTGATGGATATCCGACCATCCTATTCTTGTTTGCTGGGTCATCCATGGATCCACAAGGCTGGAGCGGTGACCTCCACACTACATCAGAAGCTTAAGTACCCGGTTAGAGGGGAAAATGTTACAGTTCAGGGGGAGGAAGAGTATATGGTCAGCCACCTAAACTCGTTCCGGTACATAGAAATGGATGGGGAATTTATTGAGTCTCCATTCCAGCACTTTGAAGAGGTGCCTCAGACATTGGCATCAGCTGAAACTGTGATTGAAGACCCTCCTTTGAAGATGGCTTCCTTAAAGGATGTCCGGGCTGTGATTTAGATGGGTGAGTGTGCAAACTGGGGCCGACTTCCTGATTTCACTCCAAAGACCGACAAGTTTGGCTTAGGTTTCACTGCAGAGGCTCAGAGGGCTGTTCGTAAGGTAAGGATTGGAAGACCTCCTGTGTTCATCACCAGCCCGGGAGTGAATGCTATTGAGGACGACGTGGAGGAATCTGATTTCGACAACTGGATCTACCCAACAACCGACAGTGGACCAACCAACTGGACTGCCAAAGACTTCACACCTATTACTTTTGTCACTCAGTAATGAACTCTTTTGTTTTCAATTTGTAACAAACAATATGTTGAAACTTTTATGGCTCGGTGTCCTACCCGGGGCACCGCGGCTTCATTTGTGAGGGCTTTTGTATGTCATTTTCATATATCATTAATCAAAACATTGGACGTTTATTGCATTTCAAAATCTTGCGCTCCTTTTCTTTCTTTATTATATATTGCAAAACATCTATATTTACACACACTCACTTATACAGGTTCCAATCCACTCTGGATCTCACTGGTAACGACTCTGCTACTGCCAGTTATGACTTCGAAAATCTGATCAACTTAGCCGAAGACGAAGGTGAAGATGATTGTGAAGTGCCTGGTGAGCTCGCAAGACTGTTACTCCAGGAAGAGAGGGCCATTCAGCCACATGAAGAGCCAGTGGAAACGGTAAATCTGGGTACTGAGACAGAAAGGAAGTCAAGATTGGTGCCAATCTAGAGCCCAGTGTGAAACAACGGTTGATTCAGATGCTGCATGACTATGTGGAAATCTTTGCCTGGTCTTACGAAGACATGCCTGGGTTGGATACGGACATTGTGGTTCATCCCTTGCCTACCAAGGAAGACTGCCCTCCGATAAAACAGAAGGTCTGCTGTATGCCTCTAGAGATGTCCGAGAAGATCAAGGCTGAGGTTATGAAACAATTTGATGTCGGGTTTCTAGCAGTGACTTCTTACCCTCAGTGGGTTGCCAACGTGGTTCCAGTGCCAAAAAAGGATGGTAAGGTCCGAATGTGTGTTGATTACAGGGATTTGAACAGGGCAAGCCCTAAGGATGATTTCCCTCTGCCTCATATCGACGTTCTGGTTGACAACACTTCTCAGCATAAAGTTTTCTCCTTCATGGACGGATTCTCCGGTTATAATCAGATCAAGATGGCTCCTGAAGACATGGAGAAGACCACTTTTGTTACTCAGTGGGGCACCTTTTGCTACAAGGTCATGCCTTTTGGGTTGAAAAATGTTGGGGCAACTTACCAACGTGCCATGGTTGCTTTATTTCATGATATGATCCATCACGAGATAGAAGTATATGTTGACGATATGATTGCAAGGTCCCAAACTGAGGAGGAACACCTTGACCATCTACGGAAACTGTTTGACCGTCTGAAGTTGTACAAGCTGAGGTTGAACCCGAACAAGTGCACCTTCGGGGTGAGATCTGGAAAATTGTTAGGCTTCATCATAAGCGACAAAGGCATTCAAGTGGACCCTGCCAAAGTGAAAGCCATACAAGAGATGCCAACTCCCAAGACAGAGAAAGAAGTCAGAGGCTTTCTAGGACGATTGAATTACATTGCCCGATTCATCTTGCATCTAACTGCTACCTGTGAACCAATCTTCAAGCTACTGAAGAAAGATCAAGTAGTACGTTGGAATGATGAATGTCAGGCCGCTTTCGAAAGAATTAAAGAGTATCTCCAAGAACCATTAATTCTTATGCCGCCGGTTGAAGGGAGACCTCTAATCTTATACTTGACAGTACTTGACAACTCAATGGGGTGTGTGCTGGGGCAGCATGACGAGTCTGGCTGAAAAGAACATGCCATTTATTACCTTAGCAAAAAGTTTACCGACTGTGAGATCTGATACTCACTGCTCGAGAAAACTTGCTGCGCTTTGGTATGGGTTGCTCGCCGGCTGAGACAGTATATGTTGACTCACACTACTCTGTTGATTTCAAAAATGGATCCAATCAAGTACATATTCGAAAAGCCTGCTTTGTCCGGAAGAATAGCAAGATGGCAGATGATCTTGACGGAATATGACATCCAGTACACAACTCAAAAAGCAATCAAGGGAAGTGTATTGGCAGACCATTTGGCGCACCAGGCAGTGGATGATTACCAGTCGATGAACTTTGAATTTCCAGACGAGGATATCATGGTAGTGACTGATTGTGAAGTACCTGGACCGGATGAAGGACCTGAGGAAGGATCCCGATGGTCTATGCATTTTGACAGAGCCTCAAACGCTTTGGGTAATGGTATCGGCGCTGTGATCATATCCCCTAAAGGCACTCATACTCCACTCACCGCCCGGCTATGTTTCAACTGCACCAATAATATGGCGGAGTATGAAGCATGCATCATGGGTCTTCAAGCTGCAATCGACTTAAGGATCAAGTTTCTGAGTGTCTTCGGAGATTCCGCTCTCGTGATCAATCAGATCAAAGGCGAGTGGGATACGAAACACCCAAATCTTATTCCTTACAAGGAGTATGTGCTGACTTTGCTTCCCCACTTCGAGGAGATAACTTTTGAACACTTCCCAAGAGAGGAGAATCAGTTAGCGGACGCGTTGGCTACGATGTCTTCTATGTTCAAAGTCAAATGGGACAACGAGGCACCCCGGATTATTATTTGGAAGTTGGATGAGCCTGCACATTGCTGCGATCTCGAGGCTGAAGAGGTAACAGAGAAACCCTGGTATCATGAAGTGAAGAGGTACTTGGAAGCTCAAGAATACCCCGAAGGCGCATCTGTTAATGACAAGAAGTTCCTGAGAAGGTTCGCGGCAAAATTATTCCTCAGTAATGGCATTCTCTACAAGCGAAACCATGATTCGACCCTACTGCGTTGTGTGGATAAGACTGAGGCAGAAAGGATCATGGAGGAGCTACATGAAGGTACCTTCGGAACACATTCCAGCGGACATACCATGGCAAAGAAAATCCTTCGGGCAGGGTATTTCTGGTCCACAATGGAAGCCGACTGTTATCAGCATTCTCGAACTTGTCATAAATGCCAGATCTATGCTGATAAGGTGCACATTCCCCCGATTCCTCTGAACGTCTTGACAGCACCTTGGCCTTTTGCAATGTGGGGCATTGATATGATCGGTGAAATCCGACCTACAGCATCCAACGGGCATCGCTTCATCTTGGTAGCGATTAATTACTTCACAAAGTGGGTTGAAGCAGCTTCATATGCTACCGTAACCAAAAACGTCGTGGCACGATTCATTCGGCACAACCTGATCTATCGATACGGTGTACCTGAGAGGATCATTACGGATAATGGTACTAATCTTAACAACAAGATGATCACTGAGCTCTGCGAGCAATTCAAGATACAGCACCACAATTCTTCTCCCTACCGGCCGAAGATGAATGGGGATGTAGAAGCAGCGAATAAGAATATCAAGAAGATTGTGCAGAAGATGACCGTGACTTACAAAGATTGGCACGAGATGTTGCCGTTTGCTCTTCATGGGTACCGTACTTCAGCACGGACGTCAACAGGGGCAACTCCTTTTTCCTTGGTCTATGGCATGGAGGCAGTCTTGCCTATTGAAGTCCAGATACCCTCTCTCCAGATAATGAAGGATGCAGACTTGAGCGAAGATGACTGGATCCAGACTCGGCTTGATCAATTAAACCTAATTGACGAAAAGAGACTCACTGCTATTTGTCATGGTCAAACGTACCAAAAACGGATGATCAGGGAATTTAACAAGAAGGTCAGACTACAAGAGTATCAAGTCGGAGACCTGGTAATCAAGCGCATCATTCTTCCTCAAAGCGATCCCAGGGGCAAATGGACCCCTACGTACGAAGGGCCATTTGTGGTTAAACATATCTTCTCAGGAGGAGATATGATTCTAACCACCATGGATGGTGACGACCTTCCTCACCCCTCCAATGCAGACATAGTAAAAAGATACTATGCATGAATCAAAGACCCGCTAGGTTGACACACCTAGGCAAAAATAAGGGCTTCCCGACGAACCAAAAGGGTTCGGGCAAAAATAAGGGACGAAATGGAAAAATCTGTACACCCGGCAAGTCGAAAACCTGAAAAGGCGGCTTGGGCAAAAATGGGTATCCCGGTGGACTGAAAACCCAAAAGGGCGGTCCAGGCAAAAGTTAGGGATAAAGCGTAATACTATGTCTCATTGGATCACTTTGCATCCAGAATTCGGCATCAACTATCGGGCTCAGACGACGCCAATCAATCAGCTTCATCTTCAACTAAGCAGCCAAGTGATGAGACGCTTGAAGACATAAAGGCGATAGCAGAGTTGGAACCCAGTGGGATTATTTTTTCACATAGCTGTTTTGTTTCCTTTTCACAAAATTGTATAAACTTTATGTTGCTCGGCGGCGTTCTCTTACTAGTATGTCAGCCTCATGTACATAAAGCGCCTATTTACAGGCAAATTTCAAAATCAATACAAGTTCAATTTCTCAAACAAATTATCCATTTTTTTCCTTTTTTCTGTTTTGTGTTGTGAAGAACGTCCAGTGTTCATTTTTTATATATGCATTTGACATTAATTGCTAATCATGAATAGTTGCATGCAAAACAAAGGACTGATTACAGGTGACATTAGAAACAGGGGCAATAAAGAATTGTCTAAGCAATCTAGTTGCTCTGTCCACCAAGGTGCCAAGGTAGGTTCGACTGAAGAACGTAACCAAGTTACCTCAACTCCCCACAGGGTAGGACTAGATTTCAGCAATACTCTCCTCAAGTAGAGTTGGTTTCCTATCAGCCCTGAAAAGGCACAATATTCCCCTAGCAAGTCAGCGATACTCTCCCCAAGAAGAGTTAGTCTACTGCCAGCCTTACGGAAGTTGGGTATCCCCAGAAGATCACAATATTCCCCAGCGGAGTATACAGGCATTCCTCAGCAAGCATCCCCAGCAGTCTTAATATAAGATTTGTTCCCCGGCGGAATACAGACACCCCAGTGGAACCATTCCCCAGTACATTCTGAAAGGTTTCCCCAGGAGAGTTGAATCAATCTCCCCAGTAGATTCTGAAACTTATCCCCAGTAGATTCTGGAAGCTTATCACCTGCAGAGTACGAACGCATCTCCCGTTTTCATTCAAAGGTTATTTTCCCATCAGGGCTTATAACTGGGTTATCCTCAGCTAATTACCATGGAAAAATCGTCCTCGGCGAAGTTCTTCCTATCCCCAGCGGAGTTCATCAAGTTCCCCAACACAACATTGGTGGGATCCCTAGCGGAGCCCTCATCAAAACCTCAGCAAAGTATCTCTTCCCACAGAGTAATTCCCCGCAGAGTAATCTCTATAACAAATTTATTCTCCAACGGAGTCATCTTCTCCTACCGGTTTATTCTTGCAACCGTCATCCCCAGCGGAAACGAAGAACTCTACTCTTCAACATTAGCCCAGGATTCAACAAGTTCTCGGCAGTCGTCAAGGATTTATTTTCCTATACGAAAATACATTTATAGACATTTCACATTTCATACATCCTGCTTACATACATGATAAAGTGCATACAACACTATCTCATTTTGAGCATCATGACATCATGCATTTCATACATCATGACATTGCATACAATTGATGTTTTGCCTTTTCAGGAAAAGGTCAATCCAAAGATGATTACTATCAACTATCGCAATTCCAGATTCGATTCCTGTATCTAGCCAGGGCACATCTGTGAGTGATTGATTGTAGATTCGATACCTGTATCTAGCCAAGGCATATCTGCATGAAGAGTTTGAAGATCAACCCCTGTAACAGGCCAGGAAATTATCTTTCATTCTCAGGTCAGAGGTTTACACCTGTATCCAGCCAGGAAAGTATCTCTACCAACCATTTGCAAATTCCAGATCCGATTTCTGTATCCAGCCAGGGCACATCTGTAGACGACAATTTCCAGATTCGACACCTATATCTAGCCAGGGCACATCTGTGAGTGATTGATTGTAGATTTGATACCTGTATCCAGCCAGGGCACATCTGCATGAAGAGTTTCCAGATTCGACACCTGTATCCAGCCAGGGCACGTCTGTAAACAACCTTTTGAAGTTCCAGATTCGATTCCTGTATCTAGCCAGGGCACATCTGTGAGTAACTAATTGTGGATTCGACTCTTGTATCTAGCCAGGGCATGTCTACACGAAGAGTTTGAAGATCAACACCTGTAACAGGCCAGGAAACCATCTTCCTTTCTCAAAATACGCAAGTTCTCGCTAAGGAATCTCTTACGCGATCAACCCTTCCAAATGGCATCTATAAGCCCATTCCCGACAAGGTTCTGTCACATCTCCAGATGGCATCTATAAGCCCATCCTCCTATCCATCCTATCTCCAAATGGCATCTATAAGCCCATTCCCGCCATCACATTGCTGATACTCCATTAGGCGAGTGCAAATTTCCGGGCACTCTAGTGTCCAATCTCCTTTTACCTTCGAGTCGCGAAAGGCAAACCTGCCAATCTAACTCTTCAAGTTCAAGAAGATTGAACAGGGGCAACTGTTGTACCCCAAAATTTTCCCTCCCATTTCCTCAACATTTCCTCACCACAAGATCCTTGGAGCTCAAGATCAAGTTAGGGTTTTGCTCTGCTCAAGACTTCTCCTTGCACTGTTGACCCAAATTAGGGTTTGAGTTTGCACAAAGATGTTTTGACCTAAAAGGCCCAAAGTGACTTTCATGTTTCATGTGGGACTCACAAGTTTATCCATACCAAGTTTCAAGCCTTGATTCCAATCTTTTCCCAGTCAATTGGACAGTTGACCTGGAAATCAGTTGTATTGGGGAAAAAGTCAATTGTGGTCAATTGACAGTCAAACCTCATGATTTTTGACCCAAATCAACATTATGAACTCATATGAATCATTTGGTCAAGTTTGGATCACAATTCCACAAGAAATTTGATCAGATCACCAAAAGGGCAAAATGATCATTTTTAGGGTTTTGACTGTACAAAGGCAATTTTTGATTGTTTGACCTAGACAATGGCAAACCAAGCTCACATATGGACTCAAGGACCCAATGGCATTGTCTTGACATGTTCAACAAGTTCAAAAGATCCCAAATGCACAAGATTGACAGATGAATTTTCCAGTCAACTGAGCAAAATTTGACTGTATACTGAAAAGTCAAACTTTGACTTTTTGGTCAAAATCAAGTGCCAAGATTCATTTTTCATCAAGACATGTCAAATTATGAAACTTGTTCATCAAGAAATCAAGAATTACAAATTAGGGTTTGAAATGAAGAATTTTCATAACTTAGAAATTTTCTAAGTCATGAAAATTCCTAATTTTTTCCTAACTTTGACCCATCTTTACATCAAGATACATTTGGATTCAAACAAAACTCAAAACATGAAAGTTATAGTCCATTGCAAAATCTATAACTTTTATTCACAAAGTTTCCTCAAAAGAAGCTTGTAGCTCAAGTTATGATTTTTGGAACAAGGGTGCAAAACATTCTTAACTTAGAAAATTTTTGACCTATTTTAGGCAGGATTTTTGCCTAACTTCATGGCCACTTTTCACATGCTTCCATTTGGAATTTCAACTTGCATTACAAATATGGATTGTAGTACACATTCCAAGCTTTCCAAATTGTCCAAGAACATCTCAAACACCCTTGTGGTTAGGGAGAATCGAATTTGTCAATATGGGCAAAAGTCACTTTGTTCATAAGCCATGTACATGTTCATAACTTGTGCATTTTTGAAATCAGCATGTGCAAGCTAGTTACAGGCCTCTAATCTCATTTACACTCAATAATTAAATGCCAATCCATTGTGTGCTAGCATTATTTTGTGCATTTGGTCATTACATGAAGAATTAAGCCATATTTGGAAAAAGTGACTTATCCATTCTTGTAAAGTACGGCTTTATGTCAAAACATGAATCAAAGAAGTACAATGCAAATCTCTGAGGCACAAATTATTGAACTAATCCCACTGATCAAGACTAACTTTGCAGCATGTTTAGGGGGCCTGCATAAGCTTGTAAACCAACTTGACAACTTTTGTTTACATTAGAAGAAACTTGCATTTTGAAACACAACATTACATTCCTGTCAACACAAGCCTAAGAAAAATTATTGAACACATTCCATACATCATAACTGAGCTAAAACACGAGCCAACCACCTCCAATACCTCCTTAAACACAGAAACACCATCTTGCTGCACAAAAACAGGGAATTCTGCACTTTGACTTGGCCAGCTCATTTCCCTCGTGCATTTTCATCCAAGCCACTTCATACACACTCCCTACCACCTATACAAACTATCCCAAGCATTGGACACGAACTGTAACATCCCTAACATCATTTGCCATTTTCACTTTTCTCTCTTGCAGGTTGACTTCTGTAGCTTGATATAGCAAGATTCAAAGCACACCAAGCATTGGAGAAGCATCCCTGAACTTCAAGCAAGCTGTACAAGTCCTCACATTGCACTAAAAGTACCTCCATTGTCATACACGAATCAAGCTGAACAGGTAAAAGTTTGAACTCCTATCTCTTAATCCAGGCATATCTAGGCTTAGGTTTGTGAATAAGTTATGTCATACTCATGTCCCTGAAGCCACCCATATCCTCACTTTCCATTTATATTGCATGTGCTGAGAGAATTTAAGACATGAACATTAAAAAAAACTTAGGTCATGAGTTGGGGGAGAAGAAATTCTCTCTCATTTCTGAGAGTTAGAATGACTTTTTTAAATATTTGGAATCGTGACAAGATGCTCTATAACATTGCTGTTGTAAGTTTTTGCTGAATGTCAAAGAATCATGAGATAGAAGGAAGCGCGCGTTTTGCTCTGTTTGAATGTCCAGAGGTTGAAGACAAAGTTCTTCTGGGCTGGGCCTGACCTTTTTTCTATTTGCACCACTTTTTCACACTTGCACCCCCTTGGCCCATTGTGTTTATTTTTATCATTTTTTATTTTCTCTTTTTTGTTTCTGACTTATTATTTTTAGTTAAAATATAAAAAATATTAAAAATATTTTTTCAACCATTTTTGCATTTTTATTTGGATTTTATTTGTTTTATTTGAATTTATATATTGTAAATAACACATATCCTTTTATTAAAAATACCAAAAATAATACAAAATACATTTTGTTTTCTGATTTTTATTTTATTTTATCCTTTGAAAATATTTTCTAAAAACATACTTTTTTTGTAAATATTAAATATTTTACTTTTTATATATATTTAATATATTTAGTAAATAATATAAATACTTATATATTTATTAGAATATTTAGGATAAAAACATAAAAATAATACATTTTTATTTTTATTAATATTTAACTTAAAAAATCACTTTTTTACAATACACTTCCTTTTTATTTATTTTTTTGTACATAATTAATAAATATTGCATATAATAAATAATAATTACTTCTTACTTAGAAAATTAGGGTTTTGCCCTAAAATGTAAAAAATTTCCAAAATTATTCATTTTTATTTTTGTTTATTTGTCACATGAAAAATACCTTTTTACATACATATGAAAATCATTTTTGCATCTTGCATATTTATTGTATTTTATTTAATTATTGTGCAATTAAATAATTTGTATAATTCAATTTGGATGTAATAGTTTAGATTTAATTTTTCTTGCTATATATATCCCCATTTAAACATTTGTACCCCTCATCCCATAATTGTGTTGTAATAATTTAGGATTTTACTTTTTGCATTTAAAAGCTTTCTAAATATGCCATGATAGACTTAGGGTTTTGTATGCAAAAATTAACCAAACGGATAGCTTGACCTAATTCCAAGATAAAAGCATGAAAATGAATAAACACCAATCACACTTGCACCCCTAGGGTTACTCCACTTGTTGCCTTCAATAATGGGCCATGTTGCATGTTAGGTGTCTTTGGCAAAAACAAAAACAAATCAAATGATCATAGTCCCTCGATGACGCTTTCGAAAGTTGCCTAAAAATGATCAAGTCCCTCAAAGGAAAAAGTTGCCAAAGACACTTGGCACCATTGCAATCATGGTCTAAACGATGACCCGCGCCCGTCCCGTTCACATCCTAATACAAGATTGTCCACCAAATACAATGGTGGAACAAAATTGTTAAAAGGGTTAAAAACATAGCAAAGATCTTTGAGTAAATTTAGGGGTAGACAACTCTTGGTTACTTGCCAACTTGCAAAACAAAAACACTTGCCTATTTTTTAAAACCACACATCACAACACACTTTCAAAACAACTTTCAAAAACATTGAAAACTTTTCAAAAGATATACACCTTTGTATACATCCCAACATGGATTATTACAAAGGTTGCCACCACATTGGCCTCTTTTCAAAACATTTTCAAACCCACACACAAAGCACCATTTCAAACAATTGAAAGCACCATTTCAAACAATTGAAAATGCAAGGCAAGTGATCTAAGCAAGTAACTAAGAGCCCATGGATAACCATGGATAGAAAGGGTGCTAATACCTTCTCTTTCTATAATCTACTCCCCGAATCCAAGAAAACATATCAAAGGTTTTTGCTGTGCTTTTTAACCTTTCCTTAGGATAAAATAAAAAGCCGGTGGCGACTCTTGCTCAACCGAAACATTTGCGAAAACAAACGCAAAACTCAAGTCAGTTCTCCCACCGTATCACAGTATGCATGTTGGGAACTTTGGCAAAACAAAAACAAAACAAAAGAACATATTCCCTCGTTGACGCTATCTTGGTTGCCTAAACAAAAATAATCAAGTCCCTCAAGAAAATTTCCAAAGATACTTAACACAATTGTTATCATGGTCTATACGATGACCCGCGCCTGTCCCGTTTAACATCCTAACAAAAGGTTGTTCACCAAATGCAATGGTGAAACAACACTGTCAAAAGGGTTAAAAACATAAGAAAGATCTTTGAGTAAAATAGGGTAGATAACTCTTAGTTACTTGATCAAAAAGCTTGTAAAAACATCCTTGTTATTTTCAAACACACTTCACAACATAATTTCAAAACATTTCCCAAATCAAACTTTCAAACATTGAAATCTTTTCAAAAGACAAAAACCCCTTTGTATACATTCAAACAAGAATCATTACAAAGGTTGCCACAACGATGGCCTCTTTTTAAAACATCTTTCAAAACCACGCACAAAGCACCATTTCAAACAATTGAAAAGCACCATTTCAAACAATAGGAAAAGCAAAGCAAGTGATCTAAACAAGTAACTAAGAGCCCATGGATAACCATGGATGAAAAGGGTGCTTGCACCTTCCCTTTTCATAATCTACTCCCCGAACCCAAGAAAACATCTCAAAGGTATTTCCTGTGCTTTTTGACCTTTCCTTAGGATAAAATAAAAAGTCGGTGGCGACTCTTGCTAAACCGAAAAATTTGCAAACACAAACGTAAAACCTCAAGTCAGTTCTCCCACCGTATCACAGAACTGGCGACTCTGCTGGGGATATTTGAAAGTGGAGTAACCTTAGGGTTTAGATCACATTTGCATGATTATCTTGTTTGTTTTGATTGCTTTATATTTGGTTCTCTTGTTTGGGTTTTGAATCCTCCACCCGGATTTTTGGGAAACATTCATAGGTAAATAGCAATACGTTGTGGAAACTGTGCGGGGTATACTGACATGGTTGAAGCAATAGCTATATTAGTGTGACATATTTGTGAGTACCGGTAGCCTTTGAGTCAATCAAAGAGAATACGGGGCCGCTGAGTGATGTCATGAAGCACTAATGAACTCTTAGAACCTTACTTGACCATCTTGGCCTTTTTTTAGGGGTAGTGAGATGACCGGATTTGGTGCAGTCCAAAGTTGGTAGATACTCGATACTACACTCATTGAGGGTTGTTTTCTTGGAATATTTTGGTCGCCAGTTAAGTGGCTAAACCAAAACAATGAACACAGAAAATAATCCAGTGATATTGAGCTCCTTAGAACCCGGTTCTATTTATAGGACAGGTTGAGCCAACTAACTTCAAGAGGGTACTTACCTATGAAACCTCATGCAAGCCTGAAACTAGGATATTATGTGACTTGTTTGTACATATGCTTGTGCATACATCATGAACATCATAAAGCATCATATGCATCCACTAACCATTTCAAGGGTTTGGATCTTCATCTTTGTTCTTGTTTTGTAGGTCATGGAATCTCTTCGCAGGAAAACAATCCAAGTCAACCTTGTGAGAATCCCTCCCCAACTCAAGGAGCTTGCCTCCAAAATTCCAGAGAATTATCCTTTTAGTGAAAGACATGGTAGACTTCTCAACTTGGTCAACTCCAACATTGAAGAAGACATGGTGAAAGTTCTTTTCCAGTTCTTTGACCCCCTACACCACTGTTTCACATTCCCTGATTATCAACTAGAACCTACTTTGGAGGAATTTTCTCAACTCCTGAGGATTCCTATTCTTCATCAACTACCCTACAACGGTACAGAAAAAGAACCAAAGCCTGAAGATGTTGCTCAAGCCTTACACTTACAACCATCTGATATCAAAGGACATTGGGAAACCAGAAGTGGTGTCAAGGGTTTCTTGGCAAAGTTTCTGTTTGAGAAGGCACAAGACTGCTGGAATTCTCTAGATCTACAAGCTTTTGAAGAGATTGTGGCACTCCTCATCTATGGGTTGGTCTTGTTCCCAAACCCTGATCAGCTTATAGATGTGAACGCTGTCAAGATTTTCATATCTCAGAATCCTGTGCCTACATTGCTTGTGGACATCCTACACTTATTTTACACACGAACAATGAGGAAAAGAGGTGTTCTCGTGTGCTGTACTCCTCTTCTGGAAAGGTGGTTTATTTCTCACCTTCCCCAAACAGTTTTGAAGAATGGGCAAGGTTTAAGGTGGTCACAACGGTTGATGACTCTCACACATTCTGATGTTCATTGGTGTTCTCGATCTAGAGAAAATGTCATCATCATTGATCGTTTTGGGGAATTCCCTCATGTCCCACTACTTGGCATTAGGGTAGGCATCACCTACAACCCCTGTTTAGCTCTAAGGTAGTTTGGATATGCCCGGAGAGATGGCCCTCATGATATGTTGATTCCTGACCTAGTTTTTGACTTCGACAATGATGCGCAAGGACTTCGACAAAGGTTTATCCGAGCTTAGAGGATGCCCAACAAAGTGGATAGTAAGACACTGGGGCACAAGAATTCCATCCCCCTTCAGCCTTATCTCAAGTGGGTTCGAACCCGCGCCCAGAATCTTATGATGCCATACCCCCACATTCTCCCTGTGATCAAAGAGCATGTTATGGAAGGAGAGGTTCCATACACCCTCCTACATCCAGACATGCCAACATCATTGGAAGAATTACAAAAGAGTTGGATCCAGCTCAAGGAAGAACGGAATACTTTTGAAGCCAGCTTCTATGCAAGTGAGAAGAAGGTTTTGGAGCTTACTCGCAGACTTCATGAAGAGGAAACTCTCAACACTTACATCGCACCAAAGAGGATGCGCAATGTCTTTTTACATTAAGAATTTTGTAATATTTTGCCCATGGGGAATTTATGCACTAACAAATTTCTTCTTAATATGACGTGTGTTCTTTTTGTTTGCAACAAATTTGAATTTCTGAATCCTTGAATGCATTACATGAATAACATATCATTCATCATATGCATAAACAGGTCTTTACACCAGGTTTCCTTATCTTTCTGCTGTTTATTTCAGCAAGATGGATTTGGAGCAGACGGTTAAGGATCTACAAGCACAGAATTCGCAATTCCAGCAACTCCTCATGACCTTAGCAAAGGGTCAAGAGGACCTTAAAGCACTGTTGGAGAAAGATAAAGAGAAAAAGAAGAAAAGGACTGGTATGGCCACTATGGGAAGAAGGTTTGAAAACCAGGCTAGAAAGGTTCTCGAGTTCCCCTCGACGTCTGATGAAGGGGTTAGTAAAGGAAAAGGAGCTGCGATGCCTTCTGAATCTGAAGTTGAAGAGGAAGAAGAGGAAGAGGATGAAGATTACTTCGAACAGCAATACCCCCTGGCGGATGATAAGTATAAAAATCTTGAGGATCGATTGGCAGCCATGGAGTTGCAAAGGGTACCTGGTTTAGATTTCGAAGAACTAGGGTTGGTCACTGGGATCGTCATTCCTCCCAAGTTCAAAGTACCTACATTTGCTAAGTATGACGGTCTGTCGTGTTCGAAGATGCATTTGAGATCCTACGTCAGAAAGATCCAACCTCACTCTTCTGATAAGGATCTTTGGGTCCACTTTTTTCAAGATAGTTTGTCAGGCACGCAATTGGACTAGTTCTATTAACTTGAGAGATCTGAGGTTCATAACTGGGAAGATTTAGCTGCTGCTTTCTACCGAAAATATCAATACAATGCAGATTTAGCGCCTACTCGTACTCAACTACAGAGTATGGGTATGGCTTCTAATGAGGGATTTAAAGAGTATGCCCAGAAGTGGCAGGATTTGGATGGAAGGGTGCAGCCACCATTGTTGGATAGAGAGCTGGTTGACATGTTTTTAGGGACTCTGTCAGGTCCATTCTTCAATCATTTAATCGGGAGTTCATCTGCAGGATTCACCGAATTAATTCTGATCGGTGAAAGGGTCGAAGCTGGCATTAAAAGTGGTAAAATTCAGAAAGATGCCTCCACTTCCACTGCTATTAAGAAGACCTTCCCAGGTAAAAAGGAAGTTTCTGCTGTTCACAACCAGAGAAATCAAGGAAGAATGGAGCGCCGACCAACGGTAGGGGCTGTGATGATCCAAAGCTCTTCAACCGATCAACCTCGAAACAATCAACCAAGAGCAAATCAGCAAAGGGTAGAAAGGCCACAACGGCAATTCACCCGAATCAATATGACACCAGCTCAAGTCCTCCCTCATCTGTTAAAGCTGAACCTTACCAACTTGAAAGAAGCACCGAAAAACCCTAATACCTCTTCTCCTTATTATCATTCCAATGCAAAATATGCATACCACTCTGACAGTGTAGGGCATGATACCAACAACTGTTGGGCTCTTAAAAACAAAATCCAAGACTTGATAGATGCCAAGGAGGTAGAATTCGATACGCCCGAAAATCCGAATGTGATTTCTGCCCCAATGCCCAAGCACGGTCATAATGTTCATGCCATTTTGGAAGATCTTCATGTTACCACTGTTGATGACCTTTTGACTCTGTTATCAGTAATTAAAGTGAATTTGATGAAAGTCGGGATATTCTCAGGATGTGGAAAAGACTGTTACTTTTGTTCAAACTTGTAAGCTCACTGTTGAAATTAGGCATCCAACGCCTGATAGATACCCAAGAGATCATCTTTCAAAAGACTCATGTTGATACTATCACTCATGTTACTCCTGCTACCTTTGTTACTCCTATCAATGACATTGCCATAATAACCATCTCCGACAATCTTCCCAAGACCTGCAAAAGGCCTGTCAAGATTACGCCTGATCCTAAGTTTGTGCCGCTAAAAATCACCATGTCGGGGCCTGTCCCGTACAAATCTAACAAGACGATACCATGGAATTACAGAGGAGAAATCTTCTACCATGGTGTCAAACAGATTGAATCAGTCCAAGAGAATTCCGATGATGAAACCCCTTATATAGGGAATATTGCGAGAACAAGCAAGATAACTTGCAGCGAAAGGATCTTCTCTCCGGAGATTGCTCCTCCACGGGAAGTCTTCGGACCCTCGAGAGTTTCTATACCTATCAAGCCATCTGTGCAAAGCCCGGTAATTGAGGAATTGGATGCTCCCGAAGCTAGACCCTCTGTTGATACTACCGATAAGGGTAAGGGGATAATAGAAGCGCCTGTCAGGACGAAGGCTCAGACTGTGGTAATCCCTGAGACCACCCAGAAAGAGATGGAAGAAGTCTTAAATATAATCAAGTAGAGCGACTACGATGTCGTGGAGCAGCTAGGGCAGACCCCTTCCAAAATCTCTATGCTAGCTCTCCTACTCTGCTCTGAGGCTCATGCTAAGGCCTTAATCAAATTTCTAAAGACGGCACACATGCCTCAAGAAACTTCTGTTGACCAGTTTCAAGAGTGCATGGCTAGCCTTACTGTCGATAATGGTCTTGGTTTTTCTGATGTTGATTTGACCCCCAAGGGAAGGAAGCACAACGACGCGCTGCATGTCTCGGTATAATGCAGAAGGACCATACTTGCCCATGTTCTAGTTGACACCGGTTCATCTTTAAATGTGCTACCGAAGAAGGCGTTGGACAGATTGGACTGTGAAGGTTTGACCCTAAAGCCCAGTAACATCGTTGTTAGAGCCTTCGACGGTTCTAAGAGGATGGTTCACGGAGAAGTGGACATTCCAATCAAAGTGGGCACAAAATTTTCAACTCTACCTTTTTTGTGATGGACATCCGTCCTTCATATTCATGCTTGTTGGGAAGGCCGTGGATCCACAATGTTGGGGCAGTCACTTCCTCTCTGCACCAAATGCTAAAATATCCAGTTTAGGGTAAGATTATAACGGTGCACGGTGAGGAAGAGTACATGATAAGTCACCTCAACTCCTTCCGCTATGTGGAGTTAGATGGCGAATTCATAGAAACGCCTTTCCAACATTTTGAAGAGGTTTCTCCCGAAGTCGCAGTTGCAAAGACAATGACTGATGTGCCTATCATTTCCAAGCCTGTATCTAGGATGGCATCCCTCAAAGATGCGGAGGCCGTAATCAAAGAAGGAAGGAGTACAGTGTGGGGGCAACTGTCTGATTTTCCTCACAAGGCGGATAAGTTCGGACTAGGTTTTACTGCTGCTGGCTAGAAAGCTGTGCGTCGCTCCCGGGCTGGAGGACCACCCTTAAAAATCACTCACCATGGAATTAATGCCTTAGAAGATGATGATGAAGAAGACAACTTTGAAGATTGGATCTTTCCAACCGTCGAAGGAGGATTAAGCAACTGGGAAGCGAAAGACTTTGTTCCCATCACTTTCATCAACCAGTAATTTATCTTTGAACAATTTCCTATTTTGGTCTGTAATAATTAAACAATTCGTACACTATTTTCACCTTATGCCTTACCCGGGGCATATAGGTCTATTTGTAAGGGCTTGATTTCTTCATTATCATATGCCATTTTTAAGTGAATCATTGGATGTTTTCATCTATTAACTATTGTGTTCACTTTCTTTCATTTTACATTTTGTTTTGTTTAAGGACGGTTATCCCTTACACACACCCACACTCACAAAATGTAGGTACCCATCCACTCCGGATTCCATGGGTGACTATTCTTCTTTAGCCTTCGGTGACTCTAAAAATTTGGTCAATCAGGCCGAGTACGAAGGTGATGAAGACTGTGAAGTGCCTGGAGAGTTAGCCAGACTTTTGCAACAAGAAGAGAGGGATATTCTGCCCCATGAAGAGTTGCTAGAGACCATCAACTTGGGAACAGAGGAAGACAAGGAAGAGGTTAAGGTGGGTGCCAACCTGGAACAAAGTGTCAAAGAGCGCTTAGTGCAATTGTTGAATGAATATGATGAGATCTTTGCCTGGTCCTATGAAGACATGTTGGGACTAGATACAAATATCGTGGTTCACCGTCTCCCTACAAGAGAAGACTGTCCACCGATCAAACAAAAGGTATGCCAAATGAGGCTCGACATGTCTGAAAAGATCAAAGCTGAGGTGATGAAGCAATTCAATGCTGGTTTTCTGGCTGTTACTTCCTATCCGTAATGGGTTGCTAACATTGTGCCCGTGCCTAAGAAGGACGGCAAAGTCAGAATGTGTGTGGACTATCGGGACTTAAATAGGGCTAGCCCTAAAGATGATTTTCCACTACCACACATTGACATCTTGGTTGACAACACAGCTCAACACAAGGTATTTTCCTTCATGGATGGATTCTCGGGATACAACCAGATCAAAATGGCCCCCGAAGACATGGAGAAGACTACTTTTGTCACGCAGTGTGGTACCTTCTGCTATAAAGTGATGCCATTCGGACTGAAGAATGTCGGGGCAACCTATCAGCGAGCCATGGTAGCTTTGTTTCATGACATGATACATCATGAGATCGAAGTCTACGTAGACGACATGATATCCTGTTCACGGACAGAAGAAGAACACCTCGATCATCTGCAAAAGCTGTTTGTCAGATTGAAGGAGTATAAGCTCAGACTGAACCCTAGCAAGTGAACTTTCGGAGTCAGGTCCAGTAAACTTTTGGGATTCATCGTCAGTAACAAAGGCATTGAGGTTGATCCTGCTAAAGTCAAATATATACAAGAAATGCCTGCCCCCCTCACCGAAAAGGAGGTCAGAGGTTTGTCTGGGACGCTTAAACTATATTGCAAGGTTCATCTCTCACCTGACATCTACCTGTGAACCAATCTTCAAGCTGTTGAAGAAAGATCAGGTGGTTGAATGGAATAATGACTGTCAAGTTTCTTTTGATAAGATCAACGAGTATTTGCTGGAACCTCCTATCTTGATGCCACCCGTCGAAGGAAGGCCTTTAATCATGTATCTGACTGTTTTGGATAACTCAATGGGGTGCATACTGGGCCAACATGACGAGTCTGGCCGAAAAGAGCATGCCGTTTATTACCTTAGCAAAAACTTTACCGACTGTGAGACTCACTACTCACTGCTCGAGAAAACTTGTTGCGCTTTGGTATGGGTTGCTCGCCGGCTAAGGCAGTATATGTTGACACATACCACTTTGTTGATTTCCAAGATGGATCCGATCAAGTATATCTTCGAGAAGCCTGTTTATCTGGAAGAATCGCTAGATGGCAAATAATCCTGACAGAATATGAAATCTAGTACACAACCCAAAAAGCTATAAAGGGGAGTGTACTAGCTGACCATCTAGCTCATCAAGCCGTCGAAGATTACCAATCTATGAGATTCTACTTCCCTGACGAGGACATTATGACATTGGACAACATTGAAGGTAACAGACCATATGACGGACCTGAACAAGGATCCCGATGGACCCTGTACTTTGATGGTGCTTCAAATGCACTTGGCAACGGCATCGGTGCGGTACTTATTTCTCCGGAAGGTTGCCATACACCCTTCACTGTTAGACTCTGCTTTAGCTGCACCAACAACATGGCCGAATATGAAGCTTGTATCTTTGGTCTCAAGGCTGCTATTGACTTGGGAAACAAATCTTTGGTCGTATTTAGGGACTCGGCTTTGGTTATCAGTCAAATCAAAGGAGAGTGGGACACTAAACATCCTAACCTTATCCCATACAAAGAACATGTCTTAACATTGTTGCCTCATTTCGAGCAGATTACCTTTGAGCACTTCTTGCGAGAAGAAAATCAGCTAGCGGATGCCCTGGCTATAATGTCTTCCATGTTTAAACTCAACTGGGATAATGAGGCTCCCCAAATCACCATCGAGCGAATGGACGAGCCTGCACACTGTTATGAGATTAATACTGAAGAAGTAGTGGAACAACCCTGGTTTCATGAAATCAAAAGGTATCTCCAGACTCGAGAATACCCTGAAGGAGCTTCAGTCAATGACAAAAAGTTCTTAAGGAGATTTGCTGCCAAGTTCTTCCTAAGCAATGGTATCTTATATAAGCGCAACCATGATTGTGTTCTACTTCATTGTGTGGACAAAGGTGAAGCTGAGCTAATCATGACTGAAATACATAGTGGCACATTTGGCACCCACTTGAGCGGACATACGATGGCTACGAAGATTCTAAGGGCAGGCTACTACTGGTCTACCATGGAAGCTGACTGTCATCAGTATGCTCGTACTTGTCACAAATGCCAAGTCTATGCTGACAAGGTACACATTCCTCCAGTTCCTCTCAACGTTCTAACAGCTCCTTGGTCATTCGCGATGTGGGGGATCGACATGATTGGAGAGATCAAGCCTACGGCATCCAATGGACATCGCTTCATCTTGGTCGCTATTGATTATTTTACCAAGTGGGTCGAAGCAGCTTCCTACGCCTCCGTTACAAAGAATGTGGTTGCCCGCTTCATCAAGCAGAATCTCATATGCCGGTATGGTATCCCCGACAGGATCATCACGAACAACGGTACAAACCTGAATAACACTGTGATCACCGCTCTGTGCGAGAAGTTCAAGATTCAACATCACAATTCATCTCCCTATCGGCCAAAGATGAAAGGTGTTGTTGAAGCCGTGAACAAAAATATCAAGAAGATCATTCAAAAGATGACAGTCACCTACAAGGACTGGCATGAGATGTTACCGTTTTCTCTGCACGGATATCATACCATGGCACATACTTCAACAGGGGCAACCCCCTTTTCTTTGGTATATGGCATGGAAGCTGTTTTACCTATGGAAGTTCAGATTCCTTCCTTAAGGATTATGAAGGATACTGGTTTGAGTGAAGACGATTGGATTCAGACCCGGCTTGATCAACTTAACTTGATCGACAAGAAGCGACTTACTGTTGTTTGTCATGGTCAAACGTATCAAAAACGGATGATCAAGGCTTTCAACAAGAAAGTCATACGTCAGGTATATCAAGTAGGAGATCTTGTAATCAAGCGGATCATCTTGCCGCAAAGTGATCCCAGGGGCAAGTGGACTCTTACTTATGAAGGACCATTTGTGATCAAGAACATCTTTTCTTGTGGGGAAATGATTTTGACCACCATGGACGGCGACGACTTGCCGCACCCTGCGAACGCAGACATAGTCAAAGGATACTACGCATAAAACAACCTGACAAGTTGAAAACCCGAAAGGGCGACTTGGGCAAAAATGGGCATCCCGGTGAATCGAAAACCCGAAAGGGCAGTTCAGGCGAAAATTAGGGATAAATAAAAAAATCTGTACACCCGGCAAGTTGAAAACCCGAAAGGGCGACTTGGGCAAAAAAGGGTTTCCCGGTGGACTGAAAACCCGAAAGGGCGGTGTTGTACCCCAAAATTTGCCCTCCCATTTCATCAACATTTCTCATCACAAGACTCTTGGAACTCAAGATCAAGCTAAGGTTTGCTCTGCTCAAGACACCTCCTTGCACTGTTGACCTAAATTAGGGTTTGAGTTTGCACAGGGATGTTTTGACCTACAATGCCCAAAGTGACTTTCATACTTCATGTTGGACTCACAAGTTTGTCCATACCAAGTTTCAAGCATTGATTCAAATTTTTGCCCAGTCAATTGGACAGTTGACCTAGAAATCAGCTGTATTGGGGAAAAAGTCAATTGTGGCTAATTGACAGTCAAATCTCATTAAATTTGACCCACATCAACATTATGAACTCATATGAACCATTTGATCAAGTCTGGATCACAATTCCACAAGAAATTTGATCAGATCACCAAAAGGGCAAAATGGTCATTTTTAGGGTTTTGACTGTACAAAGGCAATTTTTGATTGTACAAAGGCAATTTTTGACTGTTTGACCTAGCCAATGGAAAATCAAGCTTAACCATGGACTCAAGGACTCAATGACATCATCTTGACCTATTCAACAAGTTCAAAAGATCTCAAATGCATAGGATTGACAGATGAACTTTTCAGTCAACTGATCAAAATTTGACTGTACACTGAAAAGTCAAACTTTGACTTTTTGGTCAAAATCAAGTGCCAAGGGTCATTTTTCATCAAGACATGTCAAATTATGAAACTTGTTCATCAAGAAACCCAAAATTGCAAATTAAGGTTTAAAATGGAAAATTTTCATAACTTAGAAATTTTCTAAGTTATAAAATTTTCTTATTTTTTCCTAACTTTGTCCCATTTTTTCACCAAGATGAAAATGGATTCAAACAAAACTTACAACATGAAAGTTGTAGTCTATCATAAAGTCTACAACTTTTATTCACAAAGTTTTCTCAAAAGAAGCTTGGATCTCAAGTTATGATTTTTGGAACAAGGGTACCTAAAACTTTTAACTTAGAGAAATTTTTCCCTAGTTTAGGCAGGATTTTGACCCATCTTCTTGGCCATTTTTCACATAGTTACACTTGGAGTCTTAAGTTGCATTTCAAATATGGATTATAGTACATGTTGCAAGCTTTACAAATTGTCTAAGAACTCCTCAAACACCTTTGTGGTTAGGGAGAATCGAATGCTTGAAGTTGGCAAAAACTCATTTTGTAACCATGGCCAATACATGTTCATACCACTTGCCAAATCTGACCAAACTAGCTTAGTACATAATTACAGGCCTCTAAACCAATTTACACTCAAAAATTTAATGCAAATACATTGTATTTTGTTGTTATTCTGATCAAGAGGGCATTGTACAATGAACATTTCCATTTTGAGCATAAAGGTCATACTTCCATTTTCATAAAGGCCACTTTATGTCAAATTGCATTTTCTTGAGCCTTGGACTTTTTTTCCTTACAGAAAACAAGTCCCCTAATCTCAGGCATAGTACTCCAACTTGAGCATGCTTGTAACTAGCCTATACAGGCCCTAGGTTGGTCACCTCACATCTTTGCTTTCAAAACAAGTCAAATGGCAAAAAAAGCTCATAACTTGCACATCTGGTATATTGAACTCAAGCAAAGTTTTGAAAGAAGTTACATACATCCTTGCAAGCCAGAAACACGAGCCCTTGACCTCTCAAACCTCCTCATACTCAAAAACCACATTTTCTTGCAAAACAGGGCCAGTTCTGCAAATCATAAGCCACCATCAAATCCCCTCGTACATTTTGTCCCAAATCACTTCAAACATATTCCAAAAAATATACCTAAGTTGTCCAGACCATTCACAAGTTGTTGTAACTCCATTAACACACATCGCCATTTTTTTTGGAAGCATTGCAGGTTGAGTTCTGTAGCACGATTCAGACCACTTCAAAACAAACTAAGCATTGGGAAAGGTTCAGGGGACATCAAGCAAGCTCAAAAGAACCTCAAGCCTCATTGGAAGTTGCTACATTGTCCAACTCAAACTCAACTGAAACAGGTATTTCATGAACTTCTATCTCTCTATTTAGGAACATTTAGACTTAGGTTTATGAATGAAAAATGTTGTATTCATTGCCCTGAAACCATACATGTGCTTAGTTTTCATATATATTAATCATGCTAGGAGAATTTCATCCATGAACTTTCTGAAAAAACTAGGTTGGAAATTAGGGCCAGAGAAATTCTCTCTGGTCTTTGAGAGTTAGCTTAAGTTTTTTATATGGTTAGATTCATGATTTGATGATCTACAAGTTTTAGGTTTTGAGTTTTGTCAAAAGATCACAAATACAGGAGATACAGGTTTGTGTAGCAAGCGCGCGTTTTTCAAATTTCTGTTGGACTGAGGAAGAAGATGAAGTAGTTGGGTTGGGCCTGCCTACTTCCTGCTTTTGACACCCCCATTTTCAGTTTCACACCCCCTGGCCCATTTCTTGTATATTTATTATTTTTGCATTTTTATTTCATTTCTGATTTTATAATTTTATTTCCAAACATAAAAAATGCCAAAAAAATATTTTCATAAATTTTTATATTTATTTGGTATTTATTTTAATTATTTCTAACATTAATATATTTAAATACTTTATATTATTTTGTTTAAACTTAAAAATAATGTAAAAAATACTTTTATTTTCATTTATTATTTTTATTCACATTTGAAAATATTTACTTGAAATATATACATTTTTGTAAATAATTTATTTTATTTTGTACACACTTAATGTACTTAATATATATATATATATATATATATATATATATATATATATATATATATATATATATATATATATATATATATATATATATATATATATATATATATATATATATATATATATATATATATATATATATATATATATATATATATATATATATATATATATATATATATATATATATATATATATTCTTTATTTTATTAAAAGCATAGAATAAAAAACATAAAAATAATACATTTTATTTTCATTAATATTTTATACTAAAAAATACTTTTTTTTCAATATACCTTTATTTTTGTAAATATTGATACATTTTTGTATATAAATAATAAATAATACTATTTCTTTAGAGAATTAGGGTTTACCCTAAAAAAATAATAAAAATTAACTTTTTATTTATTTCTTTACATTTCTTTCCATTGAAAATACTTTACATACATAAAAATAAAATAAAAACCTTTTTGCATAATACATTTTATTTAATATTTATTTATTGTATTTATTTAAATATTGTATATTTAAATATTATGCCTTGCAAATTCAATTTGGTTGTAATAATTTAGGGTTTAATTTCTTGCAAAATAATCCCCTATTCAAATTTGTACCCCCCTCCCTATATCATGTTGTAATAGTGTAGAATTTAAATTCTTGCACCTTTAAGCTTTCAATTATACCATGATTAGAGAATTAGGGTTTGTATGCAAAATCAAATTAACAAATAGTTTGACCTAATCAAAGACAAAAATGCATGAAAAAATAAACACAATGCACACTTGCACCCTTAGGGTTACAATCCACTTGTTGCCTTCAAAAATGGGCCATGGTATGCATGTCAAGTACTTTGGCAAAACAAAAAAAAAGATCATAGTCCCTCGATGACGCTATCTGAGTTGCCTAAACAAAAATGATCAAGTCCCTCAAGAAAATTGCCAAAGATACTTGACACAATTGTTATCATGGTCTATACGATGACTCGCGCCTGTCCCGTTTAACATCCTAACACAACGTTGTTCACCAAATACAATGGTGAAACAACAATGTTGAAAGGGTTAAAAACATAAGAAAGATCTTTGAGTAAAATATGGTAGATAACTCTTAGTTACTTGATCAAAAACTTGCAAAACATCCTTGCTATTTTCAAAATACACTTCACCACACAATTTTAAAACCCTACTTTCAAACATTGAAAACTTTTCAAAAGACAAAAAACACCTTTGTATACATTCAAACAAGAATCATTACAAAGGTTGCCACAATGATGGCCTCTTTTCAAAACATCTTTCAAAATCACACACAAAGCACCATTTCAAACAATTGAAAAGCACCATTTCAAACAATTGAAAAGCAAAGCAAGTGATCTAAACAAGTAACTAAGAGCCCATGGATAACCATGGATAGAAAGGGTGCTAATACCTTCCCTTTCTATAATCTACTCCCCGAACCCAAGAAAACATCTCAAAGGTCTTTCCTGTGCTTTTTGACCTTTCCTTAGGATAAAATAAAAAGTCGGTGGCGACTCTTGCTAAACTGAAACATTTGCGAACATGAACGCAAAAACTCAAGTCAGTTCTCCCACCGTATCACAGGCGGTCCAGGCAAAAGTTAGAGAATTAAAGCGTATGACTATGTCTCGTTGGATCACTTTAAGGACAATCTCTTCACCAACAAGCTCCAAGCTTCTGATCAATCCAATCATCCGCGGACGAAGCAACGAATGGACAAGATACTCAGAGTGGTGAAGGCTATAACATAATGGGAACCCCATGGAATTGTTACACATAGCCATCTTTCTTTTTGTATAAATTTTTTCTCAATTTTTCGACAACATTCTATTACTAGGATGTTTGTCTCCTTTGTATAAAGATACTTACAAAAGTTAATACAAAGATACTTCAAAGTGCAGAAATTTGCTTGCCTTTCTTTTTCTTTTTTACACTTATGTTTTATTTGAAAACGTCCAATGGTTTGTTAAATAGGCATGTGCATTTGAATATAACCATTGCTTACAAATAAAATGAAATGAGAAAGGATAATTACTGGTAGGTCGAAAGTATAGGAAAACATCTTTAGGCTATTCTAGAAGAAATCCCCTGCAGTATGTCATTCAGATCCTCAACAAAGCTAAAACCTTGAAGTATATATCCCCAGCGGAGTTAAGTTTCAAAATTCCCATCAGGGTTAAGTCTCTAAACTCCCGATCCCCAGTGGAGCCCAAAAACCTTGAACTACAGACCCTTAGCAAAGATGAAACCTTCTTCCCCAGCGGAGTCAAATTTCCAACTATTCATCCCCAGCGGAGCCAGAGTATTCTAAACTTTCTTCCCCAGCGGAGCCCGAATAATCTAAACTTTCATCACTAGCAGAGTTCTCCAAAAAAAGAGGAATCCCCAGTAGATTGGCATACAACCCAAACTCCTGATTTCCCCGGCAAAATAATCATTCTCCCCACAGAGTTTATTTCCCAACAGAACGAAGATTCTGGTTACCGTTTCTCCATTTGAAACCTCCCAGGTTTCAATTCCCTAGTAGAGGTCGTCGGATTTTTCCTCATTTCCCCAGGAAAGTCATGAAGGATTCTCATTCCTCGCAGAAGTTGTCAAAGCTCTTGTTAATCCCCACAAGCCACCAAGGATTTACAATCCCCAGCAGTGGTCCCATGATTTCTTTTTCTCAACAATCAAAGATTTTTGGAATCCCCAGCATCGGTCAAAGATTTACTTTCTCCGGTAGCACTCAAAGATTTCATTACCTTCAGTTATCAAGGATTTATTTTACTCAAGCGAGACAGCTAATCAGCTTACATGCACATCCATTACATTCATATAATCATAAACATTGATCATATTTTATTGCATCATGTATATCATGCAGCATAACTTTGTGCTTTAGCTAACATTCTACCCTTTTCAGGATAAGATTAAAAAGCTATCGTTAACAACTATTCAGAGATTTCAGATATAGTATGGATACACCCCCAGACACAGCGGTCATTCTATTACTCATTCAAAGTTTCAAGTCAAGATATAGTATGGATACACCCCAGACGCAGCGGTTATTCTATTACTTATTCAGACTTCAGCAATCAGATACAGACTAGATACACTCCAGACGCGGTGGCCATTCTATTTCTCATTCAGATTCAACTATCAACTTCAAGTTCGGATACACTCTAGACACGGAAGTCATTCTGTTACTTGTCCGGATCCCAGTTACAGTACGGATACACTCCAAACACGGAAGTCATTCTGCTACTCATACATATCTCAACTTCAGATACAATCCAGATATGCTCCAGACACGGTTGCCATTCTGTCACTCATTCAGAAGTTATCCCCAGCACATAGATGCTCCATACACAGATGTTTCTCTGTCGCCCATGCGGGATTCAGATACAATACAGATACACTCCAAACACGGCAGTCATTCTGATATTCATTCAAGAATCAAAAGCAGTTACAGCTCGGATACGCTCCAGACACGAGTGCCATTCCCTTGCTCATACAAACCAAGTCCCCAAATACAACTCAGATACGTTCCAAATATGGATACCATTCTAACGTTCATTCTCCTGATTTTCAACAAACAAAGTTTTGGATGGCATCTCTAAGCCCATATTCAGCAAGATTCTACCATCTCCAAATGGCATCTTTAAGCCCATTCCCTCAGCTACACTTTTGGCGGGTGCAAATTTACGGGCACTCTAGTGTCCAATCCTCTTTTACCTTCGAGTCACGAAAGGCAAACTTGCCAATCTAACTCTTCAGGTTCAAGAAGATTGAACAGGGGCAACTGTTGTACCCCAAAATTTTCCCTCTCATTCTATCAACATTTCTCATCACAAGGCTTTTGGAACTTAGGATCAAGCTAGGGTTTGCTCTGCTCAAGACATCTCCTTGCACTGATGACCTAAATTAGGGTTTGAGTTTGCATAGGGATTCTTGGACTTTCAATGCTCAAAGTGACTTTCATACTTCATGTTGGACTCATAAGTTTGTCCATACCAAGTTTCAAGCCTTGAATCAAATTTTTGCCCAGTCAATTGGACAATTGACCTAGAAATCAACTGTATTGGGGAAAAAGTCAACTGTGGCCAATTTACAGTCAAACCTCATGAATTTTGACCCACATCAACATTATGAACTCATCTGAACCATTTGATCAAGTTTGGACCATAATTCCACAAGAAATTTGATCAGATCACCAAAAGGGCAAAATGGTCATTTTTAGGGTTTTGATTGTACAAAGGCAATTTCTGACTTTTTGACCTAACCAATGGCAAATTAAGCTCAACCATGGACTCAAGGACTCAATGGAATCACCTTTACCTATTCAACAAGTTCAAAATATCTCAAATGCATGGGATTGACAGATGAATTTTTCAGTCAACTGATCAGAATTTGACTGTACACTGAAAAGTCAAACTTTGACTTTTTGGTCAAAAACAAGTGCCAAGGGTCATTTTTCATCAAGATGTGTCAAATTATGAAACTTGTTCATCAAGAAACCCAAAATTACAAATTAGGGTTTGAAATTGAAAATTTTCATAACTTAGAAATTTTCTAAGTTATGAAATTTTCTTAATTTTTCATAACTTTGCCCCATATTTTCACCATGATGCAAATGGATTCAAACAAAACTTACAACATGAAAGTTGTAGTCCTCCACAAAGTATACAACTTTGATTCACAAAATTTTCTCAAAATAAGCTTAGATCTCAAGTTATGATTTTTGGAACAAGGGTCCCTAAAACTTTTAACTTAGAGAAATTTTGCCCTAGTTTAGACAGGATTTTAACCTATCTTCTTGGCCATTTTTCACATAGTTACACTTGGATTATCAAGTTTCATTTCAAAGATGGATTATAGAGCATGTTTCAAGCTTTCCAAATTGTCTAAGAACTCCTCAAACACATTTGTGGTTAGGGAGAATCGAATGCTTGAAGTTGGCAAAAACTCACTTTGTATCCATGGCAAATTCATGTTCACTCAAGTGGCATTTTCAAACCAGCATGTCTTTTACTAGTTTGCAGGCCTCTAAACCATTTCACACTCCTTAATTAAATGCAAATCCATCAGTCTAAGCATTTGTTTTGGCCATTTGGGCATTATACACAAAACTAAGCCCTAAGTAGAAAAAGGCACATTTCCATTTTTGCAAAAGTGTGCTTTATGTCAAACCATGATCTTTGAGCATAGGGCCAAGATCTCAGAAGCCAAATAAAATCCACAAATTGCAGGGACCAAGAGGATTGTATGCAGCATATTTGATGGCTTGTACAGGCCTGTAATCACAACTTCCCTTTCTTACTTCAAAAACAAGCAACTTGTCAAAATCCTCACAATTTAAAAACCAGCCATTGTGAACTTACACAAACATTTCAAACAACTTTCACACAACCCTTTGAGCAAGATACACGAGTGTTTGAGCCCCCTAAGCACCTCATAGCCAGAAATCACACTTCTTTGGTAAAACAGGGCAAGTGCCGCAACTTGAGTGCCATAGCTCATTTGGCTCGTGCATTTTGCCCCTTTTTGCTTCAAACACCTTCCATTCAACTCACTCAAGCTATCCCAAACCTCCATTGCCAACTGTAACTCCATTTACAGTGTTCATCATTTTCATTTCAAGCTTGTGCAGGTTGAGTTCTATAAGTTGATTCAGGGACATTCAAGGCAAGCTAGCTATTGGAAAAGATCAAGTGAAGTTCAGGCAAGCTACTAGACACCTCAAAACTTGTTGAGAAGCACTGCATTGTCCTACACGAATCCAACTGAAACAGGTTTTTCTTCACTTCTTATCTCTCTATTTAGGAACATTTAGCCTTAGGTTTGTGAATAAAAAAATGTAGTATTCAATGCCATGAAGCTGTACATAAGCTCAGTTTTCATTTATATTAAGTGTGCTAGGAGAATTTCATCCATGAACATGCTGAAAAAACTAGGTCAGATTTTAGGGCCAGAGAAATTCTCTCTGGTCTTTGAGAGTTAGGATTAGTTGTTTATATGGTTGGAATCGTCTTGAAATTCTCTACAAGTTTGATGTTGTGTGTTTTTGCAAAAGATCGCGTATACAAGATCTAGCATTTGAACCAGGCGCGCGCGCGTTTTATAGTCTGGAGGAAGAAGATGAAGTTGGCTTGGACTGGGCTTGGCCTGGCTTGCTTCTAACACCCCTCTTTTCATTTTTACACCCTCTGGCCCAATTTCTTGAATAATTACATTTTTGCATTTTTGTTTTCATTTTTGATTTTGTTTATTTATTTCCAAATATAAAAAATGCCTAAAAAATATTTTCATAATTTTTTACATTTATTTAGCATTTTATTTCAATTTTTTTAATATAGAAAATATTTTAAATACTTTTGTATTATTTACTTAAACTTGAAAATAATATGTAAATTATACTTTTATTTTTATTTCTTATTTTTATTCACACTGAAAATATTATTTAAAATATAATTTATTTTTGTACATATTTTATTTTATATTATACATATTTAATATATATATATATATATATATATATATATATATATATATATATATATATATATATATATATATATATATATATATATATATATATATATATATATATATATATATATATATATATATATATATATATATATATATATACTTTTCTTTTATTAAATACTTAGAATAAAAATACAAAAATATTACATTTTTATTTTTATTATTATTTATACTAAAAAATACCCTTTTTTAAGTATATTTAATTTTTACACATGATAATATATTTTTTGTATATAAATAATGTATAGTACTTATTTTTAAAGAAATTAGGGTTTACCCTTAAACCAAATAAAATTAATCTTTTTTTATTTATTTCCTTATACTTTTTTTTTACATTGAAAATACTTTTACATACATAAACAAATTAAAATCTTTTTGCATAATACATATTATTTAATATTTATTTATTTTGTTCGTTTAAATATTGTACATTTAAATATTTATGCATTGTGATTCAATTTGGATGTAATAGTAAACTAGGGTTTATATTTCTTGTCAAATACATTCAAAATTGTATCCCCATCCCCCATAATCATGTTGTAATAGCTTAGAACTTTAAATTATCGCATTTTACGCTTTCAATTATGCCATGATTAGAGAATTAGGGTTTGTATGCAAAAATCCAAATTAACAAATAGCTTGACCTAATCAAAGACAAAAATGCATGAAAATCAAACACAATGCACACTTGCACCCCTAGGGTTACAATCCACTTGTTGCCTTAAAAAATGGGTCATGGTATGCATGTTGGGCACTTTGGCAAAACAAAAACAAAACAAGAGATCATAGTCCCTCGATGATGCTATCTTGGTTTCATGCATTTTTGTACACATGATAATATATTTTTTGTATATAAATAATGTATAGTACTTATTTTTAAAGAAATTAGGGTTTACCCTTAAACCAAATAAAATTAATCTTTTTTATTTATTTCCTTATACTTTTTTTTACATTGAAAATACTTTTACATACATAAACAAATTAAAATCTTTTTGCATAATACATATTATTTAATATTTATTTATTTTGTTCATTTAAATATTGTACATTTAAATATTTATGCATTGTGATTCAATTTGGATGTAATAGTAAACTAGGGTTTATATTTTTTGTCAAATACCCCCCATTCAAAATTGTATCCCCATCCCCCATAATCATGTTGTAATAGCTTAGAACTTTAAATTCTCGCATTTTACGCTTTCAATTATGCCATGATTAGAGAATTAGGGTTTGTATGCAAAAATCCAAATTAACAAATAGCTTGACCTAATCAAAGACAAAAATGCATGAAAATCAAACACAATGCACACTTGCACCCCTAGGGTTACAATCCACTTGTTGCCTTAAAAAATGGGTCATGGTATGCATGTTGGGCACTTTGGCAAAACAAAAACAAAACAAAAGATCATAGTCCCTCGATGATGCTATCTTGGTTTCCTAAACAAAAATGATCAAGTCCCTCAAGAAAATTGCCAAAGATATTTAACACAATTGCTATCATGGTCTATACGATGACCCGTGCATGTCCCGTTTAACAACCTAACATAAGGTTGTTCACCAAATGCAATGGTGAAACAACATTGTCAAAAGGGTTAAAAACATAAGAAAGATCTTTGAGTAAAATAGGGTAGATAGCTCTTAGTTACTTGATCAAAAAGCTTGCAAAAACATCCTTGCTATTTTCAAACACACTTTACAACACAATTTCAAAAAATTTCCCAAATCAAACTTTCAAACATTGAAATCTTTTCAAAAGACAAAAATCCCTTTGTATACATTCAAACAAGAATCATTACAAAGGTTGCCACAATGATGGCCTCTTTTTAAAACATCTTTCAAAACCACGCACAAAGCACCATTTCAAATAATTGAAAAGCACCATTTCAAACAATTGGAAAAGCAAATCAAGTGATCTAAACAAGTAACTAAGAGCACATGGATAACCATGGATGAAAAGGGTGCTTGCACCTTCCCTTTTCATAATCTACTCCTCGAACCCAAGAAAACATCTCAAAGGTCTTTCCTATGCTTTTCGACCTTTCGTTAGGATAAAATAAAAAGTCGGTGGCGACTCTTGCTAAACCGAAACATTTGCAAACACAAACGCAAAACCTCAAGTCAGTTCTCCCACCGTATCACACTCACTAACCATTTCAAGGATTTAGAAATTTATCATTGTTTTTGTTTTGTAGGACATGAATTCCCTCCGAAGAAACACCATTTGAATCAGCTTTGTAAAAGCACATCCTCAACTTCAAGAGCTAGCCTCAAGAGTGCCCGAGGATTCTCCTTTTACCAAGAAATATGGTCGACTCCTCAGTTTGGCTACATCCAACTTCCAAGAAGAGATGATGTGTGTACTATTCCAATTCTTTGATTCTGTACATCATTGTTTCACTTTCCCGGACTATCAATTGGTACCTACACTGGAAGAGTTTTCTCTAATCTTAGGGGTGCATGTGCTTGATCAAATACCGTTCACCGGTCTAGAAGGGATTCCAAAACCTGAAGTCATCACTGAAGCTTTGCATATGAAGAGGGCCGACATCATAACCAATTGGGAGACAAGAAGTGGGGTTAAAGTCTTTCTAGCTAAGTTTTTATTGGAAAAGGCTCGTTCATTCTGGGACGACATGGATTTCCAAGCTTTCGAAGACGTCCTGGCTCTTCTCATTTATGGTTTGGTTCTGTTTCCCAATTCATACCAATTCATAGACGTTAACGCCATCAAAGTCTTTCTCTCTTGCAATCCTATACCTACCTTACTAGGAGATATATTGCATTGCCTTTATACCCGCACCATGAAGAAAAGAGGTACTCTTTTGTGTTGTATCCCCTTACTCGCTAAGTGGTTCACTTCACACCTGCCTCAGTCAGCACTGAAGAACGAGCAAAGACTTACTTGGTCTCAAAGGATGATGTCTCTCACCCACTCTGATATTCATTGGTGTTCAAGATCCTTGGAAAATATCTCTATCATTGACCGCTGTGGGGAGTTCCTTAACGTACCTCTACTTGGTATTAGGGGATGTATCACCTACAACCCATGCTTAGCTCTTTTACAATTTGGGTATGCCCGACGAGACGGCCCTCATGAGATGCTCATCCAAGGTCTGGTGTTCGACTACGACAAAGAAGACCAAGGTTACCACCAGAGGTTTACACGTGCTTGGGGAATGGTGAACAAGGTGGACAGTAGGACTTTGGGACATAAAAACTCTATCCCTCTTGAGCCTTACCTTAATTGGGTACGGGCTCGTACCCAAAGTCTCTTGATGCCTTACCCTCCCATCCTTCCCGTCATCATTGAGCCTATTATTGAAGGAGACGTCCCATACACCGTTCTTCATCCCGACATGCCTACCTCTCTCGAAGACCTGCAGAAAGCTTGGGTTAAGTTGAAGGAAGGTTCTGGAGCTCACCAAACTGCTTCATGAAGAGAAAAACCTAAATACCTACATTGCTCCAAAGAGGATGCGTTCATTCTTTTTGTCTTAGAAGTTCGGTTGTATTTTGTTTCTTTCATTGTAAGCCCAAGGAGGCATGATGTATTCAAACTTGGATTTTTAATATGACGTGTGTTCCTTTTTGGTTTGAACAAATTTAAATCTCTAATTTCCTTGGAATCATTTTCATATTGCATCTTCATTCATCATAACATAAACAGGTCTTTTGCAATGAGTTTCCTCATCTCTCTACTGTTTATTTTAGTAAGATAGATCTCGAACAGACAGTCAAAGATCTTCAAGTTCAAAATACGCAATTTCAATAGTTACTCATGACCCTAGCCAAGGGGCAGGAAGAGTTGAAGACTCTGTTAGCTGAAGAAAGAAAGAAGAAAGCAAAGAAGGTCACTGGGGTTTTGAACATGGGGAGAAGGTTTCAGGGACAGACTAGAAGAACCTTGAATTTTGCAACTACTTCTGGGGAAGGAGAAGGGAAAGGAAAAGAAACAGCGGTTCCGTCAGAATCTGAAGAGGAAGAAGAGGAAGACTACTCTGAGGAACAGTATCCTCCAACTGATGATAAGTACAGACATCTTGAAGAGCGTTTGAGTGCTATGGAAATATAAAAGGTGTCAGGTCTATACTTTGAAGAATTGGGACTAGTGTCGGGAATTGTGATCCCACCGAAGTTCAATGTGCCATTGTTTGCAAAATATGATGGGGTGCCATGTCCCAAGATGCACCTCCGATCTTATGTGAGGAAGATCCAGCCGCACTCCGCTGATAAAGACTTGTGGGTGCATTTTTTCCAAGATAGCCTATCTGGAACACAACTCAATTGGTTTTACCAATTGAAAAGGGCCAACGTCCACAACTGGGAAGATCTTGCCGCAGCTTTCTATAAGCAATACCAATATAATGCAGATTTGGCGCCTACCCGTACTCAACTTTAGAGTATGGCCATGGCTTCCAATGAGGGTTTCAAGGATTACACGCAGAAGTGGAGGTATTTAGCTGGGAGTGTTCAACCCCCTCTGTCTGAAAGGGAGTTGGTGGATATGTTCTTAGGCACTCTATCGGGCCCTTTCTTCAACCATTTGATTGGGAGCTCATATGCGGGATTTACTGAGTTAATGCTGACCGGAGAGAGGGTGGAAGCTGGCATAAAAAGTGGAAAGATTCAGAAGGATTCATCTGCCTCTACAGCTGTAAGAAAGCCTTTCATTAGGAAGAAGGAAGTATTTGTTGTTTATCCATAAAGGAACCAAGGGAGAGCCGAACGCTGACCAATGGTAGGGGTTGTTATGATCCCAAAGCCTACATCTGATCAACCAAGGAGTAATCAACCGAGGGTGGAAAGGCCAGTCCAGCAATTCACCAGAATCAATATGACTCTAGCCCAGGTTTTACCACATCTTTTGAAATCCAATTTGACAACTCTGAAGCAAGCTCCAAAGAACCCCAACATAGCGTCCCCTCATTATCACCCAAATGTCTGTTACGCATATCATTCTGAAAGTCTGGGTCATGACACTAATAACTGTTAGGCCCTGAAAAACAAAATTCAAGACCTTATATAAGCAAAAGAGATTGAGTTTGATGCGCCCGAGAAGCCAATCGTCATTTCTGCTCCTATGCCTAGACATGGCCATAACACCAATGCTATCGAAGAAGATTTGTTTGTTACCATAATTGATGAACTCTTGACTCCACTCCTAATCATTAAGATAAACTTGTTGAAAGTCGGTGTATTCCCGGGTTGTAATGAAGACTTCCATCTCTGCTTATCCTCACCAACTGTTTGCCCTTCGTTGAAAACAGGCATTCAACGCTTGATAGACAACAAAGAGATTATGTTTGAAAGTACTCATGTTTTACCTGTTCCTGTTGAAGATGTTTCAATCATAACCATCTCCGCAAATTCTTCCAGGGTCCCCAAAAGACCCGTTAGAATTACATCAGTTCCAAAAACTACTCCTCTTATAATCACAATGCCCGGGCCAGTCCCGTATGAGTCAGACAAAACTGTGTCGTGGAATTACGGTGGAGACATCTACTACCATGGCATCAAACAAGATGGGCTGGCTGCCGAAGAGATAAGCTCCGAAGAAGAAAACTTCGACATTAGTAATGTTGCCGGAACCAGTAAGATTACCCGAAGCGGTAGAATCTTCTCTCCAGAAATTTCCCCCCCAAAGGCAGTTTTTAGACCCGTGGCTGCTCCGAAAGTTACCTCCGTACCAATAATCATATCTGCAAGTGCTCCTATTTACAAAGATGACACAACCCCTATTTTTATCCCTACCAACACTCCTACTGCTGAAACTCGAGGAAAAAGTATTCAAGAAGAGCATGTCTGGACGAAGGCTCAACCACTGACTATCCCCGAAACCTCTAAGAAGGAAATGGAGGAGATCCTGAGAATAATAAAGAGGAGCGACTACGACATAGTTGAAAAGTTGTGGAAAACTCCCTCTGAAATCTCCATGTTGGCATTATTGTTGTGCTCCGAGGCACATGCGAAAGCCCTGGTGAAGTTCCTAAAGACAGCCCATGTGCCTCAAGAGACGTCTGCTGACCAATTTCAAGATTATGTGGCCAGTTTGATGGTGGATAATGGTCTAGGCTTATCGGATGCTAATCTGACACCAAGGGGAAGGAATCACAACGAGGCATTGCATGTCTCTGTGGAATATAGAGGAACAACTCTGGCCCATGTCTTGGTGGACACTAGATCATCTTTGAATGTTTTACTGAAGAAAGCTCTCGACAGATTAGACTGCGAAGGACTGACGTTGAAACCCAGTAACATAGTCGTGAGAGCGTTTGATGGCTCAAAGAGGATGGTGCATGGGGAGGTGGATATCCCCATAAAAGTTGGGACTCAAACTTTTAACGCAACCTTCTATGTAATGGACATCTGCCCCTCTTACTCCTGTCTTCTAGGACGATCGTGGATCCATAATGTCGGTGTTGTCACCTCTACAATATACCAGATGCTGAAATATCCGGTCCAGGGAAAGATTATCACTGTCCACGGAGAGGAAGAGTATATGATTAGCCACCTCAATTCTTTCCGATATGTGGAATTGGATGGCGAGTTTATTCAAACTCCTTTTCAACATTTTGAAGAGGTCCCCCAAGAGGTAGCAGTGATCAAGACTGCGTCCCACATTCCTAAGATTACAAGACCTCCTCTCCAGATGTCATCTTTGAAGGACGCCAAGGCAGTAGTAGAGGAGGGTGGATGCACCATATGGGGGTAACTTCCGGATATTCCGCATAAATCTAACAAGTTTGGTTTAGGGTTCACTTCAAGTGCTTAGAAGGCTGTGCGCCGTGCCCGTGCTGGAGGGCCACCCTTGAAGATTAGCAACCGAGAGGTCAACACGGTGGAAGATAGTGAAGAGGATTGCAGCTTGGAGGATTGGATCTTTCCTACTATCAACGGAGGACTTCGCAATTGGGAAGCCAGAGACTTTGTCCCAATAACTTTCATCTCTCAGTAATTTATCTTTACATTTTTGTTGGACTTGTAATATTCATAAACAATTCGCACATTTAAAACCTTGTGTCTTGCCCGAGGCACAATGGTCCATTTGTAAGGGTTTTTATTTCATCTTCATATGACATTCAATGAATCATGGACGTTTTTCACATACAAACTTTTGTGCTCATTGTTTTTCTTTTACATTTTATTTTCTAAGGATGGTTATACCCTTACACACACCCACATTCACAAATGCAGGTACCCCTCCATTCCGGATCCCATGGGTAACGATATTGCTATGACCTTTTATGACTCTGAGGATCTAATCTACCAAGCCGAAGACGAAGATGAGGAAGATTGTGAAATACCGAGGGAACTGACCAGACTACTACAACAAGAGGAAAGAGCCATTCAGCCTCACGAGGAACCTGTGGATACAATCAATCTGGGTACCGAGGAGGATAAAAAAGAGGTCAAGGTGGGTGCCAATATGGATCCCAGTGTCAAGGAGCTTCTGATTTAGCTGTTGCGTGATTATGTTGAGATCTTTGCTTGGTCCTATGAAGACATGCCAGGACTTGATACGGACATCGTAGTACATCGTCTCCCTATAAGAGAGGAATGTCCACCAGTAAAACAAAAAGTTTGCCGCATGAGACCTGATATGTCAGAGAAGATCAAAGCTGAAGTCATGAAACAATTTAATGTTGGATTCTTGGTTGTCACTTCCTATCCCCAATGGGTTGCCAACATTGTTCCCGTGCCTAAAAAGGACGGGAAAGTACGAATGTGCATGGACTATAGATATTTGAATAGGGCCAGCCCTAAAGATGATTTTCCACTCCCCCACATAGATATCCTAGTTGACAATACGGCCCAGCATAAAGTGTTTTCCTTCATGGACAGATTCTCAGGTTACAACCAAATCAAAATGGCACTTGAGGACATGGAGAAAACTACATTTGTCACACAGTGGGGCACATTCTGCTACAAAGTGATGCCATTCGGACTGAAGAATGCTGGGGCAACCTATCAGCGTGCCATGGTAGCTTTGTTTCATGACATGATACATCATGAAATAGAGGTCTACGTAGACGATATGATAGCCCGATCACAAACTGAAGAAGAGAATCTTGATCACCTGCAAAAGTTGTTTGAGAGATTGAAGGAGTACAAGCTGAGGTTGAATCCAAACAAGTGCACATTCGGAGTACGGTCCGGTAAACTTTTAGGTTTTGTCATCAGTAACAAAGGCATTGAGGTTGATCCTACCAAGGTTAAAGCAATACAAGAAATTCCTGCTCCTTATACTGAGAAGGAAGTCAGAGGATTCTTGGGACGCCTGAACTATATTTCCAAATTCATTTCTCACCTAACGGCTACCTGTGAGCCAATCTTCAAACTATTGAAGAAAGATCAAGTAGTCAGATGGAACGATGACTGCCAGGTTGCTTTTGACAAGATCAAGGAGTACTTACAAGAGCCTCTTGTTTTGATGCCACCAGTCGAGGGAAGACCGCTGATCATGTATCTGACCATTTTAGAGAACTCAATGGGGTGTGTATTGGGGCAGCATGACGAGTCTGGCCGAAAAGAGCACGCTATTTACTACCTGAGCAAAAAGTTTATCGACTGTGAAACCAGATATTCACTGCTCGAGAAAACTTACTATGCTCTGGCATGGGCTGCTCGCCGGCTAAGACAGTATGTGCTGACTCATACTACCTTGTTGATATCTAAGATGGATCCGATAAAATACATCTTTGAGAAGCCTGCTCTTTCAGGGAGAATAGCTAGATGGCAGATGATCCTAACAGAATATGATATACAGTATACTACCCAAAAAGCTATAAAGGGTAGTGTGCTAGCTGATCATCTTGCTCATCAAGCTGTAGAAGATTATCAATCCATGAAGTTCGAATTCCCGGATGAAGACATCATGACATTAGACAACTGTGAAGAAATCAGGCCATATGACGGACCTGAACAAGGATCCCGATGGACCCTGTTCTTTGATGGGGCATCCAATGCACTTGGTAATGGTATCGGTGATGTACTCATATCTCCGGAAGGGTGTCATACTCCCTTTACCGCCAGACTTTGCTTCAACTATACGAACAACATGGCGGAATACGAAGCATGCATCTTTGGTCTCAGAGCTGCCATAGACTTGGGAATCAAATCTTTAGTTGTGTTTGGAGATTCAGCTTTGGTCATCAGTCAGATCAAATGGGAATGGGACACTAAGCACCCAAATCTTATCCCTTACAAAGAACATGTTTTGACATTGCTACCATATTTTGAGAAGATTACCTTCGAGCATTTCCCGCAAGAAGAAAATCAGCTAGCAGATGCTCTAGCCACAATGTCATCTATGTTTAAACTTAATTGGGATAACGAGGCTCCCCAGATCACCATCGAACGAATGGATGAACCAGCACACTGTCACAAGATTAATACTGAAGAGGTAGTGGACCAGCCTTGGTTTCATGAAGTCAAGAGGTATCTCGAGGCTCGAGAATATCTAGAAGGAGCTTCAATCAATGATAAGAAGTTCTTAAGGAGATTTTCTGCTAAGTTCTTCCTTAGTAATGGCATCCTGTACAAACGTAATCACGACTCCATTCTGTTTAGGTGTGTGGATAAGGTTGAAGCGAAAAAGATCATGGCTGAATTACATGAAGGTACTTTTGGCACTCACTCCAGTGGGCATATGATGGCGAAGAAAATACTACGGGCAGGCTATTATTGGTCTACCATGGAAGTAGACTGCTATCAACACTCTCAGACCTATCATAAGTGTCAAATTTATGCTGACAAGGTGCATGTACCTTCGGTTCCTCTGAATGTCTTGACAGCTCCTTGGCCCTTTTCTATATGGGGAATAGATATGATTGGGGAAATCAAGCCGACAAACTCCAATGAACACCGCTTAATCCTAGTGGCCATTGACTATTTTACAAAGTGGGTCGAGGCAGCTTCCTTCGCTTCCGTCACCAAGAACGTTGTTGCCCGTTTCATCAAGCAAAATCTCATTTTCCGGTACGGTATCCCCAAAAGGATCATCACTGACAATGGTACAAATATCAACAACACTATGATCACCGCCTTGTGCGAGCAATTCAAAATTCAGCATCTTAATTCTTCTCCCTATCGGCCAAAGATGAATGGTGTTGTCGAAGTTGCAAATAAAAACATTAAGAAGATCATACAGAAAATGATAGTCACATACAAAGACTGGCATGAGATGTTACCATTCGCTCTCCACAGGTACCGTACCACGGCTCGCACATCAACCGGGGCAACACCCTATTCTTTGGTTTACGGCATGGAGGTTGTCTTGCCTATTGAGGTTCAGATCCCCTCTCTGAGAATTATGAAGGATGCAGGGTTGAATGAAAATGATTGGATCTAGACTCGACTTGATCAACTGAACTTAATTGATGAAAATAGACTTACTGTTGTTTGCCATGGTCAGATGTATCAAAAATGGATGATCAAAGCTTTCAACAAGAAAGTCAGGCGCCAAGTATATCAAGTTGGGGATCTAGTGATCAAACGTATCATCTTGTCACAAAGTAATCCCAGGGGTAAATGGACTCTTACCTATGAAGGACCATTTGTAATCAAGAATATATTCTCCAGTGGGGCGATGATCTTGACCACCATGGATGGCGACGACCTGCCACACCCTGCGAATGTGGACATAGTCAAAGGATACTACGCATAAGAGACCCGCTAGGTTGACACACCTAGGCAAAAAAAGGGCATCCCGGCGAACCAAAAAGGTTCGGGCAAAAATTAGGGATAAAATAAATAAAAAACTGTACACCCTGCAAGTTGAAAATCTGAAAGGGCGACTTGGGCAAAAAAGGGTTTCCCGGTGGACTGAAAACCCTAAAGGGCGGTCCATGCAAAAGTTAGGGAATTAAAGCGTATGATTATGTCCCGTCGGATCACTTACGGACAACCTTTGACCTCCACTGACAAACTCGGAGTTTCTGATCAATTCAATCATCTTCGTATAAAGCAATAAATAGACAAGATATTCGGAGATATAAAGGGTATAGAAGAATAGGAACCCCATGGGATTATTACACATAGCTATCTTTCTTTGTATAAATTTTTCTTGTTTTATGACACTGTTCTCTTACTAGAATGTTTGTCTCCTTTGTACAAAATACTTATTCAAAGTCAATACAAAGATATCTCTTTAAAAATACAAAAAAAAACTATTTCTCTTTTTCTTTACTCTTGTGTTTTGTTTGCAAAAAACGTCTAATGATTCATTGATGAACATATGCATTTGAACATAATTATTGTTTACAAATAAACAAAATGAGAAAGACAATTATTAATAGGTTGAAAGGACAGGAAAACGTCTCTAGGCTATTCCATGAGTAATCCCCACGGTACGTCATTTAAATCCCCAGCGGAACAAACTTCAAATTATTAATCTCCAGTAGAAATCATCAAATTTCTCAGGATTCCCCGAGCAGATCTTACAAGCAGTACATGGCATTACCCTCACAACAGAATTTACTTCTCTCAACAAGAGTTCGTCAGTACTTCAACTTCAAAACATGGAAATTCAACATATCCTCAGCAGCATTCAAGGATTTATTTTCCTTGATCAAACAGCAAATCAGCTTACATGCGCATACATTGCATCCACATATCATAAAAACTGATAAAACAACTACATTGCATCATACATTTCATGCAATATAACTTTGTTTCAGCTAACATTTTACCCTTTTCAGGATAAGATTAACAACTACCATTAACAATATGCAATCTTGATACAGTTCAGATATGCTCCAGACACAAATGTCATTTTGATACTCATTCAGATGCAACTTCTTGATACAATTCAGATACGCTCCAGACACAGATGCCATTCTGATACTCATTCAGATGTAACTTTTAGATACAGTTCAGATACGCTCCAGACACAAATGCCATTCTGATACTCATTCAGATGCAACTCTCAGATACAGTTCAGATACGCTACAGATACGGATGACATCCTGATACTCATTCAAATTCAACTCTCAGATACAATTCAAATACGCTCCAGACACGGATATTGTTCTGATACTCATTCAGATTCAACTTTCAGATACAGTTCAGATACGCTCCAGACACGGACGCTATTCTGATGCTCATTCTTTCAACTTACAAATTACAACACAAACAATCATATTTGGATGGCATCTTTAAGCCCATCTCCTACAACTTTCTACCACCTCTCCAAATGGAATCTCCAAGCCCATTTGCTCTACCGTCACATCACTGAGTGCAAATTTCTGGGCACTCTAGTGTTCAATCATCTTCCATCTTCGAGTCACGAATGGCAAAACATGCCAATCTAACTCTTCAGGCTTAAGAAGATTGAACAGGGGCAGTTGTTGTACCCCAAAATTTGCCCTCTCATTTCTCAAGATATTTCCTATAAAGATCTTCAATGCCTCAAGTTTGCACAAGTATCGACTAGGTCAAACAATTTTCCCAACACTGATACCTCAAATTAGGGTTTGGGTTTGTACAAAGGCAGTTGGATTGATAATGTTTTGAATGACTTTCATGAATCATTATGGACCCTCAGGATTATTTTTGTCAAGTTTCAAGTTTGGGATCACAATTTTCCAAGAAAGTCATTCAAATTACCAAAAGGGGCAAAATGGGCGAAATTAGGGTTTTGATTGAAAAATGACCGAACTTTGATTTTTTTACCTAATAACTGGCTTATTGGTTGGAAGCATGATCTCAAGGATCCGAGCACGTCATTTTGACCTAATTTCATATTTCAATTCATCTCCTGAGATCAGTGGATTGATAGATAAATTCAGTCAACTGGTGAGAAAAATCAACTGTACACTAAAAAGTCAAACTTTGACTTTTTTTTACCAAAGTTGAGTCCCAAAAATCATATTTCATTAAGACATCCAAAATATGAAATTTGATCATCAAAAATCAAGAGAATCAAAGATCCAACTTTGCAAGACTTTGAAATTTTTCTAAGTATTTTCTATACTTGGTTAATTTCATTTGCGTCATGACATTTTTACTACAATTCCAAATAATTCAAAATGATGCAAGTAATTCAAGTTATTACAAAGTGACATTTTTGCAAGTTTACAAATCCTAAACTTTGTATTGCTTGGACTTTTTTCCTTTGATTCAAAACCTTGCCACAATGCTTTGTCCTTGATACAATATGCATAAATTGCTCCACAAACCAAACTTGTTTCATACTACAAACTATGTTGTCCAATTTATTGCTGAACAAAAATGATATGTTACTTCTATACTTTGCCACGACACTCCAAACCTTTGCTCATTTGCTGTCTTACAAAATCTTGTGCCATGCTGCACCATAAACCTGTCACAAAACCTGCATTGTTGTCCTATACAATCCAAAATATGTCCACAAAACCAGTCAAAAACTGCTCTATGCAGTCTGCCCCAAGCCTGCATCATAACAGCCCCAAAATTACACCAAAATGGAAAAGGAAATTTGTGTGCAGAAAGTATCAAAGCAGTAATCAAAAATAATTCAAAATAACCTATGTGGTTTCCCCCCTAAACCACAGTCAAGGGTCTACAAAAGGGGAATGTCTCATAAGATTTTAGAGGTTGGAATTTTTGGAGAGAAAAAGAGAACTTTTTTTAAACTCTGCTCATTCATAAAACCCAGCTCATTTCATAAAAAAACTGAGTTCATCCATAAAAACTTTGCTCATCTTCAACTCTGTTTCCACTCACAAAAACAGAAAAATCCTCAATCCATTGTTGTACAACCTTGCAAACTTTCCCCTAAACCAACTACCCAAACACATCATATACATCACATGGAGATTGTTCTAACATAAGAACAGTTTCTGTAACACCTTTATCATCACCTTCCAAGCATAAACAAAAACAGTGATTTACACCTTTGACTGGGTTGGAGCGATTCTGGAACTTGGTCACACAGAGCAAGGATTGGAGTAGCTCTAAAGAGGAGTTCGGTCATTCATCACTTTACATCCGGAGATATCCATACATATTCCAAAGTTTCGCTTCAAGAGTTATATCTTTTCTTCAAACTGTAATATCTTTTTCCATACAACATTTGTTGTTTGTGTCCAAAAGATATGTAAAAGATAAGTCAAAAAAAGGGAAAACTCAACAAAAAGAGCATGACAGGGGCTGATACGGGTGCCCGTGTCACCTGACACGACCGTGTCAGCTCCTCTGTTGAAAAAAATCTCACAAAAATCCAGGTCAGGGGCTGACACGGGTGCCCGTGTCCCAGGACACGGCCGTGTCAGCCATACTAGAATTTTACGCTAACAAAAATGCAGGTCAGGAGCTGACACGGGTGCCCGTGTCACTGGACACGGCCCGTGTCATTTTAGCTGGTATAGAAAAGGAAAAGAGGCACATGGAACATTACAGAAGCTGACACGGGTGCCCGTGTCAGACCAGACAGCATAAATTTTGATTTTCTTTTAATTTTTTGCTTTTATTTTCATTCAATTTGGTTGTAGTAATTAGGAATTTTATTTTTTGCAACCCCCACTAATACACTTGTATACCCCATACCTCAAAAAGCATGTAATAGCGTAGGACCTCTATTTTCCGAATTTTTGCTTTCATAAATGTTAGTAATTAGAGTGTATGGCAAGATAAAACCAACAAGTAGACCACCGTAATCAAAGACTAAACGCATGCAATCAAATACACCATTCACACATGCACCTCTAGGGTAATCTCGCTTTATTGCCTCAGAAAACAATCATGTCCCTCGAATAGGGGACGCTTTAGCAAAGACCATTCGATAAAATATCATAGTCCCTCGATGACCGTCGATGTTGCCTTCGGTAAACGATCTAGTCCCTAAAACGACATTGCTAAAACGTCCCATAAGTTGCCTTTTATGACTATTCAAACATCTCGCGTTCGTCCCTTCACATCCAATGATGAGGCTTCTTACCAAATCAATGGTAAGATATCCATATCTAAAGGAGAAGGAAAAGCACGTTTAAGACCTTTCCAATAGGTAGATTCGCTCCTAGTTACTCGCTTGCTCACGACAAAAACATTTTTACACATCAACACTTCCATTTCTAAAACATTTAAAAAAGATAAAACATTTTATATATGTTCTTATAGAGAAGAGAACCATTGCAAAATATCTTTCCAAAAACCACTTTCCAAAACACAATCCACAAACACTTCTTTGAACTATCTTTCGAAACAAAACTTTGTATGCGTTCTTATAGAAACGAGAACCATTACAAAGATATTTTCAAAACACTTTCAAAACCCACATCACAAAGCACATTCAAAAAAAAGCAAGTTGATCTAGCAAGTAACTAAGAGCCCATGGAAAACCATGGATGAAAAGGGTGCTAATACCTTCCCTTTTCATAATCTACCCCCCGAACTCAAAAACATCTCTAAAGGTCTTTCCTGTGCTTTTTCACCTTTCCTTTTGGATAAAAGAAAAGTCGGTGGAGACTCTTGCTAAACTGAAACATTTGTGAACACAAACGCAAAACCTCAAGTCAGTTCTCCCACCGTATCACACATGCTCACCTTGTTCTCCCGCTTCATGGCGAAGTTCGTGCAACACGCACTTCCATTTTTCAAACTCTTACGCAAAGAGGCGGCGTTCGAGTGGACCGAGGAATGTGAGAAAGCCCTCTTCCACCTCAAACAAGCCCTTTCACAACCTCCCGTTCTATCACGACTAGAGAATGCAGAAACTTTATTCCTTTGCTTGGTCGTCTCAACCGAAGCCGTAAGTGCGGCCCTCGTCCGCGAGACACCAGACAGGCAAAAGCCAATATACTTTACCAAAAAAGTGTTACCAGGCCCCGATGTCAGATATCAATAAATAAAAAAAGTGGCTCTTTCCCTCATCAACGCGGACACGAGACTCATATATTACTTCATAGCTGACACAGTTATCGCGCGAGCGGATCAACCCATCAGGAAAATTCTAGGTCGACCAGAAATGTCCGGTCGAATGCTAAAGTGGTCTCTAGAGCTGTCAGAGTTTGACATCTAATATGAGAGCAGGAAATCCCTTAAATCCCAAGCGTTGGACGGCTTTATTGTATATATGACCACCCATTAGCTCCCTATAGGAGGATATCACAAGTGGACCATCTTTGTTGATGGAGCTTCCAGCTCGATAAGAAGCGGAGAAGGCATCCTCTTTGAGAACTAAGAAGGCGTTGTGGTAGAACATTCACTCACCCTGTCATTTCCCATGTCGAATAACTAGGCCGAGTACGAAGCCTTACTCGCGGACTGAGACTGGAAGAAGACCTAGGCGCCCTTGAAGTACAAATCTTCACGGACTCCTAACTCGTCGCCTACCCAGTACAAGGAGAGTACCAAGCACAAAATGATAGCCTCATCGAATACCTAAACCTGGTCAAAGAGAGGATGAAGAGATTTTATCGGGCAGAAATCAAACATGTGCCCCACGAGCATAACACCCAGGCCGATGTACTTTCAAAGCTCCCGAGCACGAAAAAGAAAGGTGGGAACAAGTCTCTCATCCAGGAGACCCTTTCTTGCCCAAGCATTGAAAGGCCTATTGCATTCCCAGTGGTGAATGCCATCGGGGATAGTACATGTTGGATGACCCCAATATTCAATTATCTTAGTAAGGGAGAGTTACCTGTTGACCCAAAAGAGGTCAATGCAACCAAATGTCGAGCCTGCTCTTACGTAGTGGTCGAGCAGAAGCTGTATAGACAGGGATTCTCAATCCCACTCCTGAAATGCGTCGAGGAGTCTAAAGTCCTTGAGATCTTACAGGAAATCCACGAAGGAATCAACGCCCAACACCTGAGCGAGAGATCTCTGGCACAGAAGGTACTGCGAGCAGGGTATTATTGGATGACCATACAGCAGGACACGAAGGAGCACATTAAAAAATGCGACAGATGTCAATGACACACAGAAATGCAACTAGCGCCTGCACACGAGCTCAAAATATTGTCGTCCCCACGGTCGTTCGCCTGGTGGGGGATGGACATCCTAGGGCCTTTCACCAAAGGATCATACCAAAATAAATTTCTGATTGTGGTTGTCGACTATTTCACAAAATGGATAGAGGCCGAAGCCCTCGCCAAAATCGCATCACATAATATTCTCCATTTATACAAGAGAAACGTGCTCGCCCGATTTGGCATACCATAAGCGCTCGTCACCGACAATGGGACGTAGTTCACCGACCAGAGCTTCCAATATTTCATCACCAAGCTCGGCACCAAAAAACACTTCACGTCCGCCGAACACCCTTAAACAAACGGGAAAGTTGAGGCTACGAACAAAGTCATCTTACGAGGACTCAAGTGCAGGTTGGGTGAAACCAAAAAGAGATGGGTCGAAGAGTTGCACAACATGCTTTAGGCTTACAAGACGACACCACACTCGAAGACCGGGGAAACCCCGTTCTGACTAACCTATGGTACCGAAGTTGTCATCCCTGTGGAAATCATGGAGCCATCTAGATGAACTGAATTCCCTCTCGACGCGGAACTAAATGACGAGGCCCTCGGGGAAGAGCTCGACTTGGTCAAAGAGATCTGATCGGGGTCGTCTCTTCGTGAAGCCACACTGAAGTAGCAGATAACTCTGTATCATGTCGCCAAAGTCATAAAACATGAATTCTAGGTCGGCAGCCTAGTCCTGCGGAGAAATCAGAAAGATACTCGTGAAGGAAAGTTGGCCGCCAACTGGGAAGGACTTTATCGTGTCCAAGGGATGGAGGGAAATGGGGCCTACTACCTCGAACACCTAAGTGGAGAACCATTACCTCGACTATGGAACACTATAAAGTTGAAATGATATTACAGCCAAGTCCCAAATAAACGTAGGGACCTAGAAGTCAACATGCCCTCTCCGACAAACAATGGGGCTGGCTCGACCATAGAAGCATGTTAAGGTACGAACATAGCCTCCAACCAGTAACAAAAGGCGGGTTTTCACTTATTGGACAGACGGAACCTCAACCCAACGGGGACACCTCGACCGAGCTCCGCCATCGAAGTACCAGACAGGCAGAACACCCAGCTCACAATGGGGAAATTCATGTTGTGAAGCCAAGGCCCTGACCCTGACCTTGGCTTTGTCCACGCGGACCTCAAATCTTCCTCCTCGACACATAATCACACATGTTGACTACAACTAAGGTTGAGCATAATTTCCACACCATAAAATAAACATGTCAAGCACAACGACAAATAACATCTAACATGCAATAAATAGGAAAAACAAAGGCATTCAGAGAATACGACCACGAAGGCCGATGTTGTCCAGATATTACAAAATCAATGGCACGCAGGCCCAAACAAAAGATAGTCGGGCAAAGCCCCCTGTCAAAGTTTTACAAAAAATATGGGCACACATGCCTCCAGTCTAATGATTACAAAATTACGGACACGCAGGCCCGAACAAAATTAAAAAAATGCCAAGAAAACATCAATCACTTCTCAGAGTACCCTCTTCAGTCTCTAACTCGAGATATTTGGGAGGAGGAACTACTTTACCATCAACCACCTGAGACAAAACTCCAGTGCCTTCAGTGTTAAGCTCTGGATTCAGCAAGGCCAGCTAAGCCATCACGGTCTCAAAGCCGTCAGAAACCGCGTCCATGCAGCCTGACTCAAGGATCTGGATTCTACCAACTAGTTCTGCATGAGTCTTCAAGATGGCGACTACCTTAGGCTTATCTTCCGCAGGAAGCATGACAACCTTTGAATCGATGACCTCTTTCTCCAGATTTTGCTTGTCTAGCAGCAATGAGTCCCTCTCCTTGGATACTTTGGACGCTTTCTCCTTCTTATTTATTAGTTTGTCATCCTGCGCCCGAAACTTTACCTCGCTCTTCTCGAGGATGGTCTTTAGCTTCTCCTCCTTCTTTAGGAGAGTTATTTTCTCCGACTCCAGCTTGTTCACCATGGAAGAAGAACTGGCCCCCTCATCTGCGAGGACCACAATCATCTCCATGACCTTTATTAGACAAACTATGCTCAATTCCAGGTGTTTTATTCTTCCATCCTCATCGAGTCGCCTGATAATGGCAGACTAATCATTAGACACGAACAAAGGAAATCCTTCAAAGAAATACTTCTCAATAAAGAAAGAAGGAAGCTTAAAGGCCCGAGCACACGGTTCATCCCCAATTAAATCGACAAGCTCATTTTCAGGGTTACCCCTCTTCTTCCCCGACATGGCTGCCAGCTGAATGGCGTAACGAGATCCCGACGAAGCGATAGACCCATCCTTGGTCTGCTCGAGAATAGGGCCGAGGCGAGTAGGCTGAGTGGGCTTTATTATCCTCTTGCTGCTCTTTTAATCGTGGGTCAATTTCAGCAAACATTCACAATGCTCCGCCATCTTACCTGCAAAAACAAAAACAACATGCTCGAGTTAGTACCTCTAAGAGGGCGCATACGAACAGATTAGCAATAAAAGGCAACAGGATTGTATGTGAATAGACCTAAAAGAGTTGCGACATCCCTATAAGTACGAAATTCAACGAGTGACTTGGTATTTATTGGGCAGGCCTCGAATGTAGGTTCACCATTATCGCCAAGAACATTGTCTCCCCCACGTGTCACCCACCTAAAGGGGAAGAAATTGTCGACGAATTTGTTAAGAATGTTGAAGGCCCCCTCATCCTCGTTACCTAGGCCATCGACAGAAGTATGGTAATGGCCAGGACCATGATCATAATGTTCCCTACACCAGTGGATAATAAATTTGAAGAGTGTCCCGATCTCCTCGTTCCCATCCTCATCATAACAAACCTTTTCGTCCTCATTGTGATCGGTGGATCTGGAACTGACTGTTTAACGCTGGTTCGCGAAATGTTGCGGAAGCAAGAGTCGCCACCGTCTTTTATTTTCTCCAATAAGGAAAGGACAAAAGCACAGCAAAATTCCTTATGAGATAGTTTCTCGGTTCGGGAGGTAGATTTATAGAAAGGGAAGGTGTTAGCACCCTTTCTATCCATGGTTATCCATGGGCTCTTAGATACTTACTCATTGTGTTTTCAAAATGTTTGCTTTTCAATTGTGAGTGAGTTTGAAAAAAGTTTCGTTTAAAGATTTCAGATCGACTCTTGTATCAGTCCTCAAGAGTGTTTGAAAAATTGTTTTGAAAGCTTTTTGAAAAGTGTCGGTGTGAAAAGATTTTTATTTGTTTTTGAAAGGAGCAAGTATCTATGAGTCATCTACCTACCCTAAGGAATTAGGCTGTGTAAATGTCCTTAAGGTAGTGCGATCCCACCATTGAGAGGTGGGTAGCACCACCGTTGGAGGTGTTCGGGTCAATTCGTTTGTTTAGGGACAGTGTGGTCACCAGAGCAACAGTAGGGCACCTTAGAAGCTACCCTTATGCCATTGATCCTTTTTTAATTCCGAGGCAACCGTTTCGAGGCAACTGGATCATGTCATGGACATAAGGACTTACTAAAACGTCCTATACTCGACGACCACGTTTCGAAGGCAAGGCAACAGTGAGGCGTACCCTAAGAGTGGTGTGTGAATTTGTGTGTTATTGTCATGTTAATATTATCTTGCACATGCATCATGGTGATCTACGCTTGTTTTTAATTTAGGCCATACATTCTTTCACGCAATGTTTAACAGTTTTAAGAGTGCGGAAATTTAAATACGGAAAGTAAAATCCTACGCTATTACAAGGTGCGGGTCTATACATCGCCAAATTACAAAGACCCGTTTTTAATAAAAGATGCGGAAAGTAAAACCTAGTTACTATTACATGGCTTGAGCAGTTACATAATATTCACAAGAAAATAAAATAACGTGCGAAAGGAATAAAAATAGAACGTTTGAGGGCATTGGACCCTTTTGAAATTAAAATTAAAAGCTAATTAATTATTAATTTAAAGAAAAGAAATGTTTTTTAGGTTTTTGGTATTCATGAGAGAAAGAAATTAAAATTGAAGAGAAACCCTAATTCTAAGTTGTTTTTAATTATTAATGAAAAATATTAAAGTTTAAAACCTAATTTATGCTAATTAATTATTTACATATTTATTTACAAAGATATTTAATAATCAATAGTAATAATAATGAGAAAATTATTTATTTAAGAAAAAAGTGAGAATGTTAAAAACCCTAATTTCTACATATTTTAATTTATTAAGAAAAACATTAAAGTTTTAAAACCTAATTTACTAAATTAATGGTTAAAATTTATTTACAAAAAATAATAATGAATTAAATATTAATTAAACATATTCTTAGTTTTTGATTTTCTGGTTTTATATTATGAAAATTAATTTTGGTGAATTAAATAAAACAATTAAAACAAATTAAAAGAATTAAAATTGAAAAAGAAAATAACATTGAAGAATGCAAACCAGGGGGGGTTTCAGGCCTTTTTTGGAGGTGTTTTGAAGCATTTTGGCCCATCAGAATACAAGCCCTTTTTGACTTTCAGGAATCACGTATGGAGTGGTTGACTAGTGTATATCATGGACTGCACATTCTGGCCTTCAGATTGGTCTTGAAGCCACTTGTCAGGCCAGCATATGAGTGTGCATGGTGGGCCTTGTGATGGACGCTGCATGGAAACATGTTAAGGAAAAAATTATGAAATATGAGAGGGGACCTGGGAATCGAACCCAGGTCCTAGTACCTGCAAGCCACCTCAGCCACCAACTAAGCTATTGAGCGTATTTGTTAATACAATGAAGCATAATTATTATAAAAGAAAAAGAAGCGTGAGTGGTAGAAAGCAAAAAAGCGCGCTGAATTATTTGAATGGTCCAACCATATGAAGCCACACACGCGTCTTCTTCCTTTTTCTACCTGCAATATAAACAAGTAGCGGGGGTTTTAAACCCCCACTAAACAAGACCTGTAAAAATAGCGAATAGGACATGGCCAAATATAAAAAGGGCACGAGGTCATGGTTAGCTTCGTCTTCATGTCACGAATTTAATGGTACCAGTTTGAAGGTCCAATTTTTCCATATGAAGAAACCCCTAATTCGAAGCTTCTGAAACCCTAGAAAACGTTAATGGCAAATCTCGTTTCAAGCATTATTAGGACAATTAAATGGTACCATTCGCTTCAGAGCATCAATATTAGTGTAAATCCACAAATGAAATACATGAACAATGCATTAAAAGTAAAACACGATTATGGAAAAGTTTGTGAAAAGTGTGATTCGGTTCTACCAATTCTTGGGGTATGGAGACCTGGTTTTGATTGTAATCGCTTCCTGGATGTCTTGGCAATGTATTGGAATGCTTTTGAAGCTTTGAATTATGCTCTAGGTATGAAATCAGTTTCAAGATTTTTGGCCAAAAATTGCAAATTGGTTCTCTCTTTTCTGAGCAGCTTTCGTGTGTATGAGCATTAGGTTATGTTGTCCCTTTGTACATGAAGCAAATTAGGTTAAAAAACCAAGCCCAAAGTCCATGTATTAAAGTTTTGAATATTTGATTTTGTTCATATATTTTCCAATCTTTTTGCCATGAAAATCATGCCAATTATGGAAGATTTGGCCTTGTTAATTGATGCACGGAATATTTAGCTCATAATGGACATATTTGCTGCACAAAAAAGATTTAAAACCATTGGTTAATATTTTTCTCATAATTAAATTTAATTAAATGAATTAATAAGATTAAAAATTCAAATAATTAATCAAAAATAAGAAAATACATCCCTTTGAGGTCAATGGGTCGTGCATAGCCTTTGGGTAATGATTCATGGAAGAATTTGTGGCCCATTAGCAATTTTGAAGCCTTTGAAGCAAAGTTGACTTTTCAAAATTCCCAAAAATTTCCCAACTTCTACAAGGCATATCTTGCTCAATTTTGAAGATATGATCATATTCTTGGACATTTTGGAAAGGTCTTGAAGTCCTCTAACCAATGCCTTTGGTCCCATGTCATTTTGATTTACCAATCTCAAGTTATGGTCTTTGACTTAAAGTACCTTTTTGTTGACTTTTGAAAATGAACTATAATGTTGAAATTGATAACTTTTTGTGAGAGCATTTCTTGGACTTGAAGTATGAAGATGAGTTGTAGGAAATGTCATCCTCTTCAAAATGAGCTTTAGATGGAATTTTTCTGATAAACCATGAAGAAGTTATGCCTTGGTCAATTTGCAGTTGACTTTTTCAGCTGTCCAAAAATAGAAACTTTTGCATCTTGAGACTTTTTGAGCCATGCTTTGAGAATCATGATCAAGAATTGATCAAATGATGTTTGTGGCTTCAAAATAAGATGTTGACCAAAAATTTTGACTTTTGACTGTCAAATGACCATTTTGCCCCTGCAGTTGACTATGAAGCATTTAGGGTTTTTGACTGTGCAATTTGATGCTGTGAGTCTTGAAACTTGGCATATGGATGCTTGACAATGTATGTAGGCATGTGGGACTTGATTGGACCCTTGGAAACCTCAATTTCTTTGCAAGAACCAAAACCCTAATTTTGACTGTGTTAGGAGGCAATTGGACTGTGCAACCCTTGAGAGATTTTGAAGCTTGATCTTGGCAAATCTTGAAGAATATGGGAGGGCAAATTTTGGGGTACAACACTCATCAATGACAATAGTTGGGTTGAACACCGCATCCACAACCTCTTGAGACACGGGCTGTATAATATACCATTTTTCCTTGAAGTCGTGGACAAAGTCCATGTACATCCTGAACAATCTTTTGGATTTCTTAAAAGATACCCAACTATGCATTCCTCCTCGGGACTGCCGTTGAAGGTGAAAATTATGAAGAACAAGGGAATCGTCGCTCCAATTCGAAGATACTGACAGAAGATCTCAAACACTCGTATGAAGGCAATCGCGATGGGATGCAGTTGGGAAAGCGCCAGAGATAAATGATTAAAGACGCCCATTTGGAAGTCACTAAAGGGCCTTGAGCACTATTTATAAAACTTGTGCAGAAGACGAAACGTCGTGTCAAATAATGTGTCAATTATTCGTTTCTCCGCTGCCCGCGCGTTCAGAGTCATAATGACCTTTACTCCTTAGGCCATCATTTTAACCTAAAGGCTACGCCACATGGCCTGCAAAGTCATTGTCCTACAAACTATCCATCTCCACGCGAGTCGAGGAGCACATGGATTCTCCCTACAAACATGCCCTAGCTTCTATCCAAACAACTACCACACCAGAACGACCCTGTCGCTCGACAAAGTAAGGGACCCCGGCGAGCTACACTCGTCAGATTGGCAAGTTGCTCTTAATTTATAGCTCCTCTCCTCAGGAGCAATGACTTGGGGGGATCTTGTTATGGACTATGCCCACACTTAGCCCAAACATCATACAAGACCCAATCCAACTATACTGCAGGAGAAGACCAGCAGAAGTGAATATGCCCTTGACCATGTAGGGAAGTGATTCCACTCCTAACGCCGAGGATATGTCCTTGAGGACATCCTTTCCACATGACTGTCGAGGAGGTTCAGCGGCACCTAAGAGGTCCTCACGAGCACCCTCCTTGTAGGGCAGGCACCCAACGCCTCCGAATATAACAGAGTCTTCTTGACCCTAAAAAGATTGCATCCACATATCCCTGATAGTTCAGAGCAGTTCATTTAGGATGGAGACCATGTGCTGGCCTCCACTACACATGTAGGTCTTGACAGTCACTATTTTGGGTCTGCTTAATCAGTCTAACATGGGGACCTTATTCCAGTGTTGGGGGCTATAAATACCCTCTCACTTGAGAGATTCAGGTATTCATTAATTCACTCCTACTATAGTACTTGCACTCTGATTGTTCCCATTCCTACTTTGGCATCAAAGTATCTTGCAGGTACACCCCCTTCCACTTCACTCTCAACAACCGCCGTTCAACTTAAGCTCGTGGGCCAGTGACGATTTCTTCTGATCAAGTACGAGCATAATGCATAAGTATATTCCAATTTGAAGTCTTTGATTCCGAGGATTAATGATAATGACACATGTCAACCATTATAATCAAAGCAAAATGTTTGAGAAAAATATCTGGCAAATTAAAGAACATGAATAAATTTAGTCTATCCACAAAAATATGTCTTTAATAAATATTCACTTAAAGTCAATTAAAAAAACCACATATTAATTTGAATAATCTTATGTAAAAAATACTTAAATAATATTTAACTACTTTTTCAAAAAGAAAAAGACAGAAATGATTTTGACTTACTTCTTTTACTTAAAAATAATATTATGTCTCATCTCCTTCCAACCATACAGATTTTAGTCTATCCTATCAAATTGAACTTATTTTAGTTGTAAAAATTATTGACCGACAAAAAAGTTAACCCCTTAAAAAATATGAAAAAATAATGATGATAATGAAGAAATTAAGGTTTCTCCCGAAACTCAGGAGAAATGTATGATTACTTAGTTTGTTTGCTTGTAAGCTAGCCCCTTTATGTACTTTTGTGTTAATAAAAATCCTTAATGATACTATTATCCTCTCTTGAAATATAAGAGGATAACTTCAAAATGTCAAAGAAGTGATTTTTAAGTACCATCCGACCATATTTGTCATTATTGAAACTCATACTCCTTTCTCCAGACTCCTAACCTTTTGGAATAACATTGATTATGCTCTCTTGCATATTATGGAGGAAAATGGCCACTTCGGGGGAATTTGGATACTCAAGAAGGTAACTTCTCTTATCAACATTACCATCATTGACTATTAATAATCAATCCATCACTTTTAAAATTTCTATAAGGGAGAGAATCACTATCTGCATCGCCATATAAGCCAGTCCAAACCTCCTAATATATGTTACTATTTAGAATTACATCGGTGACCTTGATCATGTAATTACTAACCCTTGGATTCTCATTGGTGACTTTATTGATGATCTCATTCCTAAAAACCAGAGAAAGGACACCTTCACCATTGCTAGAGGTGCAATCTTTTCCAATTTCTTCAAAACTTGCAATTTATGGGATCTTCCCACCACATGGGGTCTCTTTACCTAGAATCGCAATAATTGTGGGTACAAAATCCTCTATAAAAAGTTAGACCATGGGTTTGATAATATTCCTCGGTACCTTGCTTTCCCATTGGCATTTATTAATTTTTTTTGCAGGCTTCACTCTAAAACCAACCCTATCATCATTCACTTCAGTGGACTTTGTTTCGAAAGGGGACCAAGGCCCTTTTTCGAGGAATCTTGGATTGATCACAAGATTATCAAAACATTATTGTTCAGGTTTGGTTTTCCTCCAACACTAGTCTTGTGACTTCCTTCAAAAAAGTCCAAGAAGACTCCACCACTTTCTACCATAATGCCTTCGACATATTTTTCACCAGAAAAATCATATTTAAGCCAGATTTAAAGGGGTTCAAAATTATCTCGAAAGAGTTAATTCTCATCACCATATCCAACTTGAGCAACAACTGCAAAAATATTATAACCACATCATCTTTCAAGAGGATATCTATTGGTTTCAAAATTCTCAAGACAAATGGATCAAATCCATTGATTTTTAATGTATTTTTTCAAGCAATACTGGCATATTGTTGGTGATAATTTTGTTAATTTGGTCAAAACTTGATGCGCTCTTGTATGGGCTGCTCGCCGGCTGAGATAGTATATGCTGACTCACACTACTTTATTGATTTCAAAGATGGATCCCATCAAGTATATATTTGAAAAGCCTGCTCTGTCTGGGAGAATAGCAAGATGGCAAATGATCTTAATAGAATATGATATCCAGTATACAACTCAGAAAGCAATTAAAGGAAGTGTACTGGCAGATCATTTGGCACACCAACCTGTGGACGATTACCAATCTTTGAACTTTGATTTTCCGGACGAAGACATCATGGTGGTAACTGACTGTGAAGTACCTGGTCCGGATGAAGGACCTGAGGAAGGATCCCGATGGTCTATGCATTTTGACGGAGCCTCTAATGCTTTGGGTAACGGCGTCGGCGCTGTAATCATATCTCCCAAAGGAACTCATACTCCACTCACCGCCCGATTGTGTTTCAACTGCACCAACAACATGGCGGAATATGAAGCATGTATCATGGGTCTGCAAGCTGCAATCGACTTAAGGATCAAATTTCTGAGTGTCCTTGGAGATTCTTCTCTCGTGATCAATCAGATCAAAGGCGAGTGGGATACGAAACACCCGAATCTTATTCCTTACAAGGAGTATGTGTCAACCTTGCTTCCCCACTTTGAAGAAATAACTTTTGAGCACTTCCCAAGAGAGGAGAATCAGCTAGCGGACGCACTAGCTACGATGTCTTCAATGTTCAAAGTTAAATGGGACAATGAGGCTCCCCGGATCATTATCTGGAAGTTGGACGAACCGGCATATTGCTGCGAGCTTGAGGCTGAGAAGGTGACTGAAAAACCCTAGTATCATGAGGTGAAGAGGTACTTGGAAGCTCAGGAATACCCTGAAGGTGCATCTGTCAATGACAAGAAGTTCATGAGGAGGTTTGCTGCAAAAATTTTCCTCAGCAACGGCATTCTCTACAAACGGAATCATGATTCAACTCTACTACGTTGTGTGGATAAGGCTGAAGCAGAGAAAATCATGGTAGAACTGCATGAAGGTACATTCGGAACACATTCCAGTGGGCACACCATGGCAAAGAAAATCCTTAGGGCAGGATATTTCTGGTCCACAATGGAAGCCGATTGTTACCAACACTCTCGAACTTGTCATAAATGCCAAATTTATGCTGACAAGGTGCATATCACTTCGGTTCCTCTGAACGTCCTAACGGAACCTTGGCCTTTTGCAATGTGGGGAATTGATATGATCGGTGAAATCCGACCAACGGCAACCAACGGGCATCGCTTCATCCTGGTAGCGATTGATTACTTCACGAAGTGGGTCGAAGCAGCTTCCTACGCCACAGTAACCAAGAGCGTCGTGGCACGTTTCATCCGGCATAATCTGATCTGTCGGTACGGTGTCCCGGAAAGAATCATTACGGACAATGGTACCAATCTCAATAACAAGATGATCACTGAACTCTGTGAGCAATTCAAGATACAGCACCACAATTCTTCTCCCTACCGGCCGAAGATGAATGGGGCTGTAGAGGCAGCTAATAAAAATATCAAGAAAATTGTGCAGAAGATGACAGTGACCTATAAAGATTGACACGAGATGTTACCGTTCGCTCTTCATGGGTACCGTACCTCAGCAAGGACGTCAACCAGGGAAACTCATTTCTCCTTGGTCTATGGCATGGAGGCAGTCTTGCCAATTGTAGTCCAGATACCCTCTCTCCGGATAATGAAGGATGAAGACTTGAGTGAAGATGACTGGATCCAGACTCGACTTGATCAATTAAATCTAATTGACGAAAAGAGACTCACCGCTATTTGTCATGGTCAGACGTACCAAAAACGGATGATCAGGGCATTTAACAAGAAAGTCCGACCACAAGAGTATCAAGTTGGGGACCTGGTAATCAAACGCATCATCCTTCCTCAAAGTGATCCCCGGGGCAAATGGACCCCTACATATGAAGGGCCATTTGTGGTTAAGCATGTGTTCTCAGGAGGAGCCATGATCCTAACCACCATGGATGGTGACGACCTTCCTCACCCCGCCAATGCAGACATAGTGAAAAAATACTACGCATAAATAAAAGACCCGCTAGGTTGACATACCTAGGCAAAAATAAGGGCTTCCCGGCGAACCAAAAGGGTTCGGGCAAAAATAAGGGATGAAATGAATAAAAAAATTTGTACACCCGGCAAGTCGAAAACCTGAAAAGGCGGCTTGGGCAAAAATGGGTATCCCGGTGGACTGAAAACCCGAAAGGGCGGTCCAGGCAAAAGTTAGGGATAAAGCGTAACACTATGTCTCATTGGATCACTTCGCATCCGGAATTCGGCATCAATTATTTGGCTCAGACTTCGGCATCAACCAATCAGCTTCATCTTCAATCAAGCAGCAAAGCGATGAGACGCTTGGAGACATAAAGGCAATAGCAGAGTTGGAACCCAGTGGGATTGTTCACATAGCTGTTTTGTTTCCTTTTCAAAATTGTAAATTCTATGTTGTTTGGCGGCGTCCTCTTACTAGGATGTCAGCCTCTTGTATAAAGAACGCCTATTCACAGGCAAAATTCAAATCAATACAAATTCACTTGTCCATACAAATTGCCATTGTTTTTCCTTTTTCTGTTTTGTCTTGCGACGAACGTCCAATGTTCATTTTTGATATATGCATTTGACATTAAATTGCTGATTCATAAATGTTTGCATATAAAACAAGAGATTAATTACAGGTGACATCAGAGACAGGGGCAATGTGAAGTTGTCTGATGCAGTCTGGTTGCTTTGTCCACCAAGATGCCAAAGTAGGTTCGACTGAAGATTGTGACCAAATCATCTCAACTCCCCGCTGAGTAAAACAAGATTCAACAGTACTTTCCCCAAGCAGAGTTGACTCCCCGTCAATCCTGAAAAGGCACAACATTCCCCGGCAGGTCTTAAAGCTTATCCCCAGTAGATTCTGGAAGCTGGTTCCCTGCAGGGTACGGACGTCTCTCCCGAGTTTTATTCAGAGTTATTTCCTCACGAGGACTTATAACTGGGTTATCCTCAGCTAATTGCCACGGAAGATCGCCCTCGGCGAAGTTCTTTCATTCCCCGGCAAGAGTCTATCCTCGGTTATCCCCAGCGGAGCTTATCATCATTATACCCAGCGGAATCCATCATTAAAGTCCTCAGCAGGCCTCTCATCAAAACTTCGGCAAAGTATCTCTTCCACAGAGCAATTCCCCGGCCGGTCGTCAAGGATTTATTTTCCTAAGACAAAATTACATTCATAAACATTTCACATTTTCATTACATACATGATAAAGTGCATACAACACTATCCTATGTTGAACATCCCGACATCATGCATATCATACATCATGACATTGCATACAACTTATATTTTTGCCTTTTCAGAAAAAAGACAATCCCGAAGACAACTACCTTCAACTGTCACAATTCCAGATTCGATACCTGTATCTAGCCAGGGCACATCTGAGAGTGACCACATTTCCAGACTCGACTCCTGTATCTAGCCAGGGCACGTCTGAAGAGTTCGAAGATTCGATGCCTGTATCCAGCCAGGGCACATCTATCAACTACAACATTTCCAGATTCGATTCCTGTATCCAGCCAGGGCATATCTGTTGACCACATTTCCAGATTCGATTCCTGTATCCAGCCAGGGCATATCTGTTGACCATATTTTCAGACTCGACTCCTGTATCTAGCCAGGGCACGTCTGAAGAGTTCGAAGATTCGATTCATGTATCCAGCCAGGGCATATCTGTTGACCACATTTCCAGACTCGATTCCTGTATCTAGCCAGGGCACGTTTGAAGAGTTCGAAGATTCGATTCCTGTATCCAGCCAGGGCACATCTGTGAGCAACCAATTGAAGATCAAACACCTGTAACAAGCCAGGAAAACATCTGTCTTTCTCAAAAAACACAAGTTCTCGCTAAGGAATCTCTTGTGCGATCAACACTTCCAAATGGCATCTATAAGCCTATTCCCGACAAGGTTCTGTCACATCTCCAGATGGAATCTATAAGCCCATCTCCCTATCCACCACCTCTCTAAATGGCATCTATAAGCCCATTCCCGACATCACATTTGCTGATACTTCGACATGCGAGTGCAAATTTCCGGGCACTCTAGTGTCCAATCTCCTTTTACCCTCGAGTCACGAAAGGCAAACTTGCCAATCTAACTCTTCAGGTCCAAGAAGATTGAACAGGGGCAACTGTTGTACCCCAAAATTTGCCCTCCCATTTCCTCAACATTTTCTCATCACAAAAACCTTGAAGATCAAGATCCAGTTAGGGTTTCCTCTGCTCAAGACTTCTCCTTGCACTGTGGATTCAAATTAGGGTTTGTGTTTGAACAAAGATGTTTTGACTTAAAATTCCTAAGATGACTTTCATGCTTCATATTGGACTCCCAAGTTTACCCATACCAAGTTTCAAGTCTTGATCCCAAGTTTTGCCCAGTCAATTGGACAGATGACCTAGAAATCAGCTGTATTGGGGAAAAAGTCAACTGTGGCCAATTGACAGTTAAATCTCATGCAAATTGACCCACATCAACATTATGAACTCATATGGACCATTTGATCAAGTTTGGATCACAATTCCACAAGAAATTTGATCAGATCACCAAAAGGGCAAAATGGTCATTTTTAGGGTTTTTGACTGCACAAAGGCAATTTTTGACTGTTTGACCTAGCCAATGGCAAACCAAGCTCACATATGGACTCAAGAACCCCATGAAATTATCTTGACATGATCAACAAACTCAAAAGATCCCAAATACACAAGATTGACAGTTGAATTTCCCAGTCAATTGATCAATTTTGACTGTACACTGAAAAGTCAAACTTTGACTTTTTTGGTCAAAATCAAGAGTCAAGATTCATTTTTCATCAAAACATACCAAATCATGAAACTTGTTCACCAAGAAACCAAGAAATGCAAATTAGGGTTTTAAAATGGAATTTTTCATAACTTAGAATTTTTCTAAGTTATGGAAAACCCTAATTTTTTCCCAACTTTGCCCCATTTTTTCACCATGATTCATTTGGATTCAAACAAAAGTCAAAACATGAAAGTTGTAGCTTGTTGCATAATCTACAACTTTGATTCACAAAGTTTTCTCATTTGAAGCTTTTATCTCAAGTTACAAATTTTTGAATAAGGGCACTAAACCATTCTTAACTTAGTGAATTTTTGACCTATTTTGACAAGTTTTTCTACCCCACTTCAAGACCATTTTCCATACACTTCCACTTGGAATTTCAAATTTCACTTCAAAGATGGATTGTAGTAAACATTCCAAGCTTTCCAAAATGTCCAAGAACTTCTCAAACAACCTCATGGTTAGGGAGAATCGAATTTCACAATATGGCAAAAATTCACTTTGTTCATGACCAAATTACATGTCCATAACCTTGCAATTTGAACTCAGCATGCTTTGAGATAGATTACAGGTCCTTAAACCAAGTTGCACTCAATAATTTAATGCATATTCTTTGTGACAAGACCAAGTTCTTTGAGTTCAAGCATTGTCTAGAGGATTAATCCCAATTTGGATAAAGTAAACTATCCATTTTTGCAAAAGTTCACTTTATGTCCAATTACAAATCCAACAAGTACATTGCAAATCTGATGGGCACAAGATTATGAACAAATTACTCTGATCAAGAGAGGCTTTGCAGCAGGATTAGAGGTCCCCTACTGACCTAAAAGACCAAGTGGCTTTTGTTTGCTTCAAGTTCAAGAAATGTGGCATAACTTGTACCAACTCAGAAACCAGCTTACAAACACAAGAACAAAGTTATCAAACACATTACACACATCATAACCAAGCTATTGCACGAGCCATTTGCCTCCCAAACATCATCAAACCAAAAAACACCATCAAACTGCAAAAACAGAGTTGCCTCTGCAGTTTGAGTGCCAACTTCTATTTCTCTCAAGCATTCTTGCCAAAACCAGTTCATACACCTTCCTTACCATCTATGCAAGCTAACCAAAAGCAAAAGCACGATCTGTAACACCTCCAAGCCACTTCACCATTCTTGTTTTTCTGTTTTGCAGTTGAAGTTCTCCAGCACGATTCAGGGAGTTTCAAGACAAAGTAGAACTTGGAATAGCATCCTTACACTTCAAGGAAGCTATACAAATCATCATCTTGCTCTGAAAAATCCCCCATTGCAAAGCACGATTCCAACTGAACAGGTATATTCATGGAGTTCTATCTCTCAGTATAGGCATTGTTAGCTTTAGGTTTGTGAAGGAAACATGTCACAATCATAGCCCTGAACATGCCCATATGATTAGATTTCATTTATATTATGTGAGCTCAGAGAATTTTGGTTCTGAATATTGATGAAAAGTTAGGTCAGAAATTGGGGGAGAAGAAATTCTCCCTCATCTTAGAGAGTTAAGTCAAGTTCTTTACATGGTTGAATTCGTATTCTCATGCTCTACACTTTTCATGTTATGAGTTTTGCTTGAAAGTCCAGGAATCAAGAGATAGAAAACGCGTGGGTGATGTTGTTCAGAGGTTGAAGATGACTGGTTCTGGGCTGGGCCTGGAATGTTTTTCTTATTTGCACCTTGTTTCTACTTTGACACCCCCCTGATCCATTTTGATTTTCACTTGTTATTTTCCATATTTTCTTTTTGATTTTGTTTCCATATTTTTATTCAATTCATAAAAAACATTAAAAATATTTTTTTTATATTTTTTGCATTTATTTTGATATTTATTTGACTATTAGTTAGTTTTGTACATAAATAAATAATTATACATATATACTTTTTTTGTTTAAAATATTAAAAAAAATACAAATATATTTTTTTACACACTTTTATTTTATTTTACTTCCTGAAAATATTTTGTATAAAAAATACCCTTTTTATTTTTATGTTAAAAATTATTAATTAAATAATGCATGTCTTGTAAATAGTACAAATATACATACACACATATATATATATATATATATATATATATATATATATATATATATATATATATATATATATATATATATATATATATATATATATATATATATATATATATATATATATATATATATATATATATATATATATATATATATATATATATATATATATATATATATATATATTAATACATTTAGAGTAAAATAATACTAAAAAAATACCTTTCTTTACAAATATACCATATTTCATTTTATTTTTGTATAAATAATAAGTATTATATGAATTAATTGATTAATACCCCTTTAATAAAAATTAGGGTTTTGCCCTAAATTCAAAAATACTCCAAAAATAGTATTTTTTTTTTACATAAATAATCCCTTTTTCATACATACAAAAAACCATTTTTTGCATCTCGCATATTTATTCTTATTTTATTTTATTTATGCAATTAATCATCTTGTAAAATATTTCAATATTAATGTAATAGTTTTAGGTTTACATTACTCGTCAAAATCCCCATTTGAACATTTGTACCCCCCTTCCCATATTTGGTTTTGTAATAGCTTAGTAAATTTATTTTCGCGCTTTATCGTTTTCTAATTATGCCATGTTAGAATTAGGGTTTGTATGCGAAAAACGACAAAATAGTTATGACCTAATCTCAAGACAAACAAGCATGAAAATGAACACACAAATCACACTTGCACCCCCTAGGGTATTCCACTTGTTGCCTTTCAAAAATTGGGCCATATTGCATGTTAGGTCTCTTTGGGCAAAACAAATAAACAAATGATCATAGTCCCTCGATATCATTTTCAAAATACTTCCAAAAACAAATGATCAAGTCCCTTAAAGAAAATGCCCAAAGATACTTGGCACCATTGCAATTATGGTCTAAACGATGACCCGCGCCCGTCCCTTTCACATCCTAAACATAAGATTGTCCACCAAATATAATGGTGGAACAAACTTGTTAAAAGGGTTGAAGCATAGCAATAATCCTTTGAGAAATTTAGGAGTAGATAACCTCTTAGTTACTTGAATCAAACTTGCAAAAAACAAAACACTTGCCTATTTTCTAAAACCACACCTTACAACACTTGCAAAACAACTTTCAAAAACAAATGAAAAACCTTTTCAAAAGACATACATCTTTGTATACATCCCCACATGGATCATTACAAAGGTAGCCACCACATTGGCTTCTTTTTAAAACATCTTCAAACCCACACACACACAAGCATCATTTAAAACAATTGAAAACAAAAGGTAAGTGATCTAAGCAAATAACTAAGAGCCCATGGATAACCATGGATAGAAAGGGTGCTAATACCTTCCCTTTCTATAATCTACTCCCCGAACCCAAGAAAACATCTCAAAGGATTTTTGCTGTGCTTTTTAACCTTTCCTTAGGATAAAATAAAAAGTCGGTGGTGACTCTTGCTCAACCGAAACATTTGCGAAAACAAACGCAAAACCTCAAGTCAGTTCTCCCACCGTATCACAGAACTGGCGACTCTGCTGGGGAGACTTATAAAGTGGAGTAACCTTAGGGCTTAGATCACCTTTGTTTTCAATTGTTTGCTTTGTTTGCTTTTATATTTGTGGGCTTTGCATCGGAGTTTCATAGATCCTAACCCGGATCTGGGAAATACCCTTTTTAGGTAGCATAATCTGTGAGGGACCTGTCTGGCGTAGACCGACATGGGTGAAGCAGTGGCTACGTTGGTGTGGCATCTTGGTCTGTACCTATATCCCTTGTGTTGTAACGGGGAGAATATAGGTCTTCTAAGGAGTCATTAAACACCAACCAACCTTAGAACCCTAAATTGACCAAACTTGGCTATTAGGACAGTAGCAGTATGCTACACTCATTGAGGCTAAACTCTCGAGATGGTTCTGGCCGCGAGAAAAGATTGTGATGCTGGAGTTATGACCGATTGGGGGTAGCAAATGATTTGAGATCCTCTAGAACCCGGTTACTTTTGATAGGACAGGTTCTAACCAACAAAACCGAAAGAGGGTAATACCTGAAATTCATGCTGGCCTGAAACCTAAGGGTGTCTTGTGTGACTTGTGTGCCTTATCATGTTTGCCTGTGTGAATACTTGTGGTGTGCTTCATCATAGCATCATGCCATCATACCATTGCATGCATCCTGTATAAAGGACTAACCCATTTCAAAGACAAAAGAGTTTCATCTTTGCTCTGTTTTGTAGGACATCATGATGCCCGTACGTAGGAATACCATCCGGCTCAACTTTGTTCAACCACCAGTTTTACTCAAGGATTTGGTTGGAAGGATTCCAAACACTTCTTCCTTCATCAACAGACATGGTTCTCTCCTTGGCTTGATCACTGCAAAATGGGACCAACAACTGATAAGTGTTCTGACCCAGTTTTATGACCCTCTGTATCATTGTTTCACCTTTCAAGACTTCCAGCTGGTTCCTACCCTGGAAGAATTCTCCTACCTGCTTGGGATCCCTGTCTTGGAACAAACTCCCTTCACTGGTTTGGAAAAGACTCCTAGGCCTGAAGAGATTGCTGCAATTCTCCCCTTGACCAAAGAAGAAGTATTAGCTAACTGGGAAACTAGAAATGGAGTTAAAGGATTTTTGGTCAAATTTCTGGTTGGCAAGGCTAATGATTTCTGGAATGACTTGGACTTCAAGGCGTACGAAGATATTCTGGCTCTTTTGATCTATGGTCTGGTATTGTTTCCCAACCCTGACACCTTTATCAGTACCCATGTCATAAGGATCTTCATGTCTCGGAATCCGGTACCCACTCTTTTGGGTGATGTTCTACAACAACTCTATGCTCGTGCTGCCCGAAAACGGGGAACTCCATGGTGTTGTGCTCCTTTGTTGGTAAGGTGGTTTATTTTGCACCTTCCTAAGTTCGTGCTGAAGAATAAAGAAGGAAAAGGTTGGGCTCGGAGGTTAATGTCTCTCACTGATAATGACATCACCTGGACTCTCAGAGGTTTGGATGAGGTAGCTGTTATTGACCGTTGCGGAGAATACCCTAATGTCCCTTTGATTGGTATCCAAGGAGGAATCTCTTATAATCCATGCTTAGCTCTCCGCCAGTTTGGAAGAGCCAGAAGAGTTGGGCCTCATGAAATGTTGGTTCCTCACTTCCATTTTGAGTTTCAGGCAGACAGTGATAAACTACGCCATGGATTCATTAAAGCTTGGGACAGAATTCACAAAGCTGACCCACATGAGTTAGGGCTAAAGACTTCTTTACCAATGGAACCCTATTGCAAATGGGTCCGCATCCGTGCTCAGAAGTTAGGTATGCCGTACGAAGCTGTTAGACCTATCATTTTTGAATCTCCTGATGAAGATGGGGTTCCTCCAACTGTCCTCCCTCCTCAGATACCTACTGATTTTGACACAATGAAGAGATCTTGGGCACAGCTAAAAGAAGAACGGGATTTCTATCGGGAGAAGTTCAACGAGCAGGAACGGAAGATCCAGAGGCTGACTAAGCAATTGGAGGAAGAGCGGGTCCTGAACAACTACATCAGCACTGAGAAGAGGAGGCCATGGGAGCATTGATGAGCTTTGATTGTTTCCTTTTATAGTTTTATTTCCTTTCCAGTATTTTTCATTCCTGTAATGCCTAAGGGCAAATTGTTGAACAATTGAAAATTTTAATCTAATGAAGTGTGTTTCCCTTTTTGTCTACAAAGTTGAATCTTGTTTGTCTTTGGAAACATAAAACATACGCATTCCATTGCACCATATGCATAGCAGGTACCCTATTTCACAGGTTGCTTAATCTCCTTCGATGTTTATTTTGAACAGTCATCATGAATCCAGACTCATCCAGTGAGCAAGCCATCAAGGCCCTTCAGGCCCAAAGTGCACAGTTTCAAGAGATGGTCCTAAGCCTAGCCCAAGGTCAGCAAGAGTTGAAGACTCTACTCCTGAAGAAGAAGAAGAAAAAGAGGAATGCGTTGTTCAACGCCGGACGCAGATTTGGGAACACCCTCCATAATAAAGCTGAACCAACTACTTCCTCTGCTGAGAAAAACAGTCCCCAAGGGGGAGGAGCTCCTAGTCCCGCAGTCTCCGACAACGAGACGGACTATAATGACGAACAATATCCACCTGCTGCTGACAGATACAAGCAATTGGAGGACCGCTTGAGCGCCATGGAAATTCAGAATGTGTCGGGACTGGATTTCGGGGATCTGGGGTTATCTTCTGGAGTAGTAATTCCACACAAGTTTAAGGCGCCTGCCTTCGCCAAGTATGATGGGGTCTCCTGCCCAAAGCTGCATCTGAGGTCGTACGTAAGGAAGATCCAACCTTACACGGCAGATAAGAACCTCTGGATTCACTTCTTCCAAGATAGCCTCTCGGGGTCACAGCTTGAATGGTTCTACCAATTAGATGGAACTAGTATCTGACACTGGGAAGATTTGGCAACCGCATTCTACAGACAATACCAATACAATTCTGATCTCACTCCTACGCGTACCCAACTTCAGGGTATGTCTCTAGGAACGGGTGAAGGGTTCAAAGAGTACGCACAAAAATGGAGAGATTTGGCTGGCAGGGTGCAGCCTCCATTGACTGATCGTGAGCTGGTTGATATGTTTCTAGGGACTTTATTTGGTCCATTTTTCAATCATTTGGTTGGTAACTCCTCCGCTGGGTTTATGGATTTGATTCTAACGGGAGAAAGAATTGAAGCTGGCATCAGGTCAGGCAAGATACAAAAGGCTGCCTCTACAAGTACTGAGAAGAGGCTGTTTAAGAAAGAAGCAAGCGCCGTCTATGGTCCTAGAAGACAACTCAAGCCCGAAAATCGCCAAGCCGTCAACGCTTTAGTCATCTCAAAACCTGCTGCTGCTCCTCAGCAGTACAATCAACAAAGAAGTGAAAGGCCCAAGAGGCAGTATACTCGGCTGAGTATGACCTTATCTCAAATTTTACCCCAACTGTTATCAACCAACTTGGTAACCCTCAAAGAAGCTCCTAAGGTCGTCAACACTACATCTCCTAAATACAACCCAAATGCCCGCTGTGCGTACCATTCTGATAGCCCAGGACATTCCACTGATGACTGTTGGGCATTAAGGAATAAGGTGCAAGACCTTATTGACGCGAAAGAGATACAGTTCGAAGCACCTGAGAGGCCGAATATGGTAACTGCTCCTATGCCCCAGCATGGAGTAAATGCGGTTGATGAAGATGTTTACGCTGTTTCTGTGGATGATCTAGCTACCCCTCTAAAGACTGTCAAGAAGAACCTACTGCTGGCCGGTTTATTTCCAGGTTGCAATGAAGGTTGCCTGTTCTGTGCTGTTTCCCTATCTGGTTGTCCCTTGCTGAAGTTAGGCATCCAAAGCCTAATGGATAGCAAGGAGATTCTGTTTAAGAAGTCTGCTGTTCAGTTGGTTCCGGTAAAAGAAGTTTCTGTGGTTACCATCTTCAATAATCCAATCAAGGCTCTCCCAAAGAAGCCTGTTCAAATCATGACTGTTGCACCTGTGGTTATTACTGTTCCGGGGCCTCTCCCCTACGTGTCTGATAAAGCTGTCCCCTGGCATTATGGGGGCAGACGTATATGTGAATGGAATCAAACAAGAATTCAACACTGGCGCCAGTATCTGCGATATCACTGGTCCAGCCAAGGTCACCCGCAGTGGCAGGCTCTTCTCGCCTGACATTGCACCGCCCGCTACTCGAAGACCCCTCCTTATAACACCTACAAGTGTACCTATTCCTGTTGCTGGTCAAGTTGTTTCCCCTGCTGCCGAGTCATCTAATGCTCGGGGCAAAGGGATTGAAGAGGAGCCTGCCCGGATGGAGGCACCAATACCTATAAATGCTGAGGCCTCCCAACAAGAAATGGAGGAAATCCTGAAAATAATAAAGAAGAGTGATTTCAATGTTGTCGAGCAGCTGGGGCATACGCCCTCCAAGATCTCCATGCTCTCCTTATTGCTATGCTCTGAGGCCCATGCTAAGGCCTTGATCTCATTTCTCAAGACGGCCCATGTGCCACAGGAGACATCTGCAGTCCAGTTCACTGATTGCGTAGCAAATCTGACGGCAGACAATGGCTTGGGTTTCTCAGATGCTGACCTGACTGCGAAGGGAAGAGACCATAATGATGCCCTGCATGTCTCTATCGAATGCAGGGGCACTACTCTGGCGCATGTATTGGTGGATACTGGTTCTTCCTTAAATGTTCTACCAAAAAAGGCTTTAGACCGTTTAGATTGTGAAGGCCTGGAACTGAAGCCCAGCAATATCATCATCAGGGCCGTTGACGGTTCAAAAAGGATGGTTCATGGAGAGGTTGGCATCCCTATTCGTGTGGGCTCTCAGGTGTTTGACTCTACTTTTTATGTGATGGATATACGTCCATCGTACTCTTGTCTACTGGATCGACCTTGGATCCATAAAGCTGGGGCAGTGACCTCTACCTTGCACCAAAAGCTAAAGTACCCTGTCAGAGGGAAGATCGTCACTGTGCAAGGAGAAGAGGAGTATATGGTGAGCCATTTGAATTCCTTCAGATACATTGAGATGGACGGGGAGTTTATTGAAACCCCCTTTCAGCATTTCGAGGAGGTGCATCCAATTTCAGCAGCAGCAGAAACAGCAGTCAAAGAGAATATTCCTTTGAAGATGGCTTCCCTAAAGGATGCCCGGGCTGTGGTTCAGAAAGGTGGATGTACTAACTAGGGCAGGCTTCCTGACTTTACACAGAAAACTGACAAGTTTGGGCTGGGCTTTACTGCAGAGGCTCAGAGGGCTGTGCGCAAGGAAAAGATCAGAAAGGCTCCGGTGTTTATCTCCAACCCAAGGGTGAATGCTATTGAGGAGGATGTGGAGGAAGCAGAGTTTGACAGTTGGATCTACCCGACTACCAGCGACGGACCAAGCAACTGGACGGCAAAGGATTTTACACCTATCACATTTGTCACGCAGTAATTAATTTCTTTTGATTTCCAATTTGTAACAAACAATATGTTAAAACTTTGTTGGCTCGGTGTCCTACCCGGGGCATCGTAGCCCCATTTGTGAGGGCTTTTTGTATGACACTTCCATATATCATCAATCAAAACATTGGACGTTTGTTGCATTTCAAATCTTGTGCTCTTTTTCTTTCTGTGTTATATATATTGCAAAACAGCTATATTTACACACACTCACTTATACAGGTTTCAATCCACTCTGGATCTCACTGGTAACAGCTCTGCTACCGCCAGTTATGACTTCGAGAATCCGATCAACTTGGCCGAAGACGAAGGTGAAGATGATTGCGAAGTGCCTGGTGAGCTCGCAAGACTGCTACTCCAGGAAGAGAGGGCTATTCAACCACATGAAGAGCCGGTAGAAACGATTAACCTGGGTACTGAGACAGATAGGAAAGAGGTCAAGATTGGGGCTAATCTAGAGCTCAGTGTGAAGCAACGATTGATCCAAATGCTACAGGATTACATGGAGATATTTGCTTGGTCCTATGGAGACATGCCTGGTTTGGATGCCGACATTGTAGTTCATCACCTGCCAACCAAGGAAGATTGCCCTCCGGTAAAGCAAAAGTTCCGACGTATGCGCCCTGAGATGTCTGAAAAGATCAAGGCTGAAGTTATGAAGCAATTCGATGCCGGGTTTCTTGCAGTGACTTCTTACCCTCAATGGGTCGCCAACGTGGTGCCAGTACCGAAGAAGGACGGTAAAGTCAGAATGTGTGTCAACTATAGAGATTTGAACAGGGCGAGCCCCAAGGATGACTTCCCCTTACCTCACATCGACGTTCTTGTTGATAACACTGCTCAACACAAAGTTTTCTCCTTCATGGATGGTTTTTCAGGGTATAATCAGATCAAGATGGCTCCCGAGGATATGGAGAAGACTACCTTTGTGACTCAGTGGGGCACCTTCTGTTATAAGGTCATGCCGTTCGGATTGAAAAATGCTGGGGCAACCTATCAACGTGCCATGGTTGCTTTATTTCATGATATGATCCATCATGAGATTGAGGTATACGTTGATGACATGATTGCAAGGTCTCAAACTGAGGAGGAGCACCTTGACCATCTGAGGAAGTTGTTTGACCGACTCAAGTTATACAAGCTGAGGTTGAATCCCAACAAATGCACCTTTGGGGTGAGATCCGGAAAGTTGCTAGGTTTCATTGTAAGTGATAAAGGTATTCAAGTGGACCCTGCCAAGGTTAAAGCCATTCAAGAGATGCCGACTCCGAAGACAGAGAAAGAAGTCAGAGGTTTCCTGGGACGACTGAATTACATTGCCTGATTCATCTCACATCTGACTGCTACTTGTGAGCCAATCTTCAAATTACTGAAGAAAGATCAAGTAGTACGCTGGAATGATGAATGTCAGGCTGCCTTTGAAAGGATAAAGGAATATCTCCAAGAGCCGCCCATTCTTATGCCACCAGTGGAAGGAAGACCTCTGATACTATACTTGACAGTGCTTGATAATTCAATGGGGTGTGTGCTGGGGCAGCATGACGAGTCTGGCCGAAAAGAGCACGCTATTTATTACTTGAGCAAAAAGTTTACCGACTGTGAGTCTCGTTACTCACTGCTTGAGAAAACTTGATGCGCTCTTGTATGGGCTGCTCGCCGGCTGAGACAGTATATGCTGACTCACACTACTTTATTGATTTCAAAGATGGATCCCATCAAGTATATATTTGAAAAGCCTGCTCTGTCTGGGAGAATAGCAAGATGGCAAATGATCTTAACAGAATATGATATCCAGTATACAACTCAGAAAGCAATTAAAGGAAGTGTACTGGAAGATCATTTGGCACACCAACCTGTGGACGATTACCAATCTTTGAACTTTGATTTTCCGGACGAAGACATCATGGTGGTAACTGACTGTGAAGTACCTGGACCGGATGAAGGACCTGAGGAAGGATCCCGATGGTCTATGCATTTTGACGGAGCCTCCAATGCTTTGGGTAACGGCGTCGGCGCTGTAATCATATCTCCCAAAGGAACTCATACTCCACTCACCGCCCGATTGTGTTTCAACTGCACCAACAACATGGCGGAATATGAAGCATGTATCATGGGTCTGCAAGCTGCAATCGACTTAAGGATAAAATTTCTGAGTGTCCTTGGAGATTCTTCTCTCGTGATCAATCAGATCAAAGGCGAGTGGGATACGAAACACCCGAATCTTATTCCTTACAAGGAGTATGTGTCAACCTTGCTTCCCCACTTTGAAGAAATAACTTTTGAGCACTTCCCAAGAGAGGAGAATCAGCTAGCGAACGCACTAGCTACGATGTCTTCAATGTTCAAAGTTAAATGGGACAATGAGGCTCCCCGGATCATTATCTGGAAGTTGGACGAACCGGCATATTGCTGCGAGCTTGAGGCTGAGAAGGTGACTGAAAAACCCTGGTATCATGAGGTGAAGAGGTACTTGGAAGCTCAGGAATACCCTGAAGGTGCATCTGTCAATGACAAGAAGTTCATGAGGAGGTTTGCTGCAAAATTTTCCTCAGCAACGGCATTCTCTACAAACGGAATCATGATTCAACTCTACTACGTTGTGTGGATAAGGATGAAGCAGAGAAAATCATGGTAGAACTGCATGAAGGTACATTCGGAACACATTCCAGTGGGCACACCATGGCAAAGAAAATCCTTAGGGCAGGATATTTCTGGTCCACAATGGAAGCCGATTGTTACCAACACTCTCGAACTTGTCATAAATGCCAGATTTATGCTGACAAGGTGCATATCCCTCCGGTTCCTCTGAACGTCCTAACGGAACCTTGGCCTTTTGCAATGTGGGGAATTGATATGATCGGTGAAATCCGACCAACGGCAACCAACGGGCATCGCTTCATCCTGGTAGCGATTGATTACTTCACGAAGTGGGTCGAAGCAGCTTCCTACGCCACAGTAACCAAGAGCGTCGTGGCACGTTTCATCCGGCATAATCTGATCTGTCGGTACGGTGTCCCGGAAAGAATCATTACGGACAATGGTACCAATCTCAATAACAAGATGATCACTGAACTCTGTGAGCAATTCAAGATATAGCACCACAATTCTTCTCCCTACCGGCCGAAGATGAATGGGGCTGTAGAGGCAGCTAATAAAAATATCAAGAAAATTGTGCAGAAGATGACAGTGACCTATAAAGATTGGCACGAGATGTTACCGTTCGCTCTTCATGGGTACCGTACCTCAGCAAGGACGTCAACCAGGGCAACTCCTTTCTCCTTGGTCTATGGCATGGAGGCAGTCTTGCCAATTGAAGTCCAGATACCCTCTCTCCGGATAATGAAGGATGAAGACTTGAGTGAAGATGACTGGATCCAGATTCGACTTGATCAATTAAATCTAATTGACGAAAAGAGACTCACCGCTATTTGTCATGGTCAGACGTACCAAAAACGGATGATCAGGGCATTTAACAAGAAAGTCCGACCACAAGAGTATCAAGTTGGGGACCTGGTAATCAAACGCATCATCCTTCCTCAAAGTGATCCCCGGGGCAAATTGACCCCTACATATGAAGGGCCATTTGTGGTTAAGCATGTGTTCTCAGGAGGAGCCATGATCCTAACCACCATGGATGGTGACGACCTTCCTCACCCCGCCAATGCAGACATAGTGAAAAAATACTACGCATAAATAAAAGACCCGCTAGGTTGACATACCTAGGCAAAAATAAGGGCTTCCCGGCGAACCAAAAGGGTTCGGGCAAAAATAAGGGATGAAATGAATAAAAAAATTTGTACACCCGGCAAGTCGAAAACCTGAAAAGGCGGCTTGGGCAAAAATGGGTATCCCGGTGGACTGAAAACCCGAAAGGGCGGTCCAGGCAAAAGTTAGGGATAAAGCGTAACACTATGTCTCATTGGATCACTTCGCATCCGGAATTCGGCATCAATTATTTGGCTCAGACTTCGGCATCAACCAATCAGCTTCATCTTCAATCAAGCAGCAAAGCGATGAGACGCTTGGAGACATAAAGGCAATAGCAGAGTTGGAACCCAGTGGGATTGTTCACATAGCTGTTTTGTTTCCTTTTCAAAATTGTAAATTCTATGTTGTTTGGCGGCGTCCTCTTACTAGGATGTCAGCCTCTTGTACAAAGAACGCCTATTCACAGGCAAAATTCAAATCAATACAAATTCACTTGTCCATACAAATTGCCATTGTTTTTCCTTTTTCTGTTTTGTCTTGCGACGAACGTCCAATGTTCATTTTTGATATATGCATTTGACATTAAATTGCTGATTCATAAATGTTTGCATATAAAACAAGAGATTAATTACAGGTGACATCAGAGACAGGGGCAATGTGAAGTTGTCTGATGCAGTCTGGTTGCTTTGTCCACCAAGATGCCAAAGTAGGTTCGACTGAAGATTGTGACCAAATCATCTCAACTCCCCGCTGAGTAAAACAAGATTCAGCAGTACTTTCCCCAAGCAGAGTTGACTCCCCGTCAATCCTGAAAAGGCACAACATTCCCCGGCAGGTCTTAAAGCTTATCCCCAGTAGATTCTGGAAGCTGGTTCCCTGTAGGGTACGGACGTCTCTCCCGAGTTTTATTCAGAGTTATTTCCTCACGAGGACTTATAACTGGGTTATCCTCAGCTAATTGCCACGGAAGATCGCCCTCGGCGAAGTTCTTTCATTCCCCGGCAAGAGTCTATCCTCGGTTATCCCCAGCGGAGCTTATCATCATTATACCCAGCAGAATCCATCATTAAAGTCCTCAGCAGGCCTCTCATCAAAACTTCGGCAAAGTATCTCTTCCACAGAGCAATTCCCCGGCCGGTCGTCAAGGATTTATTTTCCTAAGACAAAATTACATTCATAAACATTTCACATTTTCATTACATACATGATAAAGTGCATACAACACTATCCCATGTTGAACATCCCGACATCATGCATATCATACATCATGACATTGCATACAACTTATATTTTTGCCTTTTCAGAAAAAAGACAATCCCGAAGACAACTACCTTCAACTGTCACAATTCCAGATTCGATACCTGTATCTAGCCAGGGCACATCTGAGAGTGACCATATTTCCAGACTCGACTCCTGTATCTAGCCAGGGCACGTCTGAAGAGTTCGAAGATTCGATGCCTGTATCCAGCCAGGGCACATCTATCAACTACAACATTTCCAGATTCGATTCCTGTATCCAGCCAGGGCATATCTGTTGACCACATTTCCAGATTCGATTCCTGTATCCAGCCAGGGCATATCTGTTGACCATATTTTCAGACTCGACTCCTGTATCTAGCCAGGGCACGTCTGAAGAGTTCGAAGATTCGATTCCTGTATCCAGCCAGGGCATATCTGTTGACCACATTTCCAGACTCGATTCCTGTATCTAGCCAGGGCACGTTTGAAGAGTTCGAAGATTCGATTCCTGTATCCAGCCAGGGCACATCTGTGAGCAACCAATTGAAGATCAAACACCTGTAACAAGCCAGGAAAACATCTGTCTTTCTCAAAAAACACAAGTTCTCGCTAAGGAATCTCTTGTGCGATCAACACTTCCAAATGGCATCTATAAGCCCATTCCCGACAAGGTTCTGTCACATCTCCAGATGGCATCTATAAGCCCATCTCCCTATCCACCACCTCTCTAAATGGCATCTATAAGCCCATTCCCGACATCACATTTGCTGATACTTCGACATGCGAGTGCAAATTTCTGGGCACTCTAGTGTCCAATCTCCTTTTACCCTCGAGTCACGAAAGGCAAACTTGCCAATCTAACTCTTCAGGTCCAAGAAGATTGAACAGGGGCAACTGTTGTACCCCAAAATTTTCCCTCCCATTTCCTCAACATTTTCTCATCACAAAAACCTTGAAGATCAAGATCCAGTTAGGGTTTCCTCTGCTCAAGACTTCTCCTTGCACTGTGGATTCAAATTAGGGTTTGTGTTTGAACAAAGATGTTTTGACTTAAAATGCCTAAGATGACTTTCATGCTTCATATTGGACTCCCAAGTTTACCCATACCAAGTTTCAAGTCTTGATCCCAAGTTTTGCCCAGTCAATTGGACAGATGACCTAGAAATCAGCTGTATTGGGGAAAAAGTCAACTGTGGCCAATTGACAGTTAAATCTCATGAAAATTGACCCACATCAACATTATGAACTCATATGAACCATTTGATCAAGTTTGGATCACAATTCCACAAGAAATTTGATCAGATCACCAAAAGGGCAAAATGGTCATTTTTAGGGTTTTTGACTGCACAAAGGCAATTTTTGACTGTTTGACCTAGCCAATGGCAAACCAAGCTCACATATGGACTCAAGAACCCCATGAAATTATCTTGACATGATCAACAAACTCAAAAGATCCCAAATACACAAGATTGACAGTTGAATTTCCCAGTCAATTGATCAATTTTGACTGTACACTGAAAAGTCAAACTTTGACTTTTTTGGTCAAAATCAAGAGTCAAGATTCATTTTTCATCAAAACATACCAAATCATGAAACTTGTTCACCAAGAAACCAAGAAATGCAAATTAGGGTTTTAAAATGGAATTTTTCATAACTTAGAATTTTTCTAAGTTATGGAAAACCCTAATTTTTTCCCAACTTTGCCCCATTTTTTCACCATGATTCATTTGGATTCAAACAAAAGTCAAAACATGAAAGTTGTAGCTTGTTGCATAATCTACAACTTTGATTCACAAAGTTTTCTCATTTGAAGCTTGTATCTCAAGTTACAAATTTTTGAATAAGGGCACTAAACCATTCTTAACTTAGTGAATTTTTGACCTATTTTGACAAGTTTTTCTACCCCACTTCAAGACCATTTTCCATACACTTCCACTTGGAATTTCAAATTGCACTTCAAATATGGATTGTAGTACACATTCCAAGATTTCCAAAATGTCCAAGAACTTCTCAAACAACCTCATGGTTAGGGAGAATCGAATTTCACAATATGGCAAAAATTCACTTTGTTCATGACCAAATTACATGTCCATAACCATGCAATTTGAACTCAGCATGCTTTGAGATAGATTACAGGTCCTTAAACCAAGTTTTACTCAATAATTTAATGCATATTCTTTGTGCCAAGACCAAGTTCTTTGAGTTCAAGCATTGTCTAGAGGATTAATCCCAATTTGGATAAAGTAAACTATCCATTTTTGCAAAAGTTCACTTTATGTCCAATTACAAATCCAACAAGTACATTGCAAATCTGATGGGCACAAGATTATGAACAAATTACTCTGATCAAGAGAGGCTTTGCAGCAGGATTAGAGGTCCCCTACTGACCTAAAAGACCAAGTGGCTTTTGTTTGCTTCAAGTTCAAGAAATGTGGCATAACTTGTACCAACTCAGAAACCAGCTTACAAACACAAGAACAAAGTTATCAAACACATTACACACATCATAACCAAGCTATTGCACGAGCCATTTGCCTCCCAAACATCATCAAACCAAAAAACACCATCAAACTGCAAAAACAGAGTTGCCTCTGCAGTTTGAGTGCCAACTTCTATTTCTCTCAAGCATTCTTGCCAAAACCAGTTCATACACCTTCCTTACCATCTATGCAAGCTAACCAAAAGCAAAAGCACGATCTGTAACACCTCCAAGCCACTTCACCATTCTTGTTTTTCTGTTTTGCAGTTGAAGTTCTCCAGCACGATTCAGGGAGTTTCAAGACAAAGTAGAACTTGGAATAGCATCCTTACACTTCAAGGAAGCTATACAAATCATCATCTTGCTCTGAAAAATCCCCCATTGCAAAGCACGATTCCAACTGAACAGGTATATTCATGGAGTTCTATCTCTCAGTATAGGCATTGTTAGCTTTAGGTTTGTAAAGGAAACATGTCACAATCATAGCCCTGAACATGCCCATATGATTAGATTTCATTTATATTATGTGAGCTCAGAGAATTTTGGTTCTGAATATTGATGAAAAGTTAGGTCAGAAATTGGGGGAGAAGAAATTCTCCCTCATCTTAGAGAGTTAAGTCAAGTTCTTTACATGGTTGAATTCGTATTCTCATGCTCTACACTTTTCATGTTATGAGTTTTGCTTGAAAGTCCAGGAATCAAGAGATAGATAACGCGTGGGTGATGTTGTTCAGAGGTTGAAGATGACTGGTTCTGGGCTGGGCCTGGAATGTTTTTCTTATTTGCACCTTGTTTCTACTTTGACACCCCCCTGATCCATTTTGATTTTCACTTGTTATTTTCCATATTTTCTTTTTGATTTTGTTTCCATATTTTTATTCAATTCATAAAAAACATTAAAAATATTTTTTTTATATTTTTTGTATTTATTTTGATATTTATTTGACTATTAGTTAGTTTTGTACATAAATAAATAATTATACATATATACTTTTTTTGTTTAAAATATTAAAAAAATACAAATATATTTTTTTACACACTTTTATTTTATTTTACTTCCTGAAAATATTTTGTATAAAAAATACCCTTTTTATTTTTATGTTAAAAATTATTAATTAAATAATGCATGTCTTGTAAATAGTACATATATATATATATATATATATATATATATATATATATATATATATATATATATATATATATATATATATATATATATATATATATATATATATATATATATATATATATATATATATATTAATACATTTAGAGTAAAATGCCAAAAAATGTACATATTTTATTTTTTAATATTTAATACTAAAAAAATACCTTTCTTTACAAATATACAATATTTCATTTTATTTTTGTATAAATAATAAGTATTATATGAATTAATTGATTAATACCCCTTTAATAAAAATTAGGGTTTTGCCCTAAATTCAAAAATACTCCAAAAATAGTATTTTTTTTTACATAAATAATCCCTTTTTCATACATACAAAAAACTATTTTTTGCATCTCGCATATTTATTCTTATTTTATTTTATTTATGCAATTAATCATCTTGTAAAATATTTCAATATTAATGTAATAGTTTTAGGTTTACATTACTCGTCAAAATCCCCATTTGAACATTTGTACCCCCCTTCCCATATTTGGTTTTGTAATAGCTTAGTAAATTTATTTTCGCGCTTTAACGCTTTCTAATTATGCCATGTTAGAATTAGGGTTTGTATGCGAAAAACGACAAAATAGTTATGACCTAATCTCAAGACAAACAAGCATGAAAATGAACACACAAATCACACTTGCACCCCCTAGGGTATTCCACTTGTTGCCTTTCAAAAATTGGGCCATATTGCATGTTAGGTCTCTTTGGGCAAAACAAATAAACAAATGATCATAGTCCCTCGATATCATTTTCAAAATACTTCCAAAAACAAATGATCAAGTCCCTTAAAGAAAATGCCCAAAGATACTTGGCACCATTGCAATTATGGTCTAAACGATGACCCGTGCCCGTCCCTTTCACATCCTAAACATAAGATTGTCCACCAAATACAATGGTGGAACAAACTTGTTAAAAGGGTTTAAGCATAGCAATAATCCTTTGAGAAATTTAGGAGTAGATAACCTCTTAGTTACTTGAATCAAACTTGCAAAAAACAAAACACTTGCCTATTTTCTAAAACCACACCTCACAACACTTGCAAAACAACTTTCAAAAACAAATGAAAAGCCTTTTCAAAAGACATACATCTTTGTATACATCCCCACATGGATCATTACAAAGGTAGCCACCACATTGGCTTCTTTTCAAAACATCTTCAAACCCACACACACACAAGCATCATTTAAAACAATTGAAAACAAAAGGCAAGTGATCTAAGCAAATAACTAAGAGCCCATGGATAACCATGGATAGAAAGGGTGCTAATACCTTCCCTTTCTATAATCTACTCCCCGAACCCAAGAAAACATCTCAAAGGATTTTTGCTGTGCTTTTTAACCTTTCCTTAGGATAAAATAAAAAGTCGGTGGCGACTCTTGCTCAACCGAAACATTTGCAAAAACAAACGCAAAACCTCAAGTCAGTTCTCCCACCGTATCACATATTGCATCACCTCCTTGTCTATTTTATGGAATGAGAATAATATGTCAGCTTTCAAGCCCTCCCACGGTCTTCAACAAGGGGACCCTTAATTTCCTTACCTTTTCATCATTTGCATGAAGAAAATTTCTATTGGTTCTTGGAGTCTTATTTTCATCTCTAGAAATGGATATCAATTGTCTTATCTTCTATTCGCATATGATGTTCTTATTTTTTCAAAGGAAAAGAAGTCGCAAATAAGAGTTATTTCCATCTTATTTGGATAATTTTAGTCATGCATTATGGATGAAGATCAATCTTGCTAAGTCTCATACTTTATATTCTTCTAACATTCCTAAGGATAAAATCAATTAACTACTTGTGTCTCAAGTATTTAGTGTACCATTTCTCTCGATAAATAAATTGTCTTTCCCATCATACAAGGTAGAGCTAAAAGATTACACTTTAATTTCATCTTGGAAAATTGAAAAACTCACATGACTTATTGGAAAAACAAGCTTCGCGACAAGTCTGGTAGATGAGCTCTTTCTACTTTAGTTTTATCATCTATACCTTTTTAGTACATGTAAACCATTTGGATCATCAAAATATTTGTGACACACTTGATCATATAACTCATAACTTTATTTGGAAGGGCGCCACATCCATTAGTGCTTGTAACGTCCGTAATTTAATTAATTATTTAATTAAATTATTTTTGGAATATTTGTGAAGAAGTGTTATTATAATTGGATTTATTTTATTAAATGGAGAAATAATAATATATTTGAGGTATTATATTATTATGTGGTGAAATAATGTTAGAAGCTAATATTATTTAATGTGGGCCTATAGTGTGTGAGTGGAAGTAATAAGGGGGTGTAAGTTTTGAGCCCAATAAGAATAATATAATAATATTAGGTTATTTTATTATTTGTGAAAAGGAATAGAAGGAGGAAGCAGTAGAAGGAAAAATAAGGATTGAGAAAGAGAACGTGAAGCTGCTGGAATTAGAAGGAAACGACAAGAACAAAGATTTAACCCAGAAATTGTAGAGTGACCTTCGATCCAAGGTAAGGGTGGGGTTCTGGATTTATAATTGGGTTCATGATGTTTGATATATGGGGTTAGAGGTGATTGTTGTTTGTTCTTGAATTGAATGCATTATGAATGATGTATGATGAAGATTTGATGAATTTTTGATGAATAAGAATGTTATTGTGTTGTTTGACCAATGGAGTAATAAAGTATAACATTAAGTTATGATTTAGTATGATTATGATAAGGTTTTTAGGGCTGTAGTATGATTCCCGTAGTGAATTACAATAGAAAACGCAGAAAATTATGCAGACTATCGAAGGATGTGTCGACCCCAAGCTGGATGTGTCGATACATGAAGGATGTTCGACTCAGGATGAGTCGATGCATGCAGGGCGTGCGTCGATACATGTTAGTTGCAAGACTCAGGATGAGTCAATTGGTAAGGTGCATGTGTCGATACATGCTGTGATTTGAAGCAGGATGAGTCGATGCATGGAGGGTTTGCGTCGATGCATGATGAGTACAAGACTCGGGATGAGTCGACACGAAGAGAGGATGTGACGATACATGAGTGTGTGAGACTCAGGATGAGTCGACCGGTGAAGTGCATGTGTCGATACATGCTGGGTCGAAAGCCAGGATGAGTCGATCCATAAGGTTTTGTGTCGATACATAATGTCTAGTTTTTGACAGAATCCGTTTTAAATTGCTGTAACTTGAGTTGTAGGATGATGTTTGAGATGCCGTTCGAAGCGTTGATTAGCTAACATGATGAACTTTATTCTAGATGGTTTAGATGATGATTAAGAGGTGTAATCCCAGTAACCAATTTAGGATTTAGAATTAATTCCCGTAGATGACCGTTGTGCTAATTTTTGGACAGATTGATGAATATGAGATGTTAGAGGCTGATGTTAGAAATATGACAGTAGGATTAGTGACAATAATGATGTACAATAGCAGAATAACAGTATGGATTACTGTAGTAATAATATACAGCTGAGTTATTAGTAAGATGTGGTTATTAAAGTTGTGTTTGATAGTGTGGTACCCCAAAATTTTCCCTCCCATATTCTTCAAGGTTTGCTAAGATCATGCTTCAAAATCTCCCAAGGGTTGTACAGTCCAATTGCCTCCTAACAGTCAAAAATTAGGGTTTTGGTTCTGGCAAAGAAATTGAAGTTTCCAAGGGTCCAAACAAATCCCACATACCTACATACATTGTTAATCATCCATATGCCAAGTTTCAAGACTCACAGCATCAAATGGCACAGTCAAAAACCCTAATTGCTTCACAGTCAACTGTAGGGGCAAAATGGTCATTTGACAGTCAAAAGTCAAAATTTTGGGTCAACATATCATTTTGAAGCCACAATCATCATTTGATCAATTCTTGATCATGATTCTCAAAGCATGGCTCAAAAAGTCTCAAGATGCAAAAGTTTCTATTTTTCGACAGTTGAAAAAGTCAACTGCAATTTGACCAGGGCATAACTTCCTCATGGTTTATCAGAAAAATTCCATCCAAAGCTCATTTTGAAGAGAATGACATTTCCTACAACTCATCTTCACACTTCAAGTCCAAGAAATGCTCTCACAAAAAGTTATCAATTTCAACATTATAGGTCATTTTCAAAAGTCAACAAAAATGCACTTTAAGTCAAAGATCATAACTTGAGATTGGTAAATCAAAATGACATGGGACCAAAGGCATTGGTTAGAGGACTTCAAGACCTTTCCAAAATGTCCAAGAACATGATCAAAGCTTAAACATTGAGCAAGATATGCCTTGTAGAAGTTGGGAAATTTTTGGGAATTTTGAAAGGTCAACTTTGCACAAAAGGCCTCAAAAATGATAATGGGCCTCAATTTCTTCCATGAATCATTACCCAAAGGCTATGCACGACCCATTAAGCTAAAAGGGAGTTATTTTCTTATTTTTAATTAATTAATTGAATTTTTAATCTTATTAATTCATTTAATTAAATTTAATTATGAGAAAAATACTAAACAATGGTTTTAAATCTTTTTGTGCAGCAAAATCTTCCATTATGAGCTAAATATTTCGTGTGTCTTCTCAAGAGACAAAATCTTCCACAATTGGCAAGTTTCCATGGCAAAAAGATTTGAAAAAAAGATGTAACAAAATCAAATATTTGAATCATGAATGGATGGACTTTGGGCTGGCTTTCTTAACCTAATTCATTCACTTATATAGGCAGAACATAAACCTATTCCATTAGACACAAGAGCTGCGCAGAAAAGAGAGAACAACATTGCATTTTTTTTACAAAATATTGAAAACTGAAAACCTAATTACAAGGCGTTTCAAGGCTTGAAAAGTGTTCCAAAACATTGTTGAGACACCTAGGAAGCGTTTGCAATCAAAGCCAAATCTCCAGACCTCCAAAAGTGGTAGAACGACATCACACTTTTTTTGAAATTGTCCATTAACGTTTTCCAATTTACATGCATTTTTCATATGTTTTAAATGTTGATTTACACTAATATGAACGTTCTGAAGCTAATGGTGCCCTTGAATTGAACTAACCATGCCTGTATAAGAATTCACCATGAACGTTTTTTAGGGTTTCAGAGTTCCAAAATTGGGGCTTTGCATAGGGTGTAAAATTAGACCTTCAAACAGGTGCAGGCAAAATCGTGACATGAAGACGAATCCATTGGTGACCTCGCGCTCAATTTATGATAAACTATGTGCTAATCGCTATTTTCTAGCATTTGTTTTTGTGGGGGTTTAAAACCCCCGCTATCTACTTTTATTTACAGGAAAAAAGGAAGAAGACGCTGAGTTGTTGGAACGTGATTGGATGGTTTGAATGATTGGCGCGTTTTTTAATTGTTCAGCATAATACTCTTTTTTCACATATATTATTCATGCTCCATTTAATTGACAAAGAGACTCAATGGCTCAGTTGGTTGGTGTGTTGTCCTACAGGCATTGGGACCTGGGTTCGATTCCCAGGTCCCCCATATTCTCAATAATTTTTGTTGTAGCGTGTTCCTATGCAATTCCTCTCCAGTGGTCCACCATATGCGCATATGCTTGTGCCTGCCAAGTGTCCAGGAGCTTCAATCTAATGGCCAAAATGTGGAGACTACCATACACGTTCAGTCAACCACAAGCATGTGATCCTGGAAAGTCAAAAGGGCTTGGAATCTGTTGGGCCAAACTGCTTCCAATACACCTCCAAAAGGGCCAGACACCCCCATGGTTTGCATCATATTTTCTAATTTCCTTTTCTTTTCTTCTTTTTATTTTAATTGTTTTTTTGTTTTATTTAATTCACAAAAATGATTTTCATAATAAAACCAGAAAAATCAAAACTAAAAATATGTTTATTTAATATTTAATTCATTAATATTTTTGTAAATAAATCTTTAAATCATAAATTTAGTTAAATTAGGTTTTAAAATTTAAATGTTTTTCTTAATAACTAAAATATGTAGAAATTAGGATTTTTTAGCATTTTTATCTTTCTTTTTTTAATAAATAATTTTTTTCTTATTATCATTATTAGTAATTACTAATTTATTTTGTAAATACTCATGTAATTAATTAATTAGTGTAAATTAGGTTAAACTTGAATATCTTTCATAAATAATTAAAAACAACTTAGAACTAGGGTTTCGTTTAACTTCTAATTTTAGTTAATTTTCTTTATTTTCATTAAATCCAAAAAACATAAAAAACATTCCTTTTCTTATTAAATAATTAATTAACTTTTAATTTCAATTTAATTACAAAAGGGTCCAACGCCCTCGAACGTTCCATTTATTATTCTTTTCGCGCATTTATTCTTATTTTCCTTTTTTAATATTATGTAATTGCTCAAGCCTTGTAATAGTAATTAGGAAATTTATTTACTTTCCGCATTTTATTAAAAACGGGTCTTTGTTAATTTGGTGATGTATAGACCCGCGCCTTGTAATAGCGTAGCATTTTACTTTCCGCACTTTAATTTCCGCACTTTTAAACTGCTAAACTTTGCATGAAAGAATGAATGGCCTAAATTAAAAACAATGCGTAGCTCACCAAAGGCATGATCAAAGATAATGGTTAGACTGAAAATAACACACAAATTCACACACCACTCTTAGGGTACGCCTCACTGTTGCCTTGCCCTCGAAACGTGGTCGTCGAGTATAGGACGTTTTAGTAAGTCCTTATGTCCATGACATGATCCAGTTTCCTCGAAACGGTTGCCTCGGAATTAAAAAGGATCAATGGCATAAGGGTAGCTTCTAAGGTGTCCTACTGTTGCTCTGGTGACCACACTGTCCCTACAAACGAATTGACCCGAACACCTCCAACGGTGGTGCTACCTACCTCTCAATGGTGGGATGGCACTACCTTAAGAACATTTACACAGCCTAATTCCTTAGGGTAGGTAGATGACTCATAGATACTTGCTCTATTCAAAAACAAATCAAACTCTTTTCACACCGACACTTTCAAAAAGACTTTCAAAACAATTTTTCAAACACTCTTGAGGACTGATACAAGAGTCGATCTGAAATCTTTAAACGAAACTTTTTCAAACCCAATCACACTTTGAAAAGCAAACACTTTTAAAAACACAATGAGCAAGTATCTAAGAGCCCATGGATAACCATGGATAGAAAGGGTGCTAACACCTTCCCTTTCTATAAATCTACCTCCCGAACCCGAGAAACAATCTCATAAGGAATTTTGTTGTGCTTTTGTCCTTTCCATGTTGGGGAAAATAAAAGACGGTGGCGACTCTTGCTTACTGCGACATTTCGCGAACCAGCGTTAAACAGTCAGTTCCAGATCCACCGATCACAGAACTGGCGACTCTGCTGGGGAATCTTTTAAAGTGAGGTGTACCTTAGGACTAAGATCACTTGTGTTTTCAATTGCCTGAATTGTTTGCTTTATTATTGTGGGCTGCATCGGAGTTACATAGATCCTAACCTGGATCTGGGGATACCCTGTTAGGTAGCATAAGCTGTGAGGGACCTGTCCGGCGTAGACCGACATGGGTGAAGCAGTGGCTATGTTGGTGTGGCACCTTGGTCTGTACCGATATCCCTTGTGTCGCAACGAGGAGACTATGGGTCTTCTGAGGAGTCATTAAGCACCAACCGACCTTAGAACCTTAAATGACCCAACTTGGCCAATAGAACAGTAGCAGTATGCTACGCCCATTGAGGCTAAACTCTCGTGATGGTTCTGGCCGCAAGAAAAGATTGCGATGCTGGAGTTATGACCGATTGAGGGTAGTCAGTGATATTGGGATCCTCTAGAACCCGGTTACTTCTGATAGGACAGGTCTTAACCAACAAACTGAAAGAGGGTAATACCTAGACCCCATGCTGGCCTAAACTCTAAGGGCTCTCTTGTGTGACTTGTGTGCCTTCCAACTTGACTATTTGCATGCTTGTTATCTGACACTCGAGTTTCTTGCAGGGGTTTGTTTACAGTCCTTAATCTGGACTCATAACAGGGTTTACTTATGTCACTCCATGCATAGCATAACATCATACCATCATACCATTGCATACATCCTACATAAGGACTAACCCATTTCAAGGATCTCAAGGGCTTGTGATGCAGGTCACGGTGAACCAACATGTCTAGCAAGGGGAAAAGGGGATTTATTTTCCTCTAGCCAAGGTTGTCAGGGGCTATGACCCACTCGATATGGTGAGCCTTGACTCTTGAAGAAGGATTCTCAACAACACGAAGTTCCTTCAATCAAGCTACCAGATTCTAACAATTTTCCTTGTTTACCCCGCGAGATCCTTGAAAACATTGCATGCATACATACATATCATTGCATTACAGGTTACAGGTCACTCACCATCTTCGCTGTTTATTTCAGCAATGGCTTCCCAACAATACAACCAGGACCTTCATGCTCAAGAGACTCGGTTCAGGGAAATCCTCCTGAATCTATCCAAGGGGCAGGAAGAGCTGAGAACACTTCTCATGGGGACTTTGGTCAGGAACAGTGCTGAGGATGATAAGGACGAACGGCTGAAACATCTGCAAGCTGAGGTGGATGCAATGAGAGCTCAGATGCTGGGGCAGGTGACTATCATTCAAGACTTAGCTCAAAGACAAGAAGAGCTCGGGGTTCTCGTCAACCAACTGCTTCGGGGTAACCAACTGGGGAAAACATCTAAGGTTGAAGAGCCAGTCATCATTCAACCACCTTTGAGACAAGAAGATAAGGGAAGAGCTCCTCAAATGGCTTCAATGTCACAAATTCAGCATCAACCTCACCAGCTTCAGCCAGACAAGCCCAAAAGGCAATTCACCAAGCTCAACGTGTTGCTGCCTCAAGATTTACAACAACTGTTGAGGTTGAATTTGGTAACTCTAAGGGATCCTCCTAGGAATCCCAACAGGACACCTTCAAGGTATAACCCCAACGCCCGATGCGCTTATCATTCTGACAGCCCGGGGCATGCTACAGATGATTATTGGACCTTGAAGAACAAGATCCAGGACCTGATTGATGAAGGAGCTGTGGAATTCACCCAAGATGGCCAGGCTGAGTTCTTCTACCATCCCTACAAGATTCACCATTCGAAGTGACGAGCCCTGAGATTGAAAAAAACGGTTGTTCATTCGAATGTTCAAGTTGTATTTTTCTTTGATTATTCAAACATTTATTCATGTCAAACGTTGTTATTTCATTAATGCATTACACATGTCTGTTTTGAAGTAATTATTTCGTATTCACTATATGCAAACTGTTTTCATATTTTTTGTGATGATCAACTATTGATTGAAAATTCTAAGCCTCTTGAGGGAGGATGACGAAAACGATACCACGATCCTTACAGTATGCTTCTGAACAGACCCCGCTGATGAGGTACAGGCATTGTTTCAATTCCCAAACACTGGAGTTATAAGGAAGATAATCCCTCGTCAACCACTTTGAGCCAAAGAAGTTGGAGTTTTTCTTTTCGAAAATTAAAACCCTTAATCATAACCTGGGGCAGGGTAGTTCTCTCAGTTGATCCAAGTGCATAACAAATGGCATCAAAAGAAGTCCTTCTGAAACAAAAGACAGTGATGGTTCCAAATAACCATAAAAACCGGCAGTCATTACCAAAATCAAAAAGCCCATTAAGTCAAAACCTATGAAGGAGACTTACAAAATTGGGGCATCCCGCTGACTGTAATCACAAAAGAAACAGTTCAGGCAAAAAACAGGGATAACGAAATCAAAAAAAAAAGAAACAGGTCCTACAAACCCTCAACAAAAACAAAAAAATGACTGCCTATTCAGAATAAATCATCAATATCTGAACCATCATTGGAACATCAGGACAAAGACTCAAACAAGGTCTAACGCACGATCAGCTGAGTTTAGGATTGAAGAACATCACGAAGAGCGGGTGGGTACAAATAATTTGAGCCTTTATCCTTTGTTTCTTAAACCATGAACCAGGCCACGTTATAACCCTTAAAAGTCCTAGCTGAAGCATGGGTTAGTTCGAAAGCATACTGTTACGAAAGGTATCCTGACTCCTTAAGGCCTACGGTAAATACGGAGTTGACATCACGTTTTACAAACATTCACTTGTTTTATGAAAAAGAATGCATTTTCAAAATCTTCAAGACAGACATAAGCTTTGCATTTTTGATATAACATTGTTTGCATATGACTATTTGTTCGAACAGTAGGGAAATTCGCACGATGAGTACCTAGTGAACAAAAGCACTTCCAATCAAGGGGCAGACGTGATTATTGTCCATCATCTGGGGCAATTAAGTCAAGATTCGGAGAATCTCTCAAAAGGCCAAACAGCCAGGGGCAAACCTCCATCTGGATCACTTGGGGCATTGGACGATCAAACGAAGATCTTCTGGTATGGCGACACAACGCTACAACAGGGGCACCTCCCTACATCCTGAGAGCATGGACATAGTAAAAAAAATACTGCGCATAATCAAAGACCCGCTAGGTTGACACACCTAGGCAAAAATAAGGGCTTCCCGGCGAACCAAAAGGGTTCGGGAAAAATAAGGGATGAAATGAAAAAAATCTGTGCACCCGGCAAGTCGAAAACCTGAAAAGGCGGCTTGGGCAAAAAAGGATATCCCGGTGGACTGAAAACCCAAAAGGGCGGTCCAAGCAAAAATTAGGGATCAAAGCGTACGACTATGTCCCAGCATCTCGTCACTTGCCTACCGGAAGAAGAGTTGTCAATCGGAAGTCCTCAAGCGCCTCCACCAGTATCTTCTCCCACAGAAACAGGGGCAGTAATAAGTTGTCTAAGCAATCTAGTTTCCCTGTCCACCAAGGTACCAAGATAGGTTCGGCCAAAGAATGTAACCAAGATATCTTAATTCCCCAGAGAGTGAGCCAAGATTCAATGATTCTCTCCCAAGCAGTTGGTCTCCAATCAGTCCTGAACAAGGCACCATATCTCCAGCAAGTCAACGAACATTCTCCCCCAAGCAGAGTTAGCCTACTCCGTCAGCCTTATGGAAATTGGGTATTCCTAGCAGATCTCAACATCCCTCAGCGGAGTACACAGACATTCTTAACAAGCATCCCCGGCAATCTGGATATAAGATTGTTCCCCGGCGGTATACCAGACATTCAGTGGAGCCACTTCCCCAGTGTATCTCAAAAATTTCCCCAGGAGAGTCCAGTCCAATCTGAAAAGATCCCCCCAGGAGAGTTCAATCAATCTCCCCAGTAGTAAGCTTATCCCCAGTAGATTCTGGAAGCTTATCCCCCGCAGAGCATGAACACGTCTCCCGGTTTTTATTTAAAAGTTATTTCCCCACCAGGACATAACTGGGTTATCCTCAGCTAATTGCCACGGAAAGGTCGTCCCCGACGAAGTTCTTCCTATCCCCCAGTGGAGTTCATCAATCCCTTCAACATAACACATCAATAGGTATCCCCATCGGAGTTATCATCAACACCTCAGCAAAGTATTTCTCTCCCCACAGAGCATTCCCCGCAGAGTATTCTCTTCGCCAAGTTTATTCCCCAACGGAGTCATCTTCTCCTACCGGTTATTTTTGCAACGATCATCCCCAGCGGAAACAACGAAGCTCTATTTCGCACCAGCCCAGGATTTAACTTCCCGGCACCCGTCAAGGATTTATCTTCTTAGACAAAACATACATTCATAAACATCGCATCTTCATACATTACAGCATGCACCTACGCATCATGAACATACAATCTCACTTATTCTGAGAACATCACGCATGTCATGCATCATGACATCGCATACAACTAATGTTTTGTCTTTTCAGGATAAAAGTTAATACAAAAATAATTGCTATCAACGGTCGCAACTGAAGATCCGATTCATGTATCTTGCCAGGGTGTATCTGTTGACGACCAACATTACCAGACTCGATTCATGTATCTTGCCAGGGCACGTCTGAAGAGTTTGAGGATCCGATTCCTGTATCTTGCCAGGGTGTATCTGTTGACGACTAACAGTACCAGACTCGATTCCTGTATCTTGCCAGGGCACGTCTGAAAGGTTCGAAGATCCGATTCCTGTATCTTGCCAGGGTGTATCTGTTGACGACTAACATTACCAGACCCGATTCCTGTATCTTGCCAGGGTGCGTCTGAAGAGTTTGAGGATCCGATTCCTATATCTTGCCAGGGTGTATCTGTTGACGACCAACATTACCAGACTCGATTCCTGTATCTTGCCAGGGCACGTCTGAAGAGTTTGAGGATCCGATTCCTGTATCTTGCCAGGGTGTATCTGTTGACGACTAACATTACCAGACTCGATTCCTGTATCTTGCCAGGGTGCGTCTGAAGAGTTTGAGGATCCAATTCCTGTATCTTGCCAGGGTGTATCTGTTGACGACTAACATTACCAGACCCGATTCCTGTATCTTTCCAGGGTGCGTCTGAAGAGTTTGAGGATCTGATTCCTGTATCTTGCCAGGGTGTATCTGTTGACGACTAACATTACCAGACCCGATTCCTATATCTTGCTAGGGTGCGTCTGAAGAGTTTGAGGATCTGATTCCTGTATCTCGCCAGGGTGTATCTGTTGGCGACCAACATTACCAGACTCGATTCCTGTATCTCGCCAGGGCACGTCTGAAGGGTTCGAAGATCCGATTCCTGTATCTTGCCAGGGTGTATCTGTTGACGACCAACATTACCAGACTCGATTTCTGTATCTCGCCAGGGCACGTCTGAAGGGTTCGAAGATCTGATTCCTGTATCTCGCCAGGGTGTATCTGTTGACGACTAACATTACCAGACTCGATTCCTGTATCTCGCCAGGGCACGTCTGAAGGGTTTGAGGATTTGATTCCTGTATCTTGCCAGGGTGTATCTGTTGACGACCAACATTACCAGACTCGATTCCTGTATCTCGCCAGGGCACGTCTGAAAGGTTTCGAAGATCCGATTCCTGTATCTCGCCAGGGTGTATCTGTTGACGACCAACATTACCAGACTCGATTCCTGTATCTTGCCAGGGCACGTCTGAAGGGTTCGAAGATCCGATTCCTGTATCTCGCTAGGGTGTATCTGTTGACGACTAACATTACCATACTCGATTCCTGTATCTTGCCAGGGCACGTCTGAAGGGTTCGAAGATCCGATTCCTGTATCTCGCCAGGGTGTGTCTGTTGACGACCAACATTACCAGACTCGATTCCTGTATCTTGCCAGGGCACATTTGAAGGGTTTGAAGATCTGATTCCTGTATCTCGCCAGGGTGTATCTGTTGACGACCAACATTACCAGACTCGATTCCTGTATCTTGCCAAGGCACGTCTAAAGAGTTCGAAGATCCGATTCATGTATCTTTCCAGGGTGTATCTATTGAAAACTGTATTCTCCAGACTCGATTCCTGTATCTTGCCAAGGCACGTCTAAAGAGTTCGAAGATCCGATTCCTGTATCCAGCCAGGGCACATCTACATAAAGGGTTTGAAGATCAACTCCTGTAACAGGCCAGGTAATTATTTTTCTTTCTCAGGTACGCAAGTTCTCGCTAAGGAATCTCTTACACGATCGACAACCTCCCGATGGCATCTATAAGCCCATCTCTCCACTTACCAACAGTCTCCAAATGGCATCAATAAGCCCATTCCCGACAAGGTGCTGTCATACTTCCAGATGGAATCTATAAGCCCATCCTCCTATCCATCAGTCTCCAAATGGCATCTGTAAGCCCATTCCCACCATCACGCTGCTGACATTCTACTATGTGAGTGCAAATTTCTGGGCACTCTAGTGTTCAATCATCTTCCACCTTCGGATTACGAAAGGCACGCCAGCCAATCTACACCCTCAGGTTTAAGAAGATTGAACAGGGGCAACTGTTGTACCCCAAAATTTTCCCTCCCATATTCTTCAAGGTTTGCTAAGATCATGCTTCAAAATCTCCCAAGGGTTGTACAGTCCAATTGCCTCCTAACAGTCAAAAATTAGGGTTTTGGTTATGGCAAAGAAATTGAAGTTTCCAAGGGTCCAAACAAGTCCCACATACCTACATACATTGTCAAGCATCCATATGCCAAGTTTCAAGACTCACAACATCAAATGGCACAATCAAAAACCCTAATTGCTTCACAGTCAACTGCAGGGGCAAAATGGTCATTTGACAGTCAAAAGTCAAAATTTTGGGTCAACATGTCATTTTGAAGCCACAATCATCATTTGATCAATTCTTGATCATGATTCTCAAAGCATGGCTCAAAAAGTCTAAAGATTCAAAAGTTTCTATTTTTGGACAGCTGAAAAAGTCAACTGCAATTTGACCAGGGCATAACTTCCTCATGGTTTATCAGAAAAATTCCATCCAAAGCTCATTTTGAAGAGAATGACATTTCCTACAACTCATCTTCACACTTAAAGTCCAAGAAATGCTCTCACAAAAAGTTATCAATTTCAACATTATAGGCCATTTTCAAAAGTCAACAAAAAGGCACTTTAAGTCAAAGATCATAACTTGAGATTGGTAAATCAAAATGACATGGGACCAAAGGCATTGGTTAGAGGACTTCAAGACCTTTCCAAAATGTCCAAGAACATGATCAAAGCTTAAACATTGAGCAAGATATGCCTTGTAGAAGTTTGGAAATTTTTGGGAATTTTGAAAGGTCAACTTTGCACAAAAGGCCTCAAAAATGATAATGGGCCTCAATTTCTTCCATGAATCATTACCCAAAGGCTATGCACGACCCATTAAACTAAAAGGGAGTTCTTATTTTTAATTAATTAATTGAATTTTTAATCTTATTAATTCATTTAATTAAATTTAATTATGAGAAAAATACTAAACAATGGTTTTAAATCTTTTTGTGCAGCAAAATCTTCCATTATGAGCTAAATATTTCGTGTGTCTTCTCAAGAGACAAAATCTTCCATAATTGGCAAGTTTCCATGGCAAAAAGATTTGAAAAAAAGATGTAACAAAATCAAATATTTGAATCATGAATGGATGGACTTTGGGCTGGCTTTCTTAACCTAATTCATTCACTTACATAGGCAGAACATAAACTTATTCCATTAGACACAAGAGCTGCGCAGAAAAGAGAGAACAACATTGCATTTTTTTTACAAAATATTGAAAACTGAAAACCTAATTACAAGGCGTTTCAAGGCTTGAAAAGTGTTCCAAAACATTGCTGAGACACCTAGGAAGCGTTTGCAATCAAAGCCAAATCTCCAGACCTCCAAAAGTGGTATAACGACATCACACTTTTTTTGAAATTGTCCATTATCGTTTTCCAATTTACATGCATTTTTCATATGTTTTAAATGTTGATTTACACTAATATGAACGTTCTGAAGCTAATGGTGCCCTTGAATTGAACTAACCATGCCTGTATAAGAATTCACCATGAACGTTTTTTAGGGTTTCAGAGTTCCAAAATTGGGGCTTTGCATAGGGTGTAAAATTAGACCTTCAAACCGGTGCAGGCAAAATCGTGACATGAAGACGAATCCATTGGTGACCTCGCGCTCAATTTATGATAAACTATGTGCTAATCGCTATTTTCTAGCATTTGTTTTTGTGGGGGTTTAAAACCCCCGCTATCTGCTTTTATTTACAGGAAAAAAGGAAGAAGACGCTGAGTTGTTGGAACGTGATTGGATGGTTTGAATGATTGGCGTGTTTTTTAATTGTTCAGCATAATACTCTTTTTTCACATATATTATTCATGCTCCATTTAATTGACAAAGAGACTCAATGGCTCAGTTGGTTGGTGTGCTGTCCTACAGGCATTGGGACTTGGGTTCGATTCCCAGGTCCCCCATATTCTCAATAATTTTTGTTGTAGCCTGTTCCTATGCAATTCCTCTCCAGTGGTCCACCATATGCGCATATGCTTGTGCCTGCCAAGTGTCCAGGAGCTTCAATCTAATGGCCAAAATGTGGAGACTACCATACACGTTCAGTCAACCACAAGCATGTGATCCTGGAAAGTCAAAAGGGCTTGGAATCTGTTGGGCCAAACTGCTTCCAATACACCTCCAAAAGGGCCAGACACCCCCATGGTTTGCATCATATTTTCTAATTTCCTTTTCTTTTCTTCTTTTTATTTTAATTGTTTTTTTGTTTTATTTAATTCACAAAAATGATTTTCATAATAAAACCAGAAAAATCAAAACTAAAAATATGTTTATTTAATATTTAATTCATTAATATTTTTGTAAATAAATCTTTAAATCATAAATTTAGTTAAATTAGGTTTTAAAATTTAAATGTTTTTCTTAATAACTAAAATATGTAGAAATTAGGTTTTTTAGCATTTTTATCTTCTTTTTTTTTAATAAATAATTTTTTTCTTATTATCATTATTAGTAATTACTAATTTATTTTGTAAATACTCATGTAATTAATTAATTAGTGTAAATTAGGTTAAACTTGAATATCTTTCATAAATAATTAAAAACGACTTAGAACTAGGGTTTCGTTTAACTTCTAATTTTAGTTAATTTTCTTTATTTTCATTAAATCCCAAAAACATAAAAAACATTCCTTTTCTTATTAAATAATTAATTAACTTTTAATTTCAATTTAATTACAAAAGGGTCCAACGCCCTCGAACGTTCCATTTGTTATTCTTTTCGCGCATTTATTCTTACTTTCCTTTTTTAATATTATGTAATTGCTCAAGCCTTGTAATAGTAATTAGGAAATTTATTTACTTTCCGCATTTTATTAAAAACGGGTCTTTGTTAATTTGGCGATGTATAGACCCGCGCCTTGTAATAGCGTAGGATTTTACTTTCCGCACTTTAATTTCCGCACTTTTAAACTGCTAAACTTTGCATGAAAGAATGAATGGCCTAAATTAAAAACAATGCGTAGCTCACCAAAGGCATGATCAAAGATAATGGTTAGACTGAAAATAACACACAAATTCACACACCACTCTTAGGGTACGCCTCACTGTTGCCTTGCCCTCGAAACGTGGTCGTCGAGTATAGGACGTTTTAGTAAGTCCTTATGTCCATGACATGATCCAGTTGCCTCGAAACGGTTGCCTCGGAATTAAAAAGGATCAATGGCATAAGGGTAGCTTCTAAGGTGTCCTACTGTTGCTCTGGTGACCACACTGTCCCTACAAACGAATTGACCCTAACACCTCTAACGGTGGTGCTACCTACCTCTCAATGGTGGGATGGCACTACCTTAAGAACATTTACACAGCCTAATTCCTTAGGGTAGGTAGATGACTCATAGATACTTGCTCTATTCAAAAAAAAATCAAACTCTTTTCACACCGACACTTTCAAAACAATTTTTTAAACACTCTTGAGGACTGATACAAGAGTCGATCTGAAATCTTTAAACGAAACTTTTTCAAACCCACTCACACTTTGAAAAGCAAACACTTTTGAAAACACAATGAGCAAGTATCTAAGAGCCCATGGATAACCATGGATAGAAAGGGTGCTAACACCTTCCCTTTCTATAAATCTACCTCCCGAACCCGAGAAACAATCTCATAAGGAATTTTGCTGTGCTTTTGTCCTTTCCATGTTGGGGAAAATAAAAGACGGTGGTGACTCTTGCTTATCGTGACATTTCGCGAACCAGCGTTAAACAGTCAGTTCCAAATCCACCGATCACAGATAGTTATGATGAACAAATGACGTTTGATAAATAAGTGACGTTTAAATAATTATTTTGAGATGTTTATGAGATGTTGTAATTGAGATGTTTTGAGATGATTGAGAAGTTGTTGTTTTGAGATGATTTAGATGTGTTGTTTTGATATGTTTATAAGATGTTGTTGTTCTGAGATGTTTATGAGATGTTGTGTTTTGAGATGATTGAGATGTTGATATTACATTCATGAAGAGTCGCATACATTGCATTTTTGAGATAGAGCTTATGCTCGTTGAGATGGCCTGGATTGGAAAACTTTGAGATGAAGGCTATGCCTTGTTGATGCCTCTATTAATTGGCAGATTTTTGAGATGGGAGTTTTGCTCCAATGGTACCACATGCATTTGGATAGTTTTGAGTCGCATTATATGATTGAATAATGAAGTGTATTTGATGTTGATAAATGAGTATATATGCTGTAATTATTGTTGATTATGAGATGATACGTGGTGATATTATTGATCTAATTTAATATATTAATTATCATGCGCTTTATTATATTGTTAGATATCCCACCCCTTTTGTTTGAATGTTTCCCTTATGTTGGTAACGTGCAGGTAATCGAGAGTGAAGGTCGTATACCTTCAATAGATCGAGTCGGTGTCATTGCTCTGATATGTAACACTCGGGGGGATGAACGCTTGTTGATTTTTTATTGTTGATTTTCAGTTGTTGACTTTTAAATTGAATTATTATTAATTACGAGATGTTTCGAAATTGCTGTTTTATTTAAAGATGTCATTAAAGAATTCCGTTGCGTAGTTGTTGAATTATTTAATGAAAGATGTTATGATGATGGTTCATCCGATGTTTTGAAAAAGTGTTATATATCCATGATGAATGCAATGAATTTTTTAGAAGAATTTGTGATGTCCCGATTCATTTGTATGATTGAATTTTATAACTCTGATTTAAATTGCATAAATTGCTTGGGGTAGAATTGGGGTGTTACAAAGTTGGTATCAGAGCAAAAGGTTGGTCCGACCTTGTCGTCGAGTCGTAGTTGTCTAACAATCGAGTATTGTTATTTTGAGTTCTAACAGTTGTTTGTGTTGTAGTAAGAAGTTGAGATGGCTGGAAGGAGTGATGTTGCTCTTGCTGATGCTCTAGAAGCAATGGCTCATGCGATGGAAAATCAGCTGAATGCTAACAGGAATGTTGGATCTCGTAGCTTGGCGACTTTCCAAAGAGAGAATCCACCTACATTTAAGGGAAAATATGATCTTGACGGAGCATTGGAATGGTTGAAATAGATTGAGAGGATATTTTGCATGATGGACTGCACTCCAGCACAAAAGGTTCGTTATGGGACTCATATGCTAGCAGTCGAGGCTGATGACTGGTGGCTAGAGACTTGCCAGAAGTTGGAAGCTGCAAGTGAGAATGTCACTTGGGCTGTGTTCCGTAGGGAGTTTTTGAGAAAATATTTTCTTGAAGATGTCCGTGGTAAGAAGGAAATTGAGTTCCTTGAGCTGAAGCAAGGAAGTATGTCTGTTGTTGAGTATGCTGCCAAGTTTGCTGAGCTGGCCAAGTTTTATCCGCATTACGCTGAGGAAAATGCTGAGTTTTCGAAGTGTATTAAGTTTGAGAATGGGTTGCGCCCGGGAATTAAGAAGGCAGTTGGATACCAGAAGATTCGTGTCTTTGCTGATTTGGTTGATAATTGTAGGATTTATGAGGAAGACAATAATGCTCATTACAAGATTATTAGTGAGAAGAGGGGTAAGCACCCGCAGAATCATGGTAAACCTTATGATGCCCCAGCTGGTAAGGGTAAGCAGAGAGTTGCTCATGGTCAAAGGACTAGTGGGGGAGATGCTCCTGCTGGTGTGATTTGTTTTAAGTGTGGGAAACATGGACACAAGAGTAATGTGTGCACTGCTGAAGTGAAGAGATGCTACCGTTGTGGTAAGAACGGATATGTTGTATCTGAGTATGAGCATAAGAATATGGTTTGTTTCAATTGTAAAGAAGAAGGGCACATTGGTAGTCAGTGTCCAAAACCGAAGAAGGCTCGGTCTAGTGGTAAAGTGTTTGCTTTGGTGGAGGATCAGACAGCTTCCGAGGACAGACTTATTAGAGGTACATGTTTTATTAATAGTACTCCTTTAATTACTATTATTGATACTGGTGCTACGCATTGTTTTATTGCTGCTGATTGTGTTGAAAGACTGGGTCTTGTGTTGTCTTCTTTGAGTGGAGAAATGGTCGTCGATACTCCATCCAAGGGATCGGTGACTACTTCTTTTGTGTGTGCTAAGTATCCCTTGTCGATCTTCGACAGAGACTTTGTTGTTGATTTGCTTTGCTTGCCGTTAAGAGGTTTGAATGTGATTCTTGGTATGAACTAGTTAGAGCATAATTGTGTTCATATTAATTGTTATGACAAGTCAGTGAAGTTTTCTACTCCTGAAGAAGAGGAAGATGGTTTGTTGTCTGCTAGACAGTTGAGAAAGTTGATGCAAGAGAAAGCACAGATGTTCTTGTTGATGGCATAGCTATCTGTAGAGACTCAAGCTATAATTGAGGAATTGCCGGTGGTATGTGAATTTCCTGAAGTTTTCCCTGATGAGATTCCTGATGTACCGCCAGAGAGGGAAGTTGAATTTACAATTGATCTTGTACCTGGTACCAGACCTGTGTCTATGGCACCATACAGGATGTCTGCATCTGAGTTGTCAGAGTTGAAGAAGAAATTGGAAGAGTTACTTGATAAGAGGTTTGTAAGACCAAGTGTATCTCCGTGGGGTGCTCCAGTGTTGTTAGTGAAGAAGAAAGATGGAAGTATGAGGCTTTGTGTTGATTATAGACAGTTGAACAAGGTGACGATTAAGAACAAGTATCCGCTTCCAAGAATAGATGACTTGATGGACCAATTAGTGGATGCTCATGTGTTTAGTAAGATTGATTTGAGGTCGGGTTACCATCAGATTAAGGTGAAGAATGAAGATATTCAGAAGACGGATTTCAGAACACGTTATGGACATTATGAGTATTCAGTGATGCCTTTCGGTGTTACTAATGCGCCAGGAGTATTCATGGAATATATGAATCATATCTTTCATACTTATTTGTATCGGTTTGTAGTGGTGTTCATTGATGATATTTTAATTTACTCTAAGTCGGAAGAAGAGCATGTTGAACATTTAAGAGTAGTATTGCAGATTCTGAAAGAGAAGAAGTTGTATGCAAAGCTGTCCAAGTGTGAATTTTGGTTAAAAGAGGTTAGTTTTCTTGGTCATGTGATTTCAGGTAGTGGCATTGCTGTAGATCCATCGAATGTTGATGCTGTGTTGCAATGGGAAAATCCAAAGTCAGCTACTGAGATTAGAAGCTTCTTGGTATTAGCTGGTTATTATAGAAGGTTTATCGAAGGGTTTTCTAAGTTGTCACTTTCGTTGACTAAGTTGATCTGTAAAGGTAGAGCTTTTATTTGGGATGTTCAGTGCGAAGAAAGTTTTACGGAATTGAAGAAGAGGTTGACGTCGGCTCCGATTTTGACGTTGCCTAATCCAGGAGAGCCTTTTGTGGTGTATTGTGATGCTTCTAAGATGGGTTTAGGAGGTGTGCTTATGCAGAGTGGTAAGGTAGTTGCTTATGCATCGAGGCAGTTGAGGACTCATGAGAAGAACTATCCTACGCATGATTTAGAGCTTGCTGCTGTTGTTTTTGTGTTGAAGATTTGGAAGCATTATCTTTGTGGTTCTAGATTTGAAGTGTTTAGTGACCATAAGAGCTTGAAGTATCTGTTTGATCAGAAGGAGTTGAATATGAGACAACGAAGATGGTTGGAATTTCTAAAGGATTATGATTTTGGTTTGAATTATCATCCTGGAAAGGCAAAGGTGGTAGCTGATGCGTTGAGTCGAAAGACTTTACATATGTCAGCAATGATGATTAAAGAGTTGGAATTGATTTAGCAGTTCAGAGATATGAGCTTAGTTTGCGAGGTTACTCCGCAGAGTGTTATGTTGGGTATGTTAAAGATTAATAATGAGTTTCTAGACAGTATCAGAGAAGCTCAAGAGTTGGATGTGAAACTGGTAGATTTGATGGTTGGGACTGATCAATCTGAGAATAGTGGTTTCAAGTTAGATGAGCAAGGTGTGTTAAGGTTTCATAGTCGGATTTGTATTCCTGATGATGCTGAGATGAAGAAAGTGATACTTGAAGAGAGTCATAGAAGTAAGTTGAGTATTCATCCAGGAGCTACAAAGATGTATCAAGATTTGAAAGGTTTGTTTTAGTGGCCTGGGATGAATAGTGATGTGGCTCGATTTGTGTATGCATGTTTGACTTGTCAGAAGTCGAAAGTTGAACATCAGAAGCCTGCAGGGTTGATGCAACCATTGGAAGTTCCAGAATGGAAATGGGATAGCATTTCAATGGACTTTGTGACGGGGTTGCCTAGTACTTCAAGAGGACATGATTCGATTTGGGTGATTGTTGATAGGCTTACGAAGTCAGCTTATTTTATTCCTATTGACATTTGTTTTCCAGTGTCGAAGTTGGCTGAGATTTATGTTAGTGTGATTGTGAAGCTGCATGGTGTTCCTTTGTGCATTGTGTCAGATAGAGATCCAAGATTTACTTCTGATTTTTGGAAGAGTTTGCAAGAATCGTTGGGTTCTAAGTTGAGGTTGAGTTCAGCGTATCATCCTCAGACAGATGGTCAGACTGAACGGACGATTCAATCGTTGGAAGACTTGTTGAGGGCATGTGTTCTTGAGCAGGGAGGTTCGTGGGATACTTATCTTCCGTTGATAGAGTTCACATATAACAACAGTTACCATTCTAGTATTGGGATGACACCTTTTGAAGCGTTGTATGGTCGGAGATGTAGAACTCTGTTATGTTGGCATGAATCTGGTGAAAGTGTAGTACTTGGACCTGAACTTGTTCGTGAGACTACTAAGAAGGTGAAGTTGATTTGAGAAAAGATGAAAGCTTCACAAAGTAGACATAAGAGTTATCATGACAAGCGAAGGAAAGATTTAGAATTTCAAGCTGGTGATCATGTGTTTTTGAGAGTTACACTTGTGACTGGTGTTGGGCGAGCATTGAAGTCTAAGAAGCTCACTTCTCATTTTATTGGACCGTATCAGATTTCAGAGAGAGTGGGGAATGTTGCTTATAGAGTGGCTTTACCGCCTAATCTTTCGAATTTGCATGAAGTGTTTCACGTGTCGCAACTTCAGAAGTATATTTCAGATCCATCTCATGTGATTCATATGGACAATGTGCAAGTACGGGATAATCTTACGGTGGAGATGATGCCTGTACGGATCGTAGATCGTGAAGTGAAGACTCTGAGGGGCAAATAGATTGCATTTGTAAAAGTGGTTTGATTAGGAGCTGCAGGAGAAAGCATGACTTGGGAATTGGAGAGCAAGATGCGAGACTCCTATCCTGAATTGTTTGATTGAGGTAAATTTTTGAGGATGAAAATATTCTAAGTGGGGGAGAGTTGTAACACCCGTAATTTAGTTAATTATTAAATTAAATTATTTTTGGAATATTTGTGAAGAAGTGTTATTATAATTGGATTTATTTTATTAAATGGAGAAATAATAATATATTTGAGGTATTATATTATTATGTGGTGTTAGAAGCTAATATTATTTAATGTGGGCCTATAGTGTGTGAGTGGAAGTAATAAGGGGGTGTAAGTTTTGAGCCCAATAAGAATAATATAATAATATTAGGTTATTTTATTATTTGTGAGAAGGAATAGAAGGAGGAAGCAGTAGAAGGAAAAATAAGGATTGAGAAAGAGAACGTGAAGCTGCTGGAATTAGAAGGAAACAACAAGAACAAAGATTCAACCTGAAAATTGTAGAGCGACCTTCGATCCAAGGTAAGGGTGGGGTTATGGATTTATAATTGGGTTCATGATGTTTGATATATGGGGTTAGGGGTGATTGCTGTTTGTTCTTGAATTGAATGCATTATGAATGATGTATGATGAAGATTTGATGAATAAGAATGTTATTATGTTGTTTGATCAATGGAGTAATAGATTATAACGTTAAGTGATGATTTAGTATGATTATGATAAGGTTTTTAGGGCTGTAGTATGATTCCCGTAGTGAATTACAGTAGAAAACACAGAAAATTATGCAGACTATCGAAGGATGTGTCGACCCCAAGCTGGATGTGTCGATGCATGCAGGGCTTGGATCGATACATGTTAGTTTCAAGACTCAGGATGAGTCGATCGGTAAGGTGCATGTGTCGATACATGCTGTGATTTGAAGCAGGATGAGTCGATGCATGGAGGGTTTGCGTCGATGCATGATGAGTACAAGACTCGGGATGAGTCGACACGAATAGAGGATGTGTCGATACATGAGTGTGTGAGACTCAGGATGAGTCGACCGGTGAAGTGCATGTGTCGATACATGCTGTGTCGAAAGCCAGGATGAGTCGATCCATAAGGTTTTATGTCGATACATAATGTCTGGTTTTTGACAGAATCGGTTTTAAATTGATGTAACTTGAGTTGTAGGATTCTGTTTGAGATGCCGTTCGAAGCGTTGATTAGCTAACGCGATGAACTTTATTCTAGATGATTTAGATGATGATTAAGAGGTGTAATCCCAGTAACCAATTTAGGATTTAGAATTAATTCCCGTAGATGACCGTTGTGCTGATTTTTGGATAGATTGATGAATATGAGATGTTAGAGGTTGCTGTTAGAAATATGACAGTAGGATTAGTGACAATAATGATGTACAATAGCAGAATAACGGTATGGATTACTGTAGTAATAATATACAGTTGAGTTATTAGTAAGATATGGTTATTAAAGTTGTGTTTGATAGTTATGATGAACAAATGACGTTTGATAAATAAGTGACGTTTAAATAATTATTTTGAGATGTTTATGAGATGCTGTAATTGAGATGTTTTGAGATGATTGAGAAGTTGTTGTTTTGAGATGATTTAGATGTGTTGTTTTGAGATGTTTATGAGATGTTGTTGTTCTGAGATGTTTATGAGATGTTGTGTTTTGAGATGATTGAGATGTTGATATTACATTCATGAAGAGTCGCATACATTGCATTTTTGAGATGGAGCTTATGCTCGTTGAGATGGCCTGGATTGGCAAATTTTGAGATGAAGGCTATGCCTTGTTGATGCCTCTATTAATTGGCAGATTTTTGAGATGGGAGTTCTGCTCCAATGGTACCACATGCATTTGCATAGTTTTGAGTCGCATTATATGATTAAATAATGAAGTGTATTTGATGTTGATGAATGAGTATATATGCTGTAATTATTGTTGATTATGTGATGAGACGTGGTGATATTATTGACCTAATTTAATATATTAATTATCATACACTTTATTATATTGTTAGATATCTCACCCCTTCTGTTTGAATGTTGCCCTTATGTTGGTAACGTGCAGGTAATTGAGAGTGAAGACCGTATACCTTCAATAGATCGAGTCGGTGTCATTGCTCTGATATGTAACACTCGGGGGGATGAACGCTTGCTGATTTTTTATTGTTGATTTTCAGTTGTTGAATTTTAAATTGAATTATTATTAATTACGAGATGTTTCGAAATTGCTGTTTTATTTAAAGATGTTATTGAAGAATTCCGCTGCGTAGTTGTTGAATTATTTAATGAAAGATGTTATGATGATGGCTCATCTGATGTTTTGAAAAAGTGTTATATATCCATGATGAATGCAATGAATTTGTTAGAAGAATTTGTGACGTTCCAATTCATTTGTATGATTGAATTTTATAACTCTGATTTAAATTGCATAAATTGCTTGGGGTAAAATTGGGGTGTTACAGTGCTCATCTGGTTGCCCAAAAGAAAATTACTCGCACTATGAAGTTGGATGGCTTAGGGGTACAATCAAGTAGAGATGCCAATACAGTCCTTCTCAATAAGCTGGTTAGGCACATGATTCAAAATAGTGATAAACTTTGGGTACATCTTCTTTCTCAAAAGTATTTGTCAGGTTCCCATTTACGTTATATTTCTTCTACAACTTGTTCCTCCATATGGAACTCTATTATAAAAGCAAGGAATGTGTTACAAGATGATTTTTAATGGAGATCAGGATCAAGATCCTCAACTTTTTGGTGTAGTCATTAGTCTTCTCTTGGCCCCTTGGCTTCTCTGGTTGATTATGTTCACATATATGACACTGTTTTAACTCTCAAAGATTTTTACTCTACATCACTTCCCCATATTCAACATTTGTATAATCAACTCCCTCCTCACATTACCACTCATATCACCTCTAAAAGTCTCATCTTCAACCACAAAACAATAGACATATTCATTTGGTTATATAACATAAACAATACTTACATTACTAAGATTGACTACTCTTGAATCCTCTACAACAAAAAAGAGTTTCATGATTCTATCAACGCCACTTGATCATGAAATTGAATCAAGAAATTATGTCTCCTAGAAAAGATAACATTCCTCTTTTGGCTTGCTCATCACAAATCTAATACCCTTTTCTCTATTCTTAACCATTGAAATATAGCCCTCTCAACTTTGCACTCTATATGTGGCCTTGAAGAAGAGACTTTCCTCCATTATGTTTGTGATTGTATAAATTCTAGAAATTTTTTGTTTCACCTTGGGTTTAGTCATCCAGAGTTCTTCTCAAGCCAATAGGGCCATTCTTGGATAAAAAGCGAGATACAAGATATCTGTCATAACCTCTTTGATTCGAAAATTTGGTGGGATTGGAGAAATAGTAATGATGTTTGTATTTCTCATGAAATTATTCCGAAGTGTAGACTATCCTTGGTGGCCACCCTATGACAAATTATTTTATCATTTGAGTCAGCAAACCTCAAACAAGGTACACGTACAATCACTTCATCACTTGGAGTACCCAAAATTACTCTTGCACTAATATTAGTGTAGATGGATGTTTTAATGGTATTCCAACTCGTACGAGCTTTGGCGGTTGTAACACCCTTCTAACCCCACATGTATTTCGCGAATAATTTATTAATAATTCAATTAAATAACCAAACAAGAGTGTCACATTGTCATAATAAAACATCATAACATACAATCTTACTCCGTAACACGGGTTACAACAACGGTAATAACAACTTCTTATATTATACATATTTACAGTGTTTCATGTGACATTAATACATCTTTTAAGAACAACGCAGAAAAAATCATCAATCATAATAATCTCAATTATCAACTCATCATATTTAGTCTCATAAAAATAGAGATTTAAAATTAGTTCAATAATCAAAACCTTCATAAAGTATGTTAATATAAAAGGAACATAACATTAAAAAAAATAAGTGTTTCCAACCCGGTGTTACATATTAGAGCAAGACACCTTCTAATTAACGAAAAACTAAATAAAAATACTCCAAGCTCTATCCTCGATACTTCAACAAGCTACTCCTGAGTATCTGTGTGTTACCCACGTGGAGGAAACATTCAAATAGAAAGAGTGAGTAATCATGATTCATTATAAAAGATATAAGGAAAAGATTAGTAGTTATATAAAACATCATCATACAATCAATACACATCATTCATCAACAATTCATACTCATCGATACATCACAATAGCACGTAAACATCCTTCATCATCAATTCATCATATATTCAGAGTACACAGTTATTATCACATCATAACTCATCAATATAGTTCATGCAATGTCACATAGAATGCTAATGCAACAATACTGACACAATGTATGTGGTGCCAAATTTTACTAGCACCTGACTCATCACCCTCCATAGATCCCCACCACATGATTGATTCCCTCTTGGAACTGGAGCACAACATAAATCACTACTATCATCATAGGTAACGCTTCACTAAATCCTCAATCAAGGACTTAACTACTCACACCCAATCCATACAATGGGATTGGGGCTCAACACAGACAGACCAACGTCCAAAAATGCTAGGAATGCACGGTGCACAACAACGTCACATATCAATTCGACCACGGCTAGTCAAGTGCATCATCATTCACATAATCATCATATAGTCATTCTCCACATAACATGTATACATATTAACATGCACATCATCCAAAATATCATCATAATTATCATCAAATACACACGACAACATCATCATAACAACTTCATAGCAACATCATATTCATCATTAAAATAAATATAACGTCATAGCATAGTAAACATAGAATACACCGATCTCATTATCATATAGGTATTGAAATAATGAATCAATCAACTCATATTCATCTATTATAATACAACTCCGTGCTTCAGCTTCTCAACGCTTCAAATGGCTCGTCGAACAGAGTCCTGAAACTCAAGTTACGACCTTTGAAAGTTACTGCCATATCTGCTCGCCTGATGCTCGCTCGACGAACCTGGTGGCGCTCTCCCCGCCTGATGCTCGCTCGACGAACCTGGTGGCGCTCTCCCCGCCTGATGCTCGCCTGACGAGGTTGGGGAAATGATCCATCCCCCCCACATTTTCCAGGGGCTCTTCTTTTCCATTATTTCCCCTTTTCGCTTGTCTCACCCGATAACGCTTGGGCGACTCGCTCGCCCCTTGCTCGCCCGATAACGCTTGGGCGACTCGCTCGCCCCTTGCTCGCCCGACGACGCGTGCGATTCTACAAATTCCTGTTGCAATTTCACTATTGTTTCAAGTCATTCTAATTGTGATTACAAATATCATACTCATTCCCAAATGCACTATAGACACAATATATCATATATTAACATCAAAACATGTATTGACACATATTAAGATTAAATTATGGCATTCATATATCATGAACATCAACAATACTAACTACTAAATGTTTGTTTTATACATGAGTAAGTATGTGAATGATTGTATATTGATAATTGTTAATTGGTAGGATTATATGTTACTAACTATGTGTTAATTGGGTTCATGCACGACTAAGTCTGTGAATGATTGCATGATTGATTGTATTGTCGGTTTATTTTGGAGCAACTGAATGGATTGTTTTGTACGCATCTAAATGTGATGTTACTGTTGGTGCTTAACTTTGATAATTAGAAGATGGTTGATGTTGCTGATTGTATGCTCTGATAGTCCAGTGCTTCAACTAATTGTCACCTGTTTTAGTTTAAATGAGTGTTATATCTTAAATAGTTATCTTGTCACAATTTGTCAAAGGGGGAGATTGTAGTTACTTTTAGATTGACCTTTTGGATTAGCTGTAATTTACAAAACAACAATATGAAGAAGTGTTCAAAGTGTTAAGGATTATTCTAGCTTGTTTAAATTATATGAAGGTGCAATAAAAGACAATGTTATTATCATTACGGTAATATTATTACTCATAAAATAATAATTTTACTTTTTCGAAAATACTATATTTAGAATCACCCACACTCTTAAAGAAGATAATTAAAATATTAATTTCATGGCAAATCTCAAAACATTTGCTGACATTGATCTTTTGATTCATACATTCCCTTCTCAAAAATTGAGTGATATAAAGAAGCGACTGTAATTTTATTTTTAAAAATTTAGTTTTTCTTTTTTATTCCTTTTCTATTGCTTTAATTTTATAAAGAAAATAGAGTAACATTTAACATTGTAATCTTAAATTTGAAAAGAAAAACATAATTGACTTTCATTATTCATTTAAGAGAATAAATTACTAACTTTCAAATTTATAAATTTATTTACGAAACGAAATTGACCCAACATTAAAATTTCCATGATAGTCAACAATGTCTAAAAAAGATTTATTCATTTTTTAATAAAAAATAAAAAAATAAATTTATGAGGAAGATTCCAGAAAAAAGGACCGAAGGGGCGTTTTCAAAAAAGTAAAACATAAACAACAGAGGAGAGACCACCCAACTCAAATCCGTGGGTACTCTGTTCAATTTTTCGTAAAAAAAAAAAAAGAAAAAAAACTAATTATTTAAGAAAAAACAAAACCAAACACGTTTTCTTTAATTTTACATTACCAAACCCAACATTCATTCTTAATTCTTGTTCCGATTCTTGTCAATTTCTTCAACATCATGCTAAATCCTCGTTTGGTTCCATTGTTACTCTTTTTCTTTTTCCCCTGTTTTTTCGTTTCTTCAATTCGATTACCCGGTTTGGATGAAGATAAGCCCACGTAATGATAACTCATACCCATTTCTTCATTTTTGTTCTTCTATTTGAAAATGTGGAAAAAATCTTATCTTTTTTGTTTGGGGGTTTTTTGATTTTGTTCAACTGTTTTCAGGGTTGGATCGGTTTTTGGAGGCTCTAAGGTGAAGTTTGATCCTACACGTGTTACTCAGCTCTCGTGGAATCCCAGGTACTTCCATTTTCTTCTGTTCTACAAAAGGTTTTTTTATTTTATTTTATTTTATTTTTGTAAGAAGTTTTTTGTGAATTATGTTGTGTAGGGCTTTTTTGTACAAGAATTTTTTATCTGATGAAGAATGTGATCATCTTAAAACTCTGGTTAGTTTTTGTTGTTGTTGTTGTTGTTGTTGTTGTTGTTGTTGCTGTTGTTAGTTTCTTAATCATCATTGGTTTTGGATTTAATTCCTTGTATGTGTGTGTGTTTTGGAATGTAATGCAATGTAATTGACAGTATATATTGTGTTCATGTTGAGGGTAGTTGGAAAATCGGTTTAGAATTTAGAAGCTGGTTTGATAGGGTTGACTTACATGGCTATCGTGCCATACTCGTGTCGCGCTCCTGATGTTCAGTCGTGGGTGTGAGAAGATATGTTGAGAATTTTACAGTGTTATCGATGGTGGAATGTGGCGGAAGGCTAAAAATTTGTGATATAAACACGCCATTGCATCATGTGGTGCAGCAATGGAGGACATTCTTTCACGAATTTCTTATGGCGGTCGTCCTATAAACCTCTTCCTCGTTCTCCCAAAGCTGCCATTTAATGACATTGGTCACATGTTGACTGAAAATATGTTTATAAATCGGATGCATATCTCGCCTTATAAACCTGTTTTGTAGGGTTGAATTAGACTTAACTATCAGGCCACTCGGGTCTTGGCGTGGTGATGGGTTGTGTTGAGAGTTTGACATTGTAGGGTTGAGTTAGGTCTATTCTAAATTCTAAGATTCTTCGTCTGAATTTTTGTGATGACAGGCTAAGGATAAGCTGGAGAAATCTATGGTGGCGGATAATGTATCTGGTAAAAGTATACAGAGTGAAGTCCGAACAAGTTCTGGGATGTTTCTCAGGAAGGCACAGGTATAGTAAGAGATCATTTATTTTCTTTCCATGTCAAAACTCAGGTTCTTCGTGTGATTATCTTATCTAGCTTGCATACAATGAAGTACGGTCGACAAGTTTTTGTTTTCTTTTTTTTTTTTGTCGTGATTTATTTTATCGCATCGCTCTTGTTGTATGGATAACAATGCATTTTGATTTTGCTTGATAACGATTGACGAGAAATGTGCTATAAAGTAGTTTGGTGTTTCAATGTTTTTGTGCAAATTCATGACCCTTTCATTTCACAATAACCCTTTCTCTACAAATTCTTATGACGAAGTAACCGTGTTTTTATGATACTGAGTTTTTCTTTTGAGATGTTTGTTTTATTTGTCGTTTAATTTATATGTTTAATTTATATGTTTATTTCCTCTTTCTTTTCTTTAATCTTAAGGATGAAGTAGTTGCCAATATCGAAGAGCGAATCGCCGCATGGACATTCTTTCCCATAGGTAAGTAGACAACATCGTTCTTCAGTCCATTTTAAGATTTTTTCGTTTCGCTGCAGTTTTATGAACTTGCTCTTATGCATCAGAGAACGGCGAGTCTATACAAATATTGCACTACCAAAACGGCGAGAAATACGAACCACATTTCGATTTCTTCCACGACAAGGCTAATCAACTACACGGTGGCCATCGTGTTGCGACCGTGCTAATGTATTTGTCTAATGTTGAGAAGGGTGGAGAAACAGTTTTTCCTTACGCCGAGGTAAAGATTTTCTCATGTTTTTGATTGTCTAACACAAGAAAGAAAGTAAAATCGTGATAAATGAGTAATTGGTTGGATTTTCAGGGGAAGTTGTTGCAGCCGAAAGATGATAGCTGGTCTGAATGTGCTCACAAAGGATATGCAGGTATACATTTCAGAATGGTTTCATATAAATCTCTCGCTTCCATATACGCAAAGCTGGTTTGAATTAGCTTATTTGAGCTGACGTAAATTCTTCTGAAACTTTTTTGAGAGAGCTTATAGAAACAACTTGTGACATGGTCCTAAGTGTATGTTTGGTTTCACGGTTGGATCGCCCGTCCAGAATTGATTCTAGACCTGTAAAATTGATTTTGACATGTTTGGTTGCTCTCGAGTAGAATTCATTATGCTTTCCACAATTGATTCTACTTGAAGTTAGGTTTTGTATTTTGAGTCTAAACGTGGTTTTTTCATTGAGATATATTGCTCAACTCAGTTTTTCAAGAATTTATCCAAACATAAATCACTTTCCATTCAATTCATTTTTAGTCTGAATCAATTTTACAGAATTAATTCAGTCAAAATCAATTTTCTTCACCGCAGAACCAAACACTCACTAAGTTGTTTTCAGCTTATTTTCTTATGATATTTAAGATTGCTTATGAAAACACTTTATAGTTTATATGAAACAATTTGACTTTTTCTTTTATACTATAAGCACTTAATTAAGTTGTTTGTGGAAACATGACCTGCATTTGCATAACCAACATAAATAAGTACTAATTCAATAAGCTATTCTACAGAGCTTACTTGAGCATTTTCTATAAGCTATTCTAGGACTATATAAAATCAAACAAAGCAACTTATGATCATGTTATAAGTTATTTTTATAACTGTATTCAGACGCAAATTTTAAATGTTTATAAGCTTCGAAATATACGCTCTCATAATCTATCAGAAAGCTTTTCTGCCTATTTTTTTGGCACAAGATCTTAATTCTAACGCATTCGGTTTCTGTCATTTCAGTAAAACCGCGGAAGGGTGACGCCTTATTGTTCTTCAGTCTTCATCTGAACGCAACTACAGATGGTAATAGTTTGCATGGAAGTTGTCCAGTGATCGAGGGTGAGAAATGGTCTGCAACAAAGTGGATTCACGTCGCCGACTTTGAGAAACCGATACATCAAGTTGTAGATGACGGAGAGTGTGCGGATGAGAATGAGAATTGTGCTGCGTGGTCTAAAGTCGGCGAATGTGAGAAGAATCCAACTTATATGGTTGGTTATGAAGGAGTTAAAGGAAAATGTAGGAAGAGTTGCAATGTTTGCTCTTCTTAGGATCATCATGGTTTCTGTTATAAACTAGAAATTGTAATGAAAGAAAGAGAAATTAAAAGAATAGAAAGTGTAATATTGAAAACTTCATAGAAATTAAGAAAAGAATTCTCCTCAATGGTTTTTTCCTTACAACTGCCATCGTAAAATAAAATCGAATCGAATTGGTGTGATCAGATGCCATGATTCAACTATTTTAAATGTTTTAAAATCGAACTGGTGTGATATGATACCATGTGTTAACTATTTTTAAAATCGTTTTGGTGTGATATGATGACATGTTTCAATTATTTTAAACGTCTTAATATCGAAATGGTGTGATATGATATCATGTGTCAACTATTTTTAAAATCGAACTGGTGTGAAATGATGTCATGTTTCAATTATTTTAAACGTCTTAATATCGCATTGGTGTGATATGATACCATGTGTCAACTATTTTTAATATCGAATTGGTGTGATCTGATGTCATGTTTCAATTGTTTTAAACGTCTTAATATCGAACTGGTGTGATCTGATGTCATGTTTCAACTATTTTAAATGTCTTGAAATCGAACTGGTATGATATGAGGTCATATTTCAATCAAATTGGTTGGTGTGATCTGAGGCTATGTTTCATCTGTCATCTCGTCTTAAATTGCTTGAATGGAATAGAATCACGATCGAATTGCTCGTAATCGAAAGAAGAAATGGAACTACAATTGAATTAATCGCTCGTAACCGAACATTAACGGTGTTTGTGCGCATGACTTTTCCACTAAAGAGAGGCATCATTGCATGTTAACAAAGCAACATAATTGTGAGAAAAAAAAATTGATTGCACACTCATTCAATAATATCACCATAATTAGTTAAACATATTCAGTTTTAACAAAACTGATCATTCAAAATGCACCTGAAATATAAATTGTTCTTAAGACCCAAACCATATGAAAGAGAGAGAGAGAGAGAGAATATGAATGAAAGGCACTAGCATTATGAGTCTGATGTCATGTCATACAATTGGTTTTGCCTCTTAATTTTGTTATCAATAAAGATGAATATAATCATGCAATTGTTGTTATATGAACCCAAAATTTGCATGCTTTTCTTGCCTCTTCATATCTTAAACACTACTCTCATTTTCACCACTTTAAAAGTTAATTACTCTTCAATGCACATTTCACCACCATTACATTATTCATCTTTGATTTTTTGACTCTAAATTTTTTCTTGTTTTGCAAAATGGGAAGGCCTCCTTGTTGTGACAAAACCAATGTGAAAAGAGGTTTATGGACTCCTGAGGAAGATGCTAAAATTCTTGCTTATGTTGCTAATCACGGAATCGGAAATTGGACATTGGTTCCAAAGATAGCCGGTTTTTTTCTTCCTCGTTTCTTCGAATCAGTAACATAGTTTTAAATTGCGGTTGCATCTGAAAATATTTTATAATTGTCGTTTTAAAGATCTCAAAATTCATAATTGCGGATGTACACTGAAATTTAAAACTATGTTTAGAAATAGTATGAACTCGTAATCAAGACGAGTAATATTTTATTATATAATTTAATTTTTTAATTATCTTTTTCGAATTTGTTTTCAGGTTTGAATCGATGCGGTAAGAGTTGTAGACTAAGATGGACTAATTATCTAAGACCTGATTTGAAGCATGATGGTTTTACACCTCAAGAAGAAGAATTGATTATTACTCTTCATGCAGCTATAGGAAGCAGGTATGTTCAATTGTTCATGTTCTTATTCTACTTGTAATGTATGAAATTAAAATGAAAAAAAATGCATAATTCAGATTATTAAATTGTTCAATTGTGACATTTACATTGAAAAAATGCAAAATTCACATTACCAAATTGGCTTTATAGTAAGATCTATGTGTTTTAATATAACATATTAACTGTATAAGAATCTCACATCATATTTGTAGGTTTAACAACATTTTTCAAGTGCATGTTTTCTTAATTTCGAAATGAGATTTAATATTCGATCTCAATTATAAGTAAAATTAAATTGTTAGACGTAATTGCTTTATTAATCGGTCATTAAATATGTGTTTGGATGTCCATTAACTTGACCAAAATCAGGTTGAAAAACTATTTCAATTCAAAAGCTTTAAATAGTTATTTTATTATTTTCACGTTTTTTTTTTATATTAGGATGTGGTTTTTTCAACGTGATTTGATTTTCTAATGCGAAAATAAATATATATTAATTTATTTTTATTTAAAAAATAAAAATAGTACTTTTTAAATGAAAACTTATTTTGTTAGAGTATTTTGAGAATAATAATATTTAAAAGAAAGTTAAATATGTTTGTTGATTCTTAAATATCCTAAAATTCAATTTTAATCTTTCAAGGATTTTGCTTTCAACAATGATTTTCTAATTTTTTTCATCTTTAGTTGTAGTCGAGTGGTAAATTTTTGCATATTTTTCTATTTAAAGAACAGCGTGTAAAGGTTTATACCGAGACTAAAATTTGTGATAAAAAATTAAAAAGAACTATTATTATCGGCAAAAATTTTGAGAAATTAAAATCGAATTTTGAGATATTTACGAAAACAACAAATAATTAACCATTTAATGAAAAGGTGAAATTAGTTAATTTTTTTAATTAATGTAGATGGTCATTAATTGCAAAAAGACTACCTGGAAGAACAGACAATGATGTGAAGAATTATTGGAACACAAAACTAAGAAAGAAGCTTATGAAAATGGGAATTGATCCAGTGACTCATAAGCCAGTTTCACAAGTTCTTTCTGATTTAGGAAGCATTAGTAGCCTTACCACAATAACCACTCAAAACCAAATGAATTTTGTCAATAACAACTCAATTTTGGAGCATCCAAAAGAGGAGCAAGTTCAATATCACCACCAATTCACAAACCAAGAGAGTTTCCAGCAACAATATGTTTTGAATGAAGTTGCATCTTCAACTTCATCATCATGTTCCTCTAATTTAACAAGGCTAAACTCGCCAATTTCGTACTCGTGCAAAACTTCACAAGCTCAAGTTAATCCTAACTTTGATTGGAGTGAGTTTCTTCACAATGACGAGCCTTTTATATGGTCGGAGATTCAACAGATTCAACAATGTGATATACAAAGGGTGATGTCGTCGTTGAGCCTCGGTTTATTGCCAAATGAAGGTGAAGTTTCTAATATTAATAATAATTATAATAGGAATGGAAATGATAAACAAGGTGGTTCAAGTGAAGGTTTTGATGCTGTTGCTTGTGTTGCAAGTAAGCAATATGAAATGAATAAGCAAAGTGAAGGAAATTCATTTTCAGGAAATGAATTTGTGGATGGTATTTTGGATAAGGATAGTGAGATAAGGGCAACATTTCCAGAGTTTTTAGATGCTTCTTTTGATTATTGATTAAGTGCTTTTATTAGATTATTGGACTCAATTATATGTTTATTGCTTTTGATTTTTGTGACATGAAGGATGTTTTTAGATAGTGAATAATGGTTTGTAGTTATAATATTTTTTATTCAGATTGAGAAATTGATCTTTGTTTAATCTCTAACTCAAATGTTTTTGTTTATGATTTTATTTAAAGGAAAAAAACACACCTCTTATTATTTTTATGATTTTATTAGTTTTCTAACATAACCAAACATAGAGTTGAAAAAATGTGTTTTGATTGTTCTATAAGGAGAACTTGAAAACAAAAGAGCCATAGAGTTGCTATCTTTCCTCCTCTCTTTCATTTTAATCAAATCTAATCTGCTTCCCATCATTAAAAATATATTATGCAATATAACTAACTAAGAGTAATAAAAAAAAGTTATGGAGACTAATTAAATATAATTTTACGAGACTAATAGCAACATTGAGTTCATGATCAAAAGTTTTAAGAGACTTTGATACCATGTCTTGGTAAAATTTTTTTAGATATTTATGTATGCGTCTTCTCTCTTATATATCATTAATTTAATTATGTAGCAGTGAAAATTGGAGATCAAACTATTTAATTAACTTGACTCGCAAAAGGAAGAGTCGTCACCGCGCTTTATTATTTCCAAGAGAAAAGAGAAAATGCGAAATAAAACTCATAAATATGCAAAGTACAATACTAAAAGTAAAGAAGAATACAATGCATTTGAAAAGATCGAAGGTTCGGGGGTTGGTTATACAAAAGGAATGTACTATCATCCTATGTATCTATAGTATCCTATAAGAACCTTTTGAAATATCTGTTTTTTGGTTAAAATTGATTTGCTTGTTAAATGAGTGTGGGGATGAGATCTTGAAGATGCGACGACCTAATGTCGAAGTTTTAGCTTAGATGAGGGTAAGTTTAAAATTAAGTTTTTTTAAGAGATTTAACTTAAAACTAAAAAAATGTATGAAGGGGATTTTGCACAATCATATTAGATATATTCGATGACATGAAGTCAATAAATTTGATTCTTTTCCTTGGAATAGACAAAGAAAATATAAAGACTAAATGATAAATAAAAGAAAATTAACTAGAATAGTAATTAAATAATTAAATAATTAACACATAAATTAATTAAATTAAATAATTTTTTTTATTAAAAACTAACTGATCAACATCAGTTATAGTAAATGTAAATCATTTAACAAAATTAATTGACAATTAACAAAATTAAAATATAGTAAAACAAATCAAATGAAATTATAAAAGAAAAGAGATTAAAGTTAGCAAAATAGGGGGTAAGCTGACGTAAATTCGGAATTGGGGCTCAAGGGAATTGTAGGCAAGACCCAAATGCTATAAAAAATGCAGATTATGTGATAAAAAAGGTGTTGGACTTAAGTTGTAATTGGGGTGGATGGGCTTGGAAACAAAGCCTAGAATATTATATATAAAAAAATAGATTGTATAAAAAAATTTGATGTTGGGCCGTACCGGGTTGACCTAGATCTGAACCCAGCTCTTACTACTAACAAGGCTACAGGTTTTTTGAAACCCTAAAAGATGAATCTTAGCCCCCTCCGCTTTGAATCAAACAACAAGCCTTCTTAAAAACGCTCAACTCTTGTTTGTTTCTTCACGATGATTGTCTCTCTCAAATCTATTCATGTTCCAAACCGATCAACAAAGGCAAAACTTTGAATTGCCTTTGTAACTTAATCGTACAACAACAACCGATCTCACTTCTCAACCGCAAACTCTCACGTCACACTATTTCTATGGCAATGACAACAACAAGACTTCTGTTTCTCACTCGGTTTTCACCACCTTCATCATGCGATAACTAATACAAATAATACTCTTATTCTCTTCTTCCCCTGATTTCGGCTCTCTCTATTTCAGTTTCATCTCTTTACATTCATCATCATGTTTTCGACTGGTTTCTCATTATTTGCTTATTCACGATTTTTTTTGCTCAAGTCTCAATCACTTCAACCGAACAACAACAACAATAACAAATAAATCTAAGTGGTTTTCTCAAGTCAGTTTCTCGCGATTTCAGTGTCACGGTTTAGACGTGAAAAAAACAACAATGACACCATCGATCTCGCGTCTGTTTCTCATTGATCTCAACTCTCTTGCAGCTATCTCTCAAACTCTCATGTTTTTTATTGATCTCAACTCTCGAATTCTTGCAGTAAAAGAATAAAAAAAATAAGAAGACTTCGACTTCTCTCAGTTTTGGTCCCAGTTTTATAACAGGTATGTTTCACGGCTCTGTTTCTCACTTACAATTTACATGGAACAAGAGCATAAAAATTGTAGATCTCAGGTTTTCTAAATTTATTTTTTATTTAACATTTTTTCCATATTTTATATGACTACATATTTGAGTTCACAGGGTCACGAGGTTAGAGAGAAGTAACAACAACAGCAAATCACATATGACAATCAAATCAGAAGGTGAACGAACATGGCTATGCAAAAATGGGAGAAGAAATAGTACCTATCCTAGTCTCTATGACGGAGTTCCAAAGAAAATAGTGAGTTTAAATCTACACTTGATTTCTGTCTCCTTCTCCTTCTTTTTTGAACTGGCTTGAGTGTGGTTATGGAGTTGGGATTGAGGGAATTCGATGCAGTAGGTTAGAACAGAACTGGAGAAATTTTGAGTTTTTTGTGTTAGGTTTCAATAATGATTCTCTCTTTGGGATCTCTTCATTTTTCTATAATTTTTTCTTCTCACTTTTCTATGATTCTTGGTTTATTGGGCAGAAGTTAGAGGCTTTTTTGTGTATCTTTGCTCTCAATGTTTTTTTTTTTGTGTTCCCCCATTTCTTCTATTAAGTTAGTCCCATTTTATATGAAGGGAAGATGAAATTTAAGGTGGAAAACATGATGAATTTGAACAAAATTGTTAACTGTCTTGGTAGCTTTTTGATGGAGTTTTGCGTTTTTCTAATTTAGTGTATATCTTGGCATGTTTTGGACTGGTTGTACGCAGGTTTTTGGAGCAGCAAGGTGCATATTTTTGTTGTCTTATGGGCTGGAAATTAGGCAGTAGTAAAAGTGGATAGGGCCTGGTGCAGCAGACTGTTTTTTTTTGACAGGTTTTTGGACCATCGTGGACAACAAGAAGTAGCAAGGTGCAGGTTTTTGTACAACATATTTTTGGACAGTTTTGGATATTGGTGCAACAAGGCAAAGTGGGTTGAAAGGGTTGTGGAAAGGAAATGACATAGTTTCCCATCTTAGCATGAAGAAAAGATTCTTGGAGATTGAAACAAAACTTGAAGTATGGAAATTAACATGAAGTTCAAGACACTTTGGATTAGGCTTTGTATAATTTTGTAAATCTTCAAGATTGTAAATATATCATCTTTCGTAAATTGTATACTTGAAATTATGAGTGACAATTGAATCCTAATTTTTTGAATCAAACTCTTGGATAACCTTTGTATGATACTTTCACTTTTTGTAGAGAAATGTTCTTGTAATTTTGAAAAGAACTTGAAAGAATTGAGTCTTGTGATGAACATAATAATGCATGTCATTTAGTCTTTGGTACTTGAATTCAAGATAATCCACATGAATGGACTTAAATGAGTTTTGACTTTTGAATGAGCTTGAATTAAATTTGAATGATGAATGGACATCTTGTATTTGCTCTTAGAATTCCAAACAAATTTCATGAATTGATCTTCTAAGTTGAGCAAACTTGCATCATAATAAAATTGGTCCTTCTGAATATCTTGAACCAAAAGAAAATTCATATGAATGAATTGCGCCTCACACAGTTGAATTGATTTGAAATCAAAGGAATCATTTGATTGAATCCTTAAACCTTCTTTGCTAAAACCCTAAATCACATCTTCACCTCATATTAATTTGCAATATAAACCAATAGTACTTTATTGGATTAAACAAATAGTGCTTTATGAACTTTGGGCAAATATTCCACTTTAATCCAATAATCACCAACGCTCAAACACAATCGATAAACAATCAAGGAATCCCCAAACTCAACATCTTGTATCATGAACAATCTCAACATAAGAATCAATATCTCGAGAAAACAATCACGGACATGAATTAAACTTAGAAGTTAGGAACATTCTAAATCAAAAAATGACCTATAATGTTTTGATAGATCCCATGGACTTTGAAGTATAATTAGACTCAGATTCCCGAAGAAAACTTGTAGGTGACATCACTTATGACAATGTGAAAAAAGAATCGTCTCGAAATGTTGAAATTTGAGGAAGTTATGATCCTTGAAAGTCAGGCACAACTATTTTGAGATTAGGTCTAATTCGCAAAATGACCTCTAAAGTATTTGAACTTTTAATGATCCTCTACACATAATCAGATCCTGATTGGTAAATAGGAGTTAGAGATGATGTCAAGGAGAATCATACACAAAAGAAACCATTCAAAAATATTTATTAATGAATAAGTTATGATCGTTTGAACTTGATCTTGAAAAAGTTGACTTTTGGTCGAAGTGCTTTGAAATCGACTTGCAAACTTGATCTTTCCTCACATTCCAAAACATATTGATGCACATATGGACCAGTGATGATGAAATCTTGACTTTGATTTTGGTTAAAGGCTAAACTTTGATGAAGTAGTATTTGAGAATTGGTGATTCACCATACTTGAACACTTGAGGGATCCAAAACCCTAATTGAGGCGCAACACCTGACGCTCTTGACTTAGACATGTCTCTGCTCATGAAATCAAAGAAACACAAACATACACATTTGTATGGGATTAGAAGTTAGTGATGCATAAAATAAAAGGTTCACAATAATTGATAATCTCTGCATAAGCAATGCTCGAAGGTGAGCGGATTAGAAAAACTAATTGTATCTTGTGACCTTGATACTTTATGAAAATGTAAATGAGGGTGGGATCTTAGATCAAAATTTTGGGTATGACAAATTATTTTAAAATTGACTAGAGATTGATTACTCATAGTTGAACTCCAACAAATCTTTATTTCAAATGTGAATCTATTACATTAATATACTTTGTTTTATTATATCTGAATTCACTTTTTCTTTTCCATCAAACTAAATCAAGATTCTGATACCACTTGTAAGGAGTCTAATAGATAAATAACCGTTTCTTCGACAAAGACACTTGTTCCCTCTATATAAGGAGATGAAGATTAAAAATAAGCAAGAACAAGAACAACAAGAAAAACAACATACAACATGTTTGAACTAGAACCTTCACGTTCTCTAAGCCATTGTATATAGTTGTTGTATCACACATAGACTTGAGAGTTTCTTACACTTGTATTTCTTAGAAATCTCAAGAAAGGCCTTTGTGTGTGTTGGTTTAATTGTACCTCTGATTGTATAACAAGTACATCTTATTGTAAATCCTAAAAAAATTGTTTAGTATTTGTAAAAGTCTCATACTGGCTTTAAAATATACTGCTGAGAAGTTTGACAGTAAAACTCACAGATCTTCAAAGATCAGTAAATCAGAAGAAGCTTCTCATGAAGGAACTTCTGATCATAACTCTGATGATGAAGAAATAACCTTTATCATTAAGAGACTTCAATAAATGGCCAGAAGGAACAAGATATTCTCTAGTAGAAGTTGTGGATTCATAGGCTCTAGTTCCAGAGACAAAGAAGATGACCAAAATATTTTCTACAACTGCAACAAACCTGGTCACTTCAGACCTGACTGTCCTGTTCTAGAGAAAGACAAGTCAAAGAAAGGAAGCTTAGAGAAGGATAAAGTGTCATAGTGTTTACCGTTGTTTTTGGTAAACAACCGCTAGTCTCCAAAAAGGTAAGTTTTTGGTTTACTTGCGGGATCGACCAAACTAATCCCAGAACATATGCTAATCTTTATGTAAAATGAGTAAGAAGGAAGAACGCACGTTCGGCCCAGGGGAGAGATGTTTAAGATTGTTGAACAGTAAATAAAAGCATAAAAATGCAAGTAAAAGAAGTAAAAAGATAACTTTGCAAGAAAGACTTTTATTAAGTAAAAAAGGTGTTTCTAACGTACATTGCTCTGCTTTTTATCCTTTCTCATGCAGTATTTACTTGGATAATATTTGAGATGTTTAGTACCATAAGTTGAACACACTTAAAAATTACACAAACTTCTTAATTTATACCAAAAGTAGGTAACCGTCGAGGGGACATTCTGTGCTAGGATGAAGACAAGTGTCTTCGGCATGCCTCTCGACCCATAGCTTTTTGCCACGTTCTCTTCCCTTAGACGCTGATGAAAACCACCTTTCCCTCCAATAATTCAAATTTCAAAATGGTCTTCGTCCCATGTGCCAAGGCGCGAACACTTTCCTTCAGTCGAACAACCTACATCTGCTTCACTCGAATGAACCTTTGGTCGAAGCTTCTTATCATACCTTGGATCCTTTTCCTTAAGTTATCTCATGCGTCGAATTATACCTCCTGGTGTAGTTCATTTCCATTTGTTTGGTCAAAGAGACCAAATATAGTAAGTGTCGAATTTGGGAGCCAACAAATTTCCCCCCAAGAATGTCTATTTCGACACTCAAAGAAATAACCATTCTTTGAACTTCCCATTCGACACATGTCTTCCCAGTTGTACACCAAGCTTTGACGTGTGCTTTTCGCCTTCCGACAGCTGCTACACCTGGTAAAACCATCATTACTTTTTCCAAAATGTCTCTTCAAAACTGCCGTTACCACGCTTGCCATGATGGCCTCATTCCTATAATCTAGGCAAGCATGTCTCAATGTTTCCCAATGCCTGCACGATAATCGTTTCATGCCTTGCCACGTGCCCTACTACCTGCGAAACATTAAATGCCTTTGACGAGACATTTCCCACTTCTGAAGGCTATAAATACTTCCAAGCTTCTCTATTTAGAACTTTTATCATCTTCAACTTTTCCAAACCCCTTGCATTCTCACAACACGGTACTGTCATCTTCGCTCTTTCTCTTAAGTCTTTGACAATGGCCTTTCTCTCTAATGCCCCAAACAATCCACAACCAAAGAATGCTAATGATGTTCAGAAACCACCCGAGATTTTTTCCACCAACCCTCCTTCTTCCTCGACTAACAGGTACATTACTGAACCTATGAGAGAATGGCGAGAAGCCTATGATTCTCAACTCCTTATTCCCGTCAGATATGGCGGAAAGATGTATGCTATGTCCGGCCCATTATCTTCATGTGTCGAAAATCCCTTAAAAAACCGTGCCTTTTTTCCTACACACTCAAGGCTTAAACCCATAGGTTGTGCAAAAAACCCAGGGCAGATTCTGAAGATTCTACACCGGCTAACCAGTAACATCCTCAAACTACTGATTATATCAACCTCCAGTTCATGAACAAATGGAATCGAATATTTCGATCAAGCCCTAACCTTTCTTCTGAATACTCCGACTGGTTGAATAAAATGGAGAGGGTGCAAGCTTCTGTCTGGAAGGAGATGGGCATCTATGACTTAGTGATGCTGTCGAAGACAAGGTTACCTTATTTCCCCCTTATGCTGGTATCCTCATTGTACTTTTGGGATAATGCACATTTCACTTTTCATCTTCCTTGTGGGATGATGACCCCTACTTTGTTCGACATAGTTGCCATCACTGGTCTTCGACCCACTGGTGACTATTTCGACCCTGAAGACTTGTCTGAGGATCCTATTGGGTTTGCTGCTACCAAACCCACTTATACCACCTTCATAAACCACTTTCATGACAAGGCCTCAAATACCGTGTCGGAGGTGGAGCACATAGCCTTCTTGTCCATGTGGCTGTCTCGATTTGTTTTCTGCACTAAATCACTACAGGTGACGAAAAAGATGTTGACGCTTGCAACACAACTCCATCACAAATACCCTCTTTGCTTGGCCGAATTGATTCTGGCCAACTTATATGAGTCCATCAGTAATGGTGTGACTCAACTTAAGGTTCTAGGAGACAGAGGAAGTTTGCTGCTATCTGGTCCCTTATGGCTTCTGCAACTGTGGCTTAACGCCACCTTCGAATCCTTCCTCCCTCAAAAGAACAAGATCAATGAAGAAGCTCCTGAAATCTTAAACAGGAGAGTCGAAGGCACCAGGTTGGCATTACTAAATCCCACTGATGAAGGCTAACAGTTTCAAAAGGCCTTTACAAGCTTCGTAATGATGTTTGCAGAGCGAAAAAGCTTTGTTTCGACTATGGCTCCATTTTCCAGTCGAAAAGTTGGCCCGAAATGGTTCACTAGACCATATCCTTCAGATGAAGAAGATGATGTGGTTGATGAGTTCGTGTGTGTGATCGGTGGATCTGGAACTGACTGTTTTAAAGCTGGTTCGCGAAATGTCGCGGAAGCAAGAGTCGCCACCGTCTTTTATTTTCTCCAAATGGAAAGGACAAAAGCACAGAAAAATTCCTTAAAGAGATTGCTCTCGGTTCGGGAGGTAGGTTATAGAAAGGGAAGGTGTTAGCACCCTTTCTATCCATGGTTATCCATGGGCTCTTAGATACTTGCTCATTGTGTTTTCAAAAATGTTTGTTTGCTTTTTCAATGTGGGTTAATAAAGTTTCTTTGAAAAATTTCAGATCGACTCGTACGTCAGAGTGTTTGAAAAATTTGCTTTGAAAGCTTTTGAAAAGTGTTGGTGTGAAAAGTCTTTGAATTTTTGTTTTGAAGAGAGCAAGTATCCATGAGTCGTCTACCTACCCTAAGGAATTCGTCTGTGTAAATGTCCTTTAAAGTAGTGCCATCCCACCATTGAGAGGTAGGTAGCACCACCGTTGGAGGTGTTCGGGTCAATTCGAGTTTTAGGGACATGGTGATCACCGGAGCAATGGGAAGACACCTTAGAAGCTACCCTCATGCCAGGTTCCCGGATCATGAGGACTTACTAAGACGTCTTCTACTCGACGACCACCTTTCGAAAGGCAACAGTGAGGCGTACCCTAGGGGTGGTGTGTGCGGTTCGTGTGTCATGTTTCAATTATTTTGTCTTGTCATGTTTGTTGTGATCTACGCTTGATTTTATTTTTAGGGCCATACATTCTTTCATGCTTTTTGTTAACAGTTATATACTTGCGAGAAAATAAATCTAAACTATTACAAATGGCACGGGTCCACATCGCCAAAATAAACCGAACCCGATTTGACTGAAAGTAAATAAAGCGAATAAAAGTGCGAGAAATAAAATTATTACAAGGCTTTGGGACATGTACATAATTATAATAAACGACATAAAATAAAGGTGCGAAATAAAATGATTAAAACAATGGGCGTTGGACCCTTTTTGCAAAAAATTAAATTTAATGAGGAATTAGAATTAAAAAAAAAAGAATGTTTTTGGTATTTTTGTATTTTTTAAGATTTAAAAGAAAAAAAAGAACTTTTTAGAATGAAATTTGAAATGCAAATCCTAATTCTAATGTTTTTTAGTTATTGTGAAAATGTTATATTAATCTAAATTAAACCCTAATTTTTACTTATGTACATTTAATTATAAAAATAAAATAAATAAATAATATTGTGATAAAAAAAGAAAAATTTAAAAGGTATAAAAAGTCATTAAACCTAATGCTATATTTTTGGATTTTTAGTTATTAAGAAAGTATTAAAATCTAACCTAAATGCAACCCTAGTTTAATTATGAAAATTACTAATATTATGGCAAAAAAACAAGGAAAGTTAAAAGGAATAAAAAAGTCATTAACCTAATGCTATATTTTTGGATTTTTATTTATTAAAAGAATTAAATTGCAAACATCCTAATTAAAACTAAATTCATTATGCATTAATTTATTTACAAGAAAATAATTATAATAAAAATATTTACTCTTTTTTTTTGGTCTTTTATGGTTTTTAATTAAGTTTTTGTATTTTGTAAAGAAAACAATTAATTAATTAAAACAATGAAAATAAATAAAAAAATAAATTATGAAAAGCAAAGCAAACCAGGGGGGGTGACCCCAAAATTGGAGGTAAGGCCTAGCATTCTGGCCCATTAAGCATTGGCCTTGTTGGACTTTTTGAATCCTGCGTGACACGTTTGACTCAAGCGCAGCATACTCTTTTAATCTAAGCCTTTAGTGTGGATTGGATGGACACGTGGGCATCTGGATGATGATGGTACCTGGTGCACCATAGTGTTGTGCCTGCATAGGAATTGCCATTGCAAAATAATATTGAAATTTGCCAGACCTGGGACTTGAACCCAGGTCTTTGATGCTACAAGTACGTCCACTTGCCAGCAATTCCTGGAGTTTTGAAGGATGTTTGGAGTTGGGATGTGTTCAGAAATGGTCCAGGAAGCTATTAGAATCAATCTTAGGACTTAAAACCACCTCGAACCTTGATTCCAGAATTGAGTTATATGGCCAATTTTTCAAGTTTTTAATAAGCTCTTTGGCGCAGCATTTTGTGTTATGGTTAGGGTTTGACTTAGCACTCATGAGGGAAGAGAATTAGCTTGTTATTTGACCTTGATTCATGCCCATGAGAGAACTAGTCCTAGGGTTTTTTCATTAACAAACTTTTCCTTCTTTTAAGCCAAGACCAAGACTTAGTGTGCAATTTAACCCTAGCCTGAGTTTTTGAGTTGGCCCATGATATATGGAAGTTGTCCAAATTCAAATGACACTATTCCATTGGTTTTTGAATTTTATTTGAATTTTTAAAGATTTAAAATGAATTAAATTATCAAAAATTAAATAAAATAGAAAAATCAATGTTTGATCTTGAAATTAATCATGGGACACGTGTGTGGCATGACAAGGATGAATCAAGTGGAAGAAAGTGGGCCCTTTTGTCAAAAATTGGAGTTTCAAGGATAGTTGACTTTTGCCATTTCACAAAAATTTCCCAACTTCTACAAGGCATAACTTGCTCAATTTTTAAGATTTTCACATATTCTTGGACATTTTGGAAAGGTCTTTGAGTCCTCTAACCAATGCCTTTGGTCCCATGTCATTTTTATTTACCAATCTCAAGTTATGGTCTTTGACTTAAAGTCCCTTTTTGTTGACTTTTGAAAATGACCTATAATGTTGAAATTGATAACTTTTTGTGAGAGCATTTCTTGGACTTGAAGTATGAAGATGAGTTGTAGGAAATGTCTTTCTATTCAAAATGAGCTTTGGATGGAATTTTTCTGATAATCCATGTGAAAGTTATGCCCTGGTCAATTTCAGTTGACTTTTTCAGCTGTCCAAATATAGCAACTTTTGCATCTTTGATGATTTCTGAGCCAAATTTTGAGAATCATGATCAAGCATTGATCAAATGATGTTTTTGGCTTCAAAATAATATGTTTACCAAAAATTTGAACTTTTGACTGTCAAATGACCATTTTGCCCCTACAGTTGACTGTAGTGCAATTTAGGGTTTTGACTGTGCAATTTTGAGCTGAATGCCTTGAAACTTGATATGAGGATGCTTGATCATGTTTGTAAGCATATGAGACTTGATTGAGCCTTTGAACACTTCATTTTCTTGATCAGCACACAAACCCTAGTTTTGACTGTATGGAGGCTGTTGCACTGTACAACCCTTGGGGAATTTTGTAGCTTGGCTTGGCAATTTCTCGAGGAATATGGGAGGGCAAATTTTGGGGTATAACAGTTGCCCCTGTTCAATCTTCTTAGACCTGAGGATGCAGATTGGCTGACGTGCCTTTCGTAATCCGAGGGTAAAAGATGATTGGACACTAGAGTGCCCAGAAATTTGCGCTCACATAGTGGCAGTGTGGTGGGAATGGGCTTATAGATGCCATTTAGAGATTGATCGCGTAAGAGATTCCTTAGCGAGAACCTGCATACCTGCAAAAGAAAAAATGAGTACCTGACACGTTGCAGGAGCTGATTTTAGATGCTTGGTATAGATGTGTCCTGACTGGTTACAGGAGCTGAGTCTGGAGCTTCAAACGCTGATGAATGAACCAGGGATGGTTACTGCCTCAGCATGGATGGTAAGAGAACCTTGGGCGATTTTAACTTCAACAACGCTCGTTGAGAAAAATCTTGGGTGTCTTCTACTGGAATAAGAATCAGGGAGATCTTAGGGTCGATCTGACTGAACCAGAGGAGGCCTTTGACTGGATAAGCATCAGGAAAATCTTAGGGTCGATTTAACTGAACCGGTCTAGGTCTTGAAATATCTTCAACTGGATAAGCATCAGGGAGATCTTAGGGTCGATCTGACTGAACCAAGAGAAGGCCTTGAAATATCTTCAACTGGATAAGCATCAGGGAGATCTTAGGGTCGATCTGACTGAACCAAGAGAAGGCCTTTGACTGGATAAGCATCAGGAAAATCTTGGGACGATTTAACTGAACCGGTCTAGGTCTTGAAATGTCTTCAACTGGATAAGCATCAGGGAGATCTTAGGGTCGATCTGACTGAACCAGAGAAGGCCTTTGACTGGATAAGCATCAGGAAAATCTTGGGACGATTTAACTGAACCGGTCTAGGTCTTGAAATGTAGCTTGAGAACTTAACTGGATCTTTCCTGAAAGGTAAAAGTCAGTCATATGCAATGCATGATATGGATCAAGCAATGATGTTCTCAACATAAATGAGATTTGTAAGATATGATGTGTACATGCATGCTATAATGATGTATGTGATGTTTCATGTATATTTTTGTCTAGGAAAGTGAATCCTTGACGGGTGCCGGGAAGTCGTATCCTGGGCTGATGTCGAAGAATAGATTTTGCTTCCGCTGGGGATGATAACTGCAAGGATACCGGTAGGAGAAGATGACTCCGTTGCGGAATAAACTTGGCGAATGGAAGATTCTGCGGGGAGAAAAGATATTCTAGCGATCATGCTGGGAAGCAATACTCTGTGGGGATAGAGATGCTTTGCTGAGTGTTGATAGCAGTAATTTGCTGAGGATGTCTTTGTTGTTGGAAGTGTTAATGGACTTCGCTGGGGATAGGAAAGAACTATGTTGACGATGACCTTTCCGTGGCTTTTGGCTGAGGATAACCCAGTTATATCCTGTTAAGGAAATAACTCTTTGAATAAAGCCGGACGACGCGTTCGTGCTCTGCGAGGGGATAAGCTTCCAGAATCTACTGGGGATAAGCTTACTGCTTGGAGAGATGAATTCCAATTTTCCTGGGGAAACTGGATTGGACTCTTCTGGGGAGTTTTGGAATGTAATTTTATAAGTTGAAAGGGGGAACCTATGTAGGGTTGCATGCTGATGAGTTTGTGTAAAACTGTATCTGAAATGGAGAAGGAACCTGGGTAGGGTTACTTTGATGATGAGTTCGTGTAAAACTTCGTTTTTTTTTGGAAAGGGAGAACCTGTGTAGGGTTTCTGGGTGACGAGTCCATGTAAAACTGCATCTTGAAGAGAGGGAACCGATGTAGGGTTGCTTGGTGAGGTAAGTTCATGTAAAACTTCTTGATGAACCGGGGTGAGGTTATCTTGAGCTAAATCCATGTAAGACTTCTGGGGGGAACCAGGGTTAGGTTGCCGCAGGATAAGTTCGTGTAAAACTTCTTGACGAACCGAGGTAAGGTCATCTTGAGATAGGTCCATGTGAGACTCTTGGAGGAACCGGGGTTAGGTTACGGCAGGATAAGTTTGTGTAAAACTTCTTGATGAACCGGGGTTAGGTCATCTTGAGATAGGTCCATGTGAGACTCTTGGAGGAACCGGGGTTAGGTTACGGCAGGATAAGTTTGTGTAAAACTTCTTGATGAACCGGGGTTAGGTCATCTTGAGATAGGTCCATGTAAGACTTCTGGAGGAACCGGGGTTAGGTCACTTCGGGATAAGTTCGTGTAAAACTTCTTGACGAACCGGGGTAAGGTTACTTGTGATAAATCCATGTAAGATTTCTGGAGGAACCGGGGTAAGGTTACTTGGATAAGTTTGTGTAAAAACTTCTGGAGGAACCGGGGTAAGGTTATTTGGTTGAGTTTGTGTAAAAATCTCTGGAGGAACCGGGGTAAGGTTACTTGGATAAGTTTGTGTAAAAACTTCTGGAGGAACCGGGGTAAGGTTGCTTCGGGATAAGTTTGTGTAAAACTTCTTGATGAACCGGGGTTAGGTCATCTTATGGAGGAGGAGTCTGTGTATGACTTTGTCTGAAGGTTGAGCAGAAACCGGTGTTGGGTTGCATGATTTTGATTAAGTGGATAATTGTCCTGTTTGGTCTCGGACGTTAGCCCACGATCTGGAATTTGTAAAGGTAGATGGTAATCATTTTTATGTTGATCTGTCCTTTGTAATTTGGTTGACAGAGCAATTGGATCGCCTGGATAGCTCATTATTGCCCCTGCTTCGGAGGTGAGGGAAGAGGATACCTGTGCGGGTGATCGACAAATCTTCGGGTAGGCAAGTGACGAGATACTGGAACATAGTCGTACGCTTCGATCCCTAACTTTTGCCTGGACCGCCCTTTCGGGTTTTCAGTCCACCGGGATACCCATTTTTGCCCAAGCCGCCTTTTCAGGTTTTCGACTTGCCGGGTGTACATGTTTTTCGTTTCATCCCTTCATTTTGCCCGAACCCTTTTAGTTCGCCGGGAAGCCCTTATTTTTGCCTAGGTATGTCAACCTAGCGGGTCTTTGATTATGCGCAGTATTTTTTTCGACTATGTCCACGCTCTCAGAATGTAGGGAGTTGCCCCTGTTGGAAGTATTTTTCCATGCCCCAGATAATGAGCAATGTGCCCCTTGATTGGAGGTTCTTCTGTTCACAAGGTGTTCATCGTGCGAATTTCCCTGCTTGTTCAAACAAGTAGTCATATGCAAACAAGGTTATTTTAAGAATGCAAAAGTCTATGTCTGTCTTGAATTTTGAAAATGCATTTTTTGTAATACAGTGCGATGTCAACTCAATATTTTACAGCAAACCTTCAGGAGTCAGGATACCTTCGTAACAGTATGCTTTCGAACTAACCCATGCTTCAGCTAGGACTTTTAAGAGTTATATCGTGGCCTGGTTCACGGTTTAAGAAACAAAGGATAAAGGCTCAAATTATTTGTACCCGCCCGCTCTTCGTGATGTTCTCCAAACCTAAACTCAGTTGATCGTGCGTTAGACCTTGTTTGAGTCTTTGCTCTGATTTTCCGGTGATGATTCGGATATTGAACGTTTATTTGAATAGGCAATCATCCCCTTTTTTGCTGAGGGTTTGTGAGACCTCTTTTTTTTTTGATTTAGTTATCCCTTTCTTTTTTTTTTGCCTGAACTGTTTCCTTTTTGGGATTACAGTCAGCGGGATGCCCCAGTTTGGTAAGTCTTCTTTATTGGTTTTGACTTTTTGGGCTTTTCATTCATGAATTTTTTTTTTGATAATGACTGCCTGTCCTTATGATTGTTCGGAACCATCACTGTCTTTTGTTTTTGAAAAACTCATTTAGTGACATTCATTGTGCACTTGGATCGACTGAGAGAACTACCCTGCCCCAGGTTATGATTAAGGGTTTTGATTTTCGAAAATACAAACTCCTACTTCTTTGGCTCTGATGGGTTGACGAGGGATTATCATCCTTATAACTCCAGTATTTAGGAATTGAAACAATGCCTGTACCTCATCAGCGGGGTCTGTTCAAAAGCATACTGTAAATTGTGGTATTGTTTTCGTCATCCTCCCTCAAGAGGTTTAGAATTTTCAATTAAGAATTGACCATCGCAAAAAATATGAAAGCAGTTTTAAGCATAGTAAACATAATTAATTCAAGACAGACATGTGTAATGCATTCATGAAATAAAAGAGTTTAACACAATAATTGTTTATCTGAACAAGGAAAGGAAAAATACAACTTGAAATCAAATGAACAAAAATCTAGCCATGCTTTGGCAATGGAGCGGTGATCACGTTGGGAGTCTCCGCAGGCTCGAACTCGATCTCTTTGGCATCGATCATGTTCTGAATTTTGTACTTTAGTGCCCAACAGTCCTCAGTATCGTGCCCCGGGCTATCAGAATGATAAGCACACCTTGCTTCTGGATTGTAGCTAGGAGAGGAGGTCTTAGGATTGGCAGGAGGGTTGATTACTGCAATCAGGTTCATCTTCACCATATGCTGCAATGCTTGTGACCAAGGCATGTTAATGTTGGTGAATTGCCTTTTAGGCCCTTCCGGCCTTTGCTGGTTTCCCCTTTGTGGTTGACGGCGTGGTGCAGAACCAGAGATCATGACTGCCCCTGCATGTTGATCACGGCGACTCTTTTGACTGTATACAGCATTGGATTCCTTCTTTCCCGTGTAAGGTTTTTTATGAATATCAGAAGGTGTGGCCTCTTGAATCTTCCCCGACTTGATACCAGCTTCAATTCTTTCGCCAGTCAGGATGAGGTCGGTAAATCCAGCAGATGAGTTACCAATGAGGTGATTGAAGAATGGCCCGGATAGGGTCCCCAAGAACATATCAACGAGTTCCCGGTCAGTTAACGGAGGTTTCACCCTTCCAGCAAGGTCTCTCCATCTTTGTGCGTACTCCTTGAAACCTTCACTTGACCCCAACGACATACCCTGGAGTTGGGTACGTGTGGGAGCAAGGTCGGCATTGTACTGGTACTGCTTATAGAAAGCAGTCGCCAACTCCTCCCAGTTACGAACTTTGGTCCCATCCAGTTGATAGAACCATTCGAGGTGAGTCCCTGAAAGACTTTCCTGGAAGAAGTGGATCCACAAGTTCTTGTCTGCTGAGTATGGTTGGATTTTCCGAACATAAGACCTGAGATGCAACTTGGGACAAGACGCCCCGTCATACTTGGTAAAGGATGGTGCCTTGAACTTCCGAGGAATAATCACACCAGTTGACAAACCCAGATCTCCAAAATCCAGCCCAGGTACCTGTTGGATCTCCATAGCATTCAGCCTATCCTCCAACTGTTTGTACTTGTCCTCAGCCGGAGGGTACTGTTCGTCGTTGAAATCTGTCTCGCTGTCGGAGACCACTGGACTAGGCACCTCTCTCTCATGGTGACTGCTTTCCCTCACAGATGGGGTTGTCCCCTCAGTTTCCTCCTGCGGTGTATTCCCAGATCTGCGTCTAGGGCTGAACAGAACAATCCTCTTCTTCTTCTTGTCCTTCTTCAAAAACAAAGCCTTCAGATCTTGTTGACCCTGAGCCAAGCCTTTGATCAGCTCCTGAAATTGGGCGTTCTGCGCCTGAAATTGGGCGTTCTGCGCCTGAAGAGCCTTGATAGATGCCTCGGTTGATGATTCAGGATTCATGACGAGACTGCTGAAATAAACAGCGAAGAAGGTAAGCAACCTGCAGAGAAAGGGTACCTGTTATGCAATGAGATGTATGACATGCATGCAATGATTTCAAGGACCTCGTGGGGTAAACAGAGAAACTTGTTAGAGTTGGAAACTGGCAACTTTGATTGAAAGTACTTCATGTTGTTGAGAGTCCTTCGTCACGGGTCAAAGGCTCACCATATCCAGTGGGTCATAGCCCCTGACAACATTGGCTAGAGGAAAATAAATCCTCTTTGCCCCTTGCTAGATGTTTGATTTATATGACCTGCATCACAAGCCCTTGAGATCCTTGAAATGGGTTAGGATGTATGCAATGGTATGATGTCATGATATGCATGGGGTAATGTAAGTAACCCTGTTATGAGTCCTAATTAAGGACTGCAAAAACCTGCAAGAAACTTAGGATACCCTGTTATGAGTCCTAATTAAGGACTACAAACACAACCTGCAAGAGACAAATGTCAGGTAATAAGCATGCAAGTAGTTCAAGTAGGAAGGCACACAAGTCACACAAGAGAAGCCCTTAAAGTTTAGGCCAGCATGGAGTCTGGGTAGTACCCTCTTGAAGTTGGTGGGTTCAACCTGTCCTATCAAAGTAACCGGGTTCTAAGGTTCCCAATATCACGGGATTGCTTTCATTGTTCATCGTTTCGATTTAGCCACTGAACTGGCGACCGAAATATTCCAGGAAAGCAACCCTCAATTGAGTGTAGTATCGAGTATCAACCAACCTCGGACTGCACCAAAGTCAGTTATCTCACTACCCTAAAGAGGCCAAGATAGTTCAATTAAGGTTCCTAAGGTCTGTTGATGCTTCACGACACCACGCGGAGGCCCCGTACTCTCCTTGACTGAACTCAAGGGTTACCGGTACACACCAAAGTGCCACATCAACGTAGCAGACTGTTTCAACCATGTCGGTATACCCCGCACAGTTCCCTCACAGCCTTGTTGCTACTTTCTAAGAAGGTATCCCCCAGATCCGGGTTAGGATCTATAGAACTCCCAAGCAACCCACAATAATAAAGCAAGCAAAGAAGACAATTGAAAACATAGTTATGACCTAGCCCTAAGGTATACCTCACTTTAAGTTTAATTCCCCAGCAGAGTCGCCAGTTCTGTGATCGGTGGATCTGGAACTGACTGTTTTAAAGCTGGTTCGCGAAATGTCGCGGAAGCAAGAGTCGCCACCGTCTTTTATTTTCTCCAAATGGAAAGGACAAAAGCACAGAAAAATTCCTTAAAGAGATTGCTCTCGGTTCGGGAGGTAGGTTATAGAAAGGGAAGGTGTTAGCACCCTTTCTATCCATGGTTATCCATGGGCTCTTAGATACTTGCTCATTGTGTTTTCAAAAATGTTTGTTTGCTTTTTCAATGTGGGTTAATAAAGTTTCTTTGAAAAATTTCAGATCGACTCGTACGTCAGAGTGTTTGAAAAATTTGCTTTGAAAGCTTTTGAAAAGTGTTGGTGTGAAAAGTCTTTGAATTTTTGTTTTGAAGAGAGCAAGTATCCATGAGTCGTCTACCTACCCTAAGGAATTCGTCTGTGTAAATGTCCTTTAAAGTAGTGCCATCCCACCATTGAGAGGTAGGTAGCACCACCGTTGGAGGTGTTCGGGTCAATTCGAGTTTTAGGGACATGGTGATCACCGGAGCAATGGGAAGACACCTTAGAAGCTACCCTCATGCCAGGTTCCCGGATCATGAGGACTTACTAAGACGTCTTCTACTCGACGACCACCTTTCGAAAGGCAACAGTGAGGCGTACCCTAGGGGTGGTGTGTGCGGTTCGTGTGTCATGTTTCAATTATTTTGTCTTGTCATGTTTGTTGTGATCTACGCTTGATTTTATTTTTAGGGCCATACATTCTTTCATGCTTTTTGTTAACAGTTATATACTTGCGAGAAAATAAATCTAAACTATTACAAATGGCGCGGGTCCACATCGCCAAAATAAACCGAACCCGATTTGACTGAAAGTAAATAAAGCGAATAAAAGTGCGAGAAATAAAATTATTACAAGGCTTTGGGACATGTACATAATTATAATAAACGACATAAAATAAAGGTGCGAAATAAAATGATTAAAACAATGGGCGTTGGACCCTTTTTGCAAAAAATTAAATTTAATGAGGAATTAGAATTAAAAAAAAAAGAATGTTTTTGGTATTTTTGTATTTTTTAAGATTTAAAAGAAAAAAAAGAACTTTTTAGAATGAAATTTGAAATGCAAATCCTAATTCTAATGTTTTTTAGTTATTGTGAAAATGTTATATTAATCTAAATTAAACCCTAATTTTTACTTATGTACATTTAATTATAAAAATAAAATAAATAAATAATATTGTGATAAAAAAAGAAAAATTTAAAAGGTATAAAAAGTCGTTAAACCTAATGCTATATTTTTGGATTTTTAGTTATTAAGAAAGTATTAAAATCTAACCTAAATGCAACCCTAGTTTAATTATGAAAATTACTAATATTATGGCAAAAAACAAGGAAAGTTAAAAGGAATAAAAAAGTCATTAACCTAATGCTATATTTTTGGATTTTTATTTATTAAAAGAATTAAATTGCAAACATCCTAATTAAAACTAAATTCATTATGCATTAATTTATTTACAAGAAAATAATTATAATAAAAATATTTACTCTTTTTTTTTGGTCTTTTATGGTTTTTAATTAAGTTTTTGTATTTTGTAAAGAAAACAATTAATTAATTAAAACAATGAAAATAAATAAAAAAATAAATTATGAAAAGCAAAGCAAACCAGGGGGGGTGACCCCAAAATTGGAGGTAAGGCCTAGCATTCTGGCCCATTAAGCATTGGCCTTGTTGGACTTTTTGAATCCTGCGTGACACGTTTGACTCAAGCGCAGCATACTCTTTTAATCTAAGCCTTTAGTGTGGATTGGATGGACACGTGGGCATCTGGATGATGATGGTACCTGGTGCACCATAGTGTTGTGCCTGCATAGGAATTGCCATTGCAAAATAATATTGAAATTTGCCAGACCTGGGACTTGAACCCAGGTCTTTGATGCTACAAGTACGTCCACTTGCCAGCAATTCCTGGAGTTTTGAAGGATGTTTGGAGTTGGGATGTGTTCAGAAATGGTCCAGGAAGCTATTAGAATCAATCTTAGGACTTAAAACCACCTCGAACCTTGATTCCAGAATTGAGTTATATGGCCAATTTTTCAAGTTTTTAATAAGCTCTTTGGCGCAGCATTTTGTGTTATGGTTAGGGTTTGACTTAGCACTCATGAGGGAAGAGAATTAGCTTGTTATTTGACCTTGATTCATGCCCATGAGAGAACTAGTCCTAGGGTTTTTTCATTAACAAACTTTTCCTTCTTTTAAGCCAAGACCAAGACTTAGTGTGCAATTTAACCCTAGCCTGAGTTTTTGAGTTGGCCCATGATATATGGAAGTTGTCCAAATTCAAATGACACTATTCCATTGGTTTTTGAATTTTATTTGAATTTTTAAAGATTTAAAATGAATTAAATTATCAAAAATTAAATAAAATAGAAAAATCAATGTTTGATCTTGAAATTAATCATGGGACACGTGTGTGGCATGACAAGGATGAATCAAGTGGAAGAAAGTGGGCCCTTTTGTCAAAAATTGGAGTTTCAAGGATAGTTGACTTTTGCCATTTCACAAAAATTTCCCAACTTCTACAAGGCATAACTTGCTCAATTTTTAAGATTTTCACATATTCTTGGACATTTTGGAAAGGTCTTTGAGTCCTCTAACCAATGCCTTTGATCCCATGTCATTTTTATTTACCAATCTCAAGTTATGGTCTTTGACTTAAAGTCCCTTTTTGTTGACTTTTGAAAATGACCTATAATGTTGAAATTGATAACTTTTTGTGAGAGCATTTCTTGGACTTGAAGTATGAAGATGAGTTGTAGGAAATGTCTTTCTATTCAAAATGAGCTTTGGATGGAATTTTTCTGATAATCCATGTGAAAGTTATGCCCTGGTCAATTTCAGTTGACTTTTTCAGCTGTCCAAATATAGCAACTTTTGCATCTTTGATGATTTCTGAGCCAAATTTTGAGAATCATGATCAAGCATTGATCAAATGATGTTTTTGGCTTCAAAATAATATGTTGACCAAAAATTTGAACTTTTGACTGTCAAATGACCATTTTGCCCCTACAGTTGACTGTAGTGCAATTTAGGGTTTTGACTGTGCAATTTTGAGCTGAATGCCTTGAAACTTGATATGAGGATGCTTGATCATGTTTGTAAGCATATGAGACTTGATTGAGCCTTTGAACACTTCATTTTCTTGATCAGCACACAAACCCTAGTTTTGACTGTATGGAGGCTGTTGCACTGTACAACCCTTGGGGAATTTTGTAGCTTGGCTTGGCAATTTCTCGAGGAATATGGGAGGGCAAATTTTGGGGTATAACAGTGTGCATGTGGGAAGTGTTTCTTCGCCCCAGGATCATGCCTTTAAGATTTAAGAGCTCGAAGAACCAATTGAGCTTAATTTCTTATCAACCCAATCTCGTCTCTCGACAGTTTGGCATTGCTCAATCGCTTCCTTCGCCTATATACCCTCGAGAGAAACTGCTACTCTTTTATAATGAAAATTACTCAGAGGATGTCGCTACCAAGCATATTGGTAGGTATTTTGGTCGAACTACACTGGCCCTGTTCAACTTTAACCTTCATTTTCTGAACTCTACCACTTTTGAGACGTGGTGGAGACATTATTATGAGGAAGAGTTCTTCGATGAGAAGGACTTCGCCCACCATCTGCGTGAGGCGTTCAAACTGGTTCTTGACAGAGTAAAAAAAGGTATCCCTTTCTCCATCCCTTCATCTTAGATTTGTTTTTTCAACACCTAATTAACTATAGTTGTTTTTATTTCTGTTTAGCTGTCAAGAGAGTTACCTCGAAGAAAACCACTGAGAGTACAAAAGGGGGAGACTCTGCTATCAATCCCTCTCCTAAGGTACTTACCTTTCCTTTTTACCCTTAGTTTTATCTGACGTAGTTATTAATCTTCTCGACTTGGTTTTCTATATGCTCAGAAACCAACCCCCAAAAAGAGGAAGGTTCAAGAGATCCAAATCTCTAGCGATGAGGAAGAGGAGTCTCCACCTGTTCCTTTGCAGAGACAAAGATTGGCAAAACCAACTCCTGCCGTCGAAACCCGTCCAAAAATCAGGATTAAAACTATGACTGGGAGGCTACCTCCTGTCATCATCAATGAACCCACTGAACAAGAGGTGATCGCTAGGTTAAACAATCCTAGTGAAAGTGACAACTCTAGTCCTGGTGCTGAAATCCCAGTACAAGTATCTACTTCGACTGCTTGTTATGTACTTCTCTCATTTTCTTTTATTCTGCGACACTTTTAAAAGCAATAAATTCTTTTTATTTTCCAGGACACTGCTGGCACTTCGACACGAAATCCCACTCATGTTAAGGATTCGACCACTTGCTTGAATAGTGACGGGATTCCTACCTACATACCCTCTTCAGCGAAAGACTCCTTTATGAGTTTAGCTGACGAAGCAAATCAGACTTCTGAACCCCAGCACGAAACCATAGAAGAAGCTGATGAGGAAGAAGCTGAAGGAAACCAAGAGAAGATTAGGATTCCTCTGGTCGAAGTGCAAGAGACTGAGGAGGAAGGTATCCCTGGCGTCGAAACTGAAACAGAGAGGGAACATGTGGAGATCCCAGAAACTGAGGGTGAGGAAGTTTCTGCTGAAGAAAACCAAAATCCTCCAGGTACTGAGGCAATTCCTACTCAAGTACCTAATGTGGTTATTACAGCCAACGCAAGCATCCCTTCGAAGGGATCCAGAACCAAAGAGGATTTGGCTTTACTGAAGCAACAAAATCCGTTGGGTTATCTGACTGTAATCTTGGAGGGTCGAGAGAGTTCCTCTGATCGCAGTGCCTCGAATGCATCTGGCAGATCTACCTCGACTTCCCCTCTCGAAGAGGCTTTTCAAAAGGTTAAAGCACAAATCTTTAAAATATATTTGATGTTAACTTTAGAGGGTGAACCAGCAGCACCTTCCTATCTGAAGACTATCTTGAAAGCTGTCGATCTTCTTGTTGCCCCTCCAGATGTAGCCAGTGTAATCCTGGATTTACTCTCTATTGTTGAGCAAGTATCAGTAGACTTCATTCGTCAAAGAATCATTAATCGTGATATTGAGGAAGCCAATGTCCAAGTGGATGCTGCCACTGAATCCACTTCTAGAGTAAAGGACTTGTCGAAGGCCCAGGAGGCTAGGCAAAAGGAGGTCGAGGAGATTGATCAAAACAATGTTCAGCTGAGAGCACAGATTGCAGAGTTGGAAGCAAAACTCACTGCCAACGACAAAAAGAAAGAGGAGCTTCTTGCTGTGAACACTAAGTTAGAAAGCCAAGAAGAATTGGCTGAAGGGTTAAGACATGTCGATCGAGCTCAATCTCTGGATGCTAAGCTCGAAACCCTTCACCAATCAAAAGCTCTATGTGATCGAAGGCTAGAATTGCAAAGGATCAAGTACCTCCAGATTAAAGCTAATCTTCCCTTCTAAATCTTGTTTCTCTCTATTATGTAATCACTTTCTGTAACAATTTCAAAGCCATTTTGGCACCTTTAATGAAAATCATTTAAGTTTTTCATTTTGGCATTCTTTATAATTAGTGATTATATATTATTTATTTTTATCTCTTGAAGCATAGGTCTATACGTTTTTAAGTATTTACCATTTACCTTCAAGAGTCTTCGATCTTCGCTTAACTCTTCGATCTCATAGGCTCCACCTGAGAAAGCTTGCACAATCTTAAAAGGTCCTTCCCACTTAGGGGACCATTTTCCCAAGCTTCGATCCTTTCGATCCATTGGGAGTATTACTTTCCAAACTAGATCTTCAGGCTGAAACGTATTGGACTTTACCCTTCGATTGTAGGATTTCTCGACTCGCTTCTTTTGTAGTCTCAAAAGATCCAAAGCTTTCAACCTTTCTTCGTCTAAGTCTACTAGTTCATCCAACATCATGTTCCAATAGACTTCGGAAGGGATTTCGTGATGTATTTGAATCCTTGTCGCTTTCAAGTGGATTTCCACTGGTAACACTGCATCATGACCATAGGTTAGGCGAAATGGTGTCGTCCCTGTAGCTTCTTTTGGACACATTTGACATGCCCACAAGACTTGATCTAGTGTTTTGTGCCAGTTTCTGGGTTTCTTTCCCACATGTTTCTTTATTAAACTGATCACCACTTTGTTTGCTGCTTCGACCTGACCATTAGCTTGTGCATAATAAGGCGTAGATGTTAACAGTTTAAACCCCACTTCTGCAGCGAAATCTTGCATTTTTCGACCAGTGAAGACTGATCCTTGGTCTGTAGTTATTGTTTCAGGGATCCCAAACCTGTATATGATGTACTTTTGAATGAATTCAATGACATTCTCCTGGTCTACATTGACTAAAGGAATTGCTTCGATCCATTTAGTAAAATAATCAATGCCCACCAATATATACTTCTGACCTTTAGAAGATGCTGGTCGAATTTCTCCAATGAGATCCAAAGCCCATCCTCAAAATGGCCAAGGTTTCACAATCGACTGAAGTTCATTTGCTGGCACATGTTGAATGCCTGTATGTTTTTGGCATTCTTGGCATCCTTTGGCAAAATCAACACAATATTTTAGCATAGTGGGCCAATATAAGCCTTGTCGAAACAATAACCATTTCATTTTTTGGCCTACTTGGTGTGCTCCACATGCCTCAGCGTGTGTGGTAGAAAGTGCCACATATGCTTCTGTTTCACTTAAGCATTTCAAAAGTACACCTTCTGGTGTTTTCTTAAATAATTCATTTCCCAACAACACATAACTCATCACTCTGTACTTTATCTTTCGTTCTGTCGAAGCTGCTGGATTTTGTAAATAGTCCACTACAGGCTTTCTCCAATCCTGCTCTGTTAGATTGTCTATGAACGATATTTCAAAATTTTCATGATCAGTATATCCTAACTTTGTGGTCTTTAAATTTGATGGAAATAATTTGGTGGAAGTTACTCTTCCCCTAACTTCGATTTCCTGTTTCAGCCTCTCTTTTGAAACTTTATACCCAGAAGCAATTTGTGCCAAATCGTTGGCTGCTTGATTTTCCAATCTGGGTATGTGTAGAATGTTAACTGCCTCAAAAATTTTCAACAACCGCCTGGCTATTACGAAATACATAATAAGGTTTTCTTTTATGCATTTATATTCTTTCGTAATTTGTTTTAGGACTAACTCCAAGTCTCCCATTATTTCGACTCGAGTTGCCCCTAATTCCAACAAGATTTCAAGGCCTATAATTAATGCTTCATATTCAGCCTCATTATTCAAACAATCTCCATATATTTTGTACTTAAATGTTGTTGGAATTTTATTTGGAGAAATAATAAGGACTCCGACTCCAACTCCATCTTTATAACGAGATCCATCGAAGTAAAGTTTCCATGGTTCGATCTCCAAATAATTTAGTGATCTTTCTTGTACAGAATGGTCGACTATAAAGTCTGCAACCACTTGGACTTTTATGGCCTTAAGAGGAATGAAAGTTAATGAATATTCAGTCAATGCAAGTGCCAATTTGCCAACTCTACTATTCAGAATGGGTTTTGACAACATATACTTGAAAACATCAAAATGAGACGAAACATAAACATTAACTAGCTTTATATATTGCTTAAGTTTTGTACATGAAAAATATAGACATAAACACAGTTTTTCAACTTCGTTATATCTAGTTTCTGTATCATTTAAAACTCTACTAAGGTAGTATATGGGCCTTTCGACACCATATTCGTCCTCCTGAGCCAGCATGCTCCCTAAAGTCTTATCTGACGCAGCTATGTACAGTCTAATACTTCTACTTCGACAAGGAGGCACCAGAATAGGTGGTTTAATGAGGTACTCTTTGATTTTGTCGAAGGCCTCTTGATGTTCTTCCTTCCATTCAAATCCTCCTTTGTTGAGTCGAAGTAATGGCGAAAAGGCTTGCGTTTTCCCACTAAGGTTGGATATAAATCTCCTTAGGAAATTTATTTTCCCAAGCAAGGATTGCAATTCCTTTTTGTTAGTTGGCGCTTTGGCTTGCAAGATAGATTTGGTTTTGTTTTGGTTTATCTCGATACCTTTCTTGTGGACCACAAAACCTAAGAAATCTCCTGATTTTACACCAAAAGCACATTTCAGAGGATTCATCTTCAGGCCATAACGTCTCATCCTTTCAAAGGATTGTCGAAGATGATCCATATGAGCCTTCCCTGAAACAGATTTGACAACAATATCATCAATATAAATTTGCATGAAAGTGTCAATAAAGTCATGGAAGATCGAATTCATGGCTCTTTGGTACGTTTCCCCTGCATTTTTTAGGCCAAAAGGCATCACTACCCATTCATAGGTGCCTAAAGCCGCCGTTTTCGACACATCTTCTTCAGCAGTGAAGATTTGATTGTATCCAGAGTAGCCATCCAGCATACTCATGTATTCGAAACCAGCGGCAGAATCCACAAGCATTTCCGCCGCTGGCATTGGATATTCGTCTTTGGGTGTCGCAACATTGAGATCTCTGAAATCAATGCACACCCTCAAGGGACCATTTTTCTTTATAACAGGTACAATATTTGCAATCCATTCGACATACCTGGTCGTTCTAATGAACTTGCACTTCAATAGCCTTTCAACTTCCGTTTTGATTTTTGATAAAATCTCTGGTGCAAACCATCTTGGAGTCTGCTTAACGGGTTTCTTTCCAGGTGTTGTACCCCAAAATTTTCCCTCCCATATTCCTTAAGATTTGTCAAGAATGATCTTCAAATTGCTCAAGATTGCTCAAGAGTTAGACAGTCAAACCACCTCCTAAGACAGCTGAAATTAGGGTTTTGGTTCTTTCAAGGAATTTCAGGTTTTAAATGGTTCAATCAAGTCTCATAGGCCTATATACATTCTCAAGCACCTACATGCCAAGTTTCAAGACTCACAGTGCCAATTTGCACAGTCAAAAGCCCCATTTGATCTATAGTCAACTGCAAGGGCAAAACGGTCATTTTGCAGTCAAAAGTCAGAATTTTTGGTCAACATCTTATTTTGAGTTCACAATCATCATTTGATCAAGTCTTGATCATGATCCCACAAGAATATCTCAAAAATCATCAAGATGCAAAAGTTACTATTTTTGGACAGCAGAAAAGTCAACTGTACTTTGACAAGGGCATAACTCTTTCATGGTTTATCAGAAAAATCCCATCCAAATCTCATTTTGAAGAGGATGCAATTTCCTACAATCCATCTTCACACTCCAAGATCAAGAAATGCTCTCACACAAAGTTACAAATTTTTACATTATAGGTCAATTTCAAAAGTCAACAAAAGTACACTTTGAGTCAAAGGCCATAACTTGAGATTGGTAAATCCAAATTACATGGGACCAAAAGCATTGGTTAGAGGACTTCAAGGGATTTCCAAAATGTCCAAGAACATGGTCATATGATCAAAATTGAGCAAGTTGTGCATGGGAGAAGTTGGGAAATTTTCATGAATTTGCAAAAGTCAACTTTGCTCAAAACACCTTCTTTTTGCTAATGGGCCTCAAATCTCTTCTTGAAACTTCACCCATGACCTATGCACGACCCACCAAGATAAATGGGACTTATTTTCTTAAATTTATTGATTAAATGGATTTTTAATACATATTAATTCATTTAATTAATTTAAATTATAAGAAAATAGAAGATTTGATTTTTAAATCAATTTGTGAACCAAATATGATCCAAATATGCTGACCAATTCGTGCACAACCAAAAAGATACAAAAAAAATCCAATTTTGGAAACTTGTTCAATCATGGAAAATCAAGAATATTTGATTTATCAATCAAAGATTTAAACTTCAATGCACATGGATATTAGCCCAACTCTTGACCTAAATTGATTCTCCTATATGTATGCAAGTAAACCATGACCTAATACACGACTGAAAGCTGCAGAAACGGCCATAGCAATTTCAAGAATTTTCAAGAAAACTCAAAACTGGTTCTTGCATTCTAGGCCAATTCAAGGCGTTTTGTCCATCCAAACACATTGCAGGAGGTATTAGGATTGATTTATGTTGTACCCCAAAATTTTCCCTCCCATATTTCTCAAGACATGTCAAGAATCATCTCCAAGTTGTTCAAGATGGCTCAAGAGTTGGACAGTCAAATCATCTCCTAAGGCAGTCAATTCAAAATTAGGGTTTTGTGTTGCATCAACGTCCTTACATCCAAATGACCTCAAGTGCTCCTTAATGTCCTAACGTATGTTCAAATTCAGAAGGTATCCGAATGTGTGAGTTTTCTCGAAGAAATATGGTGAAAAAGTGTGCTGAAAGTGCCGTTTTTACGCGCTAAAAAATTCATAACTTGAAGATCGTGGATCGTTTTGAACCCATTCTGGTGGCCAAAATTCCGTCTTGACATTATCTACGTTTTCATCTCTCACGGCTGGAAGCCAATTTCGATCAGAATGTCTTCAAAAATATGGATTTATCAAGTATTTTCGTACAGGAAAATTTGTGCAAGTTTATTTGTGTCATGTTCAGAAAATCATAACTTGGTCGATTTTCATCGTATCGAGCTGGTTCTAGCACCAAAATTTCACAAATTGAGTTGGCTACATTTTCACAGAAGGTATTGAGTTCAAACGGCATTCAAAAGGTCTTCGTTTTTTGCTCAGAGTGCGTGACACGCTGAAAATCCTGAATGCTGAATATTATTTCATCTGGGCCGAAACTTCGAAAATTCATAACTCGGTCAATTTTTATCGCATTGGGCTCATATTTTTACACAAGGTCACTGACTCAAATATCTACAACTTTTCTTCAAATGTCGAGATCGAATTATGCTCCGATCGATACCAGTTTTTTATTGAAGAACGTATCAGAGTCGACACTGGAGCCCAAAATAAGTTTATCTGAGCTGAAACTTCAAAAATTCATATTTAATTCACCCTTTATCCGATTGAGCCGATTTTCGGGCAGGAGTTAGTTCTCGATATCGGCTACATTTTGTTTTCACATTTCAACTTCAAAAATTGCACTTAAGTCCCTGCGATTTAGCCTAGAAAGTGACGAACTCAAGTGAACATTGGAGGCCCAATTGCACATTCAAAGCCCATTTTCTTTATCCTAATTTCCATTATATAATCACATTCTTTTTACACAAACCAAAGGAGAAAAAAAACCTTGCCACAATACTGTCAGAATATCAAATTCTCTCAAGAACCCTAAAACCTTGAAATCCTTATTACAAATCCCTCTCTCACTACAAACAAGCCATCCCAGTTACAAACCAACATCTCACTATTTCTTCAATAAGGGTAAGACTGGCTTGATCTCTATGATCAAAAGGGCATAATAGCATTCATGTCACTATTTTTCCAGTAAGGGTAAGGTTGATTTGATCTCCATGATCAAAAGGGTATAATCATTCATACATGCCATATTGGCCTAAACATTAAATTTCTTCATATATTAGCTTTATTTGTATTTTATGATATATAGTAATTTATTTAATGTGTTCATGAGATTCAGCACTGCAGATTTAGACAGGATCCCATGCAGGTTCATTAATTAACGTTGAGGCCAAAACACAAATGGCCAAAAGCCAAAACACAAATGGCCAAAACAGAACAGCTTACACATGACACTAATACATGGCGAGGCAGATGGCCAAAACAAAACAGTTTACACATGACGCCAACAGCTGTTTCACCCCTCCAATCAGGCCCGTATACTCCTAAACTCTCTCTCTATTTTTATTATTTTCTTTTAATTAATTAATCGTTATTCTTTTTATTAATCACTAACCAATTAACATTTTTTCCTAATAAAATCAAAAACACAAAAAATATTTTATTTATTAAAATTAACTTCATCACTTTTATTTTTGTAAATAAATTAATTTAATCAATTTAGCTTTAATTAGACTTAACTTTTAATATTTTTTGCAATACTTAAAATCAATTTAGAATATTAGGTTTTTATTAGCATTAATTCAATTTATTTTATTTCTTTAAAAACTCAAAAATCCAAAAATATTTTCATTATTTAATTTAATTTAATTGTTCATTTAATTTAATTCCATTTAATTCAAAAATAAACAAAAATCCTTTCTTTAATAAAAAAGGGTCAAAACCCAAAAAACTCGCATCCGATTTAATTTCCCGCACGCGATCCATTTTATCATATTATTGTATCTGTTTCCCGGAATGTAATAGCTTTAATTAGGACTTTTTATCGCTTTCATTTATTTTCCGCAATTTACTTTTCAAGGGTTGCTTTTGGCGATGTAAATACCCGACGCCTTGTAATAGCATAACTTTATTTTCCGCAACTATTAACTGCTAGATGTATGCTAACTAGGCTATGCATGACAAGATTTCTCTTAAAATAAAATCAATCGTAGCTCACCATAACATGTACAAAGATAACTTAACATGAAACATGACACACTCGCACATGCCACCATTAGGGTACGCCTCACTTGGTTGCCTCGACGTGGTCATTGAGTATATGGTGTTTTAGAGGTCGCCCTCCTGTCTAAAGATCAAAGTTGCCTCGAAACGGTTGCCTCGGATAAAAAAGATCTAAGACATTAGGGTTACCGCTAAGGCGTCCTACTATTGCTTTGGTGACCACATGTCTCTATAATCGAATTGACCCGAATAACTCCAACGACGGTGCTGCCTACTTCTCAATAGTGAGATAGTACTGTCTAAAGGACATTTACACAACTTAATTTCTTTTGAGTAGGTAGAGGTTCTAAGGTACTTGCTCTTTCAAAACAAAAACAACTTTTCGCACCTACACTTTTCTGACAAAAGTTTTCAAACAAACACTTCATACACTCTTGAGGACAGATACAAGAGTTAAAACGAAGTTTTCAAACAAACTTTTTTTAAAACCCACAAACACAAGAAAAGCAAAACTTTTTGAAAACATAGTGAGCAAGTACCTAAGAGCCCGTGGATAACCACGGATAGAAAGGGTGCTAACACCTTCCCTTTCTATAATCTACCTCCCGAACCGAGAAACATCTCGAAAAGGAATTTTGCTGTGCTTTTGTCCTTTCCTTGTTGGAGAAAATAAAAGACGGTGGCGACTCTTGCTTACCGCGCCATTTCGCGAACCAGCATTTCAAAACAGTCAGTTCTATTTCCACCGATCACAGAACTGGCGACTCTGCTGGGGAGATCTAATAAGTGAGGTGTACCTTAGGATTAGATCACCATGTTTTCAATTGTATGCCTTGTATGCTTTAATTTTGTGGGCTTGCATCAGAGTTTTATAGATCCTAACCCGGATCTGGGGAATACCCTTTAGGTAAGTAGCAATAAACTGTGAGGGACCTGTCCGGCATAGACCGACACGGGTGAAGCAGTAGCTACGTTGGTGTGACACCTTGGTCTGTACCGATATCCCTTGTGTTGGAACGAGGAGAATATGGGTCTTCTGAGGAGTCATTAAGCACCAACTGACCTTAGAACCTTAAATTGACTAACTTGGCCATAGAACAGTAGCAGTATGCTACACTCATTGAGGCTAAACTCTCGTGATGGTTCCGACCATAAGAAAAGGTTGCTAAGCTGGAGTTATGACCGATTGAGGGTAGTCAGTGATATTGAGATCCTCTAGAACCCGGTTACTATTTTCTAGGACAGGTCTTAACCAACTGAAACTGAAAGAGGGTAGTACCTAAACTTCATGCCATCCTGAACTCTAAGGGCCCTTCTGTATGACTTGTGTGCCTCACCATGTTTGCCTTTTGTGAATACTTATGGTGTGCCTTTATCATAACATCATAACATCATAACATTGCATACATCCTGCATAAGGACTAATCCATTTCAAGGATCTCAAGGGTTTGTGATGCAGGTCATGATGAATCAAATGTCTAGCAAGGGGCAAAGGGGATTTATTTTCCTCTAGCCAAAGGTGTCTGGAGACCAAAACATGATAATTTGAGTCAGGGGCTATGACCCACTCGATATGGTAAGCCTGACTCTTGAAGAAGGACTCTTAATAACAGGAAGTTCCTTCAATCAAGCTGCAAAATTCAAATTCTAACAGTTTCCTGTTTACCCCGCGAGATCCTTGAAAACATTGCATACATATATCATACATATCACTGCATCACAGGTCACCCTTTACAGGTCTCTCACGTTCTCGCTGTTTAATTCAGCAATGGCTTTCCAACAAGACAATCAGGATCTTCATACTCAAGAGACTCAGTTCAGGGAAATCTTCCTAAGCATATCCAAGGGGCAGGAAGAGTTGAGAACACTCCTCATGGGGAATTTGGTCAAGAAGAGTCCTGAAGACAGTAAGGACGAACGGCTGAAACATCTGCAAGCTGAGGTAGATGCAATGAAAACCCAGATGCTGGGGCAGATGGCTCTTATCCAAGGCTTAGCTCGGGAGCAAGAAGAGTTGAGGATCGTGATCAACCAGCTTCATCAAGACAGATACAACAGTATGAAGCAAATAGTCAAGGCTGAGTATCAAGTCATTAATCAACTTCCGAGAAGTCAAAGGTTTGGTTTGATGAAGAATGGACCTCTCCAGGGTGCCACTACCTCACAGGTCCAACAACAACCTGACCATAAGCAACGGGTTACTCCGAGGCCGTTTACCAAGCTCAACATGCCGCTGTCCCAAGCTTTGCAACACCTGTTGATTTGAATCTGGTGACGTTGGTAGGACCTCACCCGAATCCTAAGACTTCTTCACCCAACTACAACCCTGATTCCAGGTACGCATACCATTCTAACAGCCCGGGGCATGATACTGACGACTGTTGGAAGTTGAGGTACAAAATCCAAAACTTGATTGATGAAGGAGCATTGAAGTTCACACAAGATGGCCAGGCTGAGTTCTTCTACTATCCCTCCAAGGTTCACCATTTGAAGTGACAAGTCCTGAGACGAGAAGACTTTTTGTTCATTGGAATTTTCAATTTGTAATTTTCTTTTGATTGCTCAAACACTTATTCATGTCAAACTTTATTACTTTATCAATGCATCGCATATGTCTGTTTTGAATCAATCCATTTGTATCCACTATATTTAAATTGCCTTCATTTTTTGATGTTCAACTCTCGATTTAAAAATTCTAAGCCTTTTGAGGGAGGATGACGAAAACGATACCATAATCTTTATAGTATGCTTTTGAACAGACCTTACTGACGATGTATAAGCATTGTTTCAAATCCTAAACAGCGGAGTTATAAGGAAGATAATCCCTAGTCAACCCCTTTGAGCCAAAGAAGTTGGAGTTTTTCTTTTCAAAAATTAAAACCCTTAATCATAACCTGGGGCAGGGTAGTTTTCTCAGTTGATCCAGGTGCACAACGAATGACATCAAAGGAGTCCTTCCGAAACAAAAGACAGTCATGGTTCCATATAATCGTAAGGACAGGAAGTCATTATCTCTCAAAATAAAAGCCCAATAAGTCAAAACCTATGAAGGAGACTTACAAAAAAACTGGGGCATCCCGCTGACTGTAATCACAAAAGAAACAGGTCAGGCAAAAAGACAGGGATAATAAAATCGAAAAGAAAGAGATCCTGCAAGCTCTTAACAAAGTGACTGCCTATTCAGAATAAACTATCAGTATCCGAACCATCACCGGAATTTCAGAGCAAAGACTCAAACAAAATCTAATGCACGATTAGCTGAGTTTAGGATTGAAGAACATCACAAAGAGCGGGTGGGTTACAAATAAATTTTGGGCCTTTATCCTTTATTTCTTAAACCGTGAACCAAGCCACATTATAACCCTTAAAAGTCCTAGCTGAAGCATGGGTTAGTTCGAAAGCATACTGTTACAAAAGGTATCCTGACTCCTATAGGGCTTGCTGTAAAATCCTGAGTTGACATCACATTTTACAAAAATTCGCTTGTTTTATTGAAAACTGCATTTTCAAAAACTTCAAGACAGACATAAGCTTTGCATTCTTAAAATAACATTGTTTGCATATGACTATTTGTTCAAACAGCAGAGAAATTCGCACGACGAATATCTAGTAAACAAAAACCTTCTCAACAAAAAGGATCACATCAAGTGGAAAAACACTTCCAATCAAGGGGCACGGCATGATCATTTTCCATCATCTGGGGCAGTCCAGTCAAGATTCAAGGAATCTCTCAAAATGCCAAATAGCCAGGGGCAGATCTCTGCCTAGTCACTTGGGGCATTGGACATGAATTCCAGCAACGAATCTTGCATGACAAAACGAAGATCTTCTGGTAGTATGGAAACTCAACACTACTGACAGTGACAACTCCCTGCACTCTGAGAACGTGGACATAGTCAAAAAGTACTACGCATAATCAAAGACCCGCTAAGTTGATTGGCCTAGGCAAAAATAAGGGCTTCCCGGCGAACCAAAAGGGTTCGGGCAAAAATAAGGGATGAAAATGAAAAATTTGTACACCCGACAAGTCGAAAACCTGAAAAGGCGGCTTGGGCAAAAAAGGGTATCCCGATGGACTGAAAACCCGAAAGGGCGGTCCAGGCAAAAATTAGGGATCAAAGCGTACGACTATGTCCCGTCACCTCATCACTGGCTTACCAGAAGAAGATTTGTCAGTCGGCAGTTATCAAGCACCTCCACAGGTACCTTCTCCCACAGAAGCTGGGGCAATAAGAATTGTCCGAACTGTACAAGCTGAGCTGTCCTCCAGGTACAAGGTAGATTCAGCTGAAGAATAGGACCAGGATACCTTCACTCCCCGCAGAGTAAGACAGTAATGGCAGCTCTCCCAGCTGAGACTTGCAGCCATGTACAAATCAGCAATGCTCTCCCCAAGCAAAGTTGGACTACCATCAACCCTAAAAAGGTTGGATATCCCCAACAAGCCTTAATAATCCCCAGCGGAGTATAAAGATATTCCTCAGCAAGCATCCCCGACAGTCTTAATATTCCTCGACAGAAATATAAGATTGTTCCCCGGCGGAATACGAGATACCCCCAGTGGAGCCATTTCCCGGTGCAGTCTAAAAAGCTTCCCCGCCAGAGTTGAATCATCTCCCCGGTAGATTCTGGAAGCTTGTCCCCTGCAGAGTACAAATCTCTCTCCCCAGCCATATTCAGAAGGTTATCCCCACGAGAGTCTAACTGGGTTATCCTCAGCAAATTGCAACTGAAAGATCATCCCCAGCGAAGTTCTTTCTATCCTCCAGCGGAGTTCATCATCAAAATCCCCCAACAGAGCTTATCAACGGAATCCTCCAGCGGAGTTATCGTTAAAATCTCAACGAAGCATCTCTCCCCACAGAGTAATTCCCCGCAGAGTAATCTCCTCATCAGTTTATTCCCCAACGGAGTCATCTTCTCCTACCGGTTTATGCACACAATCATCTTCGTTCATCATCCCCAGCGGAAACGAAGAATTCAACTCTTTTCTCCATCAGCCATCTGGGATTTATTTTCCCCAGCTAAAAACATCACATCCTCATACATCATGACAGGCATACGCAACATACGACACAATCTCAGTTATTTTTGAGAACATCATGACATCATGCATTTCATACATCATGACATTGCATATAACTAACTCTTTACCTTTTCAAGAAAGATCAATCAACAGACAAAGATCATCATCCCTTCTAGATATAGTTCAGATGTGACCCAGATTTGGCGACATTCCGATACTTATTCCAGATTTCCTGCTAGAGATAGTTCAGATGTGACCCAGATTTGGCGACATTCCGATACTTATTACAGACTCCTTTTAGAGATAGTTCAGATGTGACCCAGATTTGGCGATATTCCGATACTTATTCCAGATTTCCTTCTAGAGATAGTTCAGATGTGACCCAGATTTGGCGACATTCCGATACTTATTCCAGATTTCCTTCTAGAGATAGTTCAGATGTGACCCAGATTTGGCGACATTCCGATACTTATTCCAGATTTCCTTTCAGAAACAGCTTAGAGATGCTCCAGACACGGATGCTATTCTATTACTTATTCCAGATTTCCTGCTAGAGATAGTTTAGATGTGACCCAAGCATGGCGACATTCTGATAGTTATTCCAGATTCCTTCTAGAGATGGTTCAGATGTGACCCAAGCATGGCGACATTTTGATACTTATTCCAGATTCCTTCTAGAGATGGTTCAGATGTGACCCAGATACGACGACATTCTGATACTTATTCCAGATTCATGCAAGAGACAATCCACCAAGCTTCTTAAGTTCCAGATCAACACCTGTAACTAGCCAGGAAATATCTGTGGACGACTGATTGTAGATCTATACCTGAAACCAGACAGGAAAGTTATCTACATGAAGAGATTGAAGATTAATACCTGTAGCAAGCCAGGAAAACTATCTTTCTTTCTCAGGTCAGAGATTAATACCTGAAACCAGCCAGGAAAACTATCTCATCGGCCAGCTTTCTTAAGTTCCAAATCAACACATGTAACTAGTCAGGAAATATCTGTGGACGAATGATTGTAGATCTATACCTGAAACCAGACAGGAAAGTTATCTACATTGAAGAGATTGAAGATTAATACCTGTAACAAGCCAGGAAAACTATCTTTCTTTCTCAGGTCAGAGATTAATACCTGAAACCAGACAGGACAACTATCTACTTGACCATCATGAAGCAACCCTACGCCGGTTCCTTCTCTCTTTCAGATGCAGTTTTATACGAACTCATCATCAGGAAACCCTACACAGGTTCCTTCTTTCAACTTACAAAGTTACAATTCTACAAACTATAGGTATGCAAGTTCTCTCTAAGGAATCTCTTATGCGATCGATACCCCTGGATGGTATCTTTAAGCCCATCTCCACAACTACCCACTACATTTCCAGATGGCATCTATAAGCCCATCCCCGACAAGATTCTGTCACATTTCCAGGTGGCATCTATAAGCCCATCCTTCTACCAACAATCTCCAAATGGCATATGTAAGCCCATTCCCAACACCACGCTGATACTACACCATGTGAGTGCAAATTTCTGGGCACTCTAGTGTTCAATTATCTTCCACCTTCGGATCACGAAAGGCTTGAATGCCAATCTATATCCTCAGATTTAAGAAAATTGAACAGGGGCAACTGTTGTACCCCAAAATTTTCCCTCCCATATTTCTCAAGACATGTCAAGAATCATCTCCAAGTTGTTCAAGATGGCTCAAGAGTTGGACAGTCAAATCATCTCCTAAGGCAGTCAATTCAAAATTAGGGTTTTGTGTTGCATCAAGGTCCTTACATCCAAATGACCTCAAGTGCTCCTTAATGTCCTAACGTATGTTCAAATTCAGAAGGTATCCGAATGTGTGAGTTTTCTCGAAGAAATATGGTGAAAAAGTGTGCTGAAAGTGCAGTTTTTACGCTCTAAAAAATTCATAACTTGAAGATCATGGCTCGTTTTGAACCCATTCCGGTGGCCAAAATTCCGTCTTGACATTATCTACGTTTTCATCTCTCACGTCAGGAAGCCAACTTCGATCAGAAGGTCTTCAAAAATGTGGATTTATCAAGTATTTTCGTACAGAAAATTTGTGACAGAAGTTTATTTGCGTCATGTTCAGAAAATTATAACTTGGTCGATTTTCATCGTATCGAGTTGGTTCCGGTGCCAAAATTTCACAAATTGAGTTGGCTACATTTTCACAGAAGGTATTGAGTTCAAACGACATTAAAAAGGCCTTCGTGTTTTGCTCAGAGTGCGTGACGCGCCGAAAATCCTGAATGCTGAATATTATTTCATCTGCGTCAAAACTTCGAAAATTCATAACTCGGTCAATTTTTATCGGATTGGGCTCATATTTTTACACAAGGTCACTGACTCAAATATATACAACTTTTCTTCAAAAGTCGAGACCGAATTATGCTCCGATCGATACCAGTTTTTTATTGAAGAATGTGTCAGAGTCGACACTGGAGCTCAAAATAAGTTTGTCTGAGCTGAAACTTCAAAAATTCATAATTAATTCACCGTTTATCCGATTGAGCCGATTTTCGGACAGGAGTTAGTTCTCGATATCGGCTACATTTTGTTTTCACATTTCAACTTCAAAAATTGTACTTAAGTCCCTGCGATTTATCCTGGAAAGTGACGAACTCAAGTGAACATTGGAGGCCCAATTGCACATTCAAAGCCCATTTTCTTTACCCTAATTTCCATTATATAATCATATTCTTTTCACACAAACCAGAGGAGAAAAAAAACCTTGCCACAACACTGTCAGAATATCAAATTCTTTCAAGAACCCTAAAACATTGAAATCCTTATTACAAATCCCTCTCTCACTACAAACAAGCCATCCCAGTTACAAACCAACATCTCACTACTTCTTCAGTAAGGGTAAGGCTGACTTGATCTCTATGATCAAAAGGGCATAAAAGCATTCATGTCACTATTTTTCCAGTAAGGGTAAGGTTGATTTGATCTCCATGATCAAAAGGGTATAATCATTCATACATGCCATATTGGCCTAAACATTAAATTTCTTCATATATTGGCTTTATTTGTATTTTATGATATATAGTAATTTATTTAATGTGTTCATGAGATTCAACACTGCAGATTTAGACAGGATCCCATGCAGGTTCATTAATTAACGTTGAGGCCAAAACACAAATGGCCAAAAGCCAAAACACAAATGGCCAAAACAGAACAGCTTACACATGACACCAATACATGGTGAGGAAGACATCCTGAGAAGGTTAAGGAACGTTGAGGCCAGAACACAAATGGCCAAAATCCAAAACACAAATGGCCAAAACAAAACAGTTTACACATGACGCCAACAACCGTTTCACCCCTCAAATCAGGCCCGTATACTCCTAAACTCTCTCTTTATTTTTATTATTTTCTTTTAATTAATTAATCGTTATTCTTTTTATTAATCACTAACCAATTAACATTTTTTCCTAATAAAATCAAAAACACAAAAAATATTTTATTTATTAAAATTAACTTCATCACTTTTATTTTTGTAAATAAATTAATTTAATCAATTTAGCTTTAATTAGACTTAACTTTTAATATTTTTTGCAATACTTAAAATCAATTTAGAATATTAGGTTTTTATTAGCATTAGTTCAATTTATTTTATTTCTTTAAAAACTCAAAAATCCAAAAATATTTTCATTATTTAATTTAATTCAAAAATCCTTTCTTTAATAAAAAAGGGTCAAAACCCAAAAAACTCGCATCCGATTTAATTTCCCGCACGCGATCCATTTTATCATATTATTGTATCTGTTTCCCAGAATGTAATAGCTTTAATTAGGACTTTTTATCGCTTTCATTTATTTTCCGCAATTTACTTTTCAAAGGTTGCTTTTGGCGATGTAAATACCTGACGCCTTGTAATAGCTTAACTTTATTTTCCGCAACTATTAACTGCTAGATGTATGCTAACTAGGCTATGCATGACAAGATTTCTCTTAAAATAAAATCAATCGTAGCTCACCATAACATGTACAAAGATAACTTAACATGAAACATGACACACTCGCACATGCCACTCCTAGGGTACGCCTCACTTGGTTGCCTCGACGTGGTCATTGAGTATAGGGTGTTTTAGAGGTCGCCCTCCTGTCTAAAGATCAAAGTTGCCTCGGATAAAAAAGATCTAAGACATTAGGGTTACCGCTAAGGCGTCCTACTATTGCTTTGGTGACCACATGTCCCTATAATCGAATTGACCCGAATAACTCCAACGACGGTGCTGCCTACTTCTCAATAGTGGGATAGTACTGTCTAAATGACATTTACACAGCTTAATTTCTTTTGAGTAGGTAGAGGTTCTAAGGTACTTGCTCTTTCAAAACAAAAACAACTTTTCGCACCTACACTTTTCTGACAAAAGTTTTCAAACAAACACTTCATATACTCTTGAAGACAGATACAAGAGTTAAAACGAAGTTTTCAAACAAACTTTTTTTAAAACCCACAAACACAAGAAAATCAAAACTTTTTGAAAACATAGTGAGCAAGTACCTAAGAGCCCGTGGATAACAACAGATAGAAAGGGTGCTAACACATTCCCTTTCTATAATCTACCTCCCGAACCGAGAAACATCTCGAAAAGGAATTTTGCTGTGCTTTTGTCCTTTCCTTGTTGGAGAAAATAAAAGATGGTGGCGACTCTTGCTTACCGCGACATTTCGCGAACCAGCATTTCAAAACAGTCAGTTCTATTTCCACCGATCACAATTTACAATCAAATTCAAGCATCAAAGCTCAAGGAATCACTGAATACAGTTTCACGGTTTGCACTTTTGATTCCAAATCGTATCTCTTAATTCATGCGCATTTAACATGTTTTTGTGACTGATTTGCATTGCTAGAGATCATACAAAGCTAATGGAATGGTTGAATTGAACCCTAGTGCCCTGAATCGAGAGATGCCATGATTGAATTTCTAGGGTTTTCAAGCTTTCAAATAGGGCTTTTCAATCCAGGAAAAATTAGGACCAATGGGATACATGGTTGAAATCGTGAGGCCAAGACGATTCCAACCCACACCTCGCGAAATATTTATGTTTGCTGTGCTTCTAATCGCTATTTTTCGTGCAGGGAGGTAGTGGAGGTTAAAAACCCCCGCTATCTGATGTTATTTACATAAAACCAAGGTTGAAGATGATGATGTGTTGACATCTGGTTGGCCTATTTGAAAAGCGCGCATTTTATTTTTTATTTACAGCATTTTGATTATTTTTACATATAATAATTGCTTGTTATTCCACTAACAATTAAAGAAGCTTGGTTGGGTGGTAAACGTGTTGGCCTGGAAGCATTGGGACCTGGGTTCGAGTCCCAGGTCCCCCAAAATTCTTATTATTATTTTCTTGCATTCATTCCAATGGATTGCCAGGGACGAAGACCACCATGCACCTCAAATCTCAGTGCGCTAGATGGCTCCAAATCCAAATCTGGTGGCCATGAATGAAGGACCACCATACTCCCTGGTCAACACACGCGTGGGTGATTAGAAAAGTCAATAAAGGCCATGACGTTCTGGGCTTCAGACTTGCAAATTACACCTTCAAATTGGGCCCAGCACCCCCTGAGTTTGCCTTTCTTTTTATTTTATTTTCTTTCATTATAATTTTTTTTATTTTACTTGATTTATTTTCTTAATTAATTACTAACAAAAATAATTAACATTTTCTTAATAAATTCATAAAACATAAAAAATATAATATTTTTATTTATTAAATTTAATTAGTTATTTTGTAAATAAATAAACAATTAATTAATTTAGTTTTAATTAGGTTAATTTTAACTTTTTTGCAACAAAATAAAATTAAGTTAGAATTAGGGTTTTTAATAACTTTTAATCATTTTTTTTATTTCCTTAAGACATTCAAAAAACCAAGAAAATATTTCTTTTAATTAATTAAGTAGTTTAGGTTTAATTTAAATTCAAAAATAACAAAAAATCTCTTTCTTTTCTAAAAAAGGGTCAAAACCCTAAAAACCCTCCGATTCAATTTTTTTCCGCGCGTATGATTATTTTTTATTCATCATTTTTTATCATATAATTGTATTTTCTCCGAGAATGTAATAGCTTTAACTTAGGGCTTTTTTATCGCTTTTATTTAATTTCCCGCATTTACTTTTTCAAGGGTTTGTTTTTGGCGATGTAAATACCCGACGCCTTGTAATAGCTTAGTTTTATTTTCCGCAACCATTAACAGCTAGATGTATGCTAACTAGGCTATGCATGACAAGACTTATCTTAAATTTAAAATCAATCGTAGCTCACAATAACATGTGCAAAGATAACATAACTGAAAATTGACACTTTTGCACATGCCACTCCTAGGGTACGCCTCACTTGGTTGCCTCGAACGTGGTCATTGAGTATAGGAAGTTTTAGAGGTCACCCTCCTGTCTAAAGATCAAAGTTTCCTCGATAAAAAGTGATCTAAGACATTAGGGTTACCGCTAAGGCGTCCTAACGTTGCTTTAGTGACCACATGTCCCTTAATCGAATTGACCCGAACACTCCAACGACGGTGCTACCTACTCCTCAATAGTGGGATAGCACTGTCTAGAGGACTGTTGTACCCCAAAATTTTCCCTCCCATATTCTTCAAAGTTTTGACAAGCATCATCTCAATTTGCTCAAGTCTACTCAAGGGTTGCACAGTTCAAACACCCTCCTAAGCCAGTCAAATTAGGGTTTTGGTTCTTGCAAGGAAGTTGAGGTTTTCAAGGGCTCAGTCAAGTCACATATGCCTATACACATTTTCAAGCATCCACATGTCAAGTTTCAAGACTCACAGCATCAAGTTGCATAGTCAAAAGCCCTAATTGCTCCACAATCAACTGTAGGGGTAAAATGGTCATTTGGCAGTCAAAAGTCAGAATTTTTGGTCAACATCTTATTTTGAAGCCACAATCATCATTTGATCAAGTCTTGATCATGATTCCTCAAGCATGGCTCAAAAATCATCAAGATGCAAAAGTTTCCATTTTTGGATAGTTGAAAAGTCAACTGTAACTTGACCAAGGCATAACTTTTTCATGGTTCATCAGAAAAATCCCATCCAATGCTCATTTTGAAGGGGATGACATTTCCTACAACTCATCTTCACATTCCAAGTCCAATAAATGCTCTCACAAAAAGTTATCAATTTCAACATTATAGGTCATTTTCAAAAGTCAACAAAAAGGCACTTTAAGTCAAAGACCATAACTTGATATTGGTAAATCAAAATGACATGGGACCAAAGGCATTGGTTATAGGACTTCAAGACCTTTCCAAAATGTCCAAGAACATGTTCATATGATCAAAATTGAGCAAGATATGCATTGGAGAAGTTGAGAAATTTTTGTGAAATGGTAAAAGTCAACTATCCTTGAAACTTCAATTTTTGACAAAAGGGCCCACTTTTTTCCACTTGATTCATCCTTGTCATGCCACCCACGTGTCCCATGATCAATTTCAAGACCAAATAATTATTTTTCTATTTTTATTTAATTTTTATGGATTTAATTCATTTTAATCCATAATAATTCAAGTAAATCTAAAAAATTTAATTAAATGGTATCGTATGGTTTGAATAGCCTTCATGAAGCATTTGCAACCTACCAATTTCGTGCTAAGCTCATTTAGGCATGAAAATTCAAATTTTGAACAAGCTTTGAAAGGTCTTTAATGGTGGTTAAGACAAAATCCAAAGCTTAATTGCAATGGTTAAAGGCTCCTAAATGTGAATTATTCTCACTCATTACTATATATACCAGCCTTGCAAGCCTCATTCACAACCTAGAGTGTGTACAAACGGCCAGAGCAAAATCCAAAAAGTGTCAAAAAAAAGTGTGAGATCAAAAGGAGTGTTGCAAGCATTTTCAGGCCAAAAGGAGAACGTGACTCTCTTCTTTGCCATACTCTGAAGCTAAAGCAACCCTTGCCACGTCCTAAGGTCCATCATACCGCGCTGTAAGTTTTCCCAGGTCCCCCAAACGCTTGTTTCATTTTTTCTCTAACATATTCCCATGCAGCATTCCAGCGAAAGTCCACCATATGTCTCAAGCAATCAGCGTGCCATGTGTCCAGTCCTACAGATCTGATGGCCAAAGAATGCAGACCATGGTGCTCATGAGTCAACACAGGCGTAGGCAATCAGGAAATTCAAAAGGGGCTTGAAGGTTCATGGGCCTCACAATTCCATTAACACCTCCAATCTGCCCCCCCCCCCCCCCCCCCTTGGTTTTGTTATTTCTTTTTATCTTTTTATTTTCTCTTTTCTTTTATAACTCCTTTTTTTTTATTAATTATAAGTATTATTAACATAATTAATATTTTCATAAAAAATCCAAAAAAAGAACTAATATTATTATTATTATTAATTTCATGTTATTTTTGTAAATAAATACTAATAAATTGAATTAGTTTTAATTAGGCAACTTTAACCTTTTTTCATAATAACTAAAATAAATTTAGAATTAGATTTTTATTAACTTTTAATTTTAATTCCTTTTATTTTATTTCATTAAAAACATAAAAAATACAAAAAACATTTTTCTTTTAATAAATTAAATAATTAGTTTTAATTCCATTTCATTAAAAAAAGACAAAAATTCAATTCTTTCTTAAAAAAGGGTCAACACCCTAAGACGTTCCCGATTCAATTTTCTCGCGCGCATTTATTTATTATGATTATTTATGTAACTGTCTCCAGATATGTAATAGTTAAATAGGAATTTTACCGCTTTATTTACTATTTCTCGCACTTTATTTCCAAACGGGTTTTGTTTTTTGGCGATGTATAGACCCGCGCCTTGTAATAGTTAGATTTACATTTCTGCAATTTATTTTCCGCACTCCTAACTGTTAACAATGCATGAAAGAATGTATGTAAATAAAACCAATCCGTAGCTCACAAATAACATACAAGATAACCTTAACTGAAAAACAACACACAAAGCACATGCCACTTCTTAGGGTACGCCTCACTGGTTGCCTCGAACGTGGTCGTCAAGTATAGGGTGTTTTAGAGGTCGCCCTTTGTCTAAAGATCCAGTTGCCTCGAAACGGTTGCCTCGGATAAAAGGATCTAGGACATTAGGGTTACTCCTAAGGTATCCTACCATTGCTTCGGTGACCACACTGTCCCTTAATCGAATTGACCCGAACACCTCTAACGATGGTGCTACCTACCCCTCAATGGTGGGATAACACTATCTAAAGGACTCTTACACAGCCTAATTCCTTAGAGTAGGTAGATTCTCTTAAGTACTTGCTCTTTTCAAAACAAACAAAAACAACTTTTCGCACCCCACACTTTCAAAAAGTTTTCAAACAAAACACTTCTTACACTCTTGAGGACTGATACAAGAGTTACTTAGAAGTTTTCCGAACGAGCTTTTTCAAAAGCCACACACACTTGAAAAGCAAACAAATTTTGAAAACATAAGAGCAAGTACCTAAGAGCCCATGGATAACCATGGATAGAAAGGGTGCTAATACATTCCCTTTCTATAAATCTACCTCCCGAACCGAGAAACATTCTCGAATAAGGAATTTTGCTGTGCTTTTTTCCTTTCCATGTTGGAGAACATAAAAGACGGTGGCGACTCTTGCTTACCGCGACATTTTGCGAAACCAGCTAAAAAACAGTCAGTTCTATTTCCACCGATCACAAGGACATTTACACAGCTTAATTCCTTTTGAGTAGGTAGAAGTTCTTAGGTACTTGCTCTTTCAAAACAACTTTTCGCACTTACACTTTTCAAACAAAAGTTTTCAAACAACACTTCATACACTCTTGAGGACAGAAACAAGAGTTAAATCGAAGTTTTCAAACAAAACTCTTTTCAAAACCCACGAACACAAGAAAAGTAAAACTTTTTGAGAACATATTGAGCAAGTACCTAAGAGCCCGTGGATAACCACAGATAGAAAGGGTGCTAACACCTTCCCTTTCTATAATCTACCTCCCGAACCCGAGAAACATCTCGAAAAGGAATTTTGTTGTGCTTTTGTCCTTTCCTTGTTGGATTAAATAAAAGACGGTGGCGAATCTTGCTTACCGCGACATTTTGCGAAAACAAATGCAAAACGCGAACCAGCATTCCAAAACAGTCAGTTCTCATTCCCACCGATCACAGAACTGGAGACTCTGCTGGGGATCATTAATAAGTGAGGTGTACCTTAGGATTAGATCACTTGTGTTTTCAATTGTATGCTTTGTATGATTTATCTTTGTGGGCTTGTATCGGAGTTTTATAGATCCTAACTCGGATCTGGGGTACCCTTTTTAGGTAAGTAGCAATAAACTGTGAGGGATCTGTCCGACGTAGACCGACACGGATGAAGCAGTAGCTACGTTGGTGTAGCACCTTAGTCTGTACCGATATCCCTTGTGTTGGAACGAGGAGAATATGGGTCTTCTGAGGAGTCATTAAGCACCAACTGACCTTAGAACCTTAAATTGACCAACTTGGCCATAGAACAGTAGCAGTATGCTACACTCATTGAGACTAAACTCTCGCGATGGTTCTGGCCGCAAGAAAAGGTTGCCAAACTGGAATTATGACCGATTGAGGGTAGTCAGTGATATTGAGATCCTCTAGAACCCGGTTACTATTTTTAGGACAGGTCTTAACCAACTGAAACTGAAAGAGGGTAGTACCTAAACTTCATGCCAGCCTGAAATCTAAGAGCTCTTCTATGTGACTTGTGCGCCTTTACCATGTTTGCCTTTTGTGAATACTTGTGGTGTGCCTTTACCATGACATCATAACATCATAACATTGCATACATCCTGCATAAGGACTAACCCATTTCAAAGACAAGAAGGTTTCATCTTTGCTCTGTTTTGTAGGACATCATGATGCCCATGCGTAGGAATACTATCCGGCTCAACTTTGTTCAACCACCTGCTTTGCTTAAAGAGTTGATTGACAAGATTCCAGACACTACCCCCTTCATTAGGAGGCATGGTTCTCTTCTCGGTTTAGTCACCTCAAAGTGGGACCAAAAAATGATGAGTGTCCTGGTCCAGTTTTATGATCCGCTATACCATTGCTTCCCCTTTCAAGACTTCCAGCTGGTCCCTACCCTGGAAGAATTCTCTGAGTTGCTTGGTATCTCTGTTTTGGAGCAGACTCCATTTATTGGTTGGGAAAAGACTCTCAGGCCTGAAGAGATTGTTGCAGCCCTTCACTTGACCAAAGAGGAGGTAATGGATAACTGGGATGACTTAGACTTCAAAGCGTACGAGGACATTCTGGCTCTCTTAATCTATGGTCTGGTATTGTTTCCAAATCCTGACACCTTTGTTGATGTTAATGCCATTCGGATCTTCATCTCTCGGAACCCTGTACCCACTCTCTTGGGTGATATCCTTCATCAGCTCTATACTCGTACTGCCCGAAAATGGGGAACTTTGATGTGCTGTGCTCCTTTATTGTCAAGGTGGTTTATTTCGCACCTCCCTAAATCTGTACTGAAGAACAAAGAAGGAAGGGGCTGGGCTCATAGGATAATGTCTCTTACTGATAATGACATTATTTGGACTCTCAGAGGCTTAGATGAGGTGGCTGTCATTGATCGTTGTGGAGAGTATCCTAATGTTCCCTTGATTGGAACCCGTGGAGGAATCTCTTATAACCCGTGTTTAGCTCTCCGTCAGTTTGGAAGATCCAGAAGAGAAGGGCCTCATGAGATGTTGATACCTCATATCGTCTTTGATTTTCAGGTAGATAGCGACGAGCTGCGTCGTAGATTCATCAGGGCTTAGGATAGAGTTCATAAATCTGACCCACACGAGTTAGGACCAAAGACTTCTCTGCCAATGGAGTCATACTTCAGATGGGTCCGCATCCGTGCCCAGAGGTTAGGTATGCCATACGAAGCTGTCAGGCCTATTACTCTTGAAGTTGCTGATAAAGACGGGGTTCCTCCAACTATTCTCCATCCTCATACACCCACTGATGTTGGCACACTAAAGAGGTCTTGGGCGCAACTGCAGGAAGAACGGGATTCTTATCGGGAAAGGTTCAATGAACAAGAACAGAAGATCCAGAAGCTGACTAAGTGTTGTACCCCAAAATTTTCCCTCCCATATTCTTCAAAGTTTTGACAAGCATCATCTCAATTTGCTCAAGTCTACTCAAGGGTTGCACAGTCCCAACATCTCTTAAGCCAGTCAAATTAGGGTTTTGGTTCTTGCAAGGAAGTTGAGGTTTTCAAGGGCTCAATCAAGTCACATATGCCTATACACATTGTCAAGCATCCACATGTCAAGTTGCAAGACTCACAGCATCAAGTTGCACAGTCAAAAACCCTAATTGCTTCACAATCAACTACAGGGGCAAAATGGTCATTTGGCAGTCAAAAGTCAAATTTTTTGGTCAACATCTTATTTTGAGGCCACAACCATCATTTTATCAAGTCTTGATCATGATTCCACAAGCATGGCTCAAAAATCATCAAGATGCAAAAGTTTCCATTTTTGGACAACTGAAAAGTCAACTGTAACTTGACCAAGGCATAACTTTTTCATGGTTCATCAGAAAAATCCCATCCAATTCTCATTTTTAAGGGGATGACATTTCCTACAACTCATCTTCACATTCCAAGTCCAAGAAATTCTCTCACAAAAAGTTATCAATTTCAACATTATAGGTCATTTTCAAAAGTCAACAAAAGGCATTTTAAGTCAAAGACCATAACTTGAGATTGGTAAATCAAAATGACATGGGACCAAAGGCATTGGTTAGAGGACTTCAAGACCTTTCCAAAATGTCCAAGAACATGTTCATATGATCAAAATTGAGCAAGATATGCATTGGAGAAGTTGGGAAATATTTGTGAAATGGCAAAAGTCAACTATCCTTGAAACTTCAATTTTTGACAAAAGGGCCCACTTTCTTCCATTTGATTCAGCCTTGTCATGCCACCCACGTGTCCCATGATTAATTTCAAGACCAAACATTTATTTTTTTAATTTTTTTTTAATTTTTGTGGATTTAATTCATTTTAATCTATAATAATTCAAATAAAATCAAAAAAATTAAAGGAATGGTATCTTGTGTTTTGAATAACTTTCATACAACATATTCTAGTTGCCAAATTCGTGTAAGGGCTATTTTGAGCACAAAATCATGGTTTTGTTTCAAACTTGGAAGGTTCTTTAATGGTGTTAAAGCAAAATCCAAAAACTTAATTGCAATGGATCATTGGCTCATAATGTGACCTAATATCATTCACATGTACATATGCAAGCAAACCAAGCCTCATTCACGACCTAGAGATCCCTAAAACGGCCAGAGCAAAATTCAAAAAAAAACTGTCAAAAAGTGTGAGATTTAAAGCAGTATTGCAGGCATTTTCAGACTAAAAGAGGAACGTGATTCCCTTCTTTGCCATCCCCTGAAGCTAAAGCGACCTTTACCAAGTCCTAAGACCTTCTATAACGCACTGTAACTTGTCCTGAACTCACCCCTGTACACGAAGCTTGAATTCTCCATTCTTACATTATTTCTCAAAAATATTGGCATGATCATGTTGTTCGTTTGATTTCTGACGTAACCATAATGTTCAATTGCATTTTTAGGCATTGTATGATGATACCCGTACCTAGGGTTTATTTATGTGTTTTTTAGGCATCTTGTCTACAGGTGAAATTGGGACAAACTATAAGCATAGATGTGATCAGAAGACATGGACGATAACAACCATGGGCTTCAATGGAGTTTCTGAAGCCTAGGGACAATTCTAAGTATGGCCTACGAAACTACCTGCGGATAAAAATCCGCAGGTAAATAACCAGGAATTGTGAGGAAGAAGATGATGATACGTCACAACGTGATTGTCCTGTTTAAAAGTCACGCACGTTTTTTTTTGTTTTTTTAGGCATAGGCGTTGATTTACGAATATATTAATCATTTCTTATTATTATGTCAAATGAAACATGCAGCACAGCTGGCTAAGGCGTTGGTGTAGTGAGCGCTGGGACCTGGGTTCGAATCCCAAGTCCCCCATAATTCCATGTTATTTTTTCTAATGCGTTCTTGTGTACGTTTCCAAATGGTGAGCACCATAAACCTCACATACCAGGGCGCCAAGTGGCCTCAAAGATCAATCTAATGGCCATGGGATGGATGACCACCATGTTCCTCAGTCAAAGCCAGCTCAACAAATCCAAGAAGTCAACGTGGCTTGAAAGCAAATGGGCTTCAGCTTGCTAACAAAACCCTCAAATCTGGCCCACACCCCTCTTGGGTTTTGCATTTTACATTTTATTTTCTTCCTTTTTATTGTTTTATTTATTTCTATTGTTTTTTTTAATTAATTATTCCCCAGCCAATTAATCAACATTTTCACAATAAAAATTCAGAAAAAACCAAAAAAATATTTTTATTAATTTCAAATCACTTTTTTTTGTAAATAAATTCTAACATTAATTAACTTAGTTGTTTAATTAGGTTTAATTTTAAACTTTTCACAATAAATAAAATTAATTTAGAATTTGGTCTTTCTTTTGACAACTTTTAATTCCTTTTATTTTATTTTCATTAAAAATATAAAAAACACAAAAATATTTTTTTTCTTTAATTAAATAATTAATTAGTTAATTAGGTTTAATGTTTAATTTAATTCTAAAAAGGGTCAAAACCCTTAAGACGTTCCCGATTCAATCTTTCGCGCGTATTTATTTTTTAATTCATTATTTTGTATCTGTACAGAGTATGTAATAGTTAATTAGGATTTTATCGCCTTATTTAAATTCTCGCACTTTATTTTTCAAAACGGGTTTTTGTTTTTTTGGCGATGTATAGACCCGCGCCTTGTAATAGCTAGATTTACATTCCCGCAATTTATTTTCCGCACTCCTAACTGTTAATTATGCCTACAAGAATGTATGAAAAATAAAAATCAATCCGTAGCTCACAAATAACATGTACAAAACAATTTAATTGAAAAACAAAACACAAGCACATGCCACTCCTAGGGTACGCCTCACTGGTTGCCTCGAACGTAGTCATCAAGTATAGGGTGTCTTAGAGGTCGCCCTCCTGCCTAAAAGATCCAGTTGCCTCGAAACGGTTGCCTCGGATCAAAAAGGATCTAGGACATTAGGGTTACTTCTAAGGTGTCCTACTATTGCTTCGGTGACCACATTGTCCCTATAATCGAATTGACCCGAATACCTCCAACGACGGTGCTACCTACCTTTCAATGGTGGGATAGCACTGTCTAAAGGACTCTTACACAGCCTAATTCCTTAGAGTAGGTAGATCTCATGGGTACTTGCTCCTTTCAAACAAACAAAAACATCTTTTCACACTTACACTTTCTAAAAGTTTTCAAACAAATTTTTCATACACTCTTGAGGACTGATACAAGAGTTACTTAGAAAATTTTCAAACGAAACTTTTTCAAAACCCACACACACTTGAAAAGCAAACAATTTTTGAAAACATAAGAGCAAGTTCCTAAGAGCCTGTGGATAACCACAGATAGAAATGGTGCTAACACCTTCCCTTTCTATAAATCTACCTCCCGAACCGAGAAACATTCTCAAAGAAGGAATTTTGCTGTGATTTTGTCCTTTCCATGTTGGAGAACATAAAAGACGGTGGCGACTCTTGCTTACCGTGACATTTCGCGAACCAGCTTAAAAAACAGTCAGTTCTATTTCCATCGATCACAGAACTGGCGACTCTGCTGGGGACACTAATAAGTGAGGTGTACCTTAGGATTAGACTACTCTTATGTTTTCAATTGCTTGCTTTGCTTGATTTAAAATTGTGGGCCTGTCTGGGAGTTTCATAGATCCTAACCCGGATCTGGGGGATACCTTTTAGAAGGTAGCAACAAACTGTGAGGGAACTGTGCGGGGTATACCGACATGGTTGAAGCAGTTTGCTACGTTGATGTGGCACTTTGGTGAGTACCGGTAACCCTTGAGTCAAGTCAAGGAGAGTACGGGGCCGCCGCGTGGTGTCGTGAAGCATCAACTGACCTTAGGAACCTTACTTGACCATCCTGGCCTCTTTAGGGGTAGTGAGATGACCGACTTTGGTGCAGTCCGAAGTTGGTAGATACTCGATACTACACTCATTGAGGGTTGTTTTCTTGGAATATTTTGATCGCCAGTTCAGTGGCTAAATCAAAACAATGAACATAGAAAACAACCCAATGATATTGAGCTCCTTAGAACCCGGTTACTTCTGATAGGACAGGTTTTTGAGCCCACCAACTTCAAGAGGGTAGTACCCCAAACTCCATGCTGGCCTAAACTCTAAGGGCTGTCTGGTGTGACTTGTGTGCCTTATCATGCTTGCTTTTTGTGAATACTTGTGGTGTGCTCTTATCATAACATCATAGCATCATACAACATTATATGCATTTACTAACCACTTCAAGGGTTCGAATCTTCACCTTTGTTCTTGTTTTGTAGGACATGGAAACTATCCACAGAAAGACAGTTCAGATCAACCTTGTAAGGGACCCTCCTCAGCTTAAAGAGCTTACATCCAGGATTCCCGAGAACTCTTCCTTCAGTGAAAGGCATGGTAGACTCATCAGCTTGGTCAATACCAACATTGAAGAGGATATGGTGAAAGTGTTGTTCCAGTTCTTTGACCCTCTGCACCATTGTTTTACTTTCCCGGATTATCAATTGGTACCTACCTTGGAAGAGTTTTCCCAGATTCTGAAGGTTCCTATTCTCAGTCAACTACCCTACAACGGTACAGAAAGGGAACCAAAACTTGAAGAGGTTGCTAAAGCATTACACCTACAACCATCTGACATCAAGGGGCATTGGGAAACCAGAAGTGGTATCAAAGGATTCTTGGCAAAGTTCCTGTTTGAGAAGGCCCAAGAATGTTGGAATTCCCTTGACTTACAAGCCTTTGAAGAAGTTGTGGCACTCCTTGTCTATGGGTTGGTGTTGTTCCCGAATCCAGATCATCTTGTAGATATCAATGCTGTCAAGATCTTCATGTCCAGGAATCCTATACCTACGTTGCTTGGGGACATCCTTCACTCATGTTACACTCGAACCATGAGAAAGAGAGGTGTTCTCATGTGCTGCACTCCTCTCCTGGCAAGGTGGTTTATTTCGCACCTTCCACAATCAGTTTTGAAGAACGAGCGGGGTTTGAGATGGTCACAACGATTGATGACCCTTACACATGCTGATATACATTGGTGTTCTAGGTCTAGAGAGAATGTCACTATCATTGATCGTTGCGGAGAGTTCCCTAATGTTCCTTTACTTGGAATTAGAGGAGGCATCACTTACAACCCATGTCTGGCTTTGAGATAGTTTAGATATGCTCGGAGGGATGGCCCTCATGACATGTTGATTCCTGACATAGTTTTTGACTTCGACAACGATGCACAAGGACTTCGCCAGAGATTTATCAGAGCTTGGAGGATGCCCAACAGGGTAGATAGCAAGACACTGGGACACAAGAACTCCATCCCCCTGGAGCCTTATCTCAAGTGGGTACGAGCCCGCTCCCAGAAGCTGGTAATGCCATATCCTCATGTTCTCCCCATGATCAAAGAGCCAGTTGTGGAAGGAGAAGTGCCCTACACCATTCAACATCCTGACATGCCAACGTCTTGGGAAGAAATGCAGAAGAGTTGGATCCAACTCAAAGAAGAACGGAATTCTCTTGAAAGCAGTCTACATGCCAGTGAGAAGAAGGTCTTGGAGCTCACCCGTCTACTTCACGAGGAAAAGACTCTCAACACTTACATTGCTCCAAAGAGGATATGCAGTGTTTTTTGGGATTGATTATTTTGTAATGTTTTGCCCATGAGGCCCTGATGTACTGAACAGATTATTTCCTAATAAAAAGTGTGTTCTTTTTTGTCTACAACGAATTTGAACTTTCGAACCCTTGAATGCATTACATAAATAGCATATCATGCATCATATGCATCACATGTACCCTTTTTTCTACAGGTTGCTTAATCTTCTTCGCTGTTTATTTCAGCACTCAATCATCATGAATCCTGAACCAACTACTGAACAAGCTATCAAGGCCCTCCAGGCCCAGAACGCCCAGTTTCAAGAGCTGGTCATGAACTTAGCCCAGGGACAATAGGAGTTGAAGGCTTTTCTCCTGAAGAAGAAGAAGAAGAGGACTGTGTTGTTCAACACTGGACGCAGACTCGGGAATACACTGCAGAATGAAGCTGAGCTGACTACTCCATCTGTTGGGGAAGGCAGTCACCAGGAGGGAGGGGTCCCTAGTCCCGTGGTCTCTGACACCGAGACGAATTTCAATGATGAACAGTACCCTCCTGCCGAGGACCGGTACAAACAGCTGGAGGACCGGTTAAATGCTATGGAGATTCAACGTGTGCCTGGGTTGGATTTTGGAGACTTAGGGTTATCTTCTGGGGTGGTGATTCCACACAAGTTCAAGGCACCTGCCTTTGTGAAGTACGACGGGGCTTCCTGTCCTAAGCTGCACCTCCGTTCTTACGTAAGGAAGATCCAACCTTACACTGCAGACAAGAACTTATGGATCCATTTCTTCCAGGATAGCCTTTCAGGGGCTCAACTCGAGTGGTTCTATCAGTTGGATGGAACCAGTATTCGAAACTGGGAGGACTTGGCCACTGCATTTTATAAGCAGTATCAGTATAATGCCGACCTCGCTCCTACACGTACCCAACTCCAGGGTATGTCGCTAGGTTCGGGAGAAGGTTTTAAGGAGTACGCACAAAAGTGGAGAGACCTGGCTGGCAGGGTGCAGCCACCGTTGACTGACCGTGAACTCGTGGACATGTTCTTGGGGACCCTATCTGGTCCGTTCTTTAACCACCTTATTGGTAATTCCTCTGCTGGGTTTACAGACCTGATCCTGACTGGTGAGAGGATCGAAGCTGGTATCAAATCGGGGAAGATACAGAAAGGTGCCTCCTCGAGCTCTGAAAAGAAGCCTTTCAAGAAGGAAGCTAGTGCTGTTTATGGTCCCAGAAGACGGAATAAACCAGAACACCGCCAAGCTGTTAACGCGGTGGTAATTTCAAAGCCTGCTGCTGCTCCTCAGCAATACAACCAACCAAGAGTTGAGAGGCCCAAAAGGCAGTACACTCGGCTCAGCATGACCCTGTCTCAGATTCTGCCGCAACAACTGTCAACCAATCTGGTAACTGTCAAAGAAGCTCCGAAGGTAGTGAACACAACCTCTCCAAAGTACAACCCTAACGCCCGCTGCGCTTATCACTCTGACAGCCCGGGGCATAACACTGATGATTGTTGGGCTCTGAGGAATAAGGTTCAGGACCTTATTGATGCTAAGGAAATACAGTTCGAGGCGCCCGAAAGGCCCAATGTTGTGACTGCTCCCATGCCCCAGCATGGAGTGAATGTTGTGGAAGAGGATCTGTATGTAGCTTCTGTGGATGATATTACTACTCCACTGTTGACTGTCAAGAGGAACCTGTTGCTAGCCGGTTTATTTCCGAGATGTAGTAAAGGTTGCCATCTATGTGCTGTTTCACCTGTTGGTTGTCCTTTGCTGAAGTCAGGCGTCCAAAACCTGATGGATAGCAAAGAAATCTTGTTCAAGAAGACTGCTGTCCCTGCTGTCCGTACCGAAGAAGTTTCTATTGTCACCATTTTCAATAACCCTCCTAAGGCTCCCTCAAAGAAGCCTGTCAAAATTATGCCTGTTCACAAGATTGCTCCTATCATCATCACTGTTCTGTGGCCCATCCCCTATAAATCTGACAAAGCTGTCCCTTGGCACTATGGGGCAGATGTTTATGTGCTCGGAGTAAAACAAGAGTTTGATACCAGTACCAGCGTCACCAACATCATCGAGCCTGCTAAGGTTACTCGTAGCGGCAGGCTCTTCTCACCAGATATTGCGCCACCAGCTATTCAAAGACCTCTTGTCATCACACCTGCCAGTGTGCCTGCTTCCCTTCCTGACCAAGTTCCTGTTTCTACCCCTGCTGCCGAGTCATCTGACGCTCAGGGCAAAGGGATTGCTACTGATGTGCCTGCCCGGACGGAGGCACCAAAGACAACCACTGTCGAAGCTTCCAAGCAAGAGATGGAAGAGATCCTCAAGATTATCAAGAAGAGTGATTTCAATGTAGTTGAGCAGCTGAGGCATACCCCCTCTAAAATTTCTATGCTATCACTGTTGTTGTGTTCAGAGGCCCATGCCAAGGCCCTGATTTCCTTCCTGAAGACAGCCCATGTGCCACAAGAAACGTCTGCTGACCAATTTACAGATTATGTGGCCAACTTGACTGCTGATAATGGGTTGGGTTTCTCTGACGCCGATCTGACTGCCAAGGGAAAGAACCATAACGACGCCCTGTATGTCTCCATTGAATGCAGGGGCACTACTCTCGCCCATGTGTTGGTAGACACCGGTTCTTCGTTGAATGTATTACCCAAGAAGGCCCTAGACAGGTTGGATTGTGAGGGTTTAGAGCTCAAGCCTAGTAATATTGTTGTCCGGGCCTTTGACGGTTCGAAGAGGATGGTACATGGTGAAGTTGACATTCCAATCAGGGTTGGTTCTCAAGTTTTTGATTCAACTTTCTATGTGATGGACATTCGTCCATCCTATTCTTGTTTGCTGGGTCGTCCATGGATCCACAAGGCTGGAGCGGTGACCTCCACATTACATCAGAAGCTTAAGTACCCGGTCAGAGGGAAGATCCTAACAGTTCAAGGGGAAGAGGAATATATGGTCAGCCACCTCAACTCGTTCCGGTACATAGAGATGGATGGGGAGTTCATTGAGACCCCCTTTCAACACTTTGAAGAGGTGCCTCAGACATTGGCAGCAGTAAAAACTGTGACTGAAGAGGGTTCTCCTTTGAAGATGGCTTCCCTAAAGGATGCCCGGACTGTGATTGAGAAGGGTGAGTGTGCAAACTGGGGCCGACTTCCTGATTTCACTCCAAAGACTGACAAGTTTGGTTTGGGTTTCACTGCAGAAGCTCAGAGGGCTGTCCGTAAAGCAAGGATTGGAAGACCTCATGTGTTCATCACCAACCCGGGAGTAAATTCTATTGAAGACGAAGTGGAGGAATCCGAATTTGACAGCTGGATCTACCCAACAACCAATGGTGGACCAAGCAACTGGACTGCAAAAGACTTTACACCTATTACTTTTGTCACTCAGTAATGAACTCCTTTGTTTTAAAGTTGTAACGAACAATAATTTGAAACTTTATGGCCCGGTGTCTTACCCGGGGCACCGTGGCTTCATTTGTGAGGGCTTTTGTGTGTCACTATCATATATCATGAATAAAAGCATTGGACGTTTTTTACATTTCAAATCTTGCGCTCCTTGTCTTTCTTCTTTATATATTGCAAAACAACTGTATTTACACACACTCACTTATACAGGTTCCAATCCACTCTGGATCTCACTGGTAACAACTCTGCTACTGCCAGTTATGACTTCGAAAATCCGATCAACTTAGCCGAAGACGAAGGTGAAGATGATTGCGAAGTTCCTGGTGAGCTTGCAAGACTTCTACTCCAGGAAGAGAGGGCCATTCAGCCACATGAAGAGCCAGTGGAAATGGTAAATCTGGGTACTGAGACAGATAGAAAGGAAGTCAATATTGGTGCTAATCTAGAGCTCAGTGTGAAACAATGGCTGATTCAGATGTTGCATGATTATGTGGAAATCTTTGTCTGGTCTTACGAAGACATGCCTGGGTTGGATACCGACATTGTGGTTCATCACCTGCCTACCAAGGAAGACTGTCCTCCGGTGAAACAGAAGGTCCACCGTATGTGTTCAGAGATGTCCGAGAAAATCAAAGCTGAGGTTATGAAACAATTTGACGCCGGTTTTCTAGCAGTGACTTCTTACCCTCAGTGGGTTGCCAACGTGGTTCTAGTGCCGAAGAAGGATGGTAAGGTCCGAATGTGTGTTGACTACAGGGATTTGAATAGGGCCAGCCCTAAGGATGACTTCCCTCTACCTCACATCGACGTTCTGATTGATAATACTGCTCAGCACAAGGTGTTCTCCTTCATGGACGGGTTCTCAGGATATAATCAAATCAAGATGGCTCCCGAAGATATGGAAAAAACCACTTTTGTTACTCAGTGGGGCACTTTTTGCTACAAGGTCATGCCTTTTGGGTTGAAAAATGCTGGGGCAACCTACCAACGTGCCATGGTTGCTTTGTTTCATGATATGATCCATCACGAGATAGAAGTATACGTCGACGATATGATTGCAAGGTCCCAGACTGAGGAGGAACACCTTGACCATCTACAGAAGTTGTTTGACCGTCTGAAGTTGTACAAGCTGAGGTTGAACCCGAACAAGTGCACCTTCGGGGTGAGATCTGGAAAATTGCTAGGCTTCATCATAAGCGACAAAGGTATTCAAGTGGACCCTGCCAAAGTGAAAGCCATACAAGAGATGCCAGCTCCCAAGACAGAGAAAGAAGTCAGAGGCTTTCTAGGGCGACTGAACTATATTGCCTGATTCATCTCGCATCTAACTGCTACCTGTGAGCCAATCTTCAAGCTGCTGAAGAAAGATCAAGTAGTACGTTGGAACGATGAATGTCAGGCCGCTTTCGACAGAATCAAAGAGTATCTCCAAGAACCACCCATTCTTATGCCACTGGTTGAAGGGAGACCTCTAATCCTATACTTGACAGTACTGGACAACTCAATGGGGTGTGTGCTGGGGCAGCATGACGAGTCTGGCTGAAAAGAGCACGCTATTTATTACCTTAGCAAAAAGTTTACCGACTGTGAGACCCGATACTCACTGCTCGAGAAAACTTGCTGCGCTTTGGTATGGGCTGCTCGCCGGCTGAGACAGTATATGTTGACTCACACTACTCTGTTGATCTCAAAAATGGATCCAATCAAGTACATCTTCGAAAAACCTGCTCTGTCCGGAAGAATAGCAAGATGGCAGATGATCTTGACAGAATACGACATCCAGTACACGACTCAGAAGGCGATCAAGGGAAGTGTATTGGCAAACCATTTGGCACACCAAGCAGTGGATGAATACCAATCTATGAACTTTGAATTTCCAGACGAGGATATCATGGTAGTAACTGATTGTGAAGTACCTGGACCAGATGAAGGACCTGAGGAAGGATCCCGATGGTCTATGCACTTTGATGGAGCCTCAAACGCTTTGGGTAACGGTATTGGCGCTGTGATCATATCCCCTAAAGGCACTCATACTCCACTTACTGCCCGACTATGTTTCAACTGCACCAACAACATGGCGGAGTATGAAGCATGCATTATGGGTCTTCAAGCTGCAATTGACTTAAGGATCAAGTTTCTGAGTGTATTAGGAGATTCCTCTCTCGTGATCAACCAGATCAAAGGCGAGTGGGATACGAAACACCCAAATCTTATTCCTTACAAAGAGTGTGTGTTGACGTTGATTCCCCACTTCACGGAGATAACTTTTGAACACTTCCCAAGAGAGGAGAATCAGTTGGCGGACGCGCTGGCTACGATGTCTTCTATGTTCAAAGTCAAATGGGACAACGAGGCTCCCCAGATCATTATCTGGAAATTGGATGAACCTGCACATTGTTGTGATCTTGAGACTGAAGAGGTAACTGAAAAACCTTGGTATCATGAAGTGAAGAGGTACCTTGAAGCTCAAGAATACCCCGAGGGTGCATCTGTTAACGACAAGAAGTTTCTGAGAAGGTTCGCGGCAAAGTTCTTCCTCAGTAACGGCATTCTCTACAAACGAAACCATGATTCAACTTTACTGCGTTGTGTGGATAAGACGGAAGCAGAAAGAATCATGGCAGAGCTGCATGAGGGTTCCTTCGGAACACATTCCAGTGGGCACACTATGGCAAAGAAAATCCTTTGGGCAGGATATCTCTGGTCCACAATGGAAGCCGACTGTTACCAACATTCTCGGACGTGTCACAAATGCCAGATCTATGCCGATAAGGTGCACATTCCTCCAGTACCTCTGAACGTCCTGACAACACCTTGGCCTTTTGAAATGTGGGGCATTGATATGATCGGCGAGATCAGACCTATGGCATCCAACGGGCATCGTTTCATCCTGGTAGCAATTGATTACTTCATAAAGTGGGTCGAAGAGGCTTCCTATGCTACCGTAACCAAGAACGTCGTGGCACGGTTCATTCGGCATAACCTGATCTGTCGATACAGCGTCCCAAAAAGGATCATTACGGACAATGGTACCAATCTTAACAACAAAATGATCACTGAGCTCTGCGAGCAATTCAAGATACAACACCACAACTCTTCTCCTTACCGGCCGAAGATGAATGGGGCTGTAGAAGCAGCAAATAAGAATATCAAGAAAATTGTGCAGAAGATGACAGTGACCTACAAAGATTGGCACGAGATGTTACCGTTTGCTCTTCATGGGTACCGTACCTCAGCAAGGACGTCAACAGGGGCAACTCCCTTTTCCTTGGTCTATGGCATGGAGGCAGTCTTGCCTATTAAAGTCCAGATACCCTCTCTCCGGATAATGAAAGATGCAGGTTTGAGCGAAGATGACTGGATCCAGACTCGGCTTGATCAATTAAACCTAATTGATGAAAAGAGACTCACTGCTATTTGTCATGGTCAGACGTACCAAAAACGGATGATCAGGGCATTTAACAAGAAAGTCAGACGACAAGAGTATCAAGTCGGAGACCTGGTAATCAAGCGCATCATTCTCCCTCAAAGTGATCCCAGGGGCAAATGGACCCCTACGTACGAAGGGCCATTTGTGGTTAAACATATCTTCTCAGGAGGAGCTATGATTCTAACCACCATGGATGGTGACGACCTCCCTCACCCCGCTAATGCAGACATAGTAAAAAGATACTACGCATAATTTAAAGACCCGCTAGGTTGACACACCTAGGCAAAAATAAGGGCTTCCCGGTGAACCAAAAGGGTTCGGGCAAAAATAAGGGATGAAATGAAAAAAATCTATACACCCGGCAAATCGAAAACCTGAAAAGGCGGCTTGGGCAAAAATGGGTATCCCGGTGGACCGAAAACCCGAAAGGGAGGTCCAGGCAAAAGTTAGGGATTAAAGCATAATACTATGTCTTATTGGATCACCTTGCATCCAGAATTCGGCATCAACTATCAGGCTCAGACGGCATCGATCAATCAGCTTCATCTTTAACTAAGCAGCCAAGTGATGAGACGCTTGAAGACATAAAGGCGATAGCAGAGTTGGAACCCAGTGGGATTGTTCACATAGCTGTTTTGTTTTCCTTTTGCACAAAATTGTATAAACTCTCTTGTTCGGCGGCGTTCTCTTACTAGGACGTCAGCCTCTTGTACATAAAACGCTTATTTACAGGCAAATTCAAAATCAATACAAATCCATTTTCCAGACAAATTGCCAATTGTTTTTCCTTTTTCTGTTTTGTCTTGCGAAGAACGTCCAATGTTCATTTTTGATATATGAATTTGACATTAATTGCTAACTCATAAATATTTGCATGCGAAACAAAGGATTAATTATAGGTGACATCAGAAACAGGGGCAATAAAAATTGTCTAAGCGATCTAGTTGCTCTGCCCACCAAGGTACTAAGATATGTTCAGCTGAAGAATGTAACCAGGATACCTCCACTCCCTGCGGAGTAAAACAAGATTCAACAATACTCTCCCCCGAGCAGAGTTGGTCTCCCATCAGCCCCGACAAGGCACAGTATCTCCAGCGAGTCAGCGATACTCTCCCCAAGCAGAGTTAGCTTACCGTCAGCATTAAGGAAGTTGGATATCCCCAGAAAATCTCAATATTCCCCAGCGGAGTATACAGATGTTCCTAAGCAAGCATCCCCGACAGTCTTGATATAAGATTGTTCCCCGGCGGAATACCAGACACCCAGTGGAGCCACTTCCCCAGTACAGTTCAAGAGTTTCCCCATGAGAGTTGAATCAATCTCCCCAGTAGATCCCGGAAGCTTATCCCCAGTAGATTCTGGAAGCTTATCCCCAGTAGATTCTGGAAGCTTATCCTCTGCAGAGTACGAACGCATCTCCCCGGCTTTATTCAAAGGTTATTCCCCATCAGGGCTTATAACTGGGTTATCCTTAGCTAATTACCACGGAAAGATCGTCCTCAACGAAGTTCTTCCTACCCCCAGCGGAGTTCATCAATTCCCCAACATAACTTATCAACGGAATCCCCAGCGGAGTTACCATCAAAACCTCAGCGAAGTATCTCTTCCCACAGAGTAATTCCCCGCAGAGTAATCTCTCCAACAAGTTTATTCCCCAACGAAGTCATCTTCTCCTACCGGTTTATTCTTGCAAACCATCATCCCCAGCGGAAACGAAGAACTCTACTCTTCAAACATCAGCCCAGGATTCAACAAACTCCCGACATTCGTCAAGGATTTATTTTCCCAGACGAAGATATATTCATAGACATTTCACAGTTCATACATCCTGTTTACATACATAATAAAGTGCATACTACACTATCTCTGAACATCATGACATCATGCATTTCATACATCATGACATTGCGTACAACTGATGTTTTGCCTTTTCAGGAAAAAGGTCAATCTCAAAGATGATTACTATCAACTGTCGCAATTCCAGATTCGATACCTATATCCAGCCAGGGCATATCTGTGAGTAACTGATTGTAGATTCGACACCTGTATCTAGCCAGGGCATGTCTGCATGAAGAGTTTAGAGATTCGATTCCTGTATCTAGCCAGGGCATATCTGTAGATGACCAATTCCAGATTCGATTCCTGTATCTAGCCAGGGCATATCTGCATGAAGAGTTTAGAGATTCGATTCCTGTATCCAGCCAGGGCATATCTATAGACAAAGAATTCCAGATTCGACTCCTATATCCAGCCAGGGCATATCTGTGAGTAACTGATTGTAGATTCGACACCTGTATCCAGCCAGGGCATGTCTGCATGAAGAGTTTAGAGATTCGATACCTGTATCTAGCCAGGGCATATCTGTAGACGACAAATTCCAGATTCGATTCCTGTATCTAGCCAGGGCATATCTGTGAGTAGATTCAATTCCTGTATCCATCCAGGGCATATCTGCATGAAGAGTTTAGAGATTCGATTCCTGTATCCAGCCAGGGCACGTCTGTAAGCAACCTTTTGAAGTTCCGGATTCGATTCCTGTATCTAGCCAGGGCACATCTGTGAGCAATTGATTATGGATTCGATACATGTATTCAGCCAGGGCATGTCTACATGAAGAGTTTAGAGATTCGATACCTGTATCCAGCCAGGGCATATCTGTAGACGACTAGTTTCAGATTCGACACCTGTATCCAGCCAGGGCATATCTGTGAGTAACTGATTGTAGATTCGACACCTGTATCCAGCCAGGGCATGTCTGCATGAAGAGTTTAGAGATTCGATACCTGTATCCAGCCAGGGCATATCTGCAGACGACAAATTCCAGATTCGATTCCTGTATCTAGCCAGGGCATATCTGTGAGTAGATTCGATACCTGTATCCAGCCAGGGCATGTCTACATGAAGAGTTTAGAGATTCGATACTTGTATCCAGCCAGGGCATATCTGTAGATGACCAGTTCCAGATTCGACACCTGTATCCAGCCAGGGCATGTCTGCATGAAGAGTTTAGAGATTCGATACCTGTATCCAGCCAGGGCATATCTGTAGACGACAAATTCCAGATTCGATGTATCTAGCCAGGGCATATCTGTGAGTAGATTCGATACCTGTATCCAGCCAGGGCATGTCTACATGAAGAGTTTAGAGATTCGATACTTGTATCCAGCCAGGGCATATCTGTAGATGACCAGTTCTAGATTCGACACCTGTATCTAGCCAGGGCATATCTGTGAGTGATTGATTGTAGATTCGATACCTGTATCTAGCCAGGGCATATCTGCATAAAGAGTTTGAAGATCAACACCTGTAACAGGCCAGGAAATTATCTTTCTTTCTCAAGTACGCAAGTTCTCGCTAAGGAATCTCTTACGCGATTGACACCCCCGATGGCATCTATAAGCCCATCTCCACAACTATCCATCACATTTCCAAATGGCATCTATAAGCCCATTCCCGACAAGATTCTGTCACATCTCCAGATGGCATCTATAAGCCCATCCTCCCATCCATCATCTCTCCAAATGGCATCTGTAAGCCCATTCCCGCCATCACACTGCTGATACTCTACTATGTGAGTGCAAATTTCTGGGCAATCTAGTGTTCAATCATCTTCCACCTTCGGATCACGAAAGGCACACAAGCCAATCTAAATCCTCAGGTCTAAGAAGATTGAACAGGGGCAACCGTTGTACCCCAAAATTTTCCCTCCCATATTCTTCAAAGTTTTGACAAGCATCATCTCAATTTGCTCAAGTCTACTCAAGGGTTGCACAGTCCCAACATCTCTTAAGCCAGTCGAATTAGGGTTTTGGTTCTTGCAAGGAAGTTGAGGTTTTCAAGGGCTCAATCAAGTCACATATTCCTATACACATTGTCAAGCATCCACATGTCAAGTTGCAAGACTCACAGCATCAAGTTGCACAGTCAAAAACCCTAATTGCTTCACAATCAACTGCAGGGGCAAAATGGTCATTTGGCAGTTAAAAGTCAAAATTTTTGGTCAACATCTTATTTTGAGGCCGAAATCATCATTTTATCAAGTCTTGATCATGATTCCACAAGCATGGCTCAAAAATCATCAAGATGCAAAAGTTTCCATTTTTGGACAGTTGAAAAGTCAACTGTAACTTGACCAAGGCATAACTTTTTCATGGTTCATCAGAAAAATCCCATCCAATGCTCATTTTGAAGGAGAGGACATTTCCTACAACTCATATTCACATTCCAAGTCCAAGAAATGCTCTCACAAAAAGTTATCAATTTCAACATTATAGGTCATTTTCAAAAGTCAACAAAAAGGCATTTTAAGTCAAAGACCATAACTTGAGATTGGTAAATAAAAATGACATGGGACCAAAGGCATTGGTTAGAGGACTTCAAGACCTTTCCAAAATGTCCAAGAACATGTTCATATGATCAAAATTGAGCAAGATATGCATTGGAGAAGTTGGGAAATTTTTGTGAAATGGCAAAAGTCAACTATCCCTGAAACTTCAATTTTTCACAAAAGGGCCAACTTTCTTCCATTTGATTCAGCCTTTTCATGCCACCCACGTGTCCCATGATTAATTTCAAGACCAAACATTTATTTTTTCATTTTTATTTAATTTTTGTGGATTTAATTCATTTTAATCCATAATAATTCAAATAAAATCAAAAAAATTAAAGGAATGGTATCTTGTGTTTTGAATAACTTTCATACAGCATATTCTAGTTGCCAAATTCGTGTAAGGGCTATTTTGAGCACAAAGTCATGGTTTTGTTTCAAACTTGGAAGGTTCTTTAATGGTGTTAAAGCAAAATCCAAAAACTTAATTGCAATGGATCATTGGCTCATAATGTGACCTAATATCATTCACATGTACATATGCAAGCAAACCAAGCCTCATTCACGACCTAGAGATCCCTAAAACGGCCAAAGCAAAATTCAAAAAAAACTGTCAAAAAGTGTGAGATCTAAAGCAATATTGCAGGCATTTTCAGACTAAAAGAAGAACGTGATTCCCTTCTTTGCCATCCCCTGAAGCTAAAGCGACCTTTACCAAGTCCTAAGACCTTCTATAACACACTGTAAGTTGTCCTGAACTCACCCCTGTACACGAAGCTTGAATTCTCCATTCTTACATTTTTCTCAAAAATATTGGCATGATCATGTTGTTCGTTTGATTTCTGACGTAACCATAATGTTCAATTGCATTTTTAGGCATTGTATGATGATACCCGTACCTAGGGTTTATTTGTGTGTTTTTTAGGCATCTTGTCTACAGGTGAAATTGGGACAAACTATAAGCATAAATGTGATCAGAAGACATGGACGATCACAACCACGGGCTTCAATGGAGTTTCTGAAGCCTAGGGACAATTCTAAGTATGGCCTACGAAACTACCTGCGGATAAAAATCCGCAGGTAAATAACCAGGAATTGTGAGGAAGAAGATGATGATACGTCACAACGTGATTGGCCTGTTTAAAAGTCACGCGCGTTTTTTTTTGTTTTTTTAGGCATAGGCGTTGATTTACGAATATATTAATCATTTCTTATTATTATGTCAAATGAAACATGCAGCACAGCTGGCTAAGGCGTTGGTGTAGTGAGCGCTGGGACCTGGGTTCGAATCCCAGGTCCCCCATAATTCCATGTTATTTTTTCTAATGCGTTCTTGTGTAGGTTTCCAAATGGTGAGCACCATAAACCTCACATACCAGGGCGCCAAGTGGCCTCAAAGATCAATCTAATGGCCATGGGATGGATGACCACCATGTTCCTCAGTCAAAGCCAGCTCAGCAAATCCAAGAAGTCAACGTGGCTTGAAGGCAAATGGGCTTCAGCTTGCTAACAAAACCTTCAAATCTGGCCCACACCCCCCTTGGGTTTTGCATTTTACATTTTATTTTCTTCCTTTTTATTGTTTTATTTATTTCTATTGTTTTTTTTAATTAATTATTCCCCAGCCCATTAATCAACATTTTCACAATAAAAATTCAGAAAAAACCAAAAAAATATTTTTATTAATTTCAAATCACTTTTTTTTTGTAAATAAATTCTAACATTAATTAACTTAGTTGTTTAATTAGGTTTAATTTTAAACTTTTCACAATAAATAAAATTAATTTAGAATTAGGTCTTTCTTTTGACAACTTTTAATTCCTTTTATTTTATTTTCATTAAAAATATAAAAAACACAAAAACATTTTTTTTTCTTTAATTAAATAATTAATTAGTTAATTAGGTTTAATGTTTAATTTAATTCTAAAAAGGGTCAAAACCCTTAAGACGTTCCCGATTCAATCTTTCGCGCGTATTTATTTTTTAATTCATTATTTTGTATCTGTACATAGTATGTAATAGTTAATTAGGATTTTATCACCTTATTTAAATTCTCGCACTTTATTTTTCAAAACGGGTTTTTGTTTTTTTGGCGATGTATAGACCCACACCTTGTAATAGCTAGATTTACATTCCCGCAATTTATTTTCCGCACTCCTAACTGTTAATTATGCCTGCAAGAATGTATGAAAAATAAAAATTAATCCGTAGCTCACAAATAACATGTACAAAACAATTTAACTGAAAAACAAAACACAAGCACATGCCACTCCTAGGGTACGCCTCACTGGTTGCCTCGAACGTGGTCATCAAGTATAGGGTGTCTTAGAGGTCGCCCTCCTGTCTAAAAGATCCAGTTGCCTCGAAACGGTTGCCTCGGATAAAAAAGGATCTAGGACATTAGGGTTACTTCTAAGGTGTCCTACTATTGCTTCGGTGACCACATTGTCCCTATAATCGAATTGACCCGAATACCTCCAACAGCGGTGCTACCTACCTCTCAATGGTGGGATAACACAGTCTAAAGGACTCTTACACAGCCTAATTCTTTAGAGTAGGTAGATCTCATGGGTACTTTCTCCTTTCAAACAAACAAAAACATCTTTTCACACTTACACTTTCTAAAAGTTTTCAAACAAATTTTTCATACACTCTTGAGGAATGATACAAGAGTTACTTAGAAATTTTTCAAACGAAACTTTTTCAAAACCCACACACACTTGAAAAGAAAACAATTTTTGAAAACATAAGAGCAAGTACCTAAGAGCCCGTGGATAACCACAGATAGAAAGGGTGCTAACACCTTCCCTTTCTATAAATCTACCTCCCGAACCGAGAAACATTCTCAAAGAAGGAATTTTGCTGTGCTTTTGTCCTTTCCATGTTGGAGAACATAAAAGACGGTGGCGACTCTTGCTTACCGCGACATTTCACGAACCAGCTTAAAAAACAGTCAGTTCTATTTCCACCGATCACACTAAGCAATTGGAGAACGAGCGGATCCTGAACGATTATATCCGCACTGAGAAGAAGAGGCCATGGGAACATTGATGGACCCTTTGATGGTTTCTTTTACGGTTTTATTTACCTTTCAGTATTTCCATTCCTGTAACGCCTAAGGGAAATTTGTTGAACAATTTAAATTCTGAAGTTAAAGCTAATAAAGTGTGTTTCCCTTTTTGTCTACAAATTTGAATCCCGATTGTCTTTGAAAACATAAATCATACGCATTTCATCTCATCATATGCATAACAGGTACTCTTTTACAGGTCACTTATCTCCTTCGCTGTTTATTTCAGTAATCATCATGTCTACTGAACCTTCCACTGAGCAAGCTATCAAGGCCCTCCAGGCACAGAATACCCAGTTCCAAGAGTTGGTTATGAGCCTAGCCAAGGGTCAACAGGATTTGAAGACCCCGATTCTGAAAGAGAGGAAGAAGAAGAAGAAGAGAACCGTCCTGTTTAACACTGGTCGCAGGTTTGGAAATGGATTGCAGAATGAGGTTGATCTGACCACCTCATCTGTAGGGAAAGACAACCCACAAGAGAGAAGGGTTCCTAGCCCCGTGGTCTCCGACAACGAGACGGATTATGATGAAGAACAGTACTCTCCTGCTGAGGATAGGTACAAACAGTTGGAGGACCACTTGAGCGCTATGGAGATACAGAACGTGCCCGATCTGGACTTTGGAGACCTAGGTTTATCTTCTGGGGTGGTGATTCCCCATAAATTCAAGGCACCTGCTTTTGCCAAGTATGACGGAGCTTCCTGTCCAAAGCTGCATCTCCGGTCATATGTAAGGAATATCCAGCCTTACACCGCTGGTAAGAACTTGTGGATCCATTTCTTTCAAGACAGTCTCTCAGGGACTCAGCTTGAGTGGTTCTATCAGCTGGATGGAGCCAGTATCCGTAACTGGGAAGATTTGGCTACTGCGTTCTATAAGCAGTATCAATATAATTCCGACCTCGCTCCTACGCGTACCCAACTCCAGGGTATGTCAATAGGGACGGGTGAAGGATTTAAGAAATATGCTCAAAAATGGAGAGACCTTGCCGGAAGGGTGCAACCACCTTTAACTGATCGTGAACTTGTTGATATGTTTCTGGGGACCCTGTCTGGTCCATTCTTTAACCATTTGATTGGGAACTCTTCAGCCGGGTTTACAGACCTTATCTTGACTGGTGAGAGGATCGAAGCTGGTATCAAGGCTGGGAAGATACAGAAGGGTGCCTCATCAAGCACCAAGAAGAAGCCGTTCAAGAAGGAATCCAGTGTTGTCTATGGTTCAAGAAGACAGAATAGACCGGAACACCGCCAAGCTGTCAACGCGGTGGTTATTTCAAAACCTGCTGGTGCTCCTCAGCATCACAACCAACAAAGGGGCGAGAGACCTCGAAGGCAATTCACTCGCCTCAGCATGACCTTGTCTCAGATATTGTTGCAGTTACTAACGACCAATCTGGTGACTCTAAAAGAAGCTCCGAAGATTTCAAACACAACATCCCCGAAGTATAATCCCAACGCCCGCTGCGCTTATCACTCTGACAGCCCGGGGCATAATACAGATGATTGTTGGGCTTTGAAGAATAAGGTTCAGGACCTAATCGATGCAAAGGAAATTGAGTTCGAGGCGCCCGAGAGGCCTAATGTTGTGACTGCTCTCATGCCCAAACATGAAGTAAATGCTGTAGAGGAAGACCTGTTTGTAGCCTCTGTGGATGACATTGTTACCCCGCTGATAACCGTCAAGAGGAACCTGTTGCTAGCCGGTTTATTTCCGGGATGTAATGAAGGTTGCCATCTATGTTCTGTTTCACCTACTGGTTGCCCATCTTTGAAGTCAGGCATCCAAAACCTGATGGATAATAAGGAAATCCTGTTTGAGAAAATTGATGTTCCTGCCACCCCTACTGAAGAAGTTTCCATTGTCACCATTTTCAACAATTATCCCAAGGCTCCCTCGAGGAAGCCTGTCAGAATTACGCCTATTCAGAAGATTGCACCCATAATCATCACTGTTCCGGGGCCTATTCCCTACACCTCTGACAAAGCTGTCCCTTGGCACTATGGGGCAGACGTTTATGTTCTTGGAGTTAAGCAAGAGTTTGATACTAGTACCAACGTCAGCAACATTACCGGGCCTGCTAAAGTCACCCGCAGCGGTAGACTTTTCTCACCTGATATTGCACCCCCAACCATCCGAAGACCTATTGTCATCACACCTGCAAGTGTACCTACTTCCTTTCCTGATCAAGTTCCTATCTCTACCCCTGTTGCTGAGTCATCTGACGCTCGGGGCAAAGGGATCGCCGCTGATATGCCTGCCCAGACGGAGGCACCAAAGACCATCAATGTTGAAGCTTCCAAACAGGAGATGGAAGAGATTCTGAAGATCATTAAGAAGAGTGCTTATAATGTAGTTGAGCAGCTGGGGCAAACCCCCTCCAAGATTTCTATGTTATCACTGTTGTTGTGTTCAGAGGCCCATGCCAAGGACCTGATTACCTTCTTGAAGATGGCCCACGTGCCACAAGAGACATCAACTGATCAATTTACCGATTGTGTGGCCAATTTAACTGCTGATAATGGTTTGGGTTTCTCCGACGCTGACCTGACTGCTAAAGGGAAGAACCATAGCGATGCCCTGCATGTCTCCATTGAATGCAGGGGCACTACTCTTGCACATGTGTTGGTTGACACTGGTTCCTAATTGAACGTCTTGCCCAAGAAAGCTCTAGACAGGTTGGATTGCAAAGGGTTGGAGCTAAAGCCAAGTAACATTGTTGTCCGGGCCTTTGATGGGTCTAAAAGGATGGTGCATGATGAGGTCGATATTCCAATTAGAGTTGGTTCTCAGGTCTTCGATTCTACATTCTACGTGATGGACATTCGGCCATCCTATTCTTGTTTGCTAGGTCGTCCATGGATCCATAAGGCTGGAGCTGTGACCTCCACACTCCATCAAAAGCTGAAGTACCCAGTCAAAGGGAAGATTGTGACAGTACAGGGGGAGGAAGAGTACATGGTCGGCCACCTCAACTCGTTCCGGTACATAGAGATGGATGGGGAGTTCATTGAGACCCCATTTCAACACTTTGAAGAGGTTCCTCAGACACTGGCATCAACTGAGACTGTGGTTGAAGATTCTCCTTTAAAGATGGCTTCCTTAAAGGATGCCCGGGCTGTTATTAAGAAGGAAGCTCAAAGGGCTGCTCGTAGTACAAGAATTGGAAGACCTCCTGTATTCATCAGAAACTCGGGAGTAAATGCCATCGAAAATGACGTGGAGGAATCTGAATTCGACAGCTGGATCTACCCAACGACCAACGATGGACCAAACAACTGGACGGCAAAGGACTTTGTCCCTATTACTTTTGTTACTCAGTAATGAACTCTTTTGTTTTGAATTTGTAACAGACAATATTGTGAAACTTTATGGCCCGGTGTCTTACCCGGGGCACCGTGGCTTCATTTGTGAGGGCTTTTGTGTGCCATCTTCATATATCATTAATAAAACCATTGGACGTTTTTTGCATTTCAAATCTTGCGCTCCTTGTCTTTCTTTATTATATATTGCAAAGCAGCTATTTACACACACTCACATATACAGGTCCCAATCCACTCTGGATCTCCCTGGTAACGACTCTGCTACTGCCAGTTATGACTTCGAAAATACGATCAACTTGGCCGAATACGAAGGTGAAGATGATTGTGAAGTGCCTGGCGAACTTGCAAGACTGTTACTCCAGGAAGAGAGGGTCATTCAGCCACATGAAGAGCTAGTGGAAACAATGAATCTGGGTACTGAGACAGACAAAAAAGAAGTCAAGATCGGTGCAAATCTGGAGCTTAGTGTGAAACATCGGTTGATTCAGATGCTACATGACTACGTGGAAATCTTCGCCTGGTCTTACGAATATATGCCTGGGTTGGATACTGACATTGTGGTTCATCGCCTGCCTACCAAGGAAGACTGCCCTCCCGTAAAACAGAAGGTTCGCCGTATGCGCCCAGAGATGTCTGAGAAAATCAAAGTCGAAGTTATGAAACAGTTTGATGCCGGTTTTCTAGCAGTAACTTCTTACCCTCAATGGGTCGACAATGTGGTTCCAGTACTGAAGAAAGATGGTAAGGTCCGAATGTGTGTTGACTACAGGGATTTGAACAGGGCAAGCCCTAAGGATGATTTCCCTCTGCCTCACATCGACGTTCTGGTTGACAACACTGCTCAGCATAAGGTATTCTCCTTCATGGACGGTTTCTCCGGTTATAATCAGATAAAGATGGCTCCCGAAGACATGGAGAAGACCACTTTTGTTACTCAGTGGGGTACCTTTTGCTACAAGGTCATGCCTTTTGGGTTGAAAAATGCTGGGGCAACGTATCAGCGTGCCATGGTTGCTTTGTTTCATGATATGATCCATCATGAGATTGAAGTATACGTCGACGATATGATTGCGAGGTCCCAAACGGAGGAGGAACACCTTGACCATCTACAGAAGTTGTTTGACCGTTTGAAGTTATACAAATTGAGGTTGAACCCGAACAAGTGCACCTTCGGAGTGAGATCTGGCAAACTGCTAGGTTTCATCGTGAGCGACAAAGGTATTCAAGTGGACCCTGCCAAAGTGAAAGCCATACAAGAGATGCCAGCTCCCAAGACAGAGAAAGAGGTCAGAGGCTTTCTAGGACGGTTGAACTACATTGCTCGATTCATCTCGCACCTAACTGCTACTTGTGAACCAATCTTCAAGCTACTGAAAAAAGATCAAGTAATACGTTGGAACGATGAATGTCAAGCCGCTTTCGAAAGAATCAAAGAGTATCTCCAAGAGACACCCATTCTTATGCCACCGGTTGAAGGGAGACCTCTAATCTTATACTTGACAGTACTTGACAATTCAATGGGGTGTGTGCTGGGTCAGCATGACGAGTCTGGCCGAAAAGAGCACGCTATTTATTACCTTAGCAAAAAGTTTACCGACTGTGAGACTCGATACTCACTGCTCGAGAAAACTTGTTGCGCTTTGGTATGGGCTGCTCGCCGGCTAAGACAGTATATGTTGACTCACACTAATTTATTGATTTCAAAAATGGATCCAATCAAGTATATCTTCGAAAAGCCTGCCTTGTCCGGAAGAATAGCAAGATGGCAGATGATCTTGACTGAGTATGACATCCAGTATACAATTCAAAAAGAAATCAAGGGAAGTGTATTGGAAGACCATTTGGCACATCAGGCAGTGGATGATTACCAGTCTATGAACTTTGAATTTCCAGACGAGACTATCATGGTAGTGACTGATTGCGAGATACCTGGACCGGATGAAGGACCTGAGGAAGGATCCCGATGGTCTATGCACTTTGATGGAGCTTCAAACGCTTTGGGTAACGGTATTGGCGCTGTGATCATATCTCCTAAGGGCTCTCATACTCCGCTCACCGCCCGACTGTGTTTCAACTGCACCAACAATATGGAGGAGTATGAAGCATGCATCATGGGTCTTCGAGCTGCAATTGACCTAAGGATTAAGTTTCTGAGTCTCTTCGGAGATTCCGCTCTCGTGATCAGTCAGATCAAAGGCGAGTGGGATATGAAACACCCAAATCTTATTCCTTACAAGGAGTATGTATTGACGTTGCTTCCCCATTTTGAGGAGATAACCTTTGAACATTTCCCAAGAGAGGAGAATCGGTTGGAGGACGCGCTAGCTACGATGTCTTCTATGTTCAAAGTCAAATGGGACAACGAGGCTCCCCAGATCATTATTTGGAAATTGGATGAACCTGCACATTGCTGTGATCTTGAGACCGAAGAGGTAACAAAAAAACCTTGGTATCATGAGGTGAAGAGGTACCTTGAAGCTCAAGAATACCCCGAGGGTGCATCCGTTAATGACAAGAAGTTTCTGAGAAGGTTCGCGGAAAAGTTCTTCATCAGCAATGGCATTCTTTACAAACGCAACCATGATTCAACCTTACTGCATTGTGTGGATAAGAGTGAAGCAGAAAGGATCATGGAAGAGCTGCATGAAGGTACCTTCGGGACGCACTCCAGTGGACATACCATGGCAAAGAAAATCCTTCGGGCAGGATATTACTGGTCAACAATGGAAGCCGACTGTTATCAACATTCTCGGACATGTCACAAGTGCCAGATCTATGCTGATAAGGTGCACATTCCTCCGGTTCCTTTGAATGTCTTAACAGCACCTTGGCCTTTTGCAATGTGGGGCATTGATATGATCGGCGAGATCAGACCTACAGCATCCAACGGGCACCGGTTCATCCTGGTAGCAATTGATTACTTTACGAAGTGGGTTGAAGCAGCTTCCTTTGCCACCGTAACCAAGAATGTCGTGGCACGGTTCATTCGGCATAACCTGATCTGTCGATACGGTGTACCAGAAAGGATCATTACGGATAATGGTACCAATCTTAACAACAAGATGATCACTGAGCTCTACGAGCAATTCAAGATACAACACCACAACTCTTCTCCCTACCGGCCGAAGATGAATGGGGCTGTAGAAGCGGCTAATAAGAACATTAAGAAGATTGTGCAGAAGATGACAGTGACCTACAAAGACTGGTACGAGATGTTACCATTTGCTCTTCATGGGTACCGTACCTCAGCACGGACGTCAACAGGGGCAACACCCTATTCTTTGGTATATGGCATGGAGGCAGTCCTGCCCATTGAAGTTCAGATACCCTCTCTCTGGATCATGAAGGATGTGGGTTTGAGCGAAGACGACTGGGTCCAGACCCGACTTGATTAACTAAACCTAATCAACGAAAAGAGACTCACTGCTATTTGTCACGGTCAGACGTACCAAAAACGGATGATCAAGGCATTTAACAAGAAAGTCAGACGACAAGAATATCAAGTCGGGGACCTGGTGATCAAGCGCATCATTCTACCTCAAGGTGATCCCAGGGGCAAATGGACCCCTATGTACGAAGGGCCATTTATGGTTAAGAACATCTTCTCAGGAGGAGCGATGATTCTAACCACCATGGATGGTGACGACCTTCCTCACCCCGCCAATGCAGACATAGTGAAAAGATACTACACATAATTAAAGACCCACTAAGTTGACTGGCCTAGGCAAAAATAAGGGCTTCCCGGCGAACCAAAAGGGTTCGGGCAAAAATAAGGGATGAAAATAAAAAATCTATACACCCGGCAAGTCGAAAACCTGAAAAGGCGGCTTGGGTAAAAATGGGTATCCCGGTGGACTGAAAACCCGAAAGGGCGGTCCAGGCAAAAGTTAGGGATAAGCGTAACACTATGTCTCATTGGATCATCCTGCATCCAGACTTTGGTATCAACTATCAGGCTCGAACGGCACCAGTCAATCAGATTCATCTTCAACTAAGCAGCAAAGTGATGAGATGCTTGAAGACATAAAGGCAATAGCAAAGTTGGAACCCAGTGGGATTATTCACATAGCCGTTTTGTTTTCTTTTCACAATTTGTATAAATTATATTTGTCTGGTGGCGCTCTCTTACTAGGACGTCAGCCTCCTGTACAAAAGCGCTTATTTACAAGCAAACTTCAAAATCAATACAAGTTCATTTTTCAGACAAACTGCAAGTTGTTTTTCCTTTATCTGTTTTGTTTTGCAAAGAACGTCCAATGTTCATTTTTGATATATGCATTTGACATTAACTGCTGATCATAAATATTTGCATGCAAAACAAATGACTAATTACGGGTGACATCGGAAGTAGGGGCAATAAGAATTGTCTGAGAGGTCTAGTTGCTCTGTCCACCAAGGTACCAAGGTAGGTTCAGCTGAAGAATATGACCAAGATACCTTCACTCCCCGCAGAGTAAGACAGTAATGGTAGCTCTCCCCACTGGGACTTGCAACCATGAATGAATCAACAATGCTCTCCCCAAGCAGAGTTGGTCTACCATCAGCCCCAAAAAAAGTTGGGTATCCCCAGTAGGTCTTAATATTCCCCGGTGGAGTATACAGATATTCCCCAGCAAGCGTAAAGAGCATCCCCGGTAGTCTTAATATTCCTCAACGAAATATAAGAATGTTCCCTGACAGAATGTAAGGTACCCCCAGTGGAGCCATTTCCCCAGCGCAGTCTAAAAAGCTTCCTCGCCAGAGTTGAATCATCTTACCCAGTAGATTCTGGAAGCTTGTCCCCTGCAGAGTACAAATGCATCTCCTCATCCAAATCCAGAGGTTATCCCCGCAAGAGTCTAACTGGGTTATCCTCAGCAAGTTGCAACTGAAAGATCATCCCCAGCGAAGTTCTTTCTATCCCCAGCGGAGTTCATCATCAAAATCCTCAACAGAGCTTATCAACGGAATCCCCAGCGGAGTTATCGTTAAAATCTCAACAAAGCATCTCTTCCCACAGAGTAATTCCCCGCAGAGTAATCTCTTCACCAGGTTTATTCCCCAACGGAGTCATCCTCTCCTACAGGTTTATTCTTGCAATCATCTTCGTTCATCATCCCCAGCGGAAACGAAGAACTCAACACTATTCTCCAGCAGCTCCGGGATTTATTTTCCCCAGCTAAAACATCACATCTTCATACATTATGACATGCATACGCATCATACAACACAAATCTCATTCATTTTGAGAACATCATGACATCATGCATTTCATACATCATGACATTGCATACAGCTAACGTTTTGCCTTTTCAGGAAAAGGTCAATCAAAAAATGATTACCATCAACCTTCTTAAGTTCCAGATTAATACCTATAGCAAGCCAGGAAAGTATCTGTGGACGACTGATTGTAGATCAATACCTGTAACAAACCAGGAAAGTTATCTACATGAAGAGATTGAAGATCAATACCTGTAACAAGCCAGGAAGACCATCTTTCTTTCTCAAGTCAGAGATTAATACCTGAAACCAGCCAGGACAACTATCTCCTCGACCAACATTTCTTAAGGTCCAGATGAATACCTGTAACAAGCCAGAAATATATCTGTGGACGACTGATTGTAGGTTAATACCTGTAACAAGCCAGGAAAACCATCTACACAAAGAGATTGAAGATTAACACCTGTAACAGGCCAGGAAGATCTTCATTTCTCAGGTCATAGATTAATACCTGAAACCAGCCAGGACAGCTATCTCATCGGCCAACCTTCCTAAGTTCCAGATTAACACCTGAAACCAGACAGGACAACTATCTACTTGATCATCATGAAGCAACCCTACACCAGTTCCTTCTCTTTCAGATGCAGTTTTACACGGACTCATCATCAGGCAACCCTACACCGGTTCCTTCTCTTTCAGATGCAGTTTTACACGAACTCATCATCAGGCAACCCTATACAGGTTCCTTCTTTCAACTTACAAGGTTACAATTCAACAAACAATCTCCAGATGGCATCTATAAGCCCATCCTTCTACCAACAATCTCCAAATGGCATCTCTAAGCCCATTCCCGACATCACATTGCTGATACTACACCATGCGAGTGCAAATTTTCGGGCACTTTAGTGTTCAATCATCTTCCACCTTCGGATCACGAAAGGCACGCAAGCCAATCTACCTCCTCAGGTTTAAGAAGATTTAACAGGGGCAACTGTTGTACCCCAAAATTTGCCCTCCCATATTCCTCAATATTTGTCAAGAATGATCTTCAAATTGCTCAAGATTGCTCAAGAGTTAGACAGTCAAACCACCTCCTAAGACAACTGAAATTAGGGTTTTGGTTCTTTCAAGGAATTTGAGGTTTTCAATGGTTCAATCAAGTCTCATAGGCCTATATACATTCTCAAGCACCTACATGCCAAGTTTCAAGACTCACAGTGCCAATTTGCACAGTCAAAAGCCCCATTTGATCTACAGTCAACTGCAAGGGCAAAATGGTCATTTTGCAGTCAAAAGTCATAATTTTTGGTCAACATCTTATTTTGAGTTCACAATCATCATTTGATCAAGTCTTGATCATGATCCCACAAGAATAGCTCAAAAATCATCAAGATGAAAAAGTTACTATTTTTGGACAGTAGAAAAGTCAACTGTACTTTGACAAGGGCATACTCTTTCATGGTTTATCAGAAAAATCCCATCCAAAGCTCATTTTGAAGAGGATGCAATTTCCTACAATCCATCTTCACACTCCAAGATCAAGAAATGCTCTCACACAAAGTTACAAATTTTTACATTATAGGTCAATTTCAAAAGTCAACAAAAGTACACTTTGAGTCAAAGGCCATAACTTGAGATTGGTAAATCCAAATGACATGGGACCAAAAGCATTGGTTAGAGGACTTCAAGGGCTTTCCAAAATGTCCAAGAACATGGTCATATGATCAAAATTGAGCAAGTTGTGCATGGGAGAAGTTGGGAAATTTTCATGAATTTGCAAAAGTCAACTTTGCTCAAAACACCTTCTTTTTGCTAATGGGCCTCAAATCTCTTCTTGAAACTTCACCCATGACCTATGCACGACCCACCAAGATAAATGGGACTTATTTTCTTAAATTTATTGGTTAAATGGATTTTTAATACATATTAATTCATTTAATTAATTTAAATTATAAGAAAATAGAAGATTTGATTTTTAAATCAATTTGTGAACCAAATATGATCCAAATATGCTGACCAATTCGTGCACAACCAAAAAGATACAAAAAAAAAATCCAATTTTGGCAACTTGTTCAATCATGGAAAATCAAGAATATTTGATTTATCAATCAAAGATTTAAACTTCAATGCACATGGATATTGGCCCAGCTCTTGACCTAAATTGATTCTCCTATATGTATGCAAGCAAACCATGACCTAATACATGACTGAAAGCTGCAGAAACGGCCATAGAAATTTCAAGAATTTTCAAGAAAACTCAAAACTGGTTCTTGCATTCTAGGCCAATTCAAGGCGTTTTGTCCATCCAAACACATTGCAGGAGGTACTAGGATTGATTTACAATCAAATTCAAGCATCAAAGCTCAAGGAATCACTGAATACAGTTTCACGGTTTGCACTTTTGATTCCAAATCGTATCTCTTAATTCATGCGCATTTAACATGTTTTTGTGACTGATTTGCATTGCTAGAGATCATACAAAGCTAATGGAATGGTCGAATTGAACCCTAGTGCCATGAATCGAGAGACGCCATGATTGAATTTATAGGGTTTTCAAGCTTTCAAATAGGGCTTTTCAATCCAGGAAAAATTAGGACCAATGGGATACATGGTTGAAATCGTGAGGCCAAGACGATTCCAACCCATACCTCGCAAAATATTTATGTTTGCTGTGCTTCTAATCGCTATTTTTCGTGCAGGGAGGTAGTGGAGGTTAAAAACTCCCGCTATCTGATGTTATTTACACAAAACCAAGGTTGAAGATGATGATGTGTTGACATCTGGTTGGCCTATTTGAAAAGCGCGCGTTTTATTTTTTATTTATAGAATTTTGATTATTTTTACATATAACAATTGCTTGTTATTCCACTAACAATTAAAGCAGCTTGGTTGGGTGGTAAACGTGTTGGCCTGGAAGCATTGGGACCTGGGTTCGAGTCCCAGGTCCCCCAAAATTCTTATTATTATTTTCTTGCATACATTCCAATGGATTGCCAGGGACGAAGACCACCATGCACCTCAAATCTCAGTGCGCCAGATGGCTCCAAATCCAAATCTGGTGGCCATGAATGAAGGACCACCATACTCCCTGGTCAACACACGCGTGGGTGATTAGAAAAGTCAATAAAGGCCATGACGTTCTGGGCTTCAGACTTGCAAATTACACCTTCAAATTGGGCCCAGCACCCCCCTGAGTTTGCCTTTCTTTTTATTTTATTTTCTTTCATTATAATTTTTTTTTATTTTACTTGATTTATTTTCTTGATTAATTACTAACAAAAATAATTAACATTTTCTTAATAAATTCAGAAAACATAAAAAATATAATATTTTTATTTATTAAATTTAATTAGTTATTTTGTAAATAAATAAACAATTAATTAATTTAGTTTTAAATAGGTTAATTTTAACTTTTTTGCAACAAAATAAAATTAAGTTAGAATTAGGGTTTTTAATAACTTTTAATCATTTTTTTTATTTCCTTAAAACATTCAAAAAACCAAGAAAATATTTATTTTAATTAATTAAGTAGTTTAGGTTTAATTTAAATTCAAAAATAACAAAAAATCTATTTCTTTTCTAAAAAAGGGTCAAAACCCTAAAAACCCTCCGATTCAATTTTTTTCCGTGCGTATGATTATTTTTGATTCATGATTTTTTATCATATAATTGTATTTGCTCCGAGAATGTAATAGCTTTAACTTAGGGCTTTTTTATCGCTTTTATTTAATTTCCCGCATTTACTTTTTCAAGGGTTTGTTTTTGGCGATGTAAATACCCGATGCCTTGTAATAGCTTAGTTTTATTTTCCGCAACCATTAACTGCTAGATGTATGCTAACTAGGCTATGCATGACAAGACTTATCTTAAATTTAAAATCAATCGTAGCTCACCATAACATGTGCAAAGATAACATAACTGAAAATTGACACTTTTGCACATGCAACTCCTAGGGTACGCCTCACTTGGTTGCCTCGAACGTGGTCATTGAGTATAGGAAGTTTTAGAGGTCGCCCTCCTGTCTAAAGATCAAAGTTGCCTCGAAACGGTTGCCTTGATAAAAAGTGATCTAAGACATTAGGGTTACCGCTAAGGCGTCCTAACGTTGCTTTAGTGACCACATGTCCCTTAATCAAATTGACCCGAACACTCCAATAACGGTGCTACCTACTCCTCAATAGTGGGATAGCACTGTCTAGAGGACATTTACACAGCTTAATTCCTTTTGAGTAGGTAGAAGTTCTTAGGTACTTTCTCTTTCAAAACAACTTTTCGCACTTACACTTTTCAAACAAAAGTTTTCAAACAACACTTCATACACTCTTGAGGACATAAACAAGAGTTAAATCGAAGTTTTCAAACAAAACTCTTTTCAAAACCCACGAACACAAGAAAAGCAAAACTTTTTGAAAACATATTGAGCAAGTACCTAAGAGCCCATGGATAACCACAGATAGAAAGGGTGCTAACACCTTCCCTTTCTATAATCTACCTCCCGAACCCGAGAAACATCTCGAAAAGGAATTTTGCTGTGCTTTTGTCCTTTCCTTGTTGGATTAAATAAAAGACGGTGGCGACTCTTGCTTACCGCGACATTTTGTGAAAACAAACGTAAAACGCGAACCAGCATTCCAAAACAGTCAGTTCTCATTCCCACCGATCACACCAGGCTTTATTGGTAACTGCAGCTCGACCAATCCTCTGTCGAGACCAGGCATCTCGTCATAGTCCCACGCGAAACAATCCTTGAATTCTTTCAGTAATTTAATCATTTCGACCTTGAGTCCTGGATCCATCTTTACGCTTATGTATGTAGGCCTGTTCACAGGACCTTCGCCTAGACTTACCTCTTATAGAGGATCTTGTGCCAACATTCTGACATTGTTCGCCAGCGGGTCCTTTTCGAAACCAAGAGGTTCGTCGTCATAGATGGCGTCTAACCTCTGGTCTATAAAGTCTTTCGTTCCCAAGTCGGGAGGCTCAGGATCGAAATCTTTCCCAGGTCCTGTCTTCGACAGAACTTATTCACTGGCCTTGGAAGCCACATATTTAACTTCAACCTCTAAAGCCGCTATCATTCTATTTTCGGCCACAAAGGCTGAAATCTTTTGGAGAGTTGATGACTCAGTCATCATCATCAAATTCGCTTCCCCAGCCTGTTGGCCGTATATCATTGACTCCTCCAAAGTCTATGTTGGATAAATCTTCTCTATCCCACTGGAAACCATAATCGGAGTGCAGGTATAGAGAGCAGAATGCATTTGGAGTTGGAGTCAAATCAAACTCTGGTGGGTTACAAGGCCCTATGTGAGCCAAATTCCTGTCGAAATCATTCTTTCCGACACTATTTATTTCACCCAGGTAATAACTCTGGTCTGCTTCAATGTTCTCCACAATGCCATCTGGGCGCCACATTATGACCCTTTGGTGCATCGAAGATGGAACTGCTCCAATGCCATGTATCCACTCTCGACCAAGGAGTAGATTGTAGTTGGGCTTTGCTGAAATAACCATGAACATGGTGGGTCGAAGGATTGAGCCCACTTTGAGGTCGAGTTGAATGAAACCCATTGTGGTGCCAATGCCCCCTTCATAGTTGGATAAGACCATGTTGTGTGGCTTTATGTCAGCATCTCCTTTGCCTAACTTTTCCAGCATGAATTGTGGTATGATATTAATGGTTGCCCCACAATCAACCAGAATTTTGTTTATGGTTACCTCTCCAACTTTTGCTCTAATGAACAGTGGTTTCAGATGGCTCTTCATTTCCTCTGTTAGGGGTTCGAAGAATGCGTTTTGTTCTTCCACGCATCCATTGTTCATTATATAATAACATACTGGCTTGTGTCTAGCCAGTTCCTGTTCAACCATTAGGTCAGTCTCTTCGACTCCGACCTCTCGGTTATATTCTTTGGGAAGCACAGATATGACATTCACCATGATGTCCAAACTGTCACTAGAGTCGGAGTCGTCATCATTTGACCCACACTCTTCCGCCCAGGACACATGATTTCTCTCTAGAGGTTTCCTTTGTCTTTTCTGCACATTAGTGCTAACTTCTGGATGAGGTCTAGCTTCCTCTTTCTTAGCCTTTCGCCGTCTTTGAAACCTCCTCCATTGTGAACGAGACATAGGATTCTTTCCTTTATAGTTGCTCGACACATGGGTCATTTTGTTCGACGCAGAGGCATGATATTTCTTTCTGTAATCTAGAGAGGAACCTCTTGGTACGTCGAATGTCTGCCACCTTTCTTCATTTGGCCGTTTCCTTCCCATGGTATTCAGCCAGGTATCAGTAGGCACATTAGTTGGAGGCCTAAAAGTTGGTGGCCTCCTTTCCTGAGTCATGGGTCTTTGTTGATGTCCCCTTCTGGGGTTAAATTGAATTTCTGGACCCATTCTTTATTGGGCATTGGTGCCCTGTTTTGCTTTTACTGTCTGCATCACCTGTATGTGTTCAGTGGCCTTTTTATCAAAAATAGAGCTACATCAAGGGCATAACATAACTTCTGATTTCTTCTTTTGGCATCTATGCAAAAAATCTGCCAAATTTTCATCCTCCTTTGGGAATGTAGTTTTGTTTACTTCCTCTTATCGAAGGGTTTCCTCTGAAACTTTGGCTCTAGAGACTTCGACCATATTAACCTGCATGTTGCTTTTGGCAGTCAGGTTCATCTTCTGCATTTTGGCCTCCAAGGCTTCTGTCGAACCCTTTGCAACAGTCAAATAAGAACCTGTGGTGGTTCTTTTGCTGGAGCTTTCAGTAACTCCTTTGATCAGTTTCAGGCCAACATCAGCCTTTTTGTTTGACGCTTGGTCAACTTCTTTTTTCGAATCCAGGCCTTCAGTGGCCTTTCTCACCCCGTCAATTGTTTTCCTGGAGATGTTCCCAGTGAAACTTCCGAAGATGGGTTTTGTGATTAAATCTTCAGACACTTCTACCATATGAATGCCAACTGGTTCGGCATAATGAGCTTCTGCTTGCAGTGGGTTTGTGTCGATTTTCATTGCTGGTTTATCAGCAAATTTCAGTCTTCCTTCATTCAGTGCATGTTGAACAAGATCCCTGAAAAGGAAACATTGTGAGGTTTTATGTCCCAAAAAATTATGATATTTACAAAAACCTCTTTTCTTTCTCTGTTCTAAAGGAGGCAATTTGGCCCCTGGGGGCACTATCATCTGTCCATCTTTAACTAATAGATCGAATATTTCGTCACACTTGGATATGTCGAAACTATAAGTTTTCTTAGGAAATTTATCACTGTTTTTTTCAGGTTCCACGGGATTTTTTCCATTTGATGGCACCAACAATTTACAAGAATATGGTGGTCCATGTTTTAATTCAGCTAAATCAATTTCGCCTTCTTCGATATCTATAGGATCGCTGTATGTCTCTGGATCGTCATCATCCATTTCGACATAAGCTACCCTTTCTCGTCGAAGAGTTTTAGCAGTTTTAGCCTTTTCAGCTTTAAGGCGTTCTACTTGTCGAACCCTATCAGCAAGTTGGGCCATATCCCTTAGGTATTGTGTATCCAACTTTTTCCTAATCAAATAATCCAGGCCACCTGCTGCTATTTCAACTAATTCATGCTCAGGTACTTGGGTAAAGCATCTAGATTTGAGTAGTCGAAATATATTTAGATATTCATCAATTGGCTATGTGAACCTTCTTTTTACACTAGCCAATTATTTTAGACTTATCTTGGTTTGACCCATGTAAAATTGTTCATGGAACAATCTTTCTAATTGGTTCCAGTTGTGGATCGAATTGGCTGGGAGGGTAGTGAACCAAGTAAAAGCATTTTTAGTTAAGGAACTTGGGAAGTATTTGATTCTAAGGTTTTCATTGTTTGCTATTTCTCCTGCCTCTATCAAATATCTAGCCACATGTTTGACAGTCGGCTCTGTCGTATCCCCTGAGAATTTAGTGAATTTTGGGACTTTTCCTCTAGGTGGTAAGTCCATTTGCAGAACATATTCCGACAATGGGGATGTAAAGTTTGGTCTATGGAAACCAACATTCATCCCGTTTTGAATCATGATTCTCTCGATCATAGCGGTTAAATTATTATCCGCCCCATAGTTCTGGTGTTGAACTTGTTGTATTAATTCGTCAGCATTTTGGTTTCTATTAGCCAGAATAACGCCCTGATCGATTTCTCGATGGTTTCGAGGTATCTCTATTCTTGGTTGTTCTACTTCGACCCTTGGATCTTGGGGGTTTGGATTAATGGTCAAATCTTCTTCCATGATTACCCCTTGATTTAATCTTATTGGTACCCTCTGGGGCTGTCGAACAACTTGGGGTAGTTGAGCAACTTGGGGCACCCCAAAGAATTCAGCCATGCGCGTCATTTGCGTTGTCATCTGTTGATTCAACTGTGTGGCAGTATGAATGAGGGGATTTAGTACCGTACTTAGAGTTTGTGCTAACATTTGTACCATTTCATGGTTACTTTCGTCCATTTGTTGCCTCAAAATTATTGTCGAAGCATTTGTGAGACTTGGTATCATATGAGATGGCCCTCCCAAAAATTGGTTTCTACTGGCTCCAGATCCCTGTAATGGTGATGTTTCATTTACCAAAGGTTTTGAAAAAGTAGACGCAACGTTCATAAGGCTAGCCATTTCAGTAGTTGGCATGCCATATGGCTGTTCTCGACCCATCCAGGTTGTCGAAAAGCCTGGGGGTACAGTTGATTGAGACCCTAGGTTTATCCTTGGTGGGGGTTGTTGTACCCCAAAATTTGCCCTCCCATATTCTTCAAGATTTGCAAAGAGCATGCTTCAAAATCTCCCAAGGGTTGCACAGTTCAAGGGCCTCCTAACAGTCAAAAACTAGGGTTTTGGTTATGGCAGAGAAATTGAAGTTTCCAAGGGTCCAAACAAGTCCTATATGCCTACAAACATGGTCAAGCATCCATATGCTAAGTTTCAAGACTTACAGCACAAAATTGCACAGTCAAAAACCCTAATTGCTCAACAGTCAACTGCAGGGGCAAAATGGTCATTTGACAGTCAAAAGTTCAAATTTTTGGTCAACATCTTATTTTTAAACCACAAACATCATTTGATCAATTCTTGATCATGATTTTCAAGGCATGGCTCAAAAAGTCTCAAGATGCAAAAGTTTCCATATTTGGACAGTTGAAAAAAGTCAACTGTAAATTGACCAAGGCATAACTTCCACATGGTTTATCAGAAAAATTCCATCCAAAGCTCATTTTGAAGAGAATGACATTTCCTACAACTCCTCTTCACACTTCAAGTCCAAGAAATGCTCTCACAAAAAGTTATCAATTTCAACATTATAGGTCATTTTCAAAAGTCAACAAAAAGGGACTTTAAGTCAAAGACCATAACTTGAGATTGGTAAATCAAAATGACATGGGACCAAAGGCATTGGTTAGAGGACTTCAAGACCTTTCCAAAATGTCCAAGAACATGATCAAAGCTTAAACATTGAGCAAGATATGCCTTGTGGAAGTTGGGAAATTTTTGGGAATTTTGAAAAGTCAACTTTACTTCAAATGCCTCAAAATTGCTAATGGGCCACATTTTCTTCCAAGAATCATTATCCAAAGGTTATGCACGACCATTTGACCCAAAGAGGATTTATTTCATCATTTTTTATTATTTATTTGAATTTTTATCACTATTAATTCATTTAATGAAATAAAATATGACAAAAATAGAAAACCATGTTTTTTAATCCCTTTTTGCAGCATATTCTCTCCAATAAAACCTCAAGATTCGTGCACACCCAATTTGGAAAGGTTTGGCCATGATTGGTATAAAAAACACATGGAAAAGATTTGAAAAGATTTCATTAAAAATCAAATATTTGATTCATCAAAACATTGATTTTTTGGCTTGAATTCTTACCCTAATCCATTGGCATACTTAAGCTGATCACAACCCTAGTGTATACAACCTTGAAGCTGCGCCTAAGAACAAAAACACAACTTGCATTTTTCCATAAATTTTTTGAAACTGTTTTCATAGTTGCAGGTCGTTTCAAAGCAAAAGAGTTGTTTCATTGCATTCTTGACACACTCAGGAAGCTACCCCAATCAAAATCAACTCTCCAAGCGCAAAGAATTGGTAGATAGGAGTCCCACTTTTCTGAAAAATATTCATAATCGTATCCTGAGTTCCATGCATTTTTCATGTGTTTTTGATATTGATTTATACTAATCTAATCATTCTAAAGCTAATGGTGTTATCTAATTGAATTAATATGGCCTGTGCGCAAAGTTGCCATTAAAATGTTTTAGGGTTTCTCAAGCTTCAAATTGGGCGTTTGCACACACTGTAAAATCAGGACATCCAATCACCATGGTTAGAATCAGCACATCTGGACGAATTCAATACACTAGTCACGCCCTATTTATATGACCATACGAGCTATTCGCTATTTTCAAAAAGGCTGTGTTTTGGGGGGGTTTAGAACCCCCGCTACCTCTTTTTATTTCAGGGACGAGTGGAGAAGAAGATCATGTGGCAAGACCTGATTGGATGGTTTGAATTCCAGCGCGTGTTTTTTTTATTTCTATATCATTAACGTCAATTTTCTTTTATATTATTTGTTCTTTATTCTATATACAAAGCGCTCAAATAGCTCAGTTGGTGGACAAAAGGCCTGGTAAACACTGGGACCTGGGTTCGATCCCCAGGTCCCCCCACTTTATTCCATATTTTTCTTTCTAACATGGTTCTATGTAGCGTGCTTCCTAAGGTCTACCATGCAGCCTCATATCTTGGCTTGCCACATGTCCCACAATATCCATCCAGTGGCCAGGATCCAAAGTCTATGGAATGCCTCAGTCAACGCATACGCACATGATCATTGAGAAGTCAGAAAGGGCCAAGCTTCTTGGGCCTAATTGTTCACAACATAACCTCCAGATTGGGGCAGAACCCCCCAAGTGTTTGTATTTCTTTCTCTTTTCTTTTTTTTCTATTTCTTTTTATTATTTGTTTTAATTTAATTACTTTCTTTTAATTCATCAAAATAAATTTTATGAAATACCAAAAATAACAAAAAAACCAGAAACTATAAAAATAAAAATATGTTTTTATGTTTAATTCACTAACATTTTTGTAAATAAATTTAACAATTAATTTAGTTTTAATTCTAGGTTTTAATTTTAATATTTTTGTAATAAATTAAAAAATGTAGAATTAGGATTTTATACTTTTATTCTTTTTCTTTTCTTTTACCATTATTAAATACTAATTATTTTTGTAAATAAATTGCCATGTAAATAATTAATTAAAACTAGGTCAAAATTAAACTTTTTTTAATAATTAAAATGTTTAGAATTAGGGTTCCAATTTCATTTAATTTTCTCATTAAACTCCATAAATACAAAAATTCCAAAAAATAAATCCTTTCTTTTATTTAACTTAATTAATTTATTAATTGTAATTTATTTTCCTTAAAAGGGTCCAACGCCCTCGCATTCCCGACTTTACTTCTTCTCGCATTTTACTTTTATTTCTTTTTGTGAATATAATGTATTTATCCCAAAGCCGTGTAATAGATTAATTAGACATTTATCTTTCTGCATTTTTATTTTATTTCAAATCGGGTCTTGGATTAATTTGGCGATGTAGACCCGCGCTTGTGTAATAGCGTAGGACTTTTAATTCCGCATCTTTTTAACCGTTAATAACTTGCATGAAAGAATGAATGTCAAAAATAAAAACAACGCGTAGATCACCAATGCATGACCAGATAAACATAATTGAACATGACACACAAATCACACACCACCCCTAGGGTACGCCTCATTGTTGCCTTGCCCCTCGAAAGGTGGTCGTCGAGTAGAGGATGTTTTAGTAAGTCCTCATGTCCATGAATATGGCATGAGGGTAGCTTCTAAGGTGTCTTCCTATTGCTCTGGTGACCACCATGTCCCGAACCCTCGAATTGACCCGAACACCTCCAACGGTGGTGCTACCTACCTCTCAATGGTGGGATGGCACTACTTTAAGGACATTTACACAGACGAATTCCTTAGGGTAGGTAGAGAACTCGTAGATACTTGCTCTAATTTCAAAAACAAATCAAAACTTCTTTTCACACCGACACCTTTCAAAAAGCTTTAGAAAGCAATTTTTCAAACACTCTTGAGGACTGATACAAGAGTCGAACTGAAATTTTCAAAGAAACTTTTTAAACCCACAGTTGAAAAGCAAACAAACAATTTTGAAAACACAAATGAGCAAGTATCTAAGAGCCCATGGATAACCATGGATAGAAAGGGTGCTAACACCTTCCCTTTCTATAAATCTACCTCCCGAACCGAGAGCAATCTCAATAAGGAATTTTTCTGTGCTTTTGTCCTTTCCATTTAGAGAAAATAAAAGACGGTGGCGACTCTTGCTTCCATGACATTTCGCGAACCAGCGTTAAACAGTCAGTTCCAGATCCACCGATCACAGGGGTGTTCCTAAAGGACCTCTTGGACCCACATACGTAAGTAAGGGTCCTGTTTGATTCATGGTTAACGCTGGTATGGATCCAACAGAAGTTGGGATATTCCCTTCGACAACAATAGTAACTGCTGTTCCTGTGATCGGTGGAGGTATTTCTCCATGGTTTGGCTCGTTAGCCATACTACTCTCTTCGTTTTCTTTCCTAACAGTATATTTGTTGGTTATTCTACCACTTCATAATAACATGCAATGTTATAACTGTACAGGAAAAATACAATAACATAGACAATTAACAACGTCCCACTAGGTGTGCCAATTTGTTTACCGTTGTTTTTGGTAAACAACCGCTGGTCTCCAAAAAGGTAAGTTTTTGGTTTACTTGCGGGATCGACCAAACTAATCCCATAACATATGCTAATCTTTATGTAAAATGAGTAAGAAGGAAGAACGCACGTTCGACCCAAGGGAGAGATGTTTAAGATTGTTGAACAGTAAATAAAAGCATAAAAATGCAAGTAAAAGAAGTAAAAAGATAACTTTGCAAGAAAGACTTTTATTAAGTAAAAAAGGTGTTTCTAACGTACATTGCTCTGCTTTTTATCCTTTCTCACACAGTAGTTACTTGGATAATATTTGAGAGGTTTAGTACCATAAGTTGAACACACTTAAAAATTACACAAACTTCTTAATTTATACTAAAAGTAGGTAACCGTCGAGGGGACATTCTGTGCTAGGATGAAGACAAGTGTCTTCTGCATGCCTCTCGACCCATAGCTTTTTTCCACGTTCTTTTCCCTTAGACGCTGATGAAAACCACCTTTCCCTCCAATAATTTAAATTTCAAAATGGTCTTCGTCCCACGTGCCAAGGCGCGAACACTTTCCTTCAGTCAAACAACCTACATCTGCTTCAGTCGAATGAACCTTTGGTCGAAGCTTCTTATCATACCTTGAATCCTTTTCCTTAAGTTATCTCATGCGTCGAATTATACCTCCTGGTGTAGTTCATTTCCAGTTGTTTGGTCAAAGAGACCAAATATAGTAAGTGTCGAATTTGGGAGCCAACACATAGCAACTTGGGATGAACTTGATAATGAAGTAAGTTTTTACAAAGATGAAGGAGAAGCAAATCTGGCATTGATGGCTCTCACATCATCTGATGCGGAATCTGAATCCTGCTTTGGTTCAGAATCAGACGAAGCAAATAAGGTATTTTCTAACTTATCTCGTTCTGATCTTATTTCCTTCGTTCAAGACCTCATAAGTCATTGCAAAGACAAATCAAGACACATGAAAAATATTAAAGAGAGATAAAAATCTTTTGAAAGAAGAATTAAAAATGTCTCAAGAAAATTTAAGTCTCTTGAAAAAGATCATAAGGCTCTCTTAGATAAAACTTCTAATAAATCTGTAGATAAGAATGAGATAACTCTTCATAACTTTATCACAATAGGTCTTGAGAGAACTAAACTTTCTTTCTTGATATATGGAGTAAGTAAGATCAAAGGAGAAGGTATGGGTTATAATGGAGAATGCTCTAGAGTTCAACTATTAAAGAAACCCTCAGACCCTTCTTCTTTAAGAAGTGCTCAAACTGTGTTAAAAACATATTTTGTGCCTACTTCTGATAAGGGTAAGAATATGACCCAGTCTGAATCTAAGATCACTAATTCAAAAGAGTTGACTAAATTCCCACCTGAGACTTCAAAGTCAAAGGCACTGAAGAACTCAATCCTTAAGAACCAACAACCAAAGGTTCAGATCTTACCAGAACCCAAGGTTCAAAAGTCACAAGTTCTGAGAAATTCATAACCAATGACCTCCAAGTCAAAGGTTCTGAAGAAACTAGAACAAATGACATATGGACCAAATATTTTGAAGGGTTCAGAAACCTTTGTTAAGACTCATCAAAGACAAAAAAAATTAAACCAAAAGTCTGGACTGAGCCTATGCATTACTATCAAGAAAAAGCACAATACAAGAGAAAACATGTTAGAACTAACCTTAAAGGACCCATAAGAATATCAGTACCTAAATATGAGATTATATTTGCAACATATATGATTAAAAGGAGAATCAAAACAATAGTCATGGTACCTGGACAGTGGCTACTCATGACACATGATAGGATAAAAGCATATGTTCCAAACCTTAACTCTAAAAGAGGAAGGAACTGCGGGGTTTGTAGGAGGACATAAAGGGAAGGTCATTAGTATAAGTACTATTAGTAATTCTCTTATATTTGTTAATAATGTTTGGCTTGTTGATGGACTCGAGCATAACCTACTGGGCATCAGTCAACTTTGTGACAGTGGTTATGATGTCTTGTTTAATAAGAACATATACTTTGTCATCAATAAATATGATAAATTTGTTCTATTCAAAGGGAAAAGGAAAGGAAATTTTTGCAAAATTAATCTTTACGAATTGACTGGCCAAAAGGTATTCTGCCAAATATATGTGAATGGTGAGAAATGGATCTGGCACATGAGGTTAGGTCATGCTAACTAGATATTAATCTCAAAACTTTGCAAACAAAAACTTGTTAAAGGATTGTCAGATCTTGATTATCACTCAGATGCTCTGTGTGAATCATGTCGAGTAGGAAAGGTTAACTAAACCTCCTTTAAATATAAACACATGGTCTCTCCCTCTAGACCCTTAAAATTACTTCACATTGATTTGTTTGGTCCTATTGGGACTGCCTCAATCAATGGAAAGAAATATGGGTTAGTCATTGTTGATGATTATAGTAGTTGGACTTGGGTTAAATTCCTTATATCTAATGACGAGTCATATGGAGTATTCAACATCTTTTGCATACAAATACAGTATGAAAAGGAACTAAAAATCTTAAAATTCAGAAGTGATCATGGTGGAGAATTTGGAAACGATCCATTTGTAACGTTTTATGAAAAACATGGAATTATCCATGGATTCTCTTCTCCAAGAACTCCACAGCAAAATGGGGTTGTAGAGAGAAAGAAAAAATCTCTACAAGAAATGGCTAGAACCATGATCCATGAAAAACATCTTCCAAAATACTTGTGGGCTGAAGTTGTTAATACCTCGTGTTATATTCAGAATCAGATCTACATCAAACCATTTTTTGAACAAAACATCATATGAGTTAATTAAAGGAAGAAAACCAAACATATATTTTTTCCATCAGTTTGGTTGTACCTATTATGTTTTAAACAACAAAGATTATTTGGAGAAATTTGATGCTAAGGCTTGGAAGGGTACCTTCTTAGGATACTCTGAACACTCTAAAGCATATAAAGTGTATAACTCTGAAACCAAAATGGTCAAAGAGTCTATACATGTAAAATTTGATGGCAAAGAGCCTAACTATGAAATGTTAGAGCTTGTTGAAAGTCTTGCAGATATGTAGGTTTCTGAAAGATATCTTGAAGATGGACCTTCAGAAGCTAGGAATTCAGAAATTGCTTGTCAGATAACAGTACACCAGAATCTGACCCAATTTTTGAAGCTCATCTATATGATGAAGATTCTGAAGAAGCCTTAGATGGTTCAAAAATCTCTACTCTCCCCCAAAAGACCCTTCAAGTATAAAGCTTATTATCCAGAAGAGCTAATCATTTGAAACAAAGATGATCCCTTGAAAACTAGATTTTCCTTCAAAAACGAAAATTTTATGATATGGTTTATCTCCTTGATTGAGCCAACTTCTATTGATGAAGCCTTGTCAAATGATGGGTGTATAGCTATGCAAGAGTAATTGAACCTGTTCCAAAGAAATGATGTTTGAATCTGGTCCTAAGACTAAATCAGAGAAACATTATTGGAACAAAATGAGTGTTCAGAAATAAACTTAATTAACAAGGAGAGGTAGTAAGAAACAAAGCTAGAATTGTAGCTCAAGGCTACAATCAACAAGAAGGTATAGATTTCTCTGAAACCATTGCACTAGTTTCAAGGTTAGTGGCAATCAGACTTATTCACTCCTGTGCTATTAATCATAATATTATTTTATTTCAAATGGATGTCAAGAGTTCCTTCTCAAATGGAGTCATTTCTGAAGAAGTGTATGTCAAACAACCTCCCGGGTTTGAGGATTTTTTCCACCCATATTTTGTTTTTAAACTAAAGTAATCACTATATGGACTCAAACAAGCCCCCAAGATCTTGGTATGAGAGATTGAATAATTTATTAATAGAGAATGACTTTTAAAAAAGGCCAGGTTGTTACTATATTATTCAGAAAAACTCTAAGTAAGGATATCTTAACTGTCTAAATCTATGTTGATGACATAATCTTTGGTTCTACTAATGTTGCTCTTTGCAAGCAATTTTTTGAGATAGTGTAGGCTGAATTTGAGATGAGCATGGTGGGAGAGTTAGGGTTCTTACTTGGAATTCGAATCATTCAATGCAAATATGGGACTTATGTTTATCAATATAAGTACACAAAGGAGCTTCTGAAGAAGTTTAATCTTGAAGGTTGCAAGATTATGACAAATCCTATAGCAACCTTGAGACCAAATATGCAAGCTTCATATTCGGCCATGTTGTTGGTACAGCTGAAACAAAGTCGGGCCGTGAAAGGTGTATGGCAACCTTCTGGGGAAATGAGTACCGCACTGATACCGTTTTCAAGTGCATTTGAAGCACCATCAAAGTACAGGGTCCATCGGGATCCATTTTCAGGTCCGTCATACGGTTCATTACCTTCAATGTTGTCCAAAGTCATGATGTCCTCGTCCGGGAAGTCGAATCTCATGGATTGATAATCTTCGATAGCTTGATGAGCTAGATGGTCAGCTAGTACACTCCCCTTTATAGCTTTTTGGGTAGTATACTGGATGTCATACTCAGTCAGGATTATTTGCCATCTAGCAATTCTTCCAGATAAAGCAGGCTTCTCGAAGATATACTTGATAGGATCCATTTTGGAGATCAACAAAGTGGTATGAGTCAACATATACTGCCTTAGTCGGCGAGCAGCCCATACCAAAGCGCAATAAGTTTTCTCGAGCAGTGAGTAGCGAGTCTTACAGTCGATAAACTTTTTGCTAAGGTAATAAATGGCATGCTCTTTTCAAACAGACTCGTCATGCTGGCCAAGTACACACCCCATTGAGTTGTCCAAAACAGTCAGATACATGATCAGCGGCCTTCCTTCGACGTGTGGCATCAGAATAGGAGGTTCTAGCAAATACTCCTTGATCTTATCAAAAGCAGTTTGACAATCATCGTTCCATTCGACTACCTGATCTTTCTTTAATAGTTTTAAAATTGGCTCACAGGTAGACGTCAGGTGAGAGATGAACCTGGCGATATAGTTCAAGCGTCCCAAGAATCCCCTAACCTCCTTTTCAGTACGGGGGGCAGGCATTTCTTGTATAGCCTTTACTTTGGCTGGATCGACCTCAATGCCTTTGTTGCTAACAATAAATCCCATAAGTTTACCAGACCTAACTCCATAAGTGCACTTACTTGGATTCAGCCTGAGTTTGTACTCCTTCAACCTGGCAAATAGTTTTTGCAAATGTTCAAGGTGTTCTTCTTCCGTTTGTGATCGAGCTATCATGTCGTCTACGTAAACTTCAATCTCATGATGTATCATATCATGAAACAAAGCTACCATGGCGCGTTGATAAGTTGCCCCTGCATTCTTCAGTCCGAACGACATCACCTTGTAGCAGAAGGTACCCCACTGTGTAACAAAGTTTGTTTTCTCCATGTCCTCGGGGGCCATTTTAATCTGGTTGTAGCCCGAGAATCTGTCCATGAAGGAAAATACTTTGTGCTGAGCTGTGTTGTCAATCAAAATATCGATATATGGTAGCGGAAAATCATCTTTAGGGCTGGCCCTGTTCAAATCCCGGTAGTCCACACACATTCTGACCTTGCCGTCTTTTTTGGGAACGGGCACAATGTTAGAAACCCATTGTGGATAGGATGTAACAACCAGAAAGCCAACATTGAATTGCTTCATTACCTCAGCTTTAATCTTCTCAGACATGTCGGGCCTTATTCGGCGGACTTTTTGCTTGATTGGTGGACAGTATTCTCTTGTAGGGAGACGGTGAACCATGATGTATGTGTCTAACCCTGGCATGTCTTCATAAGACCAGGCAAAGATTTCAACGTATTCATTCAACAGCTGTATTAAGCGCTCCTTGACACTTGGTTCCAGATTGGCACCCACTTTGACTTCTTTCCTGTCTTCCTCTGTTCCTAAGTTGACAGTTTCCAACAACTCTTCATGAGGTAAGATGTCCCTCTCTTCTTGTTGTAGTAGTCTGGCTAGCTCTCCCGGTACTTCATAATCTTCGTCATCTTCGTACTCAGCCTGATTGACCAAATCTTCAGAGTTATTGAAGGATACAACAGAATAGTCATCCATGGAATCCGGAGTGGATGGGTACCTGCATTTATGAGTGTGGGTGTGTGTAAGGGATAGCCATCCTTAAACAAACAAAAATGCAAAAGGAAAGAAAATGAACACAACAGTTTGTAAATGAAAAACGTCCAATGATTCATTAAACATGGCATATGATTATGACGAGAATCAATCCCTTACAAATGGACCTACATGCCCCGGGCAAGGCATGAGGTGAAAAAGTAGTGTGCAGATTGTTTTAGTAATTATTACAGACCAACAAGAAATGTTCGAAAGATAAATTACTGATTAATGAAAGTAATGGGGACGAAGTCTTTCGCCTCCCAGTTGTGCAGTCCCCCTTCAATGGTTGGGAAGATCCAATCTTCAATGTTACCCTCTTCGTCTTCGTCTTCTAAAGAATTGATTCTATGAGGAGAAATCTTGATGGGTGTCTTTTCAATTTTGGAGCGAAGCATAGCTTTTTGCCCCGCAGCGGTAAATCCCATCCCAAACTTGTCTTTCTTGTGGGGAAAGTCAGGCAACTGACCCCATGTTGTGCTCTTCCCCTCCTTCATTGCAGCCTTCGCGTCTTTCAGAGATGCCATCCTGGCCACCTGCTTGGGTACCTCAGCTACTACCTTTGCTACTGCAACCTCGGGAGAAACTTCCTCGAAGTGTTGAAAGGGTGTTTCAATGAATTCGCCGTCCACTTCCATATATCGAAAGGAATTCAGATGACTGATCATGTACTCCTCCTCACTGTGTACAGTTACGATTTTTCCCTTAACAGGGTATTTCAGCATCTGATGCAGAGAGGAAGTGACTGCCCTAGCATTATGAATCCACGACCTTCCTAGCAAGCAAGAGTATGATGGGTGGATGTCCATCACATAGAATGTTGAGTGGAACACTTCAGTGCCTACCTTGATGGGAATGTCGACCTCCCCATGCACCATTCTTTTAGACCCGTCAAAGGCCCTGACAATGATATTACTTAGTTTCAGCTCCAAGCCTTCACAATCCAATCGGTCTAGAGCTTTCTTAGGTAGCACATTTAGAGAAGAACCAGTATCGACCAAGACATGGGCGAGAGTGGTTCCTCGACATTCAACAGACACATGCAGTGCGTCATTGTGCTTTCTTCCCTTCGGAGTCAGGTCAGCATCAGAGAAACCCAGACCGTTGTCGGCGGTAAGGCTGGCTACACAATCCTGGAATTGATCGGCTGAGGTTTCTTGGGGCACATGGGCTGTCTTCAAAAACCTTATCAAGGCTTTGGCATGAGCCTCCGAACAAAGTAGCAAAGCTAACATGGAGATCTTCGAGGGGGTTTGCCCCAGTTGTTCTACAACGTCATAATCAATCTTCTTTATTATTTTCAGAATCTCCTCCATTTCTTTCTTAGAGGTTTCGGGGATGACCAATGGTTGAGCCCTCGTCCTGACGAGCTCTTCTTGGATCCCTTTCCCCTTATCAGCAGAAGTAGGAGGGACAACCACAGGAGTAACAACTTCTTCGATCATTGGTGTTCTTGCAAATAGTTTTACCGGTGCAAGGATAACCTTGGGAACAGCCGAGGGTCCAAAGATTGCCTTTGGAGGGGCAATCTCTGGAGAGAAAATTCTCCCACTTCGGGTAATCTTGCTCGTACCGGCAATGTTTCCAATGTCGACAGTTTCTTCGTCAGATCTCTCTTCAATTATCTTAATTTGTTTAACACCGTGGTAGTAGATTTCTCCACCATAATTCCACGGTATCGACTTGTCAGATTTGTAGGGGACGGGCCCAGGCATGGTTATTTTCAGAGGTGCAATCTTTGGAGCTGATGTAATCTTAACAGGCCTTTTGGGGACCTTGGAAAGATTGGCAGAAATGGTGATTATTGAAACTTCATTGATAGGAGTTGGAGTAACAGGAATCTTTTCGAAAAGAATTTGTTGGTTGTCAATTAGGCGTTGGATGCCTATCTTCAGCAATGGACAGTCGGTCGGTAGGGAGGAACAAAGGTAGCAGTCTTCTTTACAACCTGGGAAAATCTCAGCCTTCAACAAATTCATCTTGATTGTCAGTAGTGGGGTTATCAGATCATCAACAACATAAACATACAGATCTTCTTCAACAACATGAACATGATGGCCATGCTTTGGCATCAGAGCGGATATTACGTTCGGCTTCTCGGGGGCGTCGAACTCAACCTCTTTTGCGTCTATCAAATCTTGAATTTTATTCTTTAACGCCCAGCAATTGTTGGTGTCATGCCCGACGCTGTCAGAATGATAGGCACATTTAGCATTGGCATGATAGTATGGAGATGTGGTGTTAGGGTTTTTCGGTGCCTCTTTTAAACCAGTCAGATTCAACTTCAACAAATGGGGAAGAACTTGTGCAGGCGTCATGTTGATGCGGGTGAACTGCCGTTGTGGCCGTTCTACCCGTTGCTGATTAGGTCTGGACTGATTGTTACGAGGTTGATCATTTGATGAATTTTGAATCATCACGGCCCCCACAGTCGGCCGGCGCTCAGTTCTTCCCAATCTTTTTTGAGAGTATACAACAGCTGCTTCCTTCTTGGCCGGGAATGGTTTTTTAACAGTTGTGGATGCAGAGGCATCCCTTTGAATCTTCCCACTCTTAATACCAGCTTACACCCGCTCGCCAGTCAGAATCAGTTCGGTAAACCCTGCAGAAGAGCTCCCGATCAAATGGTTGAAGAAAGGGCCAGATAGGGTCCCCAAGAACATATCAACTAGCTCCCTATCTGAAAGTGGTGGTTGCACCCTACCGGGCAAGTCGCGCCATTTCTGGGCGTATTCTTTGAACCCCTCATTTGAGGCCATCCCCATACTTTGTAGCTGAGTACGGGTTGGCGCCAAGTCGGTGTTATATTGATACTGGCGATAGAAGGCAGCTGCCAAGTCTTCCCAGTTATGCACTTCTGACCTCTCAAGCTGGTAAAACCAATCTAGCTGAGTACCGGACAAGCCGTCCTGGAAAAAGTGTACCCAGAGATTTCTATCGGATGAATGAGGTTGAATTTTTCTGACATACGACCTTAGGTGCATCTTCGGGCAAGACAGACCGTCGTATTTTGCAAAAGTTGGCACCTTAAACTTTGGAGGGATCACAATCCCAACAATCAATCCCAATTCTTCAAAATCTAGCCCGGGAACCCTTTGCAGCTCCATGGTTGCCAGTCTATCCTCCAGGTTTTTATATTTGTCGTCCGTTGGCGGGTATTGCTGCTCTGAATAATCTTCATCTTCCTCAACCTCTTCTTCTTCAGCCTCGGACTCAGAAGGTAATGCAACTCCTTTTCCCTTACCAGTCCCCTCGTCAGATGTGGAGGGGAATTCAAGAACTCTCCTAGCTTCATTCTCAAATCTTCTTCCCAGTGTAGCTACCCCAACTCTTTTTTTCTTCTTTTTTCCTTTTTCTTTCTCTTTATTCCCTAACAGTGCTTTAAGATCCTCCTGACCCTTTGCCAAGGTCATGAGAAGCTGTTGAAACTGCGAGTTTTGTGCCTGCAGATCTTTGACTGTCTGCTCAATATCCATCTTACTGAAATAAACAGCAGAAAGATAAGGAAACATGGTGTTGAAGACCTGTTTATGCATATGATGAATGATATATTTATTCATGTAATTCATTCAAGGATTTAGAAATTCAAAATTGTTGCAGACAAAAAGAACACACGTTATATTAATAAGAAGAAATTTTGTCAGTACATAAATTCCCTATGGGCCAAATATTACAAAAACTTCTTAAGGTAAAAAGACGTTGCACATCCTCTTTGGTGCGATATAAGTATTGAGGGTCTCCTCCTCGTGAAGTCGGCGGATAAGCTCCAAAACCTTCTTCTCACTGGCGTAGAAGATGGCTTCAAAAGTATCCCTTTCTTCCTTGAGTTGGATCCAACTCTTCTGCATTTCCTCCCATGATGTTGGCATGTCAGGATGTAGGATGGTGTATGGAACCTCTCCTTCCTTAACAGGCTCTTTGATCAAAGGGAGAATGTGAGGGTAAGACATCATAAGACTCTGGGCGCGGGTTCGTACCCACTTGAGGTAAGGCTCAAGAGGGATGGAGTTTTTGTGCCCCAGTGTCTTGCTATCTACCTTGTTAGGCATCCTCCAAGCTCTGATGAATCTTTGGCGAAGTCCTTGCGCATCGTTGTCGAAGTCAAAAACTAGGTCAGGAATCAGCATGTCATGAGGGCCATCCCTCCGAGCGTATCCAAATTTTCTTAAAGCTAGACAAGAGTTGTAGGTAATGCCTCCCCTAATGCCAAGTAATGGAACATTAGGGAACTCACCACAACGGTCGATGATGATGACATTTTCTCTGGACCGAGAACACCAATGTACATCATAATGTGTGAGGGTCATCAATCATTGTGACCACCTTAAGCCTTGTTCATTCTTCAAAACTGATTGTGGAAGGTGAGAAATAAACCACCTTGCAAGGAGAGGAGTACAACACATGAGAACACCTCTCTTCCTCATTGTTCGTGTGTAAAATGAGTGGAGGATGTCCCTAAGCAATGTAGGTATGGGATTCCTGGATAGGAAAATCTTGACAGCATTCACATCTATAAGTTGGTCAGGATTTGGGAACAAGACCAACCCATAAATGAGGAGTGCCACAATCTTTTCAAAGGCTTGTAGATCCAAAGAATTCCAACACTCTTGTGCCTTCTCAAACAAGAATTTTGCCAAGAAGCCCTTGACACCACTTCTGGTTTCCCAATGCCCCTTGATGTCAGATGGTTGCAAGTGTAGTGCTTGAGCAACATCTTCAGGCTTTGGTTCTTTTTCCGTACCGTTGTAGGGTAGTTGATTAAGAATAGGAATTCTCAAGAGTTGAGAAAATTCCTCCAAAGTAGGCACCAATTGGTAGTCGGGGAATGTGAAACAGTGGTGAAGGGGGTCAAAGAATTGGAACAACACTTTCACCATGTCTTCTTCAATGCCGGTGTTGACTAGGCTGAGCAGTCTACCATGTCTTTCACTGAAGAGAGAACTTTCTGGAATTCTGGATGTAAGCTCCTTGAGCTGAGGAGGGATTCTCACAAGGTTGACTTGGATAGTTTTCCTGCGAAGAATTTCCATGACCTACAAAACAAGAGCAAAGATGAAGATCCAAACCCTTGAAATGGTTAGTGGATGCATATGATGCTTTATGATATTCATGATGTATGCACAAACACATGTACAAGCAATTCACACAAAACCCTAGTTTCAGGCTTGCATGGGGTTTCATAGGTAAGTACCCTCTTGAGTGTAGTTGGCTTAAAACCTGTCCTAAAAATAGTAATCGGGTTCTAAGGAGCTCAATATCATTGGATTTCTTTCTATGTTCATTGTTTTGGTTTAGCCACTTAACTAGCGACCAAAATATTCCAAGAAAACAACCCTCAATGAGTGTAGTATCGAGTATCTACCAACTTCAGACTGCACCAAAGCCGGTCATCTCACTACCCCTAATAAAAGGCTAAGATGGTCAAGTAAGGTTCTAGGTCATTAGTGCTTGGTGACATCACTCAGCGGCCCCGTACTCTCCTTGATTGAACTCAAGGGTTACCGGTACTCACAAATATGTCGCACTAATATAGCTATTGCTTCAACCGTATCGGTATACCCCGCACAGTTTCCACAATGTATTGCTATCTATGAATGTTTCCTAAATCCGGGTGTAGGATTCCAAGCCCAAACAAGAGAACCAAAATATAAAGCAATCAAAGCAAACAATTAGTCATGCAAAAGGGTGATCTAGGCCCTAAGGTTACTCCACTTTTAGAATTGTCCCCAGCAGAGTCGCCAGTTCTGTGGTACGGTGGGAGAACTGACTTGAGGTTTTGCGTTTGTGTTCGCAAATGTTTCGGTTTAGCAAGAGTCGCCACCGACTTTTTATTTTATCCTAAGGAAAGGTTAAAAAGCACAGGAAAAACCTTTGAGATGTTTTCTTGGGTTCGGGGAGTAGATTATAGAAAGGGAAGGTATTAGCACCCTTTCTATCCATGGTTATCCATGGGCTCTTAGTTATTTGCTTAGATCACTTGCCTTTGCTTTTCAATTGTTTGAAATGGTGCTTTGTGTGTGTGGTTTTGAAAATGTTTTGAAAAAGATGCCTTGTCTAGGAAACTATTGTAACAATTCTTTTTTGAATGTTTTACAAGGGTGTTTGTCTTTTTGAAAAGATGTTTCAATGTTTTTGAAAGTTTGTTTTGAAGTTGTGTTGTGATGTGTGTTTGAAAAAATGGCAAGGATGTTTTGCAAGTTTGATCAAGTAACTAAGAGGTATCTACCCTATTTTACTCAAAGATCTTTCTCATGTTTTAACCCTTTTAACAGTGTTGTTTCACCATTGTATTTGGTGAACAACCTTGTGTTATAATGTTAACGGGACGGGCGCGGGTCATCGTTTAGACCATGAATGCAATAGTGTCAAGTGTCTTTGGCAATTTTCTTGAGGGACTATGATCATTTGTTTAGGCAACAAGATAGCGTCATCGAGGGACTATGATCATTTTGTTCGTTTTTTTGTTTTGTTTTGTTTTGCCAAAGTACTTGACATGCAAACATGGCCCATTTTTGAAGGCAACAAGGGTATGTAACCCTAAGGGTGCAAGTGTGCATTGTTTGTTTTTCATGCATGTTTATCTTGATTTAGGTCAAGCTATTTGTTGATTGATTTTTTGCATACAAACCCTAATTCTCTAATCATGGCATAATTGAAAGCTTTTAAATGCGGAAATTTAAATGCTAAGCTATTACAACAATGATTATGGGGATGGGGGTACAAGTTTGAATTTGGGGATATTTGACAAGGAAATAAAAATCTAAATTATTACAACCATATCGAATATACAAATATTTAACATTTAAATAAATACAAATTAAATAAATATCAAAATGCAATGTATTATGCAAAAAGGATTTTTTTATGTATGTAAAAAAGGTTTTCATGTTTTAAGTATAAACAAAATAAAAAAAGTCATTTTTGATTATTTTTGTGGTTTTAGGACTAAACCCTAATTTTTGAATAAAGCATGTATTTATTTATTAATTATGTACAAGGTATATTAATTTATACAAAAAATAATAAAAAGGAAGTATATTGTAGAAAAAATATTTTTGATGTCAAATATTAAACAAAAAAAATAAAAGATATTATTTTTGTATATTTTCCCTAAATATTTAATAAATATGTATAAGTATATATTATATATATTTAATATGCTAAATATGTACAAAAAAATAAAATATTAATTATTTACAAAAAAAAATGTATATTTTAGAAAATGTTTTCAAAATGTAAATAAAAAATAATAACTAAAAATAAATATTTTTTATATTATTTTTAGGGTTTTAAAATGAAAAGGAAATCTATTTATTTATATATACATACTTAATAAAACAAATAAATGCCAAATAAATGTAAAAAATTGTGGAAAATTATTTTTAATGTTTTTTATGTTTGAGCAAAAAATATAAAATCAGAATCAAAAAGAAAAATGCAAAAATGACAAATATTTCACACAATGGGCCAAGGGGGTGCAAATGGAAAAAAGGGGTGTGAACAACAAGCTGACTCAGGCCCAGCCCAAGCCAACTTTGTCTTCAACCTCTAGCATTGTTTGAACAGAAAAACGCGCGCCTCTTTGATCCAACACCAACTCCTGATTCTTTGACTTTTACACAAAACTCATAACACCAATATTATAGAGCATCAAAAGACGAATTCAAACATGTAAAGAACTTGACCTAACTCTAAGAAACCAGGGAGAATTTCTCCACCCCCAATTTCTGACCTAATTTTTCTTCAATGTTCATGGCTAAAATTCTCACAGCATGCTTAATATAAATGAAAAGTGGACATATGTATGGCTTCAGGGCTATGAGTAGAGCATGTTTCATTCACAAACCTAAGCCTAACTCTTCCTATATTGAGAGATAGAAGTCCATGGTTTACCTGTCTCAGCTTGATTCGAACAGAGCAATGTAGGTATCTTCAATGGAGTTTGAGCTTTGATTGAGCTTGCCTGAAGTCCAAGGATGCTTCTCCTATGCTTGGCTTGCTTTGAAACTGCCTGTATCGTGCTATAGAAGTCCACCTGCACAGCTTGAAAGTAAAAATGGCAAACGTGGTTAGGGATGTTACAACTTGAGTTCAAGGCTTGGGATAGTTTCAGTGGATGATATGGAAGGTGTTTGAACTCCTTTTGGACAAAATGTACGACAGGAATGGATTGTGGAACTCAAGTTGCAGGGTATGCCCTGTTTTTGCAGCAAGAGGGTGTTTTGATGTATGAGGAGGTTTGAGAGGTGGTTGAATCGTGCCTTAGGTCAGTTTTGATGTGTGGAAGTTGTTTGTAAAGTTTTCTTTGGCTGGTGTTTACAGGAATGAGAGATGGAGAGTTTTTGCAATGTTTCTTCAAAGTGAAGCAAAGAAGTGTAAGTGTGTAATGCAGGCCTGTACCACCCCTAATGTATGCTGCATATCATGCCCTTGAGACTTGTAATTTGTGGACTCTATCTGGCCTCAAAGATCTGGCCCCATGCCTCAAGGATTCACTTTTGACATAAAGTGACATTAAGCCAAAAATAGGAACTTTGCTTTTTCTAGTTAGGGATTAGTTTTGCATGTATTGTCCAAGTGAACAAAATAAACCCTCAACTCAATGGTTATGCATTAAATTAAGGTGTTTAAAACTGGTTTTGAGGCCTGCAAGCTAGCATTGTACAAGCTGATTTGAAAATGCAAGTTGCCATGAACATGCCTTGGCCATGAACAAAAGTGAATTTTTCCCAACTTTGTGAATTCGATTCTCTCTAACCACAAGGGTGTTTGATGAGTTCTTGGACAATTTGGAAAGCTTGGAATGTGTAATACAATCCATATTTGTAATGCAAATTGAAACTCCAAGTGGAACCATGTGAAAAATGGCCAAGAAGTTGGACAAAAATCCTGCCTAGAATAGGGCAAAATTTCTCTAAGTTAAAAATGTTTTGCACCCTTGTTCCAAAAATCATAACTTGAGATACAATCTTCCTTTGAGAAAACTTTGTGAATCAAAGTTATAGATTTTGCAATGGACTACAACTTTCATGTTTCAAGTTTTGTTTGAATACATTTGCATCTTGGTGAAAAAATGGGACAAAGTTAGGAAAAAATAAGGAAATTTCATAACTTAGAAAAATTCTAAGTTATGAAATTTTCTCATTTTAAACCCTAATTTGCAATTTTGGGTTTCTTGATGAACAAGTTTCATAATTTGACATGTCTTGATGAAAAATGAATCTTGGCACTTGATTTTGACCAAAAAGTCAAAGTTTGACTTTTCAGTATACAGTCAAATTTTGATCAGTTGACTGAAAAATTCATCTGTCAATCCTATGCACTTGAGATCTTTTGAACTTGTTGAATAGGTCAAGACAATGCCATTGAGTCCTTGAGTTCATATATGGGCTTGGTTTGCCATTGGTTAGGTTAAACAGTCAAAAATTGCCTTTGTGCAGTCAAAACCCTAACAATGACCATTTTGCCCTTTTGGTGATCTGATCAAATTTCCTGTGGAATTATGATCCAAACTTGACCAAATGTTTCATGTGAGTTCATTATGTTGATGTGGGTCAAAAATCACGAGGTTTGATTGTCAATTGGCCACAATTGACTTTTTCCCCAATACAGCTGATTTCTAGGTCAACTGTCCAATTGACTGGGCAAAGATTGGAATCAAGGCTTGAAACTTGGTATGGATAAACTTGTAAGTCCAACATGAAGCATGAAAGTCATTTTGGGCATTTTAGGTCAAAACATCCCTGTGCAAACTCAAACCCTAATTTGGGTCAACAGTGCAAAGAGGGATCTTGGGCAGAGCAAACCCTAACTTGATCTTGAGTTCCAAGAGTCTTGTGGTGAGAAAATGTTGATGAAATGAGAGGGAAAATTTTGGGGTACAACAGTTGCCCCTGTTCAATCTTCTTGAACCTGAAGAGTTAGATTGGCAAGATTGCCTTTCGCGACTCGCAGGTAAAAGGAGATTGGACACTAGAGTGCCCTTAAATTTGCACTCGTCAAAACATGGATGCGGGAATGGGCTTAGAGATGCCATTTGGAGATGGGCTTAAAGATGCCATCTGGAGGGGAGACAAAATCTTGTCGGGGATGGGCTTAAAGATGCCATCTGGAAAGTTTGTTGAATTGTATGTCGTTGAAGTTGAAGCTTAATAATCTTATCCTGAAAAGGGTAAAATATTAGCTGAAACACAAAGTTATGTTGCATGAAATGTATGATGCAATATATGTTATATCAATGTTTATGATATGAATGTAATGATTGCGCATGTAAGCTGATGAGCTGTCTTGTTGAGGATAGATAAATCCTGGATAGTCGGAGATAATAGATTCTTGACTGCTGCCGGGGAAAGTGAATCCTTGACTGCTGCAGGGGTTTGCAAGAATCTTTGGATCGTTGAAAATGAGAAGTCCTGGGACCTCTGTTGGGGGAATCAGGAGCTTGGGTTGTATGCCACTTTGAGAATGAGAATCTTCATTCTTTTGTGAGTATAAGGAATTCAGATTGTATGCCACTTTGAGAATGAGAATCTTCATTCTGTTAAGGGTCAGAAATTGGGAGTATACCAATCTTCTGAGGTTTCAAGGATGAGAATCTTCATTCTGTTAAGGGTCAGAAATTGGGAGTATACCAATCTTCTGAGGTTTCAAGGATGAGAATCTTCATTCTGTTAAGGGTCAGAAATTGGGAGTATACCAATCTTCTGAGGTTTCAAGGATGAGAATCTTCATTCTGTTAAGGGTCAGAAATTGGGAGTATACCAATCTTCTGAGGTTTCAAGGATGAGAATCTTCATTCTGTTAAGGGTCAGAAATTGGGAGTATACCAATCTTCTGAGGTTTCAAGGATGAGAATCTTCATTCTGTTAAGGGTCAGAAATTGGGAGTATACCAATCTTCCGAGGTTTTAAGGATGAGAGTCTTCATTCTTGAGAGAAACAGATTTTTTAGGAGCTTCAGTTGTCCGTTATTCTGTTGGTGGTTGTAACTTCCAGCAGGTGATGAAGGAAATTTTGAACGACCTTGAATTCCAGCAGGTGATGAAGGAATTTTGATGACCTTGAATTCCAGCAGGTGATGAAGGAATTTTGATGATGACCGTAACTTCCAGCAGGTGATGAAGGAAATTTTGAACGCTCTTGAAACTTGAAATGTAATTTTGCTTTGGAGAATAAATCCTTGCCAAATGTTGGGGAAATAAACCCATAACCGAAGCTGGGGATTGAAAATCCTTTGATTACTGGGGGTGAGAACCCCTTGCTGACTGCTTGGGGAGCAAGATCTTCAATTGTTGAGGGATTTTAGGACCACTGCTGGGGATTGAAAATCCTTGGGGATTTGTGGGGACTGAGAATTCTGATGATCTCTGCTGGGGAGTTCAGAACCTGGGAGACTCATGCTGGAGAAGTGAGACTGAGAATCTTCAATCTGATGGGAAGTATCTCTGTGGGAGAATGTTTACTAATCTGGTTCCACTGGGGATCGATAGTTGGAAGTTTTAGCCCTGATGGTGATTAACAGTTTTGGCTCCACTAGGGATTCTGAAACTTACCTCTGAGGGGAATTAAGTTCTGGAAGGCTCTCTTAGCTGGGGAAATCAGCTTTGAGAAAGCTTTTGTTCTGCTGAGGATCCTGAAGTTTAACTCTGTTTGGGGAATTAAGTTCTGGATTTTAACCTTGAGGAATTTGGAGTTTAATTCCGCTGGGGATCCCTTCTGAAAGGGCATCAAGATATCTATCTGTACCTTCAACCTATCAGCAATCATCTTTCTTGATTTGTAAGAAAATGATTATGTTCAAATGCATATGCCTATTTAACAAAACATTGGACGTTTCTCAAATAAAACATAAGTGTAAAAAGCAAAAGGAAGACAAAGCAAATTTCTGTATTTGGAAAAGTGTTTGTATTAACTTTTTATGAGTATCTTTGTACAAAGGAGACAGACATCCTAGTAAGAGGATGTTGTCGTAAAAATTGAAAATTTTATACAAAAGAAAGATGGCTATGTGTAACAATTCCATGGGATTCCATTATGTTATAGCCTTCATAACTCTGAATATCTTGTCCATTCAATGCTTCGTCCGCCGATGATTGGATTGGTCAGAAGCTCGGAGCTTGTTAATGAAGAGATTGTTCTTTAAAGTGATCCGACGAGACACGGTCATACGCTTTAATTCCCTAACTTTTGCCTAGATCGCCCTTTCGGGTTTTCAATCCACCGGGAAACCCTTTTTTTGCCCAAGTCGCCCTTTCGGATTTTCAACTTGCCGGGTGTATAAATTTTTTTGTTTTATCCCTAATTTTTTCCTGAACCGCCCTTTCGGGTTTTCGGTTCACCGGTGTGATACGGTGGGAGAACTGACTATGTTTTTGCGTTTGTTTTCGCAAATGTTTCGGTTGAGCAAGAGTCGCCACCAACTTTTTATTTTATCCTAAGGAAAGGTTAAAAAGCACAGCAAAAACCTTTTGAGATGTTTTCTTGGGTTCGGGGAGTAGATTACAGAAAGGGAAGGTATTAGCACCCTTTCTATCCATGGTTATCCATGGGCTCTTAGTTACTTGCTTAGATCAACTTGCCTTATTTTTCAATTGTTTGAAATGGTGCTTGTATGTGTGTGGGTTTGAAAATGTTTTGAAAAGAGGCCAATGTGGTGGCAACCTTTGTAATGATCCATGTTGGGATGTATACAAAGGTGTATGTCTTTTGAAAAGGTTTTCATTTGTTTTTTTGAAAGTTGTTTTGAAAGTGTTGTGAGATGTGGTTTTAGAAAAATAGGCAAGTGTTTTGTTTTTGCAAGTTTGATTCAAGTAACTAAGAGGTTATCTACTCCTAAATTTCTCAAAGTTTATTGCGATGTTTTAACCCTTTTAACAAGTTTGTTCCACCATTGTATTTGGTGGATAATCTCATGTTAGGATGTGAAAGGGACGGGCGCGGGTCATCGTTTAGACCATAATTGCAATGGTGTCAAGTATCTTTGGGCAATTTTCTTTTAAGGGACTTGATCATTTGTTTAGGCAACTTTTGAAAGCGTCATCGAGGGACTATGATCATTTGATTTATGTTTGTTTTGCCCAAAGAGACCTAACATGCAATATGGCCCATTTATTGAAGGCAACAAGTGGAATACCCTAGGGGGTGCAAGTGTGATTTGTGTGTCCATTTTCATGCTTGTTTATCTTGAAATTAGGTCAAACTATTTTTTGTTGTTTTTCGCATACAAACCCTAATTCTAACATGGTATAATTAGAAAGCAATAAAGTGCGAAAAATAAATTTACTAAGCTATTACAACACCATATATGGGAAGGGGGGTACAAATGTTCAAATGGGGATTTTGACAAGGAATTTAAACCTAAACTATTACATCAATATTGAATTATTTACAAGATAATTTAATTGCACAAATTAAATAAAATAAGAATAAATATGCAAGATGCAAAAATGGTTTTTGTATGCATGAAAAAAAGTATTTTTATATGTCAAAATAAACAAAAATAAAAGTATTATTTTTTTGAGTTTTTTCATGTTTAGGGCAAAACCCTAATTTCTTAAATAAAATGTATTAATTATTTAATATGTATAATATTTATTTTATTATATACAAAGATAAAAAAAAATGAAGTATATTTGTCAAAAAAGTATTTTAATATTAAATATTAACAAAAAGTAAAAGTGTGTATATTTTGTATTTTAACCTAAATATTCTAATAAATATATATATATATATATATATATATATATATATATATATATATATATATATATATATATATATATATATATATATATATATATATATATATATATATATATATATATATATATATATATATATATATATATATATATATATATATATATATATATATATATATATATATATATATGTATTATTTTCTAAATATGTATTATATATACAAAATAATAATATTTAATTTTTATAAAAAAGGTATTTTTTTATATAAAATATTTTCAGAAGATAAAATGAAATAAAAATGAAAATAAAAATGTATTTGCACTATTTTAACATTTTTTAAATAAAAGTATATCTATTTATTTATTTATGTATAAAAACTAACCTAAACAAAAAAATACCTAATAAATTCAAAAATGGTGTAAAAAATTATTTTTATATTTTTTATATTATGAGGAAAAATAAATAAGTCAAACCAAAAAAAGAAAAGTCAAAAAATCATTAAAATGAACAAAATGGGCTTAGGGGGTTCAAAAGTAAATGTATGGTGCAAATAAGAAAAATATTCCAGGCCCAGCCCAGAACCAGTCATCTTCAACCTCAGAACAAACTTTGTTCAAGAAAACACGCGTTTCCTATCTCCCAATTCTTGGACTTTCAAGCAAAACTCACAACATGAAAAATGTAGAGCATGAGAAGACGAATCCAACCATATAAAGAACTTGACTTAACTCTCTAAGATGAGGGAGAATTTCTTCTCCCCCAATTCCTGACCTAGTTTTTCATCAATGTTCAGACCTTAAATTCTTGCAGCACACATAATATAAATGAAATCTAATTACATGGGCATGTTCAGGGCTATGAATGTGACATATTCTCTTCACAAACCTAAAGCTAACAATGCCTACTAAGAGAGATACGAGTTCATGAACTTACCTGTTCAGTTGAAGTTGTATCTGGCAATTGAGAAGCTTTCAGTGCAAGGTGATGATTGGTATAGCTTCCTTGAGGTCCAGGGATGCTATTCCAAGCTTTACTTTGTCTTGAAACCTTTTGAATCGTGCTAGGGAACTTCAACTGCAAAACAAGAAAATGAAAATGGTGGAACTGGTTAGAGGAGTTACATGTCGTGTTTTATGTTTGGATTAGCTTCAAGTGATGCTAGGGAATGTGTTTGATGAGCTTTTGGCAAGAAAGCATGAAAGGGATGAGAGTTGGAACTCAATCTGCAGAGGTTACTCTGTTTTGGCAGTTTGAAGGTGATTCTGGGAATGAGAGGGTGTTAGGGATGGTTGGCTCGTGTTCTAGCTTGTGTTTGATGATTAGGATATGTTTGATAACTTTGCTTAGGCTTGCTTGTGCTGAGATGAAAGTTAGTACATGTTATGATGTGTTTCTTGAACTTTAAGCAAGCAATGGCCACCTTGTGTTCTAGACAGGTAGAGGACCCCTAAACATGCTGCAAAGCCTCTCCTTGACCAGTGTGATTAACTCATAAACTTGTGCCAATTAGATTTTATCTATACCTCTTGGATTTGCATTATGACATAAAGCTTGCTTTTGCAAAAATGGCTATTTCACTTTTTCCATTTATGGCCTAATCTTGCATACAATGCTTGGATACACAAAATAAGGCTTTGGAACAATGAGTATGAATTAAATTATTGAGTGTTGGATGGTTTAGAGACATGTAATGTAGCATAAACCAAGCTGACTTGAAAATGCATAAGTTATGAACATGGAAATTGGCCAATTCAAAAGTGAGTTTTTGCCATATTGCAAAATTCGATTCTCTCAAGTTATGAGGTTGTTTGATGAGTTCTCTGACATTTTGGAAAGCTTGGAATGTGTACTACAATCCATCTTTGAAGTGCAAATTGAAATTCCAAGTGTAAGTGTATGAAAAATGGTCTTGAAATTAGGTAAAAAACTTGCCTAAAATAGGTCAAATTTTCACTAAGTTAAGAATGGTTTGGCACCCTTGTTCCAAAAATTGTAACTTGAGATACAAGCTTCTTTTGGGAAAACTTTGTGAAGCATAGTTGTAGATTATGCAATAGGCTACAACTTTCATGTTTTGACTTTTGCTTGAATCCAAATGAATCTTGGTGAGAAAGTGGGGCAAAGTTAGGAAAAAATTAGGGGTTTCATAACTTAGAAAAATTCTAAGTTATGAAAAATCTCCATTTCAAACCCTAATTTGCATTTCTTGATTTCTTGATGAACAAGTTTCATGATTTGGCATGCTTTGATGAAAAATGAATCTTGACCCTTGATTTTGACCAAAAAGTCAAAGTTTGACTTTTCAGTATACAGTCAAAATTGATCAATTGACTGGGAAATTCAACTATCAATCTTGTGCATTTGGGATCTTTTGAACTTGTTGAGCATGTCAAGACAATTCCATGCGGTCCTTGAGTCCATATGTGAGCTTGGTTTGCCATTGGCTAGGTCAAACAGTCAAAAATTGCATTTGTGCAGTCAAAACCCTAAAAATGACCATTTTGCCCTTTTGGTGATCTGATCAAATTTCTTGTGGAATTGTGATCCAAACTTGATAAAAAGGTCCATGTGAGTTCATAATGTTGATGTGGGTCAATTTTCATGAGGTTTGACTGTCAATTGGCCACAGTTGACTTTTTCCCCAATACAGTTAATTTCTAGGTCAATTGTCCAATTGACTGGGCAAAATTTGGAATCAAGACTTGAAACTTGGTATGGATAAACTTGGGAGTCCAACATGAAGCATGAAAGTCATCTTAGGCATTTTAGGTCAAAATATCTTTGTGCAATCACAAACCCTAATTTGGGTCAACAGTGCAAGGAGAAGTCTTGAGCAGAGGAAACCCTAACTGGATCTTGATCTTCAAGGGTCTTGTGATGAGAAAATGTTGGGGAAATGGGAGGGAAAATTTTGGGGTACAACAGTTGCCCCTGTTCAATCTTCTTGAACCTGAAGAGTTAGATTGGCAAGTTTGCCTTTCGTGACTCGAGGGTAAAAGGAGATTGGATACTAGAGTGCCCGGAAATTTGCACTCGCATGTTGGAGTATCAGCAATGTGATGTCGGGAATGGGCTTACAGATGCCATTTGGAGAGATGGTGGATAGGGAGATGGGCTTATAGATGCCATCTGGAGATGCGACAGAACCTTGTCGAGAATGGGCTTATAGATGCCATTTGGAAGTGTTGATCGCATAAGAGATTCCTTAGCGAGAACTTGTGTATTTGAGAAAGACAGATGTTTTCCTGGCTTGTTACAGGTGTTTGATCTTCAATCTCCTCATGCAGATATGTCCTGGCTAGATACAGGTGTCGAATCTACAATTGGTTGCTCACAGATGTGCCCTGGCTGGATACAGGAATCGAATCCGGAAATAGTCGTCAACAGATATGCCCTGGCTGGATACAGGAATCGAATCTTCGAACTCTTCAGACGTGCCCTGGCTAGATATAGGGATCGAGTCTGGAAATGTGGTCAACAGATATGCCCTGGCTGGATACAGGAGTCGAATCTGGAATTGTGATAGTTGATAGATATGCCCTGGCTGGATACAGGAATCGAATCTTTGAACTCTTCAGACGTGCCCTGGCTAGATACAGGAATCGAATCTGGAAATGATCACTCACAGATGTGCCCTGGCTAGATACAGGAATCGAATCTGGAATTGCGACAGTTGAAGGTAGTTGTCTTTGGGATTGTCTTTTTCCCTGAAAAGGCAAAAACATAAGTTGTATGCAATGTCATGATGTATGATATGCATGATGTCATGATGTTCAACATGAGATAATGTTGTATGCACTTTATCATGTATGTAAGCAAGATGTATGAAAATGTGAAATGTTTATGAATGTATTTTCGTCTTAGGAAAATAAATCCTTGACGATCGGCCGGGGAATTGCTCTGTGGAAGAGATACTTTGCTGAAGTTTTGATGAGAGGTCTGCTGAGGACTTCAATGATGGATTCCGCTGGGGATAATGATGATAAACTCCGCTGGGGAATACCAAAGATAAACTCCACTGGGGATTGAAAGAACTTTGCCGAGGGCGATCTTCCGTGGCAATTAGCTGAGGATAACCCAGTTATAAGCCCTTGTGAGGAATAACTTTGAATAAAGTTCGGGAGAGACGTCCGTATTCTGCAGGGGATAAGCTTTCGGAATCTACTGGAGATAAGCCTTAAGACCTGCTGGGGATGCTTGCTGATGAATGCCTATACTCCGCTGGGGAATGTTGTGCCTTTTTAGGATTGACGGGGAACCAACTCTGCTTGGGGAAAGTATTGCTGAATCTTGTCTTACTCTGCGGGGAGTTGAGATGATTTGGTCACATTCTTCAGTCGAATCTACCTTGGTACCTTGGCGGACAAAGCAACCAGACTGCACTAAACAACTCTATATTGCCCCTGTTTCTGATGTCACCTATAATTAGTCTTTTGTTCCATATGCAAATATTTATGAATCAGCAATTTAATGTCATATGCATATATCAAAAATGAACATTGGACTTTTTTCGCAAGACAAAACAGAAAAAGGAAAAATAATGGCAATTTGTATGGAAAAGTGAATTTGTATTGATTTGAATTTTGCCTGTGAATAGGCGTTTTTGTACAAGAGGCTGACATCCTAGTAAGAGAATGCCGCCGAATAACATAGAATTTACAATTTTGAAAAGGAAACAAAACAGCTATGTGAATGATCCCACTGGGTTCCGACTCTGCTATCGCCTTTATGTCTTCAAGCGTCTCATCACTTTGCTGCTTGGTTGAAGATGAAGTCGTTTGATCGATGCTGAGATCTGAGTCAGATAGTCGATGCCGAATTCCGGATGCAAAGTGATCCAATGAGACATAGTATTACGCTTTATCCCTAACTTTTGCCTGGACCGCCCTTTCGGGTTTTCAGTCCACCGGGATACCCATTTTTGCCCAAGCCGCCTTTTCAGGTTTTCGACTTGCCGGGTGTACAGATTTTTTTTATTTCATCCCTTATTTTTGCCCGAACCGTTTTGGTTCGCCGGGAAGCCCTTATTTTTGCCTAGGTATGTCAACCTAGCGGGTCTTTTATTCATGCGTAGTATCTTTTCACTATGTCTGCATTGGCGGGGTGAGGAAGGTCGTCACCATCCATGGTGGTCAGGATCATGGCTCCTCCTGAGAACACATGTTTAACCACAAATGGCCCTTCGTATGTAGGGGTCCATTTGCCCCGGGGATCACTTTGAGGAAGGATGATGCATTTGATTACCAGGTCCCCAACTTGATACTCTTGTGGTCTGACTTTCTTGTTAAATGCCCTGATCATCCGTTTTTGGTACGTCTGACCATGACAGATAGTAGTGAGTCTCTTTTCGTCAATCAGGTTTAATTGATCAAGTCGAGTCTGGATCCAGTCATCTTCACTCAAGTCTGCATCCTTCATTATCCGGAGAGAGGGTATCTGGACTTCAATTGGCAAGACTGCCTCCATGCCATAGACCAAGGAGAAAGGAGTTGCCCTGGTTGACGTCCTTGCTGAGGTACGGTACCCATGAAGAGCGAACGATAACATCTCGTGCCAATCTTTATAGGTCACTGTCATCTTCTGTACAATTTTCTTGATATTCTTATTATCTGCCTCTACAGCCCCATTCATCTTCGGCCGGTAGGGAGAAGAGTTGTGGTGCTGTATCTTGAATTGTTCGCAGAGTTCAGTGATCATCTTGTTATTGAGATTGGTACCATTGTCCGTAGTGATTCTTTCCGGGACGCCGTATCGATAGATCAGATTATGCCGGATGAAACGTGCCACGATGCTCTTGGTTACCGTTGCGTAGGAAGCTGCCTCAACCCACTTCGTGAAGTAATCGATCGCCACCAAGATGAAGTGATGCCCATTGGATGCCGTCGGTCGGATCTCCCCGATCATATCAATGCCCCACATTGCAAAAGGCCAAGGTGTCGTCAGGACGTTCAGAGGAACCGGAGGGATGTGCACCTTGTCAGCATAGATCTGGCATTTGTGACAAGTTCGAGAGTGTTGGTAACAATCGGCTTCCATTGTGGACCAGAAATATCCTGCCCGAAGGATTTTCTTTGCCATGGTGTGTCCACTAGAATGTGTTCCGAATGTACCTTCATGCAGTTCTATCATGATCTTCTCTGCTTCAGCCTTATCCACACAACACAATAGGGTTGGATCATGATTCCGTTTGTAGAGAATGCCGTTGCTGAGGAAGAATTTTGCAGCAAACCTCCTCATGAACTTCTTGTCATTGACAGATGCACCTTCAGGGTATTCCTGAGCTTCCAAGTATCTCTTCACCTCATGATACCAGGGTTTTTCAGTCACCTTTTCGGCCTCAAGATCGCAGCAGTATGCTGGCTCGTCCAACTTCCAGATAATGATCCGGGGAGCCTCATTGTCCCATTTAACTTTGAACATTGAAGACATCGTAGCTAGTGCGTCCGCTAGCTGATTCTCCTCTCTTGGGAAGTGCTCAAAAGTTATCTCTTCAAAGTGGGGAAGCAGGGTCAACACATACTCCTTGTAAGGAATAAGATTTGGGTGTTTCGTATCCCACTCGCCTTTGATCTGATTGATCACGAGAGCGGAATCTCCGAAGACACTCAGAAATTTGATCCTTAAGTCGATTGCAGCTTGTAGACCCATGATACATGCCTCATATTCTGCCATGTTGTTGGTGCAGTTGAAACACAATCGGGCGGTGAGTGGAGTATGAGTTCCTTTGGGAGATATGATTACAGCGCCGAAGCCGTTACCCAAAGCATTGGAGGCTCCGTCAAAATGCATAGACCATCGGGATCCTCCCTCAGGTCCTTCATCCGGTCCAGGTACTTCACAGTCAGTTACCACCATGATATCTTCGTCCGGAAATTCAAAGTTCAATGATTGGTAATCGTCCACAGGTTGGTGTGCCAAATGATCTGCCAGTACACTTCCTTTGATTGCCTTTTAAGTTGTATACTGGATATCATATTCTGTCAAGATCATTTGCCATCTTGCTATTCTTCCAGACAGAGCAGGCTTTTCGAATATGTACTTGATGGGATCCATCTTTGAAATCAAAAGAGTAGTGTGAGTCAGCATATACTGTCTCAGCTGGCGAGCAGCCCATACCAGAGCGCAACAAGTTTTCTCAAGCAGTGAGTAACGAGACTCACAGTCGGTAAACTTTTTGCTCAGGTAATAAATAGCGTGCTCTTTTCGGCCAGACTCGTCATGCTGCCCCAGCACACACCCCATTGAATTGTCAAGTACTGTCAAGTATAGTATCAGAGGTCTTCCTTCCACTGGTGGCATAAGAATGGGTGGCTCTTGGAGATATTCCTTTATCTTTTCAAAGGCAGCCTGACATTCATCGTTCCAGCATACTACTTGATCTTTCTTCAGTAATTTGAAGATTGGCTCACAAGTAGCAGTCAGATGTGAGATGAATCGGGCAATGTAATTCAGTCGTCCCAGGAAGCCTCTGACTTCTTTCTCTGTCTTTGGAGTCGGCATCTCTTGTATGGCTTTTACCTTGGCAGGGTCCACCTGAATACCTTTATCACTTACAATGAAACCTAGCAATTTTCCGGACCTCACCCCAAAGGTGCATTTGTTGGGATTCAACCTCAGCTTGTATAACTTTAGTCGGTCAAACAGCTTCCTCAGATGATCAAGGTGCTCCTCCTCAGTTTGAGACCTTGCAATCATGTCATCAACGTATACCTCAATCTCATGATGGATCATATCATGAAATAAAGCAACCATGGCACGTTGATAGGTTGCCCCAACATTTTTCAACCTGAATGGCATGACCTTGTAGCAGAAGGTGCCCCACTGAGTCACAAAGGTAGTCTTCTCCATATCTTCCGGAGCCATCTTGATCTGATTATACCCTGAAAAACCATCCATGAAGGAGAACACCTTGTGTTGAACAGTATTGTCAACAAGAACGTCGATGTGAGGTAAGGGGAAGTCATCCTTGGGGCTTGCCCTGTTTAGATCCCTGTAGTCGACACACATCCTGACTTTTCCGTCCTTCTTCGGCACTGGCACCACATTGGCAACCCACTGAGGGTAAGAAGTTACTGCTAGAAACCCGGCGTCGAATTGCTTCATAACCTCAGCCTTGATCTTTTCGGACATCTCTGGGCGCATACGGTGGACCTTTTGCTTTACCGGAGGGCAGTCTTCCTTGGTTGGCAGGTGATGAACTACAATGTCGGCATCCAAACCAGGCATGTCTTCATAGGACCAAGCAAATATCTCCATGTAATCATGTAGCATCTGGATCAATCGTTGCTTCACGCTGAGCTCTAGATTGGCACCAATCTTGACCTCCTTCCTATCTGCCTCAGTACCCAGGTTAACTGTTTCCACCGGCTCTTCATGCGGCTGAATGGCTCTCTCTTCCTGGAGTAGCAGTCTTGCGAGTTCGCCAGGCACTTCGCAATCATCTTCACCTTCGTCTTCAGCCAATTTGATCGGATTCTCGAAGTCATAATTGGTGATAGCAGAGCTGTTACCAGTGAGATCCAGAGTGGATTGAAACCTGTATAAGTGAGTGTGTGTAAATATAACTGTTTTGCAATATATAACACAGAAAGAAAAAGAGAACAAGATTTGAAATGCAACAAACGTCCAATGTTTTGATTGATGATATATGGAAATGTCTTACAAAAAGCCCTCACAAATGGAGCTACGATGCCCCGGGTAGGACACCGAGCCAATAAAAGTTTCAACATATTTGTTTGTTACAAATTGAAAATCAAAAGAATTAATTACTGCGTGACAAATGTGATAGGTGTAAAATCCTTTGCCGTCCAATTGCTTGGTCCGTTGCTGGTGGTTGGATAGATCCAACTGTCAAACTCTGCTTCCTCTACATCCTCCTCGATAGCATTCACCCTTGGGTTGGAGATAAACACTGGAGCCTTTCTGATCTTGTCCTTGCGCACAGCCCTCTGAGCCTCTGCAATGAAGCCCAACCCAAACTTGTCATTCTTTTGAGTGATGTCAGGAAGCTGACCCCAATTTGCACATTTGCCTTTCTCAATTACAGCTCGGGCATCCTTCAAGGACGCCATCTTCAACGGAAAGTCTTCTTCAACCACTGTTTCAGCTAATGCCAACGTTGGAGGTACCTCCTCAAAATGCTGAAAGGGGGTTTCAATAAACTCCCCGTCCATCTCGATATACCGGAATGAATTCAAGTGACTAACCATGTATTCCTCCTCACCCTGCACAGTAACAATCTTCCCTTTGACAGGGTATTTGAGCTTTTGGTGTAGAGTGGATGTTACTGCCCCCGCTTTGTGAATCCAGGATCGACCCAACAAGCAGGAATAAGATGGATGAATATCCATTACATAGAACGTTGAGTCGAAAACTTGGGAACCCACACGAATAGGAATGTCTACCTCACCGTGTACCATCCTCTTAGAACCGTCGAAGGCTCTAACAATGATGTTACTAGGTTTCAGCTCCAGACCCTCATAATCCAAGCGATCCAATGCCTTTTTGGGCAAAACATTCAGGGAAGAACCGGTATCCACCAACACGTGTGCGAGGGTAGTGCCCCTGCACTCTATAGAGACGTGCAGGGCATCATTGTGATTTTTCCCTTTGGCGGTAAGGTCAGCATCTGAGAACCCCAAGCCATTATCAGCTGTCAAATTGGCCACACAGTCAGTGAATTGATCTGCAGAGGTCTCTTGCAGCACATGGGCCGTTTTCAGAAATGAAATCAGGGCTTTTGCATGGGCCTCTGAGCATAGCAGCAATGATAGCATAGAGATTCTGGAGGGGGTATGCCCCAACTGTTCAACAACATTGAATTCACTCTTTTTAATGATTTTAAGGATCTCCTCCATTTCTTGTTGGGAGGCCTCAACAGTAGTCTTTTTTGGTGCCTCCATCCTGGAAGGCAAATCGGTAACAACTTCTTTGCCCCGAGTATCAGAGGACCCGGCGGCAGTAGTAGACACAGGAACTTGAATCGGAACATGCACACTTGCGGGTGTGATGATAAGAGGATTTCGGATAACTGGCGGTGCAATATCAGGCGAGAAGAGCCTGCCACTGCGGGTAATCTTGGCGGGACCAGTGATGTTACTGATACTGGTATTGGTGTTGAACTCCTGCTTCACTCCAAGCACATACACGTCGGCCCCATAATGCCATGGGACAGCTTTATCAGACTCATAGGGGAGAGGCCCCGGAACAATAATAGTAATGGGTGCAACAAAAATAATTTGGACTGGCTTCCTCGGGGGAGCTTTGGTAGGATTGTAAATTATGACAACAAATATTTCTTTAGTGGAAACAAACGGAACAACAGCTTTCTTGAACAGAATTTCTTTGCTATCCATCAGGCTTTGGATGCCTGATTTCAGCAGCGGACAACCGGTAGGGATAACAGCACACAGGAGGCAACCCTTGCTACAACCCGGAAATAAACCGGCTAGTAGTAAGTTCCTCTTAACAGTCAAAAGAGGGGTAGCAACATCATTCACCGAAACAGCATATAAATCTTCCTCAATGGCATTTACCCTATGCTGGGGCATAGGAGCAGTTACAACATTTGGCCTCTCAGGCGCTTCAAACTGAATTTCCTTCGCATCGATAAGGTCTTGCACCTTATTTCTCAAGGCCCAACAATCATCAGTAGTATGTCCGGGGCTATCGGAATGATAAGCACAACGGGCATTTGGGTTATACTTAGGAGATGCAGTATTCACGACCTTTGGCGCTTCTTTGATGGTCACCAAGTTGGTTGATAACAGTTGTGGTAAAATTTGAGATAAGGTCATACTCAGCCGAGTATACTGCCTCTTGGGCCTTTCACCTCTTTGTTGATTGTACTGCTGAGGAGCAGCAACAAGTTTTGAAATGACTAAAGCATTGACGGCTTGGCGACTTTCTGGCTTGACTTGTCTTCTAGGACCATAGACGACACTTGCTTCTTTCTTAAACGGCCTCTTCTCAGTACTTGGGGAGGCAGCCTTTTGTATTTTCCCTGACCTGATGCCAGCTTCAATGCTTTCTCCCGTCAGAATCAAATCCGTAAACCCAGCGGAGGAGTTACCAACCAAATGATTGAAAAATGGACCAGACAAAGTTCCTAGGAACATATCAACCAGCTTACGATCAGTTAATGGAGGCTGCACCCTGCCAGCCAAATCCCTCCATTTTTGTGCATATTCTTTGAACCCTTCGCCCGTTCCTAGAGACATACCCTGAAGTTGGGTACGCGTAGGAGCGAGATCAGAATTGTATTGATATTGTCTGTAGAATGCGGTTGCCAAATCCTCCCAGTGTCAGATGCTAGTTCCATCTAGTTGGTAGAACCATTCAAGCTGTGACCCCGAAAGGCTATCTTGGAAGAAGTGAATCCAAAGGTTCTTATCCGCCGTGTAAGGTTGGATCTTCCTTACGTACGACCTCAGATGCAGCTTTGGACAGGAAGCCCCGTCATATTTGGCAAAGGCAGGCGCCTTAAACTTGTGTGGAATTACTACCCCAGAAGATAACCCCAAATCTCCGAAATCCAGCCCCGACACATTCTGAATCTCCATGGCGCTCAAGCGGTCCTCCAATTGCTTGTATCTGTCAGTAGCAGGTGGGTATTGTTCGTCATTATAGTCCGTCTCGTTGTCAGAGACTGCAGGACTAGGAGCTCCTCCCCCTTGGGGACTGTTTTTCTCAGCAGAAGAAGTAGTTGGTTCAGCTTCATTATGGAGTGTGTTCCCAAACCTGCGTCCAGTGTTGAATAACGCAGTCCTATTTTTCTTCTTCTTCTTCAGGAGTAGAGTCTTCAACTCTTGCTGACCTTGGGCCAGGCTTAGGACCATCTCTTGAAACTGGGCACTTTGGGCCTGAAGGGCCTTGATTGCTTGCTCACTGGATGAGTCTGGATTCATGATGACTGTTCAAATAAACGGTGAAGAAGATTAAGAAACCTGTGAATAAGGGTACCTACTATGCATATGGTGCAATGAGATGCATATGTTTTATGTTTTCAAAGACAAACAAGATTCAACTTTGTAGAAAAAAGGGAACGCACTTCATTAGATTAAAATTTTAATTGTTCAACAACTTGCCCTTAGGCATTACAGGAATGAAAAAAATACTGGAAAGGAAATAAAAGCTATAAAAGGAAATATCCAAAGCCCATCAGTGCTCCCATGGCCTCCTTTTCTCAGTGTTGATGTAGTTATTCAGAACCCGCTCTTCCTCCAATTTCTTAGTCAGCCTCTGGATCTTCCGCTCCTGTTCATTGAACTTTTCCCGATAAAAATCCCGTTCTTCCTTTAGCTGCGCCCAAGATCTTTTCATTGTGTCAAAATCAGTAGGTATCTGAGGAGGGAGGACAGTTGGAGGAACCCCATCTTCATCAGGAGATTCAAGAATGATAGGTCTGACAGCTTCGTACGGCATACCTAACTTCTGAGCACGGATGCGGACCCATTTGCAATAGGGTTCCATTGGTAGAGAAGTCTTTGGTCCCAACTCATGTGGGTCAGCTTTGTGAATTCTGTCCCAAGCTTTAATGAATCCATGGCGTAGTTTATCACTGTCTGCCTGAAACTCAAAATGGAAGTGAGGAACCAACATTTCATGAGGCCCAACTCTTCTGGCTCTTCCAAACTGACGGAGAGCTAAGCATGGATTATAAGAGATTCCTCCTTGGATACCAATCAACGGAACATTAGGGTACTCTCCGCAATGATCAATGACAGCTACCTCATCCAAACCTCTGAGAGTCCAAGTGATGTCATTATCAGTGAGAGACATTAACCTCCGAGCCCAACCCTTTCCTTCTTCATTCTTCAGCACGAACTTAGGAAGGTGCGAAATAAACCACCTCACTAGCAAAGGAGCACAACACCACGGAGTTCCCCGTTTTCGAGCGGTACGAGCGTAGAGTTGTTGCAGGGAATCACCCAAAAGGGTGGGTACAGGATTCCGAGACATGAAGATCCTTATGGCATAGATACTGATAAAGGTGTCAGGATTGGGAAACAATACCAGACCATAGATCAAAAGAGCCAGAATATCTTCGTATGCCTTGAAGTCCAAGTCATTCCAGAAATCATTAGCTTTGCCCACCAGAAATTTGACCAAAAATCCCTTGACTCCACTTCTAGTTTCCCAGTTAGCCAATACCTCTTCTTTGGTCAAGGGGAGAATTGCAGCAATCTCTTCAGGCCTAGGAGTCTTTTCCAAACCAGTGAAAGGAGTTTGCTCCAAGACAGGGATCCCAAGCAAATAAGAGAATTCTTCCAGGGTAGGAACCAGCTGGAAGTCTTGAAAGGTGAAACAATGATACAGGGGGTCATAAAACTGGGTCAGAACACTTATCAGTTGTTGGTCCCACTTTGCAGTGATCAAGCCAAGGATTATATATACAAAATAATAATATTTAATTTTTATAAAAAAGGTATTTTTTTATATAAAATATTTTCAGAAGATAAAATGAAATAAAAATGAAAATAAAAATGTATTTGCACTATTTTAACATTTTTTAAATAAAAGTATATCTATTTATTTATTTATGTATAAAAACTAACCTAAACAAACAAATACCTAATAAATTCAAAAATGGTGTAAAAAATTATTTTTAAATTTTTTATATTATGAGGAAAAATAAATAAGTCAAACCAAAAAAAGAAAAGTCAAAAAATCATTAAAATGAACAAAATGGGCTTAGGGGGTTCAAAAGTAAATGTATGGTGCAAATAAGAAAAACATTCCAGGCCCAGCCCAGAACCAGTCATCTTCAACCTCAGAACAAACTTTGTTCAAGAAAACACGCGTTTCCTATCTCCCAATTCCTGGACTTTCAAGCAAAACTCACAACATGAAAAATGTAGAGCATGAGAAGACGAATCCAACCATATAAAGAACTTGACTTAACTCTCTAAGATGAGGGAGAATTTCTTCTCCCCTAATTCCTGACCTAGTTTTTCATCAATGTTCAGACCTTAAATTCTTGCAGCACACATAATATAAATGAAATCTAATTACATGGGCATGTTCAGGGCTATGAATGTGACATATTCTCTTCACAAACCTAAAGCTAACAATGCCTAATAAGAGAGATACGGGTTCATGAACTTACCTGTTCAGTTGAAGTTGTATCTGGCAATGGAGAAGCTTTCAGTGCAAGGTGATGATTGGTATAGCTTCCTTGAGGTCCAGGGATGCTATTCCAAGCTTTACTTTGTCTTGAAACCTTTTGAATCGTGCTAGGGAACTTCAATTGCAAAACAAGAAAATGAAAATGGTGGAACTGGTTAGAGGAGTTATAGGTCGTGTTTTATGTTTGGATTAGCTTCAAGTGATGCTAGGGAATGTGTTTGATGAGCTTTTGGCAAGAAAGCATGAAAGGGATGAGAGTTGGAACTCAATCTGCAGAGGTTACTCTGTTTTGGCAGTTTGAAGGTGATTCTGGGAATGAGAGGGTGTTAGGGATGGTTTGCTCGTGTTCTAGCTTGTGTTTGATGATTAGGATATGTTTGATAACTTTGCTTAGGCTTGCTTGTGCTGAGATGAAAGTTGGTACATGTTATGATGTGTTTCTTGAACTTTAAGCAAGCAATGGCCACCTTGTGTTCTAGACAGGTAGAGGACCCCTAAACATGCTGCAAAGCCTCTCCTTGATCAGTGTGATTAACTCATAAACTTGTGCCAATTAGATTTTATCTGTACCTCTTGGATTTGCATTATGACATAAAGCTTGCTTTTGCAAAAATGGCTATTTCACTTTTTCCATTTATGGCCTAATCTTGCATACAATGCTTGGATACACAAAATAAGGCTTTGGAACAATGAGTATGCATTAAATTATTGAGTGTTGGATGGTTTAGAGACCTGTAATGTAGCATAAACCAAGCTGATTTGAAAATGCATAAGTTATGAACATGGAAATTGGCCAATTCAAAAGTGAGTTTTTGCCATATTGCAAAATTCAATTCTCTCAAGTTATGAGGTTGTTTGATGAGTTCTTGGACATTTTGGAAAGCTTGGAATGTTTACTACAATCCATCTTTGAAGTGAAAATTGAAATTCCAAGTGGAAGTGTATGAAAAATGGTCTTGAAGTTAGGTAAAAAACTTGCCTAAAATAGGTCAAATTTTCACTAAGTTAAGAATGGTTTGGCACCCTTGTTCCAAAAATTGTAACTTGAGATACAAGCTTCTTTTGGGAAAACTTTGTGAATCAAAGTTGTATATTATGCAATAGGCTACAACTTTCATGTTTTGACTTTTGCTTGAATCCAAATGAATCTTGGTGAGAAAGTGGGGCAAAGTTAGGAAAAAATTAGGGTTTTTCATAACTTAGAAAAATTCTAAGTTATGAAAAATCTCCATTTCAAACCCTAATTTGCATTTCTTGATTTCTTGATGAACAAGTTTCATGATTTGGCATGCTTTGATGAAAAATGAATCTTGACCCTTGATTTTGACCAAAAAGTTAAAGTTTGACTTTTCAGTATACAGTCAAAATTGATCAATTGACTGGGAAATTCAACTATCAATCTTGTGCATTTGGGATCTTTTGAACTTGTTGAGCATGTCAAGACAATTCCATGGGGTCCTTGAGTCCATATGTGATCTTGGTTTGCCATTGGCTAGGTCAAACAGTCAAAAATTGGCTTTGTGCAGTCAAAACCCTAAAAATGACCATTTTGCCCTTTTGGTGATCTGATCAAATTTCTTGTGGAATTATGATCCAAACTTGATCAAAAGGTCCATGTGAGTTCATAATGTTGATGTGGGTCAATTTTCATGAGGTTTGACTATCAATTGGCCACAGTTGACTTTTTCCCCAATACAGTTGATTTCTAGGTCAACTGTCCAATTGACTGGGCAAAATTTGGAATCAAGACTTGAAACTTGGTATGGATAAACTTGGGAGTCCAACATGAAGCATGAAAGTCATCTTAGGCATTTTAGGTCAAAATATATTTGTGCAATCACAAACCCTAATTTGGGTCAACAGTGCAAGGAGAAGTCTTGAGCAGAGGAAACCCTAACTCGATCTTGATCTTCAAGGGTCTTGTGATGAGAAAATGTTGGGGAAATGGGAGGGTAAATTTTGGGGTACAACAACTGGGATGCCCATTTTTGCCCAAGTCGCCCTTTCGGGTTTTCGACTTGTCGGGTTGTTTTATGCGTAGTATCTTTTAACTATGTCTGCGTTCGCAGGGTGTGGCAAATCGTTGCCGTCCATGGTGGTCAGAATCATTGCACCACCAGAAAATATGCTCTTGATTACAAATGGTCCTTCGTAAGTAGGAGTCCATTTGCCCCTGGGATCACTTTGCGGCAAGATGATCCGCTTGATTACAAGATCTCCGACTTGATATACTTGACGTCTGACTTTCTTGTTAAAAGCTTTGATCATCCGTTTTTGGTACGTATGACCATGACACATAGCAGTGAGTCGCTTCTTGTGATCGGTGGAAATAGAACTGACTGTTTTTAAAGCTGGTTCGCGAAATGTCGCAGTAAGCAAGAGTCGCCACCGTCTTTTATTTTCTCCAACATGGAAAGGACAAAAGCACAGCAAAATTCCTTTTCGAGATATTTCTCGGTTCGGGAGGTAGATTTATAGAAAGGGAAGGTGTTAGCACCCTTTCTATCCGTGGTTATCCATGGGCTCTTAGGGACTTGCTCACTATGTTTTCAAAAATGTTTGCTTTTCTTGTGTTTGTGGGTTTTGAAAAAAGTTTAGTTTGAAAAACTTCTAGGTAACTCTTGTATCATTCCTCAAGAGTGTATGAAGTATTTGTTTGAAAACTTTTTGAAAGTGTAGGTGCGAAAAGTTAATTTTGTTTTTGAAAGAGCAAGTACCCAGGAGAAATCTACCTACTCTAAGGAATTAAGCTGTGTAAGAGTCCTTTAGACAGTACTATCCCACTATTGAGAAGTAGGTAGCACCGTCGTTGGAGTTATTCGGTTCAATTCGATTATAGGACAGTATGGTCACCGAAGCAATAGTAGGACACCTTAGAAGTAACCCTAACGTCCTAGATCCTTTTTTATCCGAGGCAACCGTTTCGAGGCAACTGGATCTTTAGACAGGAGGGAGACCTCTAAAACACCCTATACTTGACGACCACGTTCGAGGCAACCAATGAAGCGTACCCTAGGAGTGGCATGTGCACGTGTGTCAGGTTTCAGTTTATGTTTATCTTTGAACATGCATCATTGTGAGCTACGGGTTGATTTTATTTGTCATACAAATCTTGTCATGTATAATTAACAGTTTAATAATTTGCGGGAAGTAAATTGCGAAAAATTAAATCTAAGCTATTACAAGGCGTCGGGTATTTACATCGCCAAAAACAAACCCTTTAATTTAAATTGCGGAAAGTAAAATAAAGCGGTAAATAATTAAAGTCCTAATTAAAAGCTATTACATTCCGGGAAACAGATACAATAATATGATAAAATGGATCGCGTGCGAGAAATTAAATCGGATGCAAGTTTTTTGGGTTTTGACCCTTTTTTTGAAAGGAAGTGATTTTTTTGGTTATTTTTGAATTAAATGGAATTAAATTAAATGAACAATTAAATTAAATAATGAAAATATTTTTGGATTTTTGAGTTTTTTAAAGAAATAAAATAAATTGAATTAATGCTAAAAAAAAACCTAATATTCTAAATTGATTTTAAATATTGCAAAAAATATTAAAAGTTAAATCTAATTAAAGCTAAATTGATTAAATTAATTTATTTACAAAAATAAAAGTGATGAAGTTAATTTTAATAAATAAAATATTTTTTTTGTGTTTTTGATTTTATTAGGAAAAAATGTTAATTGGTTAGTGATTAATAAAAATAATAACGATTAATTAATTAAAGGAACATAATACAAATAGAGAGAGAGAGAGAGTTTAGGAGTATACGAGCCTGATTGGAGGGGTGAAACAGTTATTGGCGTCATGTGTAAACTGTTTTGTTTTGGCCATTTGTGTTTGGCTTTTGGCCATTTGTGTTCTGGCCTCAACGTTCCTTAACCTTCTCAAGATGTCTGCCTCGCTATGTATTGGTGTCATGTGTAAGCTGTTCTGTTTTGGCCATTTGGCTTTTGGCTTTTGGCCATTTGTGTTTTGGCCTCAACGTTCCTTAATGAACCTGCATGGGATCCTGTCTAAAATATGCAGTGTTGAATCTCATGAACACATTAAATAAAATCATAAAATGCAAATAAAGCCAATATATGAAGAAATTTAATGTTTAGGCACAATATGGCATGTATGAATGATTATACCCTTTTGATCATGGAGATCAAATCAATCTTACCCTTACTGGAAAAGTAATGACATGAATGCTTTTATGCCCTTTTGATCATGGAGATCAAGCCATCCTTACCCTTACTGAAGAAGTAGTGAGATGTTGGTTTGTAACTGAGATGGCTTGTTTGTAGTGAGATGTTGGTTTGTAACTAGGATGGCTTGTTTGTAGTGAGAGAGGGATTTGTAATGAGGATTTCAAGGTTTTAGGGTTCTTGAAAGAATTTGATATTTTGATAGCGTTGTGGCAAGGTTTTTTTTCTTCTCTCTTGGTTTGTGTGAAAAGAATGTGATTCTATAATGGAAATTAGGGTAAAGAAAATGGGCTTTGATTGTGTAATTGGGCCTCTAATGTTCACTTGAGTCCGTCACTTTCCAGGCTAAATCGCAGGGACTTAAGTGCAATTTTTGAAGTTGAAATGTGAAAACAAAGTGTAGCCAATATCGAGAATTAACTCCTTTCCGAAAATCGGCTCAATCGGATAAACGGTGAATTAGTTATGAATTTTTAAAGTTTCAGCTCAGATAAACTTATTTTGGGCTCCAGTGTCGACTCTGACACGTTCTTCAATAAAAAACTGGTATTGATCGGTGCATAATTTGGTCTCGGCTTTTTAAGAAAAGTTGTAGATCTCTGAGTCAGTGACCTTGTGTAAAAATATGAGCCCAATCCGATAAAAATTGACCGAGTTATGAATTTTCGAAGTTTCGGCCCAGATGAAATAATATTCAGCATTCAGGATTTTTGGCGCGTCACGCACTTTGAGCAAAACACAAAGGCCTTTTGAATGCCATTTGAACTCAATACCTTCTGTGAAAATGTAGCCAACTCAATATGTGAAATTTTGGCGCCAGAACCAGCTCGATACGATGAAAATCGACCAAGTTATGATTTTCTGAACATGACGCAAATAAACTTCTGTCACAAATTTTCTGTATGAAAGTACTTGATAAATCCTCATTTTTAAAGACCTTCTGATCGTAATTGGCTTCCATCCGTGAGAGATGAAAACATAGATAACGTCAAGAAGGAATTTTTGCCACCGGAACGGGTTCAAAACGAGCCACGATCTTCAAGTTATGAATTTTTTAGCGCGTAAAAACTGCACTTTCAGCACACTTTTTCACCATATTTCTTCGAGAAAACTCACACATTCAGATACCTTATTTAAAGAATTGACTCTTGAGCCGAACCTGAATTTGAGAATACGTTATCAGAGATATCTTGGCGAAAGAACACCTGAATATGACGCGTCGGGTTGGACTTGTGAATTTTTCTTGAAATGTTTTGAGAAATATGGGAGGGCAAATTTTGGGGTACAACACTTCTCATTGATCAAATTGAGTTGATCAAGTCGGGTCTGAATTCAATCGTCTTCACTCAAACCAGCGTCTTTCATAATCCTTAGGGAGGGAATCTGAACCTCCATGGGTAGAACAACTTCCATGCCATACACCAAAGAAAATGGGGTTGCCCCTGTTGAAGTACGTGCCGTGGTACGATATCCATGCAGAGCAAACGGTAACATCTCATGCCAGTCCTTGTAGGTGACTGTAATTTTCTGAATGATCTTCTTGATGTTTTTGTTTGCAGCTTCAACAGCACCGTTCATCTTCAACCGATAGGGAGATGAATTGTGATGATAAATCTTGAACTGTTCACATAGAGCGGTGATCATAATATTGTTCAGATTAGTACCATTGTCCGTGATGATCCTGTCGGGGACACCATACTGGCATATGAGGTTTTGCTTGATGAAGCGGACAACCACATTTTTTGTAACAGAGGCAAAGGAAGCTGCTTCGACCCACTTGGTAAAATAGTCAATAGCGACCAAGATGAAGCGATGTCCATTGGATGCCGTGGGCTTGATCTCTCCAATCATGTCAATGCCCCACATTGCGAATGGCCAAGGAGCTGTCAGAACGTTGAGAGGAACAAGATGAGTATGAATCTTGTCAGCATAGACTTGACATTTGTGGCAAGTACGAGAATGTTGATGGTAATCAGCTTCCATGGTAGACCAGTAGTAGCCTGCCCTTAGAATCTTCTTAGCCATCGTATGTCCGCTCAGGTGGGTGCCAAATGTGCCACTGTGTATCTCAGTCATGATTAAATCTGCTTCAGCTTTGTCCACACAACGAAGTAAAACACAATCATGACTGCGCTTATAGAGGATGCCATTGCTTAGGAAGAACTTGGCAACAAATCTCCTTAAGAACTTCTTGTCATTTACGGAAGCTTCTTCGGGATATTCTCTAGTCTGGAGATACCTTTTGATTTCATGGAACCAGGGTTGTTCCACTACTTCTTCGGTATTAATCTCATGACAATGCGCAGGTTCATCCATTCGCTCGATGGTGATTTGGGGAGCCTCGTTATCCCAGTTGAGTTTAAACATGGAAGACATTGTAGCCAGAGCATCTGCTAGCTGATTTTCTTCTCGCGGGAAATGCTCGAAAGTAATCTGCTCGAAATGAGGCAGCAATGTCAGGACATGTTCTTTGTATGGGATAAGATTAGGATGTTTGGTGTCCCATTCTCCTTTGATTTGACTGATAACCAAAGCCGAGTCCCCAAATATGATCAAAGATTTGATCCCCAAGTCTATAGCAGCCTTGAGACCAAAGATGCAAGCTTCATATTCGGCCATGTTGTTGGTACAGCTGAAACAAAGTCGGGCCATGAAAGGTGTATGGCAACCTTCTGGGGAAATGAGTACTGCACCGATACTGTTTCCAAGTGCATTTGAAGCACCATCAAAGTACAGGGTCCATCGGGATCCATTTTCAGGTCCGTCATACGGTCTGTTACCTTCAATGTTGTCCAAAGTCATGATGTCCTCGTCCAGGAAGTCGAATCTCATGGATTGATAATCTTCGATAGCTTGATGAGCTAGATGGTCAGCTAGTACACTCCCCTTTATAGCTTTTTGGGTAGTATACTGGATGTCATACTCAGTCAGGATCATTTGCCATCTAGCAATTCTTCCAGATAAAGCAGGCTTCTCGAAGATATACTTGATAGGATCCATTTTGGAGATCAGCAAAGTGGTATGAGTTAACATATACTGCCTTAGTCGGTGAGCAGCCCATACCAAAGCGCAACAAGTTTTCTCGAGCAGTGAGTAGCGAGTCTCACAGTCGGTAAACTTTTTGCTAAGGTAATAAATGGCATGCTCTTTTCGAACAGACTCGTCATGCTGGCCCAGTACACACCCCATTGAGTTGTCCAAAACAGTCAGATACATGATCAGCGGCCTTCCTTCGACGAGTGGCATCAGAATAGGAGGTTCTAGCAAATACTCCTTGATCTTATCAAAAGCAGTTTGACAATCATCGTTCCATTCGACTACCTGATCTTTCTTTAATAGTTTGAAAATTGGCTCACATGTAGACGTCAGGTGAGAGATGAACCTGGTGATATAGTTCAAGCGTCCCAAGAATCCCCTAACCTCCTTTTCAGTATGGGGGGCAGGCATTTCTTGTATAGCCTTTACTTTGGCTGGATCGACCTCAATGCCTTTGTTGCTGACAATAAATCCCAGAAGTTTACCAGACCTAACTCCAAAAGTGCACTTACTTGGATTCAACCTGAGTTTGTACTCCTTCAACCTGGCAAACAGTTTTTGCAAATGTTCAAGGTGTTATTCTTTCGTTTATGATCGAGCTATCATGTCGTCTACCTAAACTTCAATCTCATGATGTATCATATCATGAAACAAAGCTACCATGGCGCGTTGATAAGTTGCCCCTGCGTTCTTCAGTCCGAACGGCATCACCTTGTAGCAGAAGGTACCCCACTGTGTAACAAAGGTTGTTTTCTCCATGTCCTCGGGGGCCATTTTAATCTGGTTTTAGCCCGAGAATCTGTCCATGAAGGAAAATACGTTGTGCTGAGCTGTGTTGTCAATCAAAATATCGATATATGGTAGCGGAAAATCATCTTTAGGGCTGACCCTGTTCAAATCCCGGTAGTCCACACACATTCTGACCTTGCCGTCTTTTTTGGGAATGGGCACAATGTTAGCAACCCATTGTGGATAGGATGTAACAGCCAGAAAGCCAGCATTGAATTGCTTCATTACCTCAGCTTTAATCTTCTCAGACATGTCGGGCCTCATTCGGCGGACTTTTTGCTTGATTGGTGGACAGTCTTCTCTTGTAGGGAGACGGTGAACCACGATGTCTGTGTCTAACCCTGGCATGTCTTCATAAGACCAGGCAAAGATTTCAACATATTCATTCAACAACTGTATTAAGCGCTCCTTGACACTTGGTTCCAGATTGGCACCCACTTTGACTTCTTTCCTGTCTTCCTCTGTTCCTAAGTTGACAGTTTCTAACAACTCTTCTTGAGGTAAGATGGCCCTCTCTTCTTGTTGTAGTAGTCTGGCTAGCTCTCCCGGTACTTCACAATCTTCGTCATCTTCGTACTCAGCCTAATTGACCAAATCTTTAGAGTTATTGAAGGATACAACAGAATAGTCACCCATGGAATCCGGAGTGGATGGGTACCTGCATTTGTGAGTGTGGGTGTGTGTAAGGGATAGTCATCCTTAAACAAACAAAAATGCAAAAGGAAAGAAAATGAACACAGCAGTTTGTAAATGAAAAACGTCAAATGATTCATTAAACATGGCATATGATTATGACGAGAATCAAGCCCTTACAAATGGACCTACATGCACCGGGCAAGGCATGAGGTGAAAAAGTAGTGTGTAGATTGTTTTAGTAATTATTACAGACCAACAGGAAATGTTCGAAAGATAAATTACTGATTAATGAAAGTAATGGGGACGAAGTATTTCGCCTCCCAGTTGTGCAGTCCCCCTTCAATGGTTGGGAAGATCCAATCTTCAATGTTACCCTCTTCGTCTTCGTCTTCTAAAGCATTGATTCTATGAGGAGAAATCTTGATGGGTGTCTTTTCAAGTTTGGAGGGAAGCATAGCTTTTTGCCTCGCAGCGGTAAATCCCAACCCAAACTTGTCTGTCTTGTGGGGAAAGTCAGGCAACTGACCCCATGTTGTGCTCTTCCCCTCCTTCATTGCAGCCTTCGCGTCTTTCAGAGATGCCATCCTGGCCACCTGCTTGGGTACCTCAGCTACTACCTTTGCTACCGCAACCTCGGGAGAAACTTCCTCGAAGTGTTGAAAGGGTGTTTCAATGAATTCGTCGTCCACTTCCACATACCGAAAGGAATTCAGATGACTGATCATGTACTCCTCCTCACCGTGTACATTTATGATTTTTCCCTTAACAAGGTATTTCAGCATCTGATGTAGAGAGGAAGTGACTGCCCCAACATTATGAATCCACGGCCTTCCTAGCAAGCAAGAGTATGATGTCCGGATGTCCATCACATAGAATGTTGAGTGGAACACTTCAGTGCCTACCTTGATGGGAATGTCGACCTCCCCATGCACCATTCTTTTAGACCCGTCAAAGGCGCTGACAATGATATTACTTAGTTTCAGCTCCAAGCCTTCACAATCCAATCGGTCCAGAGCTTTCTTAGGTAGCACATTTAGAGAAGAACCAGTATCGACCAAGACATGGGCGAGAGTGGTTCCTCGGCATTCAATGGACACATGCAGTGCGTCATTGTGCTTTCTTCCTGTGATACGGTGGGAGAATTGACTTGAGGTTTTGAGTTTGTATTCGCACTTGTTCGGTTTAGCAAGAGTCGCCACCGACTTTTTATTTTATCCTAAAGGAAAGGTTAAAAAGCACAGGAAAAACCTTTTGAGATGTTTCGTGGGTTCGGGGGGTAGATTATGAAAAGGGAAGGTATTAGCACCCTTTTCATCCATGGTTATCGATGGGCTCTTAGTTACTTGTTTAGATCACTTGCCTTTGATTTTCAATTGCTTGAAATGATGGTGTGTGTGTGTGTGTTTGAAAATGTTTTGAAAAAGAGGCCTTGTCTAGGCAACCATTGTAACAATTCTTTACTCGAATGTTTTACAAAGGTGTATGTCTTTTTGAAAAGATGTTTCAAATGTTTTTGAAAGTTTGTTTTGAAAGTGTTTGTGGAGTGTGGTTTGAAAAGTAGGCAAGTGTGTTTTGCCAGTTTGATCAAGTAACTAAGAGTTGTCTACCCCTAAATTTACTCAAAGGTTTTTTCATGTTTTTAACCCTTTTAACAGTATTGTTCCACCATTGTATTTGGTGGACAATCTTGTGTTAGGATGTTAACGGGACAGGCGCGGGTCATCGTATGGACCATGAACGCAAAGGTGCCAAGTGTCTTTGGCAATTTTGCTTGAAGGGACTATGATCATTTTGATTAGGCAACTTTCGAAAGCGTCATCGAGGGACTATGATCATTTGAATTGTTTTGTTTTTCCAAAGAAACTCAACGTGCAAGCATGGCCCATTTTGGAAGGCAACAAGCGGGATTACCCTAGGGGTGCAAGTGTGATTGTGTATTGATTGTCATGCATTTTGTCTTGTATTAGGTTATCTAGCGTTTGATTTTATTTACATACAAATCCTAGGTCTAAACAGGGTATATTTGAAAGCGATAAATTGCGAGAATTTAAAGTCTACGCTATTACAAATAAGTATCCGGGAGTGGGGGTACAAATATTTACAAATGGGGATGAGACTTAAATAGGAGAGTAGTGTCCAAATATTTACAATCAAATCGAATCAATCGCAATGTAAAATGTAGCAATGTGTAAGAATCAAAGAGAAACAAAATGTGTATTGTAAATGTATCAATGTATTTGTGTAAGTGTATGTGATTATTTACAAGTGAGTAAAAGATGTTAACCTAATATATTATTAAGTATTGTTTATTTATTTTGTATTTTTGTATTTTTTTTAATATGTACAAACAAAAGTTTTAAGAAAAGAAAAGGAAATGTTTTAAGAAATTCTAATTTTTATGTATTTATGTTAATGTATTTTAGTTAGTATTTTTATGTACAAACAAAAGTTTTTTTAATTAAAAGAGAAATATTTAACTAAAAAAATCTATTTATGCATTCTTTATTAATACTTTATACAAGATTTAGTATTTAAATAAAAAAAGTTTTAAAAGAGAAATTTGTTTAACTCCAAATTTTAATCTTATGTATTTTTTAATTATACTAACTAAAAAAGGAGTAATTACGAAAGTTTTATAAAAAAAGTTAATATATTATTTTATGTACAAAATGAATTATGTAAGAAAAAATAAAAATGTATTAGTATATATAAAAAGAGTAAATGGGCTTGAATGGAATTTATACTTGGCCCAAACAAAAAAACCGGACTTAAAAAGATGGGGGTGCGCAATGAATCATTTGGGCTTAGGCTTCGCTGGACAGGGCAAGGCCCAAGTGGTTGACACAACAATTGTTTTAGGGTTAAGTCAGTTTTGTTTCATTTGGGAATGAATTAGGGTTACAGCGCTTGAGAGCGGCGCTGTTCATCTTCGTCTTCTTCACTTTCTCACGCCAAGCTTATCTGAACAAAGCCTCTGCCTATGGCCACCAGGCACCGCTTCCGTCCTCCTCTCCTCACAGTCGTTTAGTTAATGACGGAAAGAAAGGTAACGAATTTTGGACGCTTTAGGGTTTTTAGATTTCTATCCTTGCATGTTATTATTTTTTCATTTTTTATTGATTCTGATTTTTATGTATTGTTGTTCACATGAGGTTTTGAAAGGAGGGAGAAGAAATACTACCTTTGTTGGAGACGGAGGAGGACGGATCGGAGGCGCCCTAGGACGGCTGGAGGCGAGGGATACGATGACAAGGCTTGCTCCGGTTTGTCTAGTATCTTGCTTTAGCTTTTATGGTTTTGTGATGAATGTTCTGAAAACTTTTGCCTCTGATTCTCTCTTCTACTTATATGCCTCTGTATGATTTTGATTCTTTTCCTCTTCTTCTGTTCGCCCTTTGCTTCTGTATGCTAGCTGAAATGTGTGATATACTGCTGAACCCTATGATGAGCCTAGCTCTGAGGGTTTTTGGTTTGCCTTGATTTGAGTTGCTTGTATGATATGCTTCTGAAAATGCTCGTGTGCCTAGATTCTGAGTATTGTTGCCCTAACCCTATGATGAAATCATTCTGAGGGTTTTTGTTGGTTATGATGCTTCAGTTGGTTATTTTGATTTTGGTTGCAAAGGATTTTTCTGGTTTAAAGGGTTTCAAGCTTTGGTTTGAGGCTTTTTGGCTTGATGCAGGTTTGAGCTTGGACAGGTTGTTTTTGGTATGGCTTTGGTTTTGTAAGGCTTAAAGCTTCAGTTTATCTTTGACAGGGTTGAACAGGTTTGAAGCCTTATGCTGGTGTTTGAGATTTAGAAAGGCAGGAGGTTTATGCTTTTGAAAGGCTTGGCTTGTGGTTCTTGAAAGGCTTTTATTGTTTTTGGCTTTTGTTTGTGCAGTCTAGGCTCTGGCTTACTGTTTGTATATTTGTTCTTTAAGCTTGTTTGTAAGCTTGAACACAGGTTATAGGCTTGAAGCTTTGAGGCTTGGCTTCTGGTTTCAGGTTGATGTCTGTATGCTTCTGGTTTAGCTTGCTTTGATGCAGGTTAGGCTTGCTGTTTGGGACTTATGCAGGCTGGAGGCAACTCTGGTTTTGAAAGGTTTAAGGCTTATGTTTCTGGTTTCTTTTGGGAGCACAGGTTTTGGAGGCAGTTTTCAATGTTTCAATGTTACAGTTTGGTTTTTGTTATTTCTGCCTCCCTTTTGAAACTGTTCTGGTATATTGTTTATATCTTTTTCTCAAGCCTAAAACTGTAAGCCTATTTATCTTCTCTCTTCTCTCTCTCCAATATTAAAGCATTTGTTTATTGCTTTAGATGTACTTTCTGAAAAAGCAGTTGGCTGGAAAATGATGTGTCCTGGACATTGCTTGCAATAGTTGTTTTCCTCTGCATACTTTGTACTTCTTTCAAGATTTTCTGCATATCTCTTTGATAGCCTTTTTGATAGCCTTGATATCCTTTTGGCAGCTTGTGGACAGTTGCTTTGACATTCAGTTTGCCTTTTTGATTTGGTTAGGCAATTCAGTTTGGACTTTATACTTGTACATGCTGTTTGGAATTTTTGAAATGGGCAATTTGTTGACAATGCAGTATGTTTGCTTTTGTGCATTTCACATTTTTGCAAGACATTTTTCTATCCCTCTTTGTGAACCAAGAGTAATCTCGTGATTTGCAGAGAGGGCCAACTGATTCCGGCCAGTTACTTTTAATGATGATTTTAAATTAACTGTCTGCTCTTTTATTTTATGTGCTTTTGACTTCTTTTCTCTTCTTTTTGCAGGTAAAAATAATTGTGCAACGGGGAGCAGCAAAATAGAAGAAGAAGACTTAGAAAAGATTTAGGATAGTTTCAATTTATTTTTAATTATTGTAACAGTATTAATGTAGACATCTGTAAATAATCTTACATTGCTCAAATAATAATTGTAACAAATAATTAAAGATGAATAAAAGTCCTCCTTTGATCAGTTAATTCTTTTTCTTCTTCAACTGTTTATTTAATTATTTATAATTCTTAAATTATAATAACTGGAAATAAATCCCAACTATTTTAACTCAGAATAATAAATAATCAATAAATGTCCGGAGTTCCGAATAATCAAAGCATTGCACAGCTAAACAACAAACGTCCACATGTCCTTTTTTCACTGATTAATGCAACCTTTCAATTCAAATGCCTCAATCTAAATCTCAGAGTAAACTGAAAAGAACTGTGGAATTAATTCTTTCTGAGAAATATGCGCACAAAACCCTAATTTTTGAATTTACACCAAAGAAATGCCTGTTTGATCAAACTTTGAGCTAAACTCAACCAAAGCCTAGCAATCTGCCTGAACTGCTTCAAAAGTTAATGGAAACCCTAATTGGATAGACTGATAAGAAAAAGTCTGTTTGACTGATTCTTACGCCAATCTGAAAAATCAGGACAAGCCCGAGGCTGTGTTTTCTTGTGGAAAAAGAGGAGGGCATATTTTGGGGTACAACAGTTGCCCCTGTTCAATCTTCTTGAACCTGAAGAGTTAGATTGGCCAGCTTGCCTTTCGCGACTGGAGGGTAAAAGGAGATTGGACACTAGAGTGCCCAAAAAATTTGCACTCGGTGATGTGATGGTAGAGGGAATGGGCTTAAAGATGCCATTTGGTGATGGGCTTAAAGATGCCATCGGGAGATGTGACAGAATCTTGTCGGGGGATGGGCTTAAAGATGCCATCTGTAAATTTCTGGTAGGAGGATGGGCTTAAAGATGCCATCTGGAAATTGCTGGTAGGAGGATGGGCTTAGAGATGCCATCTGAAGGTGATTGTTGAACTGTATGTCATTGGTGAGTATCAGAAAGGTATCCATATTTTGGAACATCTCTGAATTGGGGGCCTGAACAAGCAATAGATTGACATCCATGTTTGGAGAATCCGTAAACTGTTTTTAGGAGTTGAAGTTTGAATAAGCAATAGATCAGCATCCATGGTTGGGAAGCGCCCGTAAACTGTTTTCAAAAGTTGAGAAGAATCTGAATAAGCGATAGGTTGACATCCGTTACTGGAGAACCCGTAAACTGTTTTCAGAGGTCTTGAAAGTTGAATAAGCAATAGAGCAACATCCATGTTGGGAAGCGTCTGTAAACTGTTTTCAAAAGTCTGGAAAGAATCTGAATAAGCGATAGGTTAACATCCGTTACTTGGAGAACCCGTGAACTGTTTTCAGAAGTTGAGAAGAATCTGAATAAGCGATAGGTTGACATCCGTTACTGGAGAACCCGTAAACTATTTTCAGAGGTCTTGAAAGTTGAATAATAAATAGAGCAGCATCCATGTTGGTAAGCGTCCGTAAACTGTTTTCAAAAGTCTGGAAAGAATCTGAATAAGCGGTAGGTTAACATCCGTTACTTGGAGAACCCGTGAACTGTTTTCAGAAGTTGAGTCTGAAGCTTATTAATCTTTATCCTGAAAAAGGGTAAGATATTAGCTGAAACACAAAGTCATGTTGCATGAAATGTATGATGCAATGTATGTTATATCAATGTTTATGACATGAATGTAATGAATGCGCATGTAAGCTGATGAGCTGTCTTGCTGAGGATAGATGAATCCTGGATGGCTGGAGACAAAAGAATCTTGATTGCTGTCGGGGAAAGTAATTCCTTGACTGCTGCTGGGGAGGGCAAGAATCTTTTGATCGTTGAAGATGAGAAGTCCTGGGACCACTGTTGTGGAATTAGGAGCTTGGGTTGTATGCCAATCTACTGGGGATTCCTTGTCTTGAGGATATCTTCACTGGAGAATATTCAAATATTCTGTGAGGTGCTGAGAACGAGAGTCTTCATTCTGCTTGGGGATTGATAGTTGGAAGTTTTAGCTCCGCTGGGGATTGACAGTTTTGGCTCCACTGGGGATTTTGAAACTTGACCCTGAGGGGAATTAGATTCTGTAAGGCTCTCTGGCTGGGGAAATCAGCTTTGAGAAAGCTCTTGTTCTGCTGAGGATCCTGAAGTTAAACTCCGTTTGGGGAATTGAGAACTCAGGTTATATGCCACTTTGAGAATGAGAATCTTCATTCTTGAGTGTCAACTGCTATCTGGTCGTAATCCAGGCTTCACAAAAATTTGTATTGCTATCTGGTTGTAGTCCGGGCTTCACAATAGCTTGCTTAAGCTGTTATCCAGTCAAATCCGGGCTTCACGGCTTGTGTTGAAGATATACCACTATCTGGTCGACTCCAGGCTTTGTAGTATTCTTGACTGCTGTCTGGTCGTAATCCAGGCTTCGCAGAAATTTGTATTGTCATCTGGTCGTAATCCAGGCTTCACAATAGCTTGCTTAAGCTGTTATCCGGTCAAATCCGGGATTCACGGCTTGTGTTGAAGATATACCACTATCTGGTCGACTCCAGGCTTTGTAGTATTCTTGACTGTTGTCTGGTCGTAATCCAGGCTTCACAAAAATTCGTATTGTCATCTGGTCATAATCCAAGCTTCACAATAGCTTGCTTAAGCTGTTATCCGGTCAAATCCAGGCTTCACGGCTTGTGTTGAATATATACCACTATCTGGTCGACTCCAGGCTTCGTAGTATTCTTGACTGCTGTCTGGTCGTAATCCAGGCTTCGCAGAAATTTGTATTGTCATCTGGTCGTAATCCAGGCTTCACAATAGCTTGCTTAAGCTGTTATCCGGTCAAATCCGGGCTTCACGGCTTGTGTTGAAGATATACCACTATCTGGTCGACTCCAGGCTTTGTAGTATTCTTGACTGCTGTCTGGTTATAATCCAGGCTTCGTAGAAATTTGTATTGTCATCTGGTCGTAATCCAGGCTTCACAATAGCTTGCTTAAGCTGTTATCCGGTCAAATCCGGGCTTCATGGCTTGTGTTGAAGATATACCACTATCTGGTCGACTCCAGGCTTCGTAGTATTCTTGACTGCTATCTGGTCGTAATCCAGGCTTCGCAGAAATTTGTATTGTCATCTGGTCGTAATCCAGGCTTCACAATAGCTTGCTTAAGCTGTTATCCGGTCAAATCCAGGCTTCACGGCTTGTGTTGAATATATACCACTATCTGGTCGACTCCAGGCTTCGTAGTATTCTTGACTGCTGTCTGGTCGTAATCCAGGCTTCGCAGAAATTTGTATTGTCATCTGGTCGTAATCCAGGCTTCACAATAGCTTGCTTAAGCTATTATCCGGTCAAATCCGGGCTTCACGGCTTGTGTTGAAGATATACCACTATCTGGTCGACTCCAGGCTTTGTAGTATTCTTGACTGCTGTCTGGTCATAATCCAGGCTTCGCAGAAATTTGTATTGTCATCTGGTCGTAATCCAGGCTTCATAATAGCTTGCTTAAGCTGTTATCCGGTCAAATCCGGGCTTCATGGCTTGTGTTGAAGATATACCACTATCTGGTCGACTCCAGGCTTCGTAGTATTCTTGACTGCTATCTGGTCGTAATCCAGGCTTCGCAGAAATTTGTATTGTCATCTGGTCGTAATCCAGGCTTCACAATAGCTTGCTTAAGCTGTTATCCGGTCAAATCCGGGCTTCACGGCTTGTGTTGAAGATATACCACTATCTGGTCGACTCCAGGCTTTGTAGTATTCTTGACTGCTGTCTGGTCGTAATCCAGGCTTCGCAGAAATTTGTATTGTCATCTGGTCGTAATCCAGGCTTCACAATAGCTTGCTTAAGCTGTTATCTGGTCAAATCCGGGCTTCACGGCTTGTGTTGAAGATATACCACTATCTGGTCGACTCTAGGCTTTGTAGTATTCTTGACTGCTGTCTGGTCGTAATCCAGGCTTCGCAGAAATTTGTATTGTCATCTGGTCGTAGTCCAGGCTTCACAATAGCTTGTTGGGGATTAAACTATTATCCAGTCGAATCCGGGTTTCATAGCTTTCTCTGAGGGGACATCACTATCTGGTCGTAATCCAGGCTTGGCGGTTGTCTGGCATTGTTATTCGGTCGTAGTTCGGTCTTCACAATGTGCTGTGGAGATCAAGATACTACCCGGTCAAATCCGGGCTTCATAACTTGAATTCAGGAGATCCCATTATCTGGTCGTAATCCAGGCTTTGCGGTAGTCTGACACTGTTATCCGGTCGTAGTCCGGTCTTCACAATGTGCTGTAGAGACCAAGATACTATCCGGTCAAATTCGGGCTTCATAACTTGAATTCAGGAGATCCCACTATCTGGTCGTAATCCAGGCTTTGCGGTAGTCTGACACTGTTATGCGGTCGTAGTCCGGTCTTCAAAATGTGCTGTGGAGATCAAGATACTATCCGGTCAAACCCGAGCTTCATAACTTGAATTTTGTGAGAATTTGATCTTTGATGACCGTAACTTCCAACAGGTGATGAAGGAATCTTTGATGTTGATCGTAACTTCCAGCAAGTGATGAAGGAAATTTGATGACCTTGGTGATTGACATTTGAATGCCCCAAGTGATGATGAAGGAGTCTTGAATCAGATTACTCTGCAAATTGAGAGATTTCTTGAAATCTTGACTGGACTGCCCCAGGTTAACTGAACTTTGAAAGATCTGTTGAAACCTTGACTGGACTGCCCCAGGTTAACTGAACTTTGAAAGATCTGTTAAAACCTTGACTGGACTGCCCCAGGTTAACTGGATAGTGACATGCCATGCCCCTTGTTGATAGGAGATTTGTCAATGGAAGTGTCATCCTTCTTGAAGTGATTTTGTTCACTGAGAGAGCTTTCGTTCATCAGATATTCATTGTGTGAATTTCTCCGCTGTCAAACAAAAAGCCAAATGCAAACAGTGATATTCAAGCAATGCAAAGTTTATGTCTGTCTCGAAGTTTTGAAAAATGCATTTTTTAGCAGAAAAATTTTTATAAGACAAAATCAACACAAGATTTAGAGCAAAGCCTTACAGGAGTCAGGATACCTTTTGAAACAGTATGCTTTCGAACTAACCCATGCTTCAATTAGGACTTTTAAAGGGTTGTATCGTGTCCTGGTTCACGGTTTAAGAAACAAAGGATAAAGGCTCAAATTATATTTGTACCCACCCGCTCTTCGTGATGTTCTTCCATCCTAAGCTCAGTTAATTGTGCGTCGAACTCTTTTCGAGTTTGGAACGACTTTTGGGTGATGGTTCGCCAGTTGAATTTTGGAAGACAGTCATCATCCCCTTTTTCTTTTTCAACATTTTTCATGTTGTTGAGGATTTGTAATGACCTCGTTCTTTTGATTTTGATCCCTAACTTTTGCCTGGCTGCTCCCGTTTTTGAGATTACAGTCAGCGGGATGCGCCAGCTTTCTTGAGCTTCCTTTATAGGTTTCGGCTCAGTGGGCTTTTCTCTTCTTTTTTTTTTGAGATTGACTGCCTATGAGATAGGGAACCATCATTGTCTTTTGATTCCAGAGGAATGTTTTTGATTTTTTGATGTCGTTCGTTGTATTACAAACTGAGAGTTTGCAACTTCAATGCGCTTTTTTTTTTAATTAACTGAGAGACTACCCTGCCCCAGGTTTATATCAAAGGTTTTGATTGTTTAGAACAGAAAACTCCTACTTCTTTGGCTCGAAGGGGTTGACTAGGGATTATCTTCCTTATAACTCCAGTGTTTGGGAATTGAAAGAAATGCCTGTACATCATCAGCAAGGTTTGTTCAAAAGCATACTGTATGAGATTATGGTATTGTTTCGTCATCCTCCCTCTAAAGGCTTGTAGCTTTTTATCAAGAGTTAAATATCATAAAGAAAGCATAAGAGTAGTGAAAACGAATGGATGAATTCAAGACAAACATATGCAATGCATTAATGAAACAGAGTTTGACATTAACAGTTAATTGTTTGAATAACAAAAGAAATTACAACTTTGAAAATTCAAATGAAGCAAAAGTCTCTCAGTTCGAGCTTTGTCACTTCAGGTGGAGAAACCCTTAACGGAAGATTTTCATTTCACCGTTTGGCATGAACCTCAGCACTCCAATGTCAATCAGATCTTGAATCTTGTTCTTCAAGGCCCAACAGTCGTCGGTGTCATGTCCTAGGCTATATCAGTGGTATACACAAAATGCGTCGGGATGATAGTTAGGAGCGGAGGTATTGGGCTTCCAAATAGGATCTCTCAAAGCAGTCAGATTGACCTCCAACAAGCGCTCCAATATTAGAGATGACGGTATGTCAGTCTCAGTGAACTGTCTTCCCGACGTATTTTGCTTACGCCGATTACCCCGTTGACGCTGGCGAGGTTGTTGCTGGGCTTGTGACCCTGAAGCAGGTAGAGGAGCCTTCCCCTTGTCTTCTTGTCTGGAGGGGGGTTGAGTGGTGACTTGCTCTTCAACCTCAGATGTTTGTCCCAGTTGGTTGTTCTGAAGCAGTTGGTTGACGAGAACTCTGAGTTCCTCTTGTCTTTGAGACAAGTCCTGGATGAGAGCCATCTGGCCCACCAGTTGTCCCATCACTTGGATCCTCAATGTTGCCAAATCAAACTGCAGTTCCCCCAACTGATCACTCCTGGCATTGTTTGAATTCTCCTGGACCAAACCCTTTGTGAGGAGAGCTTTCATTTCTTCTTGCCCCAGAGACAGGTTCAAGAACATTTCCTGAAGTTGAGCAGCTTGGTCCTGGATATCCTTGACAGTCCTCTCTAGAGCCATCTCTTACTGAAATAAACAGTATGAGAGTAAGGAAACCTGAAAAAGGAAAAACTGTCATGATGCAATGCATGATATGTGGATGCATGCTTTCAAGGATCTCTTGGGGATAAACACAAGAGAATGTTAGAGGTTGAACTTCGATCTTTGATTGGAGAACTTTGCACCTGTGGATGTCTTTCCACGAGAATCAAGCTCACCATGTCAAGTGGGTTATAGCCCCTGATTCAAGTTGTTGCACTTGATCTTTGATTGGAGAACTTTGCACCGGTGGATGTCTTTCCACGAGAATCAAGCTCACCATGTCAAGTGGGTCATAGCCCCTGATTCAAGTTGTTGCACTTGATCTTTGATGGCATTTGTTTAGAGGAGAAAACCTCTTGCCCTTTGGTAGACGTCTGGTTCAACGTAACCCTGCATCAAAAGAACCCTCGAGATCCTTGAAATGGTTATTGAAAAAATGCTATGGTATGATGTCATGATGTTATGTACATGTATGCAAAAGCAAGTGAGTGTATATACAGGCAATCATATTCACACAAAGAAAACAAGTCCTTAGGTTTAGGCTTGCATGGGGTTGTAGGTAAGTACCCTCTTGAAGTTAGTTGGCTCATCCTATCCTAAAATAGAAACCGGGTTCTAAGGAGCTCAATATCATTGGATTGTTTTCTGTGTTCATTGTTTTGGTTTAGCCACTTAACTGGCGACCAAAATATTCCAAGAAAACAACCCTCAATGAGTGTAGTATCGAGTATCTACCAACTTCGGACTGCACCAAAGTCGGTCACCTCACTACCCCTAAAAAGGCTAGGATGGTCAATTAAGGTTCTAAGAGTTCGTTAGTGCTTCACGACATCACTCAGCGGCCCCGTACTCTCCTTGATTGAACTCAAGGGTTACCGGTACTCACAAATATGTCACACTAACATAGCTTACTGTTTCAACCATGTCGGTATACCCCGCACAGTTCCCTCACAGTTTTATTGCTATTTACCTAAGAAGGTGCCCCAAATCTGGGTGTAGGATTTACAACAAACCCAAACAAGGACCCCAAAAGTAAAGCAATCAAGGCAATCAAAGCAAGAATGTAAAGGTGATCTAAACCCTAAGGTAACCCCACTTTTAGATTTCTCCCCAGCAGAGTCGCCAATTCTGTGATACGGTGGGAGAACTGACTTGAGGTTTTGCGTTTGTATTCGCACTTGTTCGGTTTAGCAAGAGTCGCCACCGACTTTTTATTTTATCCTAAAGGAAAGGTTAAAAAGCACAGGAAAAACCTTTTGAGATGTTTCGTGGGTTCGGGGGGTAGATTATGAAAAGGGAAGGTATTAGCATCCTTTTCATCCATGGTTATCCATGGGCTCTTAGTTACTTATTTAGATCACTTGCCTTTGATTTTCAATTGCTTGAAATGATGGTGTGTGTGTGTGTTTGAAAATGTTTTGAAAAAGAGGCCTTGTCTAGGCAACCGTTGTAACAATTCTTTACTCGAATGTTTTACAAAGGTGTATGTCTTTTTGAAAAGATGTTTCAAATGTTTTTGAAAGTTTGTTTTGAAAGTGTTTGTGGAGTGTGGTTTGAAAAGTAGGCAAGTGTGTTTTGCCAGTTTGATCAAGTAACTAAGAGTTGTCTACCCCTAAATTTACTCAAAGGTTTTTTCATGTTTTTAACCCTTTTAACAGTATTGTTCCACCATTGTATTTGGTGGACAATCTTGTGTTAGGATGTTAACGGGACAGGCGCGGGTCATCGTATGGACCATGAATGCAATGGTGCCAAGTGTCTTTGGCAATTTTGCTTGAAGAGACTATGATCATTTTGATTAGGCAACTTTCGAAAGCGTCATCGAGGGACTATGATCATTTGAATTGTTTTGTTTTGCCAAATAAACTCAACGTGCAAGCATGGCCCATTTTGGAAGGCAACAAGCGGGATTACCCTAGGGGTGCAAGTGTGATTGTGTATTGATTGTCATGCATTTTGTCTTGTATTAGGTTATCTAGCGTTTGATTTTATTTACATACAAACCCTAGGTCTAAACATGGTATATTTGAAAGCGATAAATTGCGAGAATTTAAAGTCTACGCTATTACAAATAAGTATCCAGGAGTGGGGGTACAAATATTTACAAATGGGGATGAGACTTAAATAGGAGAGTAGTGTCCAAATATTTACAACCAAATCGAATCAATCGCAATGTAAAATGTAGCAATGTATAAGAATCAAAGAGAAACAAAATGTGTATTGTAAATGTATCAATGTATTTGTGTAAGTGTATGTGATTATTTACAAGTGAGTAAAAGATGTTAACCTAATATATTATTAAGTATTGTTTATTTACTTTGTATTTTAGTATTTTTGTTAATATGTACAAACAAAAGTTTTAAGAAAAGAAAAGGAAATGTTTTAAGAAATTCTAATTTTTATGTATTTATGTTAATGTATTTTAGTTAGTTTTTTTAATTAAAAGAGAAATATTTAACTAAAAAAATCTATTTATGCATTCTTTATTAATACTTTATACAAGGTTTAGTATTTAAATAAAAAAAGTTTCAAAAGAGAAATTTGTTTAACTCCAAATTTTAATCTTATGTATTTTTTAATTATACTAACTAAAAAAGGAGTAATTACGAAAGTTTTATAAAAAAAGTTAATATATTATTTTATGTACAAAATGAATTATGAAAGAAAAAAATAAAAATGTATTAGTATATATAAAAAAAGATTAATTGGGCTTGAATGGAATTTATACTTGGCCTAAACAAAAAAATCAGACTTAAAAAGATGGGGGTGCGGAATGAATCATTTGGGCTTAGGCTTCGTTGGACAGGGCAAGGCCCAAGTGGTTGACACAACAATTGTTTTAGGGTTAAGTCAGTTTTGTTTCATTTGGGAATGGATTAGGGTTACAGCGCTTGAGAGCGGCGCCGTTCATCTTCGTCTTCTTCACTTTCTCACGCCAAGCTTATCTGAACAAAGCCTCTACCTATGGCCACCAGGCGCCGCTTCCATCCTCCTCTCCTCACAGTCATTCAGTTAATGACGGAAAGAAAGGTAACGAATTTTGGACACTTTAGGGTTTTTAGATTTCTATCCTTGCATGTTATTATTTTTTCATTTTTTATTGATTCTGATTTTTATGTATTGTTGTTCACATGAGGTTTTGAAAGGAGGGAGAAGAAATACTACCTTTGTTGGAGACGGAGGAGGACGGATCGGAGGCGCCCTAGGACGGCCGGAGGCGAGGGATACGATGACAAGGCTTGCTCCGGTTTGTCTAGTATCTTGCTTTAGCTTTTATGGTTTTGTGATGAATGTTCTAAAAACTTTAGCCTCTGATTCTCTCTTCTGCTTATATGCCTCTGTATGATTTTGATTCTTTTCCTCTTCTTCTGTTCTCCCTTTGCTTCTGTATGCTAGCTGAAATGTGTGATATGCTGCTGAACCCTATGATGAGCCTAACTCTGAGGGTTTTTGGTTTGCCTTGATTTGAGTTGCTTGTATGATATGCTTCTGAAAATGCTCGTGTGCCTAGATTCTGAGTATTGTTGCCCTAACCCTATGATGAAATCATTCTGAGGGTTTTTGTTGGTTATGATGCTTCAGTTGGTTATTTTGATTTTGGTTTCAAAGGCTTTTTCTGGTTTGAAGGGTTTCAAGCTTTGGTTTGAGGCTTTTTGGCTTGATGTAGGTTTGAGCTTGGACAGGTTGTTTTTGGTATGGCTTTGGTTTTGTAAGGCTTAAAGCTTCAGTTTATCTTTGACAGGGTTGAACAGGTTTGAAGCCTTAGGCTGGTGTTTGAGATTTAGAAAGGCAGGAGGTTTATGCTTTTGAAAGGCTTGGCTTGTGGTTCTTGAAAGGCTTTTATTGTTTTTGGCTTTTGTTTGTGCAGGCTAGGCTTTGGCTTGCTGTTTGTATATTTGTTCTTTAAGCTTGTTTGTAAGCTTGAACACAGGTTATAGGCTTGAAGCTTTGAGGTTTGGCTTCTGGTTTCAGGTTGATGCCTGTATGCTTCTGGTTTAGCTTGCTTTGATGCAGGTTAGGCTTGCTGTTTGGGACTTATGCAGGCTGGAGGCAACTCTAGTTTTGAAAGGTTTAAGGCTTATGTTTCTGGTTTCTTTTGGGAGCACAGGTTTTGGAGGCAGTTTTCAATGTTTCAATGTTACAGTTTGGTTTTTGTTATTTCTGCCTCCCTTTTGAAACTGTTCTGGTATATTGTTTATATCTTTTTCTCAAGCCTAAACCTGTAAGCCTATTTCTCTTCTCTCTTCTCTCTCTCTCCAGTATTAAAGCATTTGTTTATTGCTTTAGATGTACTTTCTGAAAAAGCAGTTGGCTGGAAAATGATGTGTCCTGGACATTGCTTGCAATAGTTGTTTTCCTCTGCATACTTTGTACTTCTTTCAAGATTTTCTCCATATCTCTTTGATAGCCTTGATATCCTTTTGGAAGCTTGTGGACAGTTGCTTTGACATTCAGTTTGCCTTTTTGATTTGGTTAGGCAATTCAGTTTGGACTTTATACTTGTACATGCTGTTTGGAATTTTTGAAATGGGCAATTTGTTGACAATGCATTATGTTTGCTTTTGTGCATTTCACATTTTTGCAAGACATTTTTCTATCCCTATTTGTGAACCGAGAGTAATCTCGTGATTTGCAGAGAGGGCCAACTGATTTCGGCCAGTTACTTTTAATGATGATTTTAAATTAACTGTCTGCTCTTTTATTTTATCTGCTTTTGACTTCTTTTCTCTTCTTTTTGCAGGTAAAATTAATTGCGCAACGGGGAGCAGTAAAATAGAAGAAGAAGACTTAGAAAAGATTTAGGATAGTTTCAATTTATTTTTAATTATTTTAACAGTATTAATGTAAACATCTGTAAATAATCTTACAGTGCTCAAATAATAATTGTAACAAATAATTAAAGATGAATAAAAGTCCTCCTTTGATCAGTTAATTCTTTTTCTTCTTCAACTGTTTATTTAATTATTTATAATTCTTAAATTATAATAACTGGAAATAAATCCCAACTATTTTAACTCAGAATAATAAATAATCAATAAACGTCCGGAGTTCCGAATAATCAAAGCATTGCACAGCTAAACAACAAACGTCCACATGTCCTTTTTTCACTGATTAATGCAACCTTTCAATTCAAATGCCTCAATCCAAATCTCAGAGTAAACTGAAAAGAACTGTGGAATTAATTCTTTCTGAGAAATATGCGCACAAAACCCTAATTTTTGACTTGACACCAAAGAAACGCCTGTTTGATCAAACTTTGAGCCAAACTCAACCAAAGCCTAGCAATCTGCCTGAACTGCTTCAAAAGTTAATGGAAACCCTAATTGGATAGACTGATAAGAAAAAGTCTGTTTGACTGATTCTTACGCCAATCTGAAAAATCAAGACAAGCCCGAGGTTGTGTTTCCTTGTGGAAAAAGAGGAGGGCAAATTTTGGGGTACAACACTTCCCTTCGGAGTCAGGTCAGCATCAGAGAAACCCAGACCGTTGTCGGCGGTAAGGTTGGCTACACAATCCTGGAATTGATCGGCTGAGGTTTCTTGGGGCACATGGGCTGTCTTCAAAAACCTTATTAAGGCTTTGGCATGAGCCTCCGAACAAAGTAGCAAAGCTAACATGGAGATCTTCGAGGGGGTTTGCCCCAGTTGTTCTACAATGTCATAATCACTCTTCTTTATTATTTTCAGAATCTCCTCCATTTCTTTCTTAGAGGTTTCGGGGATGATCAATGGTTGAGCCCTCGTCTTGACGAGCTCTTCTTGGATCCCTTTCCCCTTATCAGCGGAAGTAGGAGGGACAACCACAAGAGTAACAACTTCTTCGATCATTGGCGTTCTTGCAAATAGTTTTACGGGTGCAAGGATAACCTTGGGAACAGCTGAGGGTCCAAATATTGTCTTTGGAGGGGCAATCTCTGGAGAGAAAATTCTCTCACTTCGGGTAATCTTGCTCGTACCGACAATGTTTCCAATATCGGCAGTTTCTTTGCCAGAGCTCTCTTCAGTTATCTCAATTTGTTTAACACCGTGGTAGTAGATTTCTCCACCATAATTCCACGGTATCGACTTGTCAGATTTGTAGGGGACGGGCCCAGGCATGGTTATTTTCAGAGGTGCAATCTTCGGAGCTGATGTAATCTTAACATGCCTTTTGGGGACCTTGGAAATATTGGCGAAAATGGTGATTATTGAAACTTCATTGATAGGAGTTGGAGTAACAGGAATCTTTTCGAAAAGAATTTGTTGGTTGTCCATTAGGCATTGGATGCCTATCTTCAGCAATGGACAATCGGTCGGTAGGGAGGAACAAAGGTAGCAGTCTTCTTTACAACCTGGGAAAATCCCAGCCTTCAACAGATTCATCTTGATTGTCAGTAGTGGGGTTATCAGATCATCAATAACAGAAACATACAGATCTTCTTCAACAGCATGAACATGATGGCCATGCTTTGGCATCAGAGCGGATATTACGTTCGGCTTCTCGGGGGCGTCGAACTCAACCTCTTTTGCGTCTATCAAATCTTGAATTTTATTCTTTAACGCCCAACAATTGTTGGTGTCATGCCCGGCGCTGTCAGAATGATAGGCACATTTAGCATTGGCATGATAGTATGGAGATGTGGTGTTAGGGTTTTTCGGTGCCTCTTTTAAACCAGTCAGATTCAACTTTAACAAATGGGGAAGAACTTGTGCAGGCGTCATGTTGATGCGGGTGAACTGTCGTTGTGGCTGTTCTACCCGTTGCTGATTAGGTCTGGACTGATTGTTACGAGGCTGATCATTTGATGAATTTTGAATCATCACGGCCCCCACAGTCGGCCGACGCTCAGTTCTTCCCAATCTTTTTTGAGAGTATACAACAGCTGCTTCCTTCTTGGCCGGGAATGGTTTTTTAACAGTTGTGGATGCAGAGGCATCCCTTTGAATCTTCCTACTCTTAATACCAGCTTACACCCGCTCGCCAGTCAGAATCAGTTCGGTAAACCCTACAGAAGAGCTCCCGATCAAATGGTTGAAGAAAGGGCCAGATAGGGTCCCCAAGAACATATCAATTAGCTCCCTATCTGAAAGCGGTGGTTGCACCCTACCGGCCAAGTCGCGCCATTTCTGGGCGTATTCTTTGAACCCCTCATTTGAGGCCATCCCCATACTTTGTAGCTGAGTACGGGTTTGCACCAAGTCGGTGTTATATTGATACTGGCGATAGAAGGCAGCTGCCAAGTCTTCCCATTTATGCACTTCTGACCTCTCAAGCTGGTAAAACCAATCTAGCTGAGTACCGGACAAGCTGTCCTGGAAAAAGTGTACCCAGGGATTTCTATCGGATGAATGAGGTTGAATTTTTCTGACATACGACCTTAGGTGCATCTTCGGGCAAGACAGACCGTCGTATTTTGCAAAAGTTGGCACCTTAAACTTTGGAGGGATCACAATCCTAGCAATCAATCCCAATTCTTCAAAATCTAGCCCAGGAACCCTTTGCAGCTCCATGGCTGCCAGTCTATCCTCCAGGTTTTTATATTTGTCGTTCGCTGGCGGGTATTGCTGCTCTGAATAATCTTCATCTTCCTTAACCTCTTCTTCTTCAGCCTCGGACTCAGAAGGTAATGCAGCTCCTTTTCCCTTACCGGTCCCCTCGTCAGATGTGGAGGGGAATTCAAGAACTCTCCTAGCTTCATTCTCAAATCTTCTTCCCAGTGAAGCTACCCCAACTCTTTTTTTCTTCTTTTTTCCTTTTTCTTGCTCTTTATTCCCTAACAGTGCTTTAAGATCCTCCTGACCCTTTGCCAAGGTCATGAGAAGCTGTTGAAACTGCAAGTTTTGTGCCTGCAGATCTTTGACCGTCTGCTCAATATCCATCTTACTGAAATAAACAGCAGAAAGATAAGGAAACATGGTGTTGAAGACCTGTTTATGGATATGATGAATGATATGTTTATTCATGTAATTCATTCAAGGATTTAGAATTCAAAATTGTTGCAGACAAAAAGAACACGCGTCATATTAATAAGAAGAAATTTTGTCAGTACATAAATGCCCTATGGGCCAAATATTACAAAAACTTCTTAAGGTAAAAAGACGTTGCGAATCCTCTTTGGTGCGATATAAGTATTGAGGGTCTCCTCCTCGTGAAGTCGGCGGGTAAGCTCCAAAACCTTCTTCTCACTAGCGTAGAAGCTGGCTTCAAAAGTATCCCTTTCTTCCTTGAGTTGGATCCAACTCTTCTGCATTTCCTCCCATGATGTTGGCATGTCAGGATGTAGGATGGTGTATGGAACCTCTCCTTCCTTAACAGGCTCTTTGATCAAAGGGAGAATGCAAGGGTAAGGCATCATAAGACTCTGGGAGCGGGTTCGTACCCACTTGAGGTAAGGCTCAAGAGGGATGCAGTTTTTGTGCCCCAGTGTCTTGCTATCTACATTGTTAGGCATCCTCCAAGCTCTGATGAATCTTTGGCGAAGTCCTTACGCATCATTGTTGAAGTCAAAAACTAGGTCAGGAATCAGCATGTCATGAGGGCCATCCCTCCGAGCGTATCCAAATTGTCTTAAAGCTAGACAACGGTTGTAGGTAATGCCTCCCCTAATGCCAAGTAATGGAACATTAGGGAACTCACCACAACGATCGATGATGATGACATTTTCTCTGGATCGAGAACACCAATGTACATCAGAATGTGTGAGGGTCATCAATCGTCGTGACCACCTTAAGCCTTGTTCATTCTTCAAAACTGATTGTGGAAGGTGAGAAATAAACCACCTTGCAAGGAGAGGAGTACAGCACATGAGAACACCTCTCTTCCTCATTGTTCGTGTGTAAAATGAGTGGAGGATGTCCCCAAGCAATGTAGGTATGGGATTCCTGGATAGGAAAATCTTGACAGCATTCACATCTATAAGTTGGTCAGGATTTGGGAACAAGACCAACCCATAAATGAGGAGTGCCACAATCTTTTCAAAGGCTTGTAGATCCAAAGAATTCCAACACTCTTGTGCCTTCTCAAACAAGAATTTTGCCAAGAAGCCCTTGACACCACTTCTGGTTTCCCAATGCCCCTTGATGTCAGATGGTTGCAAGTGTAGTGCTTGAGCAACATCTTCAGGCTTTGGTTCTTTTTCCGTACCGTTGTAGGGTAGTTGATTAAGAATAGGAATTCTCAAGAGTTGAGAAAATTCCTCCAAAGTAGGCACCAATTGGTAGTCGGGGAATGTGAAACATTGGTGAAGGGGGTCAAAGAATTGGAACAACACTTTCACCATGTCTTCTTCAATGCCGGTGTTGACTAGGTTGAGCAGTCTACCATGTCTTTCACTGAAGAGAGAACTTTCTGGAATTCTGGATGTAAGCTCCTTGAGCTGAGGAGGGATTCTCACAAGGTTGACTGGGATAGTTTTCCTGCGAAGAATTTCCATGACCTACAAAACAAGAACAAATATGAAGATCCAAACCCTTGAAATGGTTAGTGGATGCATATGATGCTTTATGATATTCATGATGTATGCACAAACACATGTACAAGCAATTCACACAAAACCCTAGTTTCAGGCTTTCATGGGGTTTCATAGGTAAGTACCCTCTTGCGTGTAGTTGGCTTAAAACCTGTCCTAAAAATAGTAATCGGGTTCTAAGGAGCTCAATATCATTAGATTGCTTTCTATGTTCATTGTTTTGGTTTAGCCACTTAACTAGCGACCAAAATATTCCAAGAAAACAACCCTCAATGAGTGTAGTATCGAGTATCTACCAACTTCAGACTGCACCAAAGCCGGTCATCTCACTACCCCTAATAAAAGGCCAAGATGGTCAAATAAGGTTCTAGGTCATTAGTGCTTGGTGACATCACTCAGCGGCCCCGTACTCTCCTTGATTGAACTCAAGGGTTACCGGTACTCACAAATATGTCGCACTAATATAGCTATTGCTTCAACCGTGTCGGTATACCCCGCACAGTTTCCACAACGTATTGCTATCTATGAATGTTTCCCAAATCCGGGTGTAGGATTCCAAGCCCAAACAAGAGAACCAAAATGTAAAGCAATAAAAGCAAACAATTAGTCATGCAAAAGGGTGATCTAGGCCCTAAGGTTACTCCACTTTTAGAATTGTCCCCAGCAGAGTCGCCAGTTCTGTGGTACGGTGGGAGAACTGACTTGAGGTTTTGCGTTTGTGTTCGCAAATGTTTCGGTTTAGCAAGAGTCGCCACCGACTTTTTATTTTATCCTAAGGAAAGGTTAAAAAGCACAGGAAAAACCTTTGAGATGTTTTCTTGGGTTCGGGGAGTAGATTATAGAAAGGGAAGGTATTAGCACCCTTTCTATCCATGGTTATCCATGGGCTCTTAGTTATTTGCTTAGATCACTTGCCTTTGCTTTTCAATTGTTTGAAATGGTGCTTTGTGTGTGTGGTTTTGAAAATGTTTTGAAAAAGATGTCTTGTCTAGGCAACCATTGTAACGATTCTTGTTTGAATGTTTTACAAGGGTGTTTGTCTTTTTGAAAAGATGTTTCAATGTTTTTGAAAGTTTGTTTTGAAGTTGTGTTGTGATGTGTGTTTGAAAAAATGGCAAGGATGTTTTGCAAGTTTGATCAAGTAACTAAGAGGTATCTACCCTATTTTACTCAAAGATCTTTCTCATGTTTTAACCCTTTTAACAGTGTTGTTTCACCATTGTATTTGGTGAACAACCTTGTGTTTGGATGTTAACGGGACGGGCGCGGGTCATCGTTTAGACCATGAATGCAATAGTGTCAAGTGTCTTTGGCAATTTTCTTGAGGGACTATGATCATTTGTTTAGGCAACAAGATAGCGTCATCGAGGGACTATGATCATTTTGTTCGTTTTTTTGTTTTGTTTTGTTTTGCCAAAGTACTTGACATGCAAACATAGCCCATTTTTGAAGGCAACAAGGGGATGTAACCCTAAGGGTGTAAGTGTGCATTGTTTGTTTTTCATGCATGTTTATCTTGATTTAGGTCAAGCTATTTGTTGATTGATTTTTTGCATACAAACCCTAATTCTCTAATCATGGCATAATTGAAAGCTTTTAAATGCGGAAATTTAAATGCTAAGCTATTACAACAATGATTATGGGGATGGGGGTACAAGTTTGAATTTGGGGATATTTAACAAGGAAATAAAAATCTAAATTATTACAACCATATCGAATATACAAATATTTAACATTTAAATAAATACAAATTAAATAAATATCAAAATGCAATGTATTATGCAAAAAGGATTTTTTTATGTATGTAAAAAAGGTTTTCATGTTTGAAGTATAAACAAAATAAAAAAAGTCATTTTTGATTATTTTTGTGGTTTTAGGACTAAACCCTAATTTTTGAATAAAGCATGTATTTATTTATTAATTATGTACAAGGTATATTAATTTATACAAAAAATAATAAAAAGGAAGTATATTGTAGAAAAAATATTTTTGATGTCAAATATTAAACAAAAAAATAAAAGATATTATTTTTGTATTTTTGCCCTAAATATTTAATAAATATGTATAAGTATATATTATATATATTTAATATGCTAAATATGTACAAAAAAATAAAATATTAATTATTTACAAAAAAAAATGTATATTTTAGAAAATGTTTTCAAAATGTAAATAAAAAATAATAACTAAAAATAAATATTTTTTATATTATTTTTAGGGTTTTAAAATGAAAAGGAAATCTATTTATTTATATATACATACTTAATAAAACAAATAAATGCCAAATAAATGTAAAAAATTATGGAAAAATATTTTTAATGTTTTTTATGTTTGAGCAAAAAATATAAAATCAAAATAAAAAAGAAAAATGCAAAAATGACAAATATTTCACACAATGGGCCAAGGGGGTGCAAATGGAAAAAAGGGGTGTGAACAGCAAGCTGACTCAGGCCCAGCCCAAGCCAACTTTGTCTTCAACCTCCAGCATTGTTTGAACAGAAAAACGCGCGCCTCTTTGATCCAACACCAACTCCTGATTCTTTGACTTTTACACAAAACTCATAACACCAATATTATAGAGCATCAAAAGACGAATTCAAACATGTAAAGAACTTGACCTAACTCTAAGAAACCAGGGAGAATTTCTCTACCCCCAATTTCTGACCTAATTTTTCTTCAATGTTCATGGCTAAAATTCTCACAGCATGCTTAATATAAATGAAAAGTGGACATATGTATGGCTTCAGGGCTATGAGTAGAGCATGTTTCATTCACAAACCTAAGCCTAACTCTTCCTAGATTGAGAGATAGAAGTCCATGATTTACCTGTCTCAGCTTGATTTGCACAGAGCAATGTAGGTATCTTCAATGGAGTTTGAGCTTTGATTGAGCTTGCCTGAAGTCCAAGGATGCTTCTCCTATGCTTGGCTTGCTTTGAAACTGCCTGTATCGTGCTATGGAAGTCCACCTGCACAGCTTGAAAGTAAAAATGGCAAACATGGTTAGGGATGTTACAGCTTGAGTTCAAGGCTTGGGATAGTTTCAGTGGATGATATGGAAGGTGTTTGAACTCCTTTTGGACAAAACGCACGACAGGAATGGATTGTGGAACTCAAGTTGCAGGGTATAGCATGTTTCTACAGCAAGAGGGTGTTTTGATGTATGAGGAGGTTTGAGAGGTGGTTGAATCGTGCCTTAGGTCAGTTTTGATATGTGGAAGCTGTTTGCAAAGTTTGCTTTGGCTGGTGTTTACAGGAATGAGAGATGGAGAGTTTTTGCAATGTTTCTTCAAAGTGAAGCAAAGAAGTGTAAGTGTGTAATGCAGGTCTGTACCACCCCTAATGTATGCTTCATATCATGTCCTTGAGACTTGTAATTTGTGGACTCTATCTGGCCTCAAAGATCTGGCCCCATGCCTCAAGGATTCACTTTTGAAATAAAGTGACATTAAGCCAAAAATAGGAACTTTGCTTTTTCTAGTTAGGGATTAGTTTTGCATGTATTGTCCAAGTGAACAAAATAAACCCTCAACTCAATGGTTATGCATTAAATTAAGGTGTGTAAAACTGGTTTTGAGGCCTGCAAGCTAGCATTGTACAAGCTGATTTGAAAATGCAAGTTGCCATGAACATGCCTTGGCCATGAACAAAAGTGAATTTTGCCCAACTTTGTGAATTCGATTCTCTCTAACCACAAGGGTGTTTGATGAGTTCTTGGACAATTTGGAAATCTTGGAATGTGTACTACAATCCATATTTGTAATGAAAATTGAAACTCCAAGTGGAACCATGTGAAAAATGGCCAAGAAGTTGGACAAAAATCCTGCCTAGAATAGGGCAAAATTTCTCCAAGTTAAAAATGTTTTGCACCCTTGTTCCAAAAATCATAACTTGCGATACAAGCTTCCTTTGAGAAAACTTTGTGAATCAAAGTTGTATATTTTGCAATGGACTACAACTTTCATGTTTCAAGTTTTGTTTGAATTCATTTGCATCTTGGTGAAAAAATGGGACAAAGTTAGGAAAAAATAAGGAAATTTCATAACTTAGAAAAATTCTAAGTTATGAAATTTTCTCATTTTAAACCCTAATTTGCAATTTTGGGTTTCTTGATGAACAAGTTTCATAATTTGACATGTCTTGATGAAAAATGAATCTTGGCACTTGATTTTGACCAAAAAGTCAAAGTTTGACTTTTCAGTATACAGTCAAATTTTGATCAGTTGACTGAAAAATTCATCTGTCAATCCTATGCACTTGAGATCTTTTGAACTTGTTGAATGGGTCAAGACAAAGCCATTGACTCCTTGAGTTCATATATGAGCTTGGTTTGCCATTGGTTAGGTTAAACAGTCAAAAATTACCTTTGTGTAGTCAAAACCCTAAAAATGACCATTTTGCCCTTTTGGTGATCTGATCAAATTTCCTGTGGAATTGTGATCCAAACTTGACCAAATGGTTCATGTGAGTTCATTATGTTGATGTGGGTCAAAAATCATGAGGTTTGACTGTCAATTGGCCACAATTGACTTTTTCCCCAATACAGCTGATTTCTAGGTCAACTGTCCAATTGACTGGGCAAAGATTGGAATCAAGGCTTGAAACTTGGTATGGATAAACTTGTAAGTCCAACATGAAGCATGAAAGTCATTTTGGGAATTTTAGGTCAAAACATCCCTGTGCAAACTCAAACCCTAATTTGGGTCAACAGTGCAAGGAGGGGTCTTGGGCAGAGCAAACCCTAACTTGATCTTGAGTTCCAAGAGTCTTGTGGTGAGAAAATGTTGATGAAATGAGAGGGCAAATTTTGGGGTACAACAGGGGGGATGGGGGTGGGGGTGTAATGTTTTCACTGTGTCTTTCTTATGCTATGAAGAACTTGTTTTATAAGCATATTCAACTAACTGTTGTACCCTAATTTTTGACCTAAGATCCTACCTCCTTTTAGATAATTAAGAAATTATATCATTCATCTATTATACCATTAACCTCGTAAAATTACAAGGTTTTATCTTGTTCGTTTGTTGCTTGTACAAGATAGATGTGTTGGGTCAAGAGGATCCAACAGTTGGTTGATCAAGGACATGTGTATTCCTCAGTGATTCAATCTCCTAATTAATTTATGGTGGTCAAATAATCATAATTTCATCACAACCTTATCAAATTAGGGTTTCATCATTGGATTCATCAAGAGGTTGAAAAAGATTAGGGTTTTGGCTCCTCAGATGAAATTCAGGAATTAGGGTTTGAGGTATTCAATTGTGTATCACTCAAGACTTCATCATGTCATCATCTTATTAAATTCAAAGATATCTTAACATGATAAGTATTACATCATAATTAAAAGTTTTCATTGAAATTGGACAACTTGGATTTATCTGATACAAAGTCAACTGTGAGGTCAAACTTTGACTTTTAGTCAAATATGGGACCCTCAAGCTAAATTTCATGGCAATTTGATTAATAGGTGAATTTGATCAAGAGGAATCACAAAATTTGAGGTAACTTGTAAAAAGGGCAAAGTGGAAGATGTTAAAATTTTCACTAAGTGTCAAAATTTGGTGTTCAAAGTGCATGACTTTCCAAGCTTGTAACTTCCAATCTAAGAAACCATTTTTCATGCCCAAAAGATCAAATTGAAGATCTTGTTTCATACTACAAGTTTTCCATCGAAAGTGAGGTCCATAAAATGCATGGATAAAGAGATATGAGTTGATCAAGAAGGCATCACAAAGTTGTTAAAATGTCCAAAGACTTAGAGAAATTTCTAAGTGTTTTCAGCTTGAAACACCATTTTTAAAAGTCATTTTCACCAAGATTCCAATTGATTCAGGCCAAGTGCTCAACATGAAAGTCGTAGAGGATGCTCTCACCTTTACAAAAAGTCTAAGAGCATGAATTTATCACATTTGAGCGAAGAGAACTGAAGAGAGAAAGTTGCTATGGTGAAGAGGTTTTACAAGTCAAGTTTCAAGCAAGAACGTGCCAAGTTGCTATACAATCCAAGAAGATCTATACAAATCCTGATTTTAGGTCTCTATTGTTTCTAAATCACAACAAATTATGAAGTTTACACAAATATTTTAGGAATTAACCAAGTGATTAAGCATGTATACATTGATTCATTCCATTTTAGGCACAACGTTTTCACTTACATTTCCATAAAGACACCTTTAATCACAAAGTCAATACATTGAGCTTTGTGATAATTTTCTCTAATCACACACAATGCAAATGCTAGAAGAAACACCTCTAAAGTGCCAACCACCCTAGGAAGCTTGTAACTTTTCCTTGTAACCATGAATTTGCTTGAAACTCCAAACTACATTTCAACCAAATTTCAAAAACCTTAAGCTTCAAACTTGATCAGTTTGGTCTCTCAACTATCCTTATAAATAGAGAGTCACTTACCACACTTGAACATACAAAGATCATACCTCAATCCTCCCAAAAACTCAATAACCACAGAGTTCCCTCAAAACTCCATTTTTGAGCTCTCAAAATCCTTATCTTAGAAACTCTCACCCATTGCAATATCTTTGTAAACTAAACACGTAAACACCATCAATACATCATATATGCACTTCTGTATGCATTAGTCCATAATTGTAATCACCCCATTGCTCTATCAAACTTGTGGCCATTTAGCTTTGCAACTTGACTTGGTTAAGAGGTTTGAGGAGATTCTAGCACAAAGCAAGCATTCCATTACATTCAGGGAGGTTCAGGCAAGCTTATAGGATCATTATCTCATCTCTGTAAGCATTGTGAAGAAGTATTGGACTTACTCCAATAGGTAAGTTTTTAAAACTTGAAACTCATCATACATGCATCATTAATGTTTGGTTTATGAAGCAAATATGTAGTTCTTAATGTGTTGAAGCTAAACCTTATACTATTTGTCATGTATCATGCTTGTGTGTGAATTTTGGATTGACTGAATATTCTTTAGGATTTTCAAATTGAGTAAAAATAATGAGTCACAGTTTGAATTGATTTGTGTTAATTACATTTCTAGATTCCTTTTTTAATTTCAAGCAAGTTTCATGTTCACACTTTTGATTTTGGTTGAGAAACGAGGGAGATGGAATTTCATCAATGGAGGTTTGGTAGTGAGGTTGAAGAAGATGGTGACGGCGCCATTTTATGATTTTTTAAAACATAGTTTATAATATATTAAATGCATCATGTATTTGTAACAAATGAAAGGGTAACACAGTTGGTAAGGCTTTGTGTGTGTGATGTACAGGGTGCAGGTTCACCCCTTGGTGGAGTCATTCCCACCATTTTGGATTTTTCTTCTTCTCTTTTTCACATGTTTTCTTCATTTTCCTTTTGACTTTTCCTTATTTAAATTAATTTATTTTCACTTGATTTTTTGCACACTTGTTATGTATCCCCTCTATTTCCATGAAAAAAATACCAAAAATAATATTTATTTTACATATTTTTATTTAATTCAAAAACAAGTTTTTTTAAGTGTTTATTTAGGTTCTTTTGTGATGTTCTTTGATTGTTTATTTGACCTAATTAATTATGTGATTATGTGGCTATGGTATACTTTGATAGTGTCGTGCTTAATGTTGATGACATGATTAAATTGGTTTCTACTTGTGTTTGATACTTTCAAAACCCTAATTTGGTTATGATGCATTCTCGTTGGCTTTAATACATGATATAGATGTTCTTGCTTGTTGCTTCATACCATGATGATATCTTGATGATTTGTTTGCCATGAGTTTTAGCTTCCTTGGATCACATGTTCATATATTCTTTTAACTTTGATACTGTGACTTTTTTTTTTGTTTTAAACTTTGATGCCTACCATGTTTAAATCTTCTTGATGTTTAGAGTTGATTATTGATTGTTAAGATGGAATGATTGATTTTCCATGTGCCTTGTGTGATTGTTTACATGTCCATATAATCCATGATTGTTTGTTTTTACCAAAACATGTTTCTATCTTCTATCTTTTGTAACAACTTTTACTTGATAAACATGTTGACATTCCCTTTAATTTTGAATATCTTTGATGATCCATATTTGTTTATCTTGACATGAGATCTTGTGTTTAACACTTTTTCATCCTTGATTTAACATTTTTCTTAAATGACTCTTTTAAAAGCCATGTTACTTTGTGACCTTGTTCTCATCCTTTGTACCTTGTGTGTTTGCTTCTTATTTTCTTAGTGATTCTAACCTCCATGTATTAATAATAAATGTTTATACCTTGTTGTGTTAATGTTTGTGTTAAAATCCAAGTAAATGGATAGTATTGGTGACTTTCTAGTCATATTCATGTGCATTGTTTTAGGTTTATCCTTATATGTTACCTCTATAATTGTTTGTTGGTGTCCACTCTTGTATCTAAAACCCTAATTTTATTTCAAACTAAAACCACTTTCATTAAAAAAAACCTTGACATTATGTAACTGTATTTTCAAACTTTCTTTCTTTAATAAATGCTTAAATACACTTAATCATATTAAAATAATTTCAAAAGACTAAAAGTGATTCAACCTTTCCCAAAACTTTTTTTGCCACTTGGCTTATAAATTTAAAACCTTTTCTCAAAGAGATTATATATAAGTCCTCTTTATAGTTAAGATATGATTCTCCTATTCCTATAGTAATGATTAAAGTAAATGCGATTCTTTCCAGTTGAGGGAATTAGTGGCAACTTATTGATCTTATATCCAAGTTAAGAGACCTTCCTTCATGATGATCCAAGATCCATATTCTCATGCTTGTGGTTGGAATTAGTTAAGTATTCTTGTGATACGGTGGGAGAACTGACTAGATATTTTGTGTTTCGTTCACACTTGTGCGGTTAGCAAGAGTCACCACCGACTTTTCTTTTATCCAAAAGGAAAGGTAAAAAAGCACAGGAAAGACCTTTCGAGAATTTTCTCAGGTTCGGGGGGTAGATTATGAAAAGGGAAGGTGTTAGCACCCTTTTCATCCATGGTTTTCCATGGGCTCTTAGTTACTCGTTTTAGATCACTTGCTTTTGTTTTGATTGTTTGCTTGTGGTGTGGGTTTTAAAAGTATTTTGGAAAGTCTCTTTGTAATGGTTCTCGTCTCTATAAGAACGTATACAAAGTTTTGTTTCGAAAAATGGTTCAAAGATGTGTTTGTGAATCGTGTTTTGAAAAGTGTTTTGAAAAGAGGTTTTGCAATGGTTCTCGTCTCTATAAGAACGTATACAAAATGTTTTGTCTTTTGAAAGTGTTTTGAAATGGAGGTGTAGGTGTAAAAGTTTTTGTCGTGAGCAAACGAGTAACTAAGAGCGAATTTATCTACTCGAAAGGTCTTAAGTTGTTTTTTCTTCCTTTTAATGGTGCTATCTTACCATTGATTTGGTAAGAAACCCCACCATTGGATGTTAAGGGTCAGGCGCGGGTCAATTTTACAATCATTGAAGGCAACTTGTGAGACGCTTTAGCAATTTTTGTAAGGGACAAGATCATTTTAATCGAAGGAAACATCGAGGGTCATCGAGGGTCTACGATCTTTGTTTATCGAAGGGTCATTGCTAGAGTGTCTCATATTCGAGTGACATGATTGTATTTCTGAGGCAACAAGCGAGGTTACCCTAGAGGTGTGCGTGTGAGAAGTGTGTTGGTTTCAAGTTATTTTATTCTTGGATTAGGTCATCTAGCGATTGATTTTTGAATCTTGCCATACATGCCTAATTACTATATAATATATAAATTGTAGGAATTGAAATTCTGAGCTATTACAAAAGTATCCGGGAATGGGGGTACAATTGTTACAAATGGGGATGAATCAAATAAAAATAGCAATGTCCAAATAATATAACCAAATCGAATTGTTGTGCAATTTAATACAAAGCTATGATAATTTATGAAATAAAATCAACAAGGTATGAAATGTATGTATTTACTTGAAAAATAAAAATAAAATCTATTCTAAAAAGAAATTGATTTAAATTAAAATCTTATTATTATTTTTGTATTTTTATTAATTATGTAAACTAACTTTAAAGAAAGAAAATAAATTAAGTTAATTCTTTTGATGTTTTTATTAAGTGTAAAAAATTAATAAAGATAAATTAAAAGAAAAATGAAATGATAAAAAATTAACTTCAAGATTTAAATTAATTTAATAAAAAAATGTATTGAGTTTTATTAAATTGTTAACAAAAAAGAAGTAAATTAAAAAAACAAGTACAAATGGGCTTAGGGAAATTCAAAGGTGATAGGCCCAAAGATATATTGTCATTGCTGAAACCAAAAAAGAAACAAGGCCAGATGGGGGGGGTGTGAGCTAGCAATTACGTGGGCTTAAAGGGATTTGGAAAAGAATTGGCTCATTGTAATAATTTTGTTTAACGTTTGATTAGGGATGCAAAAGAACAAAATTAGGGTTTGACCCCTTTGTACAGAGCGGCGCCGTCTCCTCACTTCTTCCGCTCATCTCTTCCAAATCGTTCATCTTTCCCGTTAAACATCCCTCTTCTCGTCCTAATTTCGTGAATAAAACGCTTTTTTGCCTTTCCAAATCAAACTGATTCACATTTTTTTTGGAAACCCTAGGTACTGAAATGGATTTATCTAAAGGGTTTGAAACGTTTTGACCTGATCTTCCCTCTACCCTCAAGTTGCCGGAGTTCTCTTTCTCTCACCTCCTCACGATTTTCAGTGGTTTTTCTTTGTAAAGGTATAGTTCTGTTTTTTGGCTTAACAATTTCATTGTTTTTTCATATTTTGTTCATGTTTTTCTATTAATCTACTGGCCATTCATTTGAGATGTAGTAAATGTTATGGAGAAGGAAAAGTATCCATACCTGTTGGAAATTCCTGTGAAATGAAAAGGGAAGGTGAGATGGAAAGTAGCGCACTCTGGTGGCCAGAGGCGTGAGGAGGAAGAGATGATGGTGGAACGTGCTCCTGGTAACCTTTTCTTTTCTATCTTCTTTGTTGAGTGAAGATGATGCTATGCTTCTAGATTTTTGTGATTGAATATGTTTTTGGTATTTTTGGTATTTGGGATGTTAGTTTAGATTTGGTTTGAGTTTCTGGTTTGAAACTTGGACAGATTTTTGTTGATGGTGATTTTGTTATAGTTTGCAGGTTTGGTCGATGATGATTCTTATGGTTTTGAATGTTTTGTATGTTACTGTTGATTTGTTGACAGTTGTTTTCTTTTGGTTTGAACTGAGTTACAGATTTGAATATTGGTTATGGTTTAGGAGTTTGAAGGTTGGTCGTTACAGTTTGAATGTTGGTTTTTTTTTTGTGGTTTTAATTTGTTGGGAAGATTTGAGGATGGTTTGAGGGTTCTGGCTGTTTGATGATGTCTCTGGGATTTTTGGCTTTTGGAGACTGTTTTGGATTTTGTTGTTTTGGATTTTTGACAGTTTTGTTGTTTTGGATTTGTGACAGTTTTGTTGTTTTGGATTTGTGACAGTTTGGTTGTTTTGGATTTGTGACAGTTTTGATGTCTGAACTGAGTTACAGGTTTGGTATTGAAAATGGTTTTTGAGGTTTGAGATGCTTTATCAGTTTTTTTGGTTATGTTTGATGGAAGATGGTTTGACAGTTTTTTTGAGGTTGGGCAGCTTGAAGGTTGGTTGCTACAGTTTGAATGTTTTTTATGAACTTTTTCAGTTTTGAAACTTGGTTCTTTTAAGCTTTTCTCAAGTTTGATATCTTTTCTGTTCTGTTCTCTTCTTGAGAATTGTATACTATTATATTCATGTGGTTTCTTGTTTGACAGCTTATTCAAAATGGTGGGAAAACCACCAAATCTTGAATACTTTGGGCATCTTCTCCTTATGGTCTTTTCCTTGCAGTTTTGTTTTCTAGCAATTCTGGTGCAATTGTGACAGCAGGGCAGCATCCCTAGATGATTTCTTTCCTCTTCCTCTCTTAATGACCCTAAGCCAAATGCTTTATTCTGAAAAGTTTGCAATTTATTTGGAAAATTATGAAAAATGGCTTATTGAACAAGCCTCTTCTTGCTTGTTGTCTTAGTTTACCATATGTTTATATTTTCTTTTTGATGATGATGTTTTGTTTCCTACTGCTTGCTCTAGTTGTTATGCTGCCTCGTTCTTGCTGTTTGTATTTTGTCCAATTTGCTGCATTGTTTGAAACATTTGTTTTGGCCATGCTGCTGTTTGCTTTTGGACAATTTTGCGCTGCTTGTTTGGCCCTGTTTTGAATATTTGTTTGTTTGGCCATGTTTCTTGTTTTTCTTGTTTGGGAAGCCTTGTTGCATTTGGACAAATTGCTTGCATTCTTTAATTGGACAACTTTGCTTGCATTTTTTATTCTTCTTTTTGTGAACCAAGAAGAAAAATATTCTTGTGATTTGCAAATAGAAAAATAAAAATGTGATGAATTAAAAATAGCCCTCTGATTCCAAATTGCAAACTTTAATGATGAACACTTTTTTTTCTTTTGAAGATTCTTGCTTATGTCCAATTAACTGTACTAACTATTTTTCTGTCTTTTGTTTTCATGTGAGCGCAAACTGGATGGTGGCAAAGCAGAGGAAGCAAGAGATTCTGTGGAAAGCATGGAAGCAATGGAAGCTCGGTCATCCTTAGGCATAGATTTTTTCATTCTTTGTAATTTAGAGAAACATTCAATCAATTGTACTTATTTATTTTTCAAATACGATAAGTTGTAAAACCTAAAGCATTTAAATAATAAATTGTATTGTAACAATTTTTTGAAATAAATGAAGAAAATCTTATGAGATAATCTGATGTTCATTAAAGTCCATTACTGTCAATAACTCGCAATTTTCTCTTCCCATCTTCACTAATTCTTTAAGGTTCCCGATCAAGATAATTGAAACTGCATTCCAATAATTCCAATCAAGATAACTTAAATTCCAATTAATCCAATAATTCTGTAATCTTGCAACTGTGTTCCAATCAGAACACGCACTGTCTATTCCATAAACAAGTAAATATTTATTCCATAAACAAGCAAATGTCTTGACAGACGCATATTATCTGGTTAACCTGGATCAAACAAAACATGAATGTCCCAAATGACAGTCTTAGATTCTATCTCTTGTCTTAAACAAACATGCCTTGAGAACAAACATTAATCTTCCAGTAAACTTGAAAAAAGCATGAAAACATTTGAAATCCAATTGGATCTTTGTGAATTCATTTCTTTTGCGAATTACAAGTAAAACCCTAATTGCTTGTTTACTGCCACGGGAGAAAATCTGTCTGATCGATTCCTGAGCCAATCTTGAATGTCTGAGAAACCCTAGGGTTGTTATTTATGTGAAAAATGGGAGGGCAAATTTTGGGGTACAATAATTCTCCTTAAGGTGATGTGTGATACGGTGGGAGAACTGACTTGAAGGTTTTGCGTTTGATCGCAAATGTTGCGGTTAGCAAGAGTCGCCACCGACTTTTCTTTTATCCAAAAGGAAAGGTGAAAAAGCACAGGAAAGACCTTTGAGATTATTTCTTGAGTTCGGGGGGTAGATTATGAGAAGGGAAGGTATTAGCACCCTTTTCATCCATGGTTTTCCATGGGCTCTTAGTTACTTTCTAGATCACCTGCTTTTGTTTGAAATTATGCTTTGTGTGGTTTTTGAAAGTATTTTGTAAAGAGGCCATTGTTTAGGCAATCTTTGTAATGATTCTCGTTTGTAAGAATGTATACAAAGATGTTTGATCTTTTGAAAATTTTTTCAAGTTTGTAAGATGTTTGAAAGTGTAGGTGTTTGTTTTTTAAAATAGCAAGGATGTTTTATTTGGAATGGAGCAAGTAATTAGGAGCATTCTACCTACTCAAAAGTCTTTCTTGTTCATTTTCTTTTCCTTTGACATTGTTATCTTACCATTGATTTGGTAAGTAACCCTATCTTTGGATGTAAACGGGACGGGTGTGGGTCATTGTATAACCATGATTATCAATGTTGCAAGGTGTCTTAGCATTCTCTTTTAGGGACTAAGATCATTTGAAAGACAACTTAGATAGCGTCATCAAGGGACCATGATCTTATATTTTGCTTGTTTTTGCTAAGATACCTCACATGCGTAATATGGCCATTTTGTAAAGGCAACCAAATGGATTTATCTTAAGGGTGCTTGTGTGCAAGTGTATTGTTTTCATGCTTGATTTTATCTTGAATTATGGTTTTCTAAGTATTGGTTTTAGTCTTTCCATACAAACCCTAATTACTAGCATGTTGTATATAAAGCGATAAATTGCGGGATTTAAAGTTACTACACTATTATAATACTTTGTGGGAGGGGGTGTACAAATTATGAATGAGGATTGCAAGAAAATAAATCTAATTAATCTATTACAACCATATTGAATTTGTACAAGAATTGAAATAAATAATGTACAAGATGAATAAATGTACAAAAAATGTGAAATGTAAAGAAAATGAGTATTTGTTTGGATTTTTCTAGAGAAAGTGGGTTTTGATTTTAACCTAATTAATTAAAGGAAAAAATAATTAATTAAAGGTAAAAAAGTAAACCTAATTTTACTAGGAAAAGTTTTTTTAAATGAAAACCTAAGTCTATTAATTGATTAAAAGGAAATTAAGTTTAAGAAAAGTATTTTTTATATTTTTGTTCTTGAAAATAATTTATGGTAATATAAAATATTTTTGGTCTTTTTAAATATTAAAATAATATATTTTAATTGGTGTAAAAGAAAATAAATAATAACCTAGTTTTAATTAAATTTACAAGAATAATTAGTAAAATAAATAAAGTATGGTTAAATAAAATATATTTTTGGTGAGAAAAATAAATAAACTAAGTTAAAATATAAATCTACTATTTTTATATTTTTTATGATTTTTCAATATTAGGAAAATATATTAAGAAAATAAATAAAATAAAAATAAGAAAAGAAAATGAAAAATTGAGCCAGGGGTGTGAATAGCCTGCAGGGGGTTAGAGAGTAAAAAAAAAACAGAGCCCAAAGAAGCCTAGGCGCCTTGTCAACAAAGTCAGAATGCAAAGAAAAATGTAAAAAAATTAAAAGGGTACCACTGGGACTCGAACCTAGGTCCTTCAGGTTACAGGCGCGCGCTTCTACCACTGGGGTGGCTATACATCCATTTATATAAATCAAATAATAAATACATAAGGCAAACATGTTCCTAAGGACAACTTCATCTTCAACCTCACGCCTAGCCAGAACCTCTGTAACTTGTTCAAATCTCAACAAAATTGAACACTGTAAACATGAAACTTGTAGCAAATTTCCTCACGGTTTTAGAAATGCAAAGCATTAAAACTATAGCTCAAAGATAAACATGAATTTTAATTGCCCTATTCTGAACCTTAAAAATCTCAGAAATTTCAATCTTAAAATTCTCTATGCTCAAGAAAAATTAATGGAAACTATGGACATGGTTAGCTTTAGGGCAATGATATCTACATGTTTCATTCACAAATAAATCATTGATGATGCCTGTATGAAAAGTTCCAAAGTTAGAGAACTTACCTTGCAAGAGGGTATCGGGTTTGAAGTTTGAGCAACTTTCAAGGAGTTCCAATGATTGGGTTAGCTTTCTCAAGTTCCCAGGAAGCTAATGGGATGCTTAGCTTGAGCTGAAAGTACCTGAGGAGTTATGGAGAAGTCCAAGTGCAAAGCTCTATTTTTGAAAATGGAGGATGGTATTAATGGTGTTACAGTTCTATAACAGGGTGTGGGATGAGTTCTAAATGATGTTTAGAAGCTTTAGGAACAAATAGGCTTGAAAACACACGAGGGAGTTATGAGTTTCAAGTTTTTGGTCAGTTTATATGAAAATGGAGGTATGAGATGTGATTCTGAGCTCTAGGTGTTTTCAGGGCTTAAGTATTTGTGTATCTTGTGGAAAATGGTTTGTATATCTATAAGCAAAAGGATTGGAGTGGTTTGGATAATCAGAAGTACAAGTTTTCAGCTAATTGCTAGGTTACTTGATTTTGAAGAAAAGAGGGAAACCGAGTTTCAATGTGAGGTACAAGAATGGGTTAAGTGATTGTAAGTGTCTAACAAGTTTCTTATGAGTTATAGGACTTGTATGATCATAAGAGAACAAGTTCAAGGCTCATGAACAAGTTTTGTGTAAAAAAGCACTTTATCAAAATGACAATGTACACTTTCTTCCAAAAATGGATATAAAGCATGGCCTTGCATTGAATGCTTTAAATGAGACCTATAACAGCTGTGCAAGACATTAGTTATGGAGTGCCTAACAAGTTTGAGGCCTGAAAAGTAGATTTTATGCAGCATAACTTTGAATTTGAATTTGGTTCATCACAAAATGACTTGTAATTCAAGTGATAAAACCCTAATTTCATCTCTTCGATTCTCCATACTCAAGAATGGTCTCAAGGAGTTCTTGGACATTTTGTAAATCTTGTAATGTTCTCTAAAACCCATCTTTGAATTGCTTTTGAATATTCCCCTTGGAACTATATGAAAAAGTGCCATGAAGTTGGGTCAAAATCCTGACCAAATTAGGGCAAAATTTCACTAAGTGTTTTGTTTCATGACCACATGTTCTTAAAATTATAACTTGAGATCCAAGCTATTTTGGAAGAAGTTGTATATTTCATGGATATCTACAACTTTCATGTTGTAAGTTTCTCCTGAATCACTTTGTATCATGGTGAAAATTTTGCTCAAAGATGTGAAAAAAACAAGAAATTTCCCACACTTAGAAAAATTTCTAAGTTTATAAAATTTAACTTTTCAAAATGAAATCTTGAATTTTGGATTTATTGAAAAATAAGTTTCATATTTTGACATGTTTTGATGAATTGTGATCTTTGACATTTGATTTTGACCAAAAAGTCAAAGTTTGACTTTTTAGTATACAGTTGACTTTTGATCAGTTGATTGAAAATTCATCTGTCAATCCATTGGACTTGAGCAATGCTTTGAGATATGTCATTAGGTCAAAATGATGCAATTGGACTCTTGAGATCATGCCTTAAACCAATTGATCATTTTCTAGGTTAAAAATCAGAAATTACCCTTTCCCAATCAAAACCGTAATTTTGACCATTTTGCCCTTTTGATGATTTGATCAAATTTCTTGAGGAATTATGGTCCAAACTTGATCAAATGATACATATGAGTTTACAATGTTGATGTGGATAAAAAATTATGAAGTTTTACTGTAAATTGGCCATAATTGACTTTTTCCCCAATACAATTAACTTTTAGATCAACTGCTTAATTGACTGAGCAAAAGTGTGATCTAAAGCTTGAAACTTGACATGAGTAATCTTGAGGGTCCATAATGATCCATGAAAGTCATATGGGGCATTGGAAGTTCAAATATCCTTGTGCAATATCAAACCCTAATTTTGGTCATCAGTGCTTAAGGAGGTGTCTTGAGCTGATAAAACCTAGTGCAGTCTTGAGCCAAAGGAGATCTTGTGAGAAAATTCTTGATAAGTGAGAGGGAAAATTTTAGGGTACAACAGCTGCCCCTGTTCAATCTTCTTAAGCCTGAAGAGTTAGATTGGCGAGTTTTGCCATTCGTGACTCAAAGGTGGAAGATGATTGGACACTAGAGTGCCCAGAAATTTGCACTCGGTGATATGATGGTAGAGGGAATGGGCTTAAATATGCCATTTGGAGAGATGATAGAAATTTGTTGGAGATGGACTTGTAGATGCCATCTAGAAATGATTGATGAACCGTATTTGTAAGCTGAAACTGAATGAGTATCAGAATGGCATCTGTGTTTGAAGCGTATCTAAATAGTATCTGAACAGTATCTAAAGATTGAATCTGAATGAGTATCAGGATGGCATCCGTGTCTAGAGCATATCTGAACTGTATCTGAAATTTGAATCTGAATGAGTATCAGGATGGCATCCGTGTCTGAAGCGTATCTGAACTGTATCTGAAGATTGAATCTGAACGAGTATCAAGATGGCATCTGTGTTTGGAGCGTATCTGAACTGTATCTGAAAGTTAAATCTGAATGAGTATCAGGATGGCATCCGTGTCTGGAGCGTATCTGAACTGTATCTGAAGATTGAATCTGAATGAGTATTAGGATGGCATCCGTGTATGGAACGCATCTGAACTGTATCTGAAGATTGAATTTAAATGAGTATCAGGATGGCATCCGTGTCTGGAGCGTATCTGAATTGTATCTGAAAGTTGAATCTGAATGAGTATCAGAATGGCATCCGTGTCTGGAGCGTATCTAAAATGTATCAAAAGCCTTTGAACATTTTTAATGGTAGCTATTAATTAATCTTATCCTGAAAAGGGTAAAAAACATTAGCTGTATGCAATGTCATGATGTATGAAATGCATGATACAATGATATTGTGATATATGCATTCGTGTTATCAATGTTTATGATATATGGATGTGATGTATGCGTATGTGAGCTAATCTGCTGCACTGTTGTTGGATAGGGGGAAATAAAATTCCTGACTGCTGTTGAGGATATGGAGTGTCAGTCTTCATGTTGTGAAGTTAAAGTGTTGATGTATTTCCGTTTAGAGAAATAAACTATGTTGTAAGGGAAATGATGTGTGCTGATTGTAAAAACATGTTATGGAATACTGAGAAATTGGACGACTTCTACTGGGGATTGATAACTATAAGTTTTGTTCTGCTGGGGATTAAACTGCACACTGTGGGGGATTTCATGGAAATAGCTTAGAGAGATTTCCCTATCTCTTAAAGCCATCAGTGACTGTCTTTCTAGTTTGTTTATTTGTAAACAGTAATTACGTTCAAATGCATATGTTCAAAAATAAATCATTGGACGTTTTTGTAAACAAAACACAAGAGTAAAGAAAAATAGATAGTTTTCACTTTCAAAGGGATATCTTTGTATTAACTTTTGAGTAAGTATTTTTGTACAATGAGACAAACATTCTAGTAAGAGAATGATGTCCTAAAAAGTGAAAATTTGATACAAAGAAAAAGATAGCTATGTGTAATAATCCCATGGGGTTCCCATTCTGCTATAGTCTTCGTGTCTCTGAACATCTTGCCTATTTGTTGTCTTGTCCGAAGCTGATTGAATTGATCAGAACCGTCGAGTTTGTCAGTAGAAACTAAAGGTTGTCCGTAAGGTGATCCAACGAGACATAGTCATATGCTTTAATTTCCTAAATTTTTCCTGGACCGCCCTTTAAAGTTTTCAGCTTGTCGGGTGTACAATTTTTGTTTTGTTTTTATCCATAAATTTTGCCCGAACCTTTTTGGTTCGCCGGGATGACCTTGTTTTGCCTAGGTGTGTCAACCTAGAGGGTCTCTTATACGTAGTATCTTTTGACTATGTTCGTGTTCACAGGGTGCGGCAGGTCGTCACCATCCATGGTGGTCAAGATCATTGCTCCACCAGAGAATATGCTTTTGATCATAAATGGTCCTTCGTATGTAGAGGTCCATTTGCCCCTGGGATCACCTTGCAGTAGTATGATGCGTTTGATCACCAAATCCCCGACTTGATACACTTGGCGTCTGACCTTTTTGTTGAAAGCCTTGATCATCCATTTTTGATACATTTGACCATGATAGACAACAATAAGTCTTTTCTCATCAATCAAGTTTAGTTGATCAAGTCGATTTTGGATCCAATCTTCTTCATTCATATCTGCATCCTTCAAAATTCTCAAAGAGGGTATCTAGACCTCAATAGGCAAGACAACCTCCATGCCATATACCAAAGAGTAGGGTGTTTTCTCGGTTGTTGTACGAGTTGTGGTATGATATCCGTGGAGAGCGAATGGTAGCATATCATGCCAGTCTTTGTATGTGACTGTCATTTTCTGTATGATCTTTTTGATATTCTTATTTGCTGCTTCGACAACACCATTCATATTTGGCCGGTAAGGGGAATAATTGTGATACTGGATCCTGAATTTCTCGCATAGGGCGGTGATCATAGTATTGGTTAGATTCGTACCATTGTCTGTGACAATCCTCTCCGAGATACCATAACGACATATGATATTCTGTTTAATGAACCAGGCTACAACATTCTTGGTAACAGAAGCGAAAGAGGCCGCCTCAACCCACTTTGTAAAATAGTCATTGGCCACTAGGATGAAGCGGTGTCCATTGGAGGCTGCTAGTTTGATTTCCCCAATCGTATCGATGCCCCACATAGCAAAGGGCCAAGGAGTCGTCAATACATTCAGAGGAACCGGAGGTACGTGCACCTTGTCAGTATAGATCTGACACTTGTGGCAGGTTCGAGAGTGTTGATAGCAATCTGCTTCCATGGTAGACCAGTAATAGCCTGCCCGTAGGATTTTCTTTGCCATCGTATGCCCACTGGAATGGGTGCCAAAAGTGCCCTCATATAGATCAACCATGATCTTTTCTGCCTCAACCTTGTCTATGCAACGGAGCAAAACAGAGTCATGGTTGTGTTTGTAGAGAATGCCATTACTAAGGAAGAATTTAGCAGAGAATCTCCTTAAGAACTTCTTATCATTGACTAAAGCTCCTTCTGGATATTCTTGGCCTCGAGATACCTCTTGACTTTGTGAAACCAAGGCCGATCCACTACTTCTTCAGTATTAATCTCGTGACAGTGAGCTGGTTCATCCATTCGTTCAATGGTGATCTGGGGAGCCTCATTATCCCATTTAAGTTTAAACATGGATGATATTGTGGCTAGTGTGTCTGCTAGATGATTTTCTTCTCGCGGGAAATGCTCGAAGGTAATCTTCTCAAAATATGGGAGCAATGTCAACACATGTTCTTTGTAAGGGATAAGGTCAGGGTGTTTGGTGTCCCATTCCCCCTTGATCTGGATGATGACCAAAGCTGAATCTCCGAATACATTTAAGGATTTGATCCCCAAGTCTATGGCTGCTTTGAGACCAAAAATGCATGCTTCATATTCTGCCATGTTGTTTGTACAATTGAAGCAGAGTCTTGCCATAAAGGGAGTATGACATCCTTTAGGATATATGAGTACAACACCTATACCATTGCCGAGTGCGTTAGATGCCCCATCAAAAACCAGGGTCCATCGGGATCCTTGTTCAGGTCCTTCATATGGTCTGAATTCTTACCAGTTGTTTACCATAAGGATGTCTTCATCTGGGAATTTGAACATCAAGGTCTGGTAGTCTTCCACAGCTTGGTGAGAAAGGTGATCAGCTAGTACACTTCCCTTTATTGCTTTCTGGGTAGTATATTGTATGTCATATTCTGTCAGGATCATCTGCCATCTCGCTATTCTCCCAGAGAGAGCAGGTTTCTCGAAGATGTAGTTTATTGGATCCATTTTAGATATCAATAAGGTAGTATAGGTCAACATATACTGTCTTAGCCGGCGAGCATCCCATGCCAGAGCGCAACAAGTTTTCTCGAGCAGTGAATGTCTTGTTTCACAGTCGGTAAACTTTTTTCTCAGGTAATAAATAGCGTGCTCTTTTTTGCCAGACTCGTCATGCTTCCCCAGCACACACCCCATTGAATTTTCCAAAACAGTTAGATACATGATCAATGGTCTTCCCTTGACTAGTGGTGTTAAAACAAGAGTCTCTTGTAGGTACTCTTTGATCTTGTCAAAGGAAGTTTGGCACTCATCATTCCATTTGACTACTTGATCTTTCTTCAGTAATTTGAAGACTGGTTCACAAGTAGCTGTAAGGTGAGAGATGAATCTGGAAATGTAGTTTAAGCGTCCCAAAAATCCTCTGACTTCCTTCTCGGTACGAGGAGCAGGCATCTCTTGTATTACTTTCACCTTGGCGGATCTACTTCAATACCCTTATTGCTGACGACAAAGCCTAAGAGTTTACCAGACCTCACCCCAAATGTGCATTTATTTGGGTTCAACCTCATCCTGTATTTCTTTAGTCTCTCAAATAGTTTCTGTAAATGGTCAAGATTCTCTTCCTCTGTTTGAGATCTAGCTATCATGTCGTCCATATAGACCTCTATTTTGTGATGTATCATGTCGTGAAATAGAGCTACCATGGCACGTTGATAGGTTACCCCATCATTCTTCAGTCCGAATGGCATAACCTTGTAGCAGAATGTGCCCCACTGTGTGACAAAGGTTGTTTTCTCCATGTCCTCAGGCGCCATTTTGATTTGGTTGTAGCCTGAGAAACCGTCCATAAATAAAAACAATTTGTGATGTGCTGTATTGTCAACTAGAACATCAATGTGGGGAAGTGAGAAATCATCCTTAGGGCTCTCCCGATTCAAATCTCTGTAGTCTACGCACATTCGTACCTTTCTGTCCTTTTTAGGCACGGGAACAACATTTGCAACCCATTGTGGATAGGAGGTGACGACCAAGAATCCAGCATTGAATTGTTTCATGACTTCTGCTTTAATCTTCTCCGATATGTCTGGTCGCATGCGACAGACCTTTTGTTTTACCGGTGGACAGTCTTCTTTTGTTGGTAGACGATGTACCACAATATCTGCATAAAGTCCTGGCATGTCTTCATACGACCAGGAAAAGACCTCAACATACTCGTGTAGTAACTGAATCAGACTCTCTTTAACATTGGGTTCCATATTGGCACCTACCTTGACTTCTCTTTTGTCTTATTAGGTACCTAGGTTGATTGTATAGTCTCCTTATCTCTCTACTGTTTATTTCAGTAAGATGGATCTCGAGAAAACGGTGAAGGACCTCCAAGCTCAGAATGCACAGTTTCAACAGTTGTTCTTAACTCTGGCCAAAGGATAAGAAGAGTTGAAGACCTTGCTGGTTGAGGATAAGAAAAAGAAGACAAAGAAGATAACTGGAATTCTGAACATGGGAAGAAGATTCCAAGGGCAGACAAGAAGGGCCTTAGACTTTGCAAAAACATCCGGAGAGAAAGGCAATCAAGATGGGAAGGGAAAGGAAACAGTTGTTCAGTATGATTCAGAGGAGGAAGAGGAATAAGAAGACTATTCTAAAGAACAATACCCTCCAGCCGACGACAAGTATAAGCATCTAGAAGAACGGTTGAGTGCAATGGAAATCCAAAAAGTGCCTGGCTTGGACTTTGAGAAGTTTGACTTAGTATCGGGGATTGTCATTCCTCCAAAAGCACCCGTGTTCACCAAATATGACGGAGTTTCATGCCCTAAAATGCATCTCCGGTCCTACGTGAGGAAAATCTATCCCCATACCGCTGACAGAGATTTATGGTTACACTTCTTCCAAGACAGTCTGTCTGGAACTCAACTTGATTGGTTTTATCAGTTAGAAAGAGCCAATGTTCATAACTGGGAAGATCTTGCTGTAGCTGTTGTACCCCCAAAATTTTCCCTCTCACTTATCAAGGATTTCCTCACAAGATCTCTTAGACTCAAGATTGCATTAGGGTTTGATCAACTCAAGACACCTCCTCATGCACTAATGACCAAAATTAGGGTTTGAGTTTGCACAAGGATTTTTGGACTATCAATGCTTCATATGACTTTCAAGGATCATTATGGACCCCCAAGATTACTCATGTCAAGTTTCAAGCTCTGAATCACATTTTTGATCAGTCAATTGAACAATTGACCTAAAAATCAACTATATTGGGAAAAAGTCAACCATGGCCAATTTTTAGTCAAACTTCATAATTTGTTATCCACATCAACATCTTAGACTCATATATATCATTTGATCAAGTTTGGACCATAATTCCCCAAGAAATTTGATCAAATCATCAGAAGGGCAACATGGTCAAAATTAGGGTTTTGACTAAGAAGGGGCAATTTTTGATTTTTGACTTAGCAAATGGTCAATTGGTTTAAGGCATGATCTCAAGAATTCAATTGCATCATCTTGACCTAATGACATGGTTCAAAAAATTTCACATCCATTGGATTGACAGATGAATTTTTCAGTCAACTGATCAAAAGTCAACTGTGCACTGAAAAGTCAAACTTTGACTTTTTGGTCAAATTCAAGTGCCAAGGATCATAATTCATCAAAACATGTCAAAATGTGAAACTTATTCATCAAGAAACCAAAAATTTAAGATTTGGATTTGAAAAGTTGAAAAATTCTAACTTAGAAAATTTTCTAAATATAGAAAATTTCTTATTTTTTCTCAACTTTAGGCCAAATTTTCACTATGATACAAAATGATTCAAAGGAAGTTCCCAACATGAAAGTTGTAGATCTCCATAAAATATACAACTTTGCTTCACACAATTTTTCCTAAAGATTCTTGGATTTCAAGATATTATTTTGTGAATACATGCTCATGAACTAAAATAACTTAGTGAAATTTTGCCCTAGTTAGGCAGGTTTTTGACCTAACTTCATGGTAACTTTTCGCCTAGTACCAAGAGGAATATTCAAAATCATTTCAAAGATGGGTTGTAGTGAAAATTACAATATTTCTAAAATGTCCAAGAACTTCTTGAGATCATTCTTGAGTAGGGAGAATCGAAGAGATGAAGTTGGCAATTTCTCACTTTGATTTCAAACCATTTCATGAAGAACAAGTTTTCAAATTTGCAAATTGGCTGTACAATCTTCACTTTTCAGGCCTCAAACTCGTTTGTCACTCCACCATTAATGAACTGCACAAGGTTTCATGCCCTAAAGCCAAGCATTCAATGCATTATACATAAACAATTCCATTTTTGGCACAAAGGTACCATTTCCATTTTGATAAAGCATAACTTTTGCAACTTTTCACTCCTTGAGCCTTGCACTTGTTTTCTCTGCACATAAGCAAAGCCACAACAAAGAGCAACTTGCCTGAAGCCTCTACCAAATTAGACCACGTCTGTACAACACTTAGGGACTTGTCTCCTCACCTTGCTTCAAAAACAAGAAATGTAGAAAGACATGTGATCTTGTACTTCTGAACCAACACAAGTCCTCCAATCTTTTGCTCTATATAAAGTCTTCATTTTTCAACTAAAACCACGCATGCCCAAGCCTTGAAACACCTTAGAATCAGAAATTGCATAACAAGCCTCCAAACTTGCCATTTCTGACTTGTGAACTGAATGTTCCATTCCACTCGTGCGTTTTCAGGCCTTTTACTTTCCCAAGCTTCCTTACCATACAAGTAAACCATCCCACACCCTGAAACATCACTGTAACTCCATCTTTCCCATTGTTGAAAGTAAAAAACAAAGCAACACAGGTGGACTTATCCAGACCATTCCAGCCACCCTCAAGACAAGCTAAGCATTATATTAGCTTCCTAGAGGTTCAAGGAAGCTAACCTGATCATCACAGCATCCTATAGTAAGCTCATTTTCAAAACACGGTTTCCATTTTCAAGGTAAGTTTTCTGTTTTTCTAACTCTTGATATAGGCATAGTTAGCTTTCCATTTGTGAATATGGAATGTAGACATCATTGATACGGAGCTGTACATATCCATAGCTTGCATTTATTTGGCTTGAGTTTAGAGAATTTTTAGTTTGAAGTTTCTGGAAAAATTAGGTTAAGAATTAGGGCCAACAAAATTCTCTCTGATCTTGGACTTATACTTTTAGTTATGCACATGGTTGGAATCGTAAGATAAAATGCTATAATGTTCATGTTATCACTTTCCATTTGTATTGAGAAATGAAAAAGTTACAGGATGTCCGGCTGGCCAAAGGTTGAAGATGAAGTACAGGGCAAGGAAGCGTTTCATGTTATGTATTTTTGTTTTCATTTAGACTAACGGATGTACAACCACCCCAGTGATAAGACAGCGTGCAAAAATAACCTAGGTCACGGGTTCGAGCCTTGGCGCTGCCTTTTGCAATTTTTCATACTTTTTTCCACTTTTTTTTGTTTGTTTGCAGCATGGGCTTCTGGACATTGGGCCCTATATTTTTGCTAACTTCCTGCCTCCAGCTTACTCATGGCACCCTTGGCCCATATATTTTTATTATTCATTTTTATTTTCATTTTTATTTTTAAATATATTTTCCTTAATAATAAAAATCATAAAAAAATATAAAATGATCAATATTATATTTTGTTTTATTTTATTTTATTTTCTCATAAAAAATATTTTTATTTAGTTATACATTATCTATTTTTGTTAAATTTGTAAATTAAAATAGAATTAGGTTAAATATTTATTTTTCTTCACACCTATTTAATATTTATTTTGACATATAAAAAGACCAAAATACTTCATAAATACCATATATTATTTTCAATACAAAAATACAAAAATACTTAAAGAAATTTATTTCCTTTTAATAAATTAAAATTAGGGTTTAATCAAAATATTTTCTATAAATATTTTCCTTTCTTAATTAAGTTAACTTTAATCTTGATTTATTTATTAGGCTTAGGTTAAAACTTTTTTTTTACATAAAAAAGAAAACAAAAACAAAACCTTCTTTTGCATTTACATATCTTTGTATATTTAAATTATCTTGTACATTATATATTCCAATACTTGTATAAATTCATTTTGGTTGTAATAGATTAATTAGGTTTATATTATCGCAATCCCCATTCATCAATTGTATACCCCCCCTCCCACAAAATGTTGTAATAGCGTAGTAATCTTTAAATTTCGCAATTTATCGCTTTACATAACATGCTAGTAATTAGGGTTTGAATGGTAAGATAAAATCAATCAAATAGAAAAACCTAATCCAAGACAAAATCAAACATGAAAATAACACACTTGCACAGAAGCACCCCTAGGGTTACTCCACTTAGTTGCCTTGAACAAAAATGGCCATATTACGCATGTAAAGTGTCTTAGCAAAAACAAACAAATATAAGATCATAGACCCTCGATGACGCTATTCAAAGTCGCCTTATAAAATGATATTAGTCCCTAAAAATGCTAAGATAATTTGCAACATTGCTAATCATGGCTATACGATGACCCACGCCCATCCCGTTTACATCCAAAGATAGGGTTGCTTACCAAATCAATGGTAAGACAACAATGTCAAAGGAAAAGAAAATGAACAAGAAAGACATTTGAGTAGGTCTCCTAATTACTTGCTCCATTTCAAAACAAACATCCTTGTTATTTTCAAACAATCACATACACTTTCAAACATCTTCCAAAATTGAAAACATTTTCAAAAGATCAAACATCTTTGTATACATTCTTACGAACAAGAATCATTACAAAGATTGCCTAAGCAATGACCTCTTTTTCAAAATACTTTCAAAACCACACAAAGCAAATTTTCAAACAAAAGCAAGTGATCCAGCAAGTAACTAAGAGCCCATGGAAAACCATGGATGAAAAGGGTGCTAATACCTTCCCTTTTCATAATCTAGGCCCCCCCCCCCGAACTCAAGAAATAATCTAAAAGGTATTTCCTGTGCTTTTTCACCTTTCCTTTTGGATAAAAGAAAAGTCGGTGGCGACTCTTGCTAACCGCAACATTTGCGATAAAATGCAAAACCTTCAAGTCAGTTCTCCCACCGTATCACAGAACTGGCGACTCTGCTGAGGATTTTCTAAAAGTGGGGATACCTTAGGGTTTAGATCACATTTATTTGCTTACACTGTTTGACTTGTATGCTTTACATTATGGTTCTTTGTTTGGGTTTGAATCCTCTACCCGGATTTGGGATACATTATAGGTAAGTAGCAATACATTGTGGAAACTGTGCAGGGTATACCGACATGGTCTAAACAATAGCTACGTTAGTGTGACATATTTGTGGGTACCCATAGCCTTTGAGTTAATCAAAGAGAATAAGGGGCCGTTGAGTGATATCATGAAGCACTAATGAACTTTTAGAACCTTTACTTAACCAACTTGGCCTTTTAGGATGTAGTGAGATGACCGACTTTGGTGCAGTCTGAAGTTGGTAGATACTCGATACTACACTCATTGAGGTTTGGTTTCTTGGGATATTTCGGTCGCCATTAAAGAGGCTTGAGCTGAAACAATCACCAAGGAAACAATCCGGTGATATTGGGCTCCTTAGAACCCAGTTACTATTACTAGGACAGGTTTGAGCCAACTAAACTTTAAGAGGGTACTTACCTATAAAACTCTGTGCAAGCCTAAACCTAGGACTTGTTTGCTTTGCTTGTATATGCATACTTGTACATAACATCATGGACATCATGAACATAATATACATCCACTAACCATTTCAAGGATTTTTGGGATTCATCTTTGTTCTTGTTTTGTAGGAAATGGATTCACTTCGCAGGAGAACTATTCAAGTCAACCTTGTGATAATTCCTCCGCAACTAAAGGAGATAGATTCAAGAATTCCTGAAAACTCTCCATTCACCAAGAGACATGGTCGTCTACTCAACTTGGTCACCTCTAACACAGATGAGGATATGATGAAGGTGCTCTTTCATTTCTTTGATCCTTTGCACCATTGTTTTACATTTCCCGGCTATCAACTTGTGCCTACTTTGGAAGAATTCTCTCAACTCTTAAGGATACCCATTCTCAATCAACTACCTTTCAACGGTACAGAAAGAGACCCAAAACGAGAAGAGATTGCTCAAGCTCTACGCTTGCACTCATCTGATGTCACAACTCATTAGGAAACAAGGAGTGGTGTCAAAGGTTTCTTAGCAAAGCTCCTGTTTAAGAAAGCCCAAATCTGTTGGAATTCCTTAGACTTACAAGACTTTGAAGAAATTGTGGCTCTCCTCATTTATGGGATGGTTTTGTTTCCAAATCCTGACCAACTCATAGATGTCAACGCTGTCAAAATCTTCATATCACGCAACCCAGTGCCTACATTGCTAGGGGATATCCTACACTCTTTTCACACTCGCACAATGAGGAAAAGAGGTGTCCTTATGTGTTGCACTCCTCTCTTGGAAAGATGGTTTATTTCTCATCTTCCCCAATCAGTCTTAAAGAATGAGCAAGGTTCAAGGTGGTCACAAAGGTTAATGACGCTCAAACATTCAGACATTCATTGGTGCTCCCGTTCCAAAGAGAATGTTATCATTGTCGGCCGTTGTGGAGAATTTCCTAATGTCCCTTTACTTGGAATTAGGGGAGGAATCACCTTAACCCATGTTTAGCCTTAAGGCAGTTTGGTTATGCCCGAAGGGATGGCCCGCATGAGATGCTGATTCAAGGTTTAGTATTCGACTAGGACAACGACGATCAAGGTCTTCGCCAGAGATTTATCCGAGCTTGGTGGATGCTAAACAAGGTGGACAACAAGACTTTGGGACACAAGAATTCCATCCCTCTTGAGCCTTACCTCAAATGGGTACGACCTCGTGCTCAGAGTCTTATGATGCCTTACCCCTCCATTCTCCCGATAATCATTGAGCCTGTCAAGGATGGAGATGTCCCATACACTATCCTACATCCTGACATGCCCACATATCTTGAAGACCTACAAAGGGATTGGATACAAATCAAACTAGAGTGATATCCTTTCGAACCCCAATTCTACGCAAGCGAGAAGAAGGTTTTGGAGCTCACCAGGCTACTTCATGAAGAGCAGACTCTGAATGCCTACATTGCACCAAAGAGGATGCGCACTACTTTTTTATCTTAGAGTTTTGTATTATTTTGTCCAAGGGACATTGATGTACTCAAACTTTATCTTATTAATATAACGTGTGTTCCTTTTTGTCTAAAACAAATTTGAATCTTGAAATCCTTGAAAACATTGCATATTCACATACCATTCATCATAACATAAGCAGTTTTTTGCAACAAGTCTCCTCATCTCTCTATTGTTTATTTCAGTAAGATGGATCTCGAGCAAACAGTAAAAGATCTTCAAGCTCATAATACACAGTTTCAACAGTTGCTCATGACCCTAGCCAAAGGGCAAGAAAAATTGAAGACCCTGTTCGCTGAAGAGAGGAAAAAGAAAACAAAGAAGGTGACCGGAGTCTTAAACACGGGGAGAAGATTTCAGGGACAGACAAGAAGGACCTTGAATTTTGCAACAACATCCGGTGAAGGAGAAGGGAAAGGCAAGGAAACAGTTGTCCCGTTGTGATACAGTGGGAGAACTGACTTGAGGTTTTGCGTTTGTGTTCGCAAATGTTTCAATTTAGCAAGAGTCACAACCGACTTTTTATTTTATCCAAAGGAAAGGTCAAAAAGCACAGGAAAGACCTTTGAGATGTTTTCTTGGGTTCGGGGGGTAGATTATGAAAAGGGAAGGTGCTAGCACACTTTTCATCCATGGTTATTCATGGCCTCTTAGTTGCTTGTTTAGATCACTTGTTTTTGCTTTTCAATTGTTTGAAATGGTGCTTTGTGTGTGGTTTTTGAAAATGATTTGAAAAGAGGCCATCGTTGTGGAATCCTTTGTAATGATTCTTGTTTGAATATATACAAAGGTGTTTGTCTTTTGAAAAGATATTTCAATGTTTGAAAGTTTGTTTTGGGAAATGTTTTGAAATTGTGTTGTGAGGTGTGTTTGAAAATAGCAAGGATGTTTTTGCAAGTTTTGATCAAATACTCTTCAAGGAGGTTCTAGAAAATACTCCTTGATTTTATCGAAAGCAACTTGACAATCATCATTCCATTCAACCACCTGATCTTTCTTCAACAGCTTTAAGATTGGTTCACAGGTAGATGTTAGGCGAGAAATGAACCTTGAAATGTAGTTTAGGCGTCCTAAGAAACCTCTGACCTCCTTTTCAGTGCGGGGGGCGGGAATTTCTTGTATAGCTTTGACTTTGGCAGGATCAACCTTGATGACTTTGTTACTGACGATGAATCCCAAGAGTTTACCGGACCTGACACTGAAAGTGCACTTGCTAGGGTTCAGTCTGAGATTATATTCCTTCAATCTGACAAACAACTTTTGCAGATGGTCGAGGTGTTCTTCTTCTGTTTGTGAACAGGCTATCATGTCGTATACGTAGACTTCGATCTCATGATGTATCATGTCATGAAACAAAGCTACCATGGCTCGCTGATAGGTTGCCCCGACATTCTTCAGTCCGAATGGCATCACTTTATAGTAGAAGGTGCCCCACTGCGTAACAAAAGTAGTCTTCTCCATGTCTTCTGGGGCCATTTTAATCTGGTTGTATCCCGAAAATCCATCCATGAAAGAGAATACCTTATGTTGAGCTATGTTTTCAACCAAGATGTCAATGTGCGGCAGTGGAAAGTCATCTTTAGGGCTAGCCCTGTTTAAGTCTCTGTAATCCACACACATTCTCACTTTTCCGTCCTTCTTAGGCACGGGCACAATGTTAGCAACCCATTGGGGATAGGAAGTAACAGCAAGAAAACCGACATTGAACTGCTTTATCACTTAGGCTTTAATATTTTCAGACATATCGGGCCTCATTCGGCGGACTTTCTATTTGATTGGTGGACAGTCTTCTCTTGTAGGGAGACGGTGAACCACAATATCTGTATCCAGTCCCAGCATGTCTTCATAGGACCAGGCGAAGATCTCAACATATTCATTCAACAGCTGAACTAAACGCTCTTTAACATTTGGATTTAGGTTGGCACCCACTTTAACCTCTTTTCTGTCTTCCTCTTTTCCCAAGTTGATAGTCTCTAACAACTCCTCGTGAGGTAGAATAGCCCTTTCTTCCTGTTGCAAAAGTCTAGCCAACTCCCCAGGCACTTTACAGTCTTCATCACCTTCGTATTCGACATGATTGACCAGATCTTCAGAGTCACTGAAGACCATAGCAGAATTGTTACCCATGGAATCCGGAGTGGAAGGGTACCTGCATTTTGTGAGTGTGGGTGTGTGTAAGGGATAGCCACCTTTAAACAAATAAAATGTAAAAGGAAAGAAAATGAACACAAAAGTTTATATATGAAAACGTCCATGATTCATTAAAAATGGCATATGAAGATGAAAAATCAAGCCCTTACAAATGGACCTATATGCCCTGGGTAAGGCATAAGGCAAAAAATGTACGAATTGTTTAAAACAAAATTATTACAGACCAACAGAAAATATTCAAAAGATAAATTATTGATTGATGAAAGTAATGGGAACGAAGTCTTTCGCCTCCCAATTGTTCAGTCCTCCTTCAATAGTTGGAAAGATCCAGTCTTCAAAATTGCTTTCTTCTTTATCATCCTCTAAAGCATGAACTCCATGATGAGTGATTTTCAATGGCGGTCCTCCAGCCCAGGAGCGACGCACAGCCTTCTGACTAGAAGAAGTGAAACCCAAGCCTAACTTATCTGTCTTGTAAGGAAAATCTAGCAGTTGACCCCATAATGTGCTTCCTCCTTCCTCGATCACAGCCTTCACATCTTTAAGGGATGACATCCGAGACACAAGTTTGGTAATGATGGGCACAGAAGTCATTGTCTTGGCTACTGCAACTTCAGGGGAAACCTCTTCAAAGTGCTGAAAGGGGGTTTCGATGAATTCACCATCTAATTCAACATAGCGGAATGAATTCAGATGGCTTATCATATACTCCTCCTCGCCACGAACTGTCATAATTTTCCCCTGGACAAGGTACTTAAGCTTCTGATGCAGAGTAGATGTAACAACTCCAGTATAATGAATCCAGGGCCTTCCTGACAAGCAAGAGTAGGAGGGAAGGATGTCCGTGACATAAAATATGGAGTTGAAAGTTTCCGTACCCACTTTAATTGGGATGTCCACTTCCCATTGGACCATCCGCGTAGAACTGTCAAAGGCTCTTACGATGATGTTGCTGGGCTTTAGGGTCAAACCTTCACAGTCCAATCTGTCCAATGCTTTCTTTGGCAGGACATTTAAAGACGACCCAATATCAACCAAAACGTGAGCAAGAGTGGTCCCTCTGCACTCCACCGAGACATGCAGCGCATCATTATGCTTTCTCCCCTTAGAGGTTAGATCGGCATCGGAGAAGACAAGACCATTGTCGGCGGTTAGGCTGGCTACACACTCCTGGAACTGGTCCGCGGAGGTTTCTTGAGGCACATGGGCCGTCTTTAGGAATTTGATCAAGGCTTTGGCATGAGCTTCAGAATAGAGCAATAAGACCAGCATAGAGATTTTTGAAGGGGTTTTCCCCAGTTGTTCTACGAAATCATAGTCGCTTTTCTTAATTATTTTTAAAATCTCCTCCATTTCCTTTTGGGTGGTCTCGGGGATGACCAAAGGCTGAGCCCTCGTCCTAACGGGCGCTTCTTGGATCCCCTTACCTTTATCAGCAGCAACAGTAGAGGGTATAAATTCGGGAGTAATAATTTCTTCAATCACTGGAGTTCGTACAGATGTGTTGACTGGCACAGGAGTAACCTTAGGAGCATTTGAGGGTCCGAAGATTGCCCTTGGAGGAGCAATATCCGGAGAGAAGATTCTTCCGCTGCAGGTGATCTTACTTGTCCCCGCAATATTTCCTATGTTAGGAGTCTCTTCATCGGAACTTTCTTCCACTGATTCGATCTGTTTAACACCGTGGTAGAGGATCTCTCCTCCATAATTCCATGGTATTGTCTTGTTGGACTTGTATGGGATAGGCCCTGACATTGTTATCTTCAGAGGTATAAACTTTGGATCGGGTGTAATCTTAATAGGTCTTTTAGAAACCTTGGAAAGATTGTCGGAAATGGTGATTATAGCAACATCGTTGATTGGAGTAACAGGAGTAACAAGAGTTTTCTTGAAGAGGATTTCTTAATTATCCATCAGGCGTTGGATGCCTGACTTCAAAAAAGGATAGTCGGATTGCAAGGTCGAACAAAGGTAACAATCTTTTTTGCATCCCGGGAAAATCCCGGCTTTCAACAGATTCATCTTGATCATTGGCAACAGAGTCATTAAGTCATCAACAGCAGCAACATAAAGATCTTCCATAACAACATGGACATTATGACCATGTTTTGGCATTGGAGCAGATATCACATTAGGTTTTTTAGGTGCGTCAAACTCCACCTCCTTGACATCTATTAAATCCTGGATCTTATTTTTGAGGGCCCAACAATTGTTGGTGTCGTGCCCTACAATGTCTGAATGATAGGAACACTTTACATTTGAATGATAGTAAGGAGAAGAGGTATTTGGGTTCTTAGGTGCTTCTTTCAAGTTTGTAAGGTTTAATTTCAACAGATGAGGGAGAACCTGAGCAGGTGTCATATTGATCCGGGTGAATTGCTGTGCAGGCCTTTCCACCCTTGTTTGGTTGGTTCTGGGTTGACTGCTTCGAGGTTGATCGGTTGCGGAATTCTGAATCATCACAGCCCGCACCGCTGGTTGGCGCTCTATTCTTCCTTGATTTCTCTGGGAGTAAACAACTGAGATCTCTTTCTTGGCTGGGAAGGTCTTCTTGATAGCAGCGGAAGCAGATGCATTCTTTTGAATTTTACCACTCTTAATGCCAGCTTTGACTCTTTCACCAGTCAGAATTAATTCGGTGAACCCTGCTATGATCGGTGGGAACGAGAACTGACTGTTTTTGAATGTTGGTTCGCGTTTGCGTTTGTTTTCGTAAAGTGTCGCGGTAAGCAAGAGTCGCCGCCGTCTTTTATTTTATCCAACAAGGGAAAGGACAAAAGCACAGAAAAATTCCTTTTCGAGATGTTTTCTCGGGTTCGGGAGGTAGATTATAGAAAGGGAAGGTGTTAGCACCCTTTCTATTCGTGGTTATCCACGGGCTCTTAGGTACTTGCTCAGTATGTTTTCAAAAGTTTGCTTTTCTTTGTGTTTGTGGGTTTTGAAAAGAGTTTTGTTTGAAGAAAGTGTAAGTGCGAAAAGTTTTTGTTTTGTTTAAAAGGAGCAAGTACTTAAGAACCTCTACCTACTCAAAAAGGAATTTAATTGTGCAAATGTCCTTTAGACAGTGCTATCCCACTATTGAGGAGTAGGTAGCACTGTCGTTGGAGTTTTCGGGTCAATTCAATTTTAGGGACGTGTGGTCACTAAAGCAATGTTAGGACGCTTTAGTAGTAATCCAAATGTCTTAGATCATTTTTATCGAGGAAACCATTTCGAGGCAACTTATGATCTTGGGACAAAGGACGACCTCTAAAACATCCTATACTTAATGACCACATTTGAGGCAACCAAGTGAGGTGTACCCTAGGAGTGGCATGTGCAAGTGTATTGTTTTTCAGTTATATTATCTTTGTATTTTTAGGTGTTCTACCAGTTGTTTTTAGATCTTGTCATACAGTCCTAGTTAGCATACATCTAAGCAGTTAATATATATACATGAATTTAAAGTGCGGGAATGGTAAATCCTACGCTAAAATTGGGGAATAAAGCAGTAAAGTAAAAGTCTTAGTTTAAGCTATTACATCCCAGTAAGCAGTTACAATAAAATAAACGCGCGTAAAACAAGGAAAAGAGACGTCTAAGAAATTTCTAAGTAAATAAGAAAAAAATTTTGTTGTTTTTGGTTAAGAAAATATTTGAATTAAATAATCCTAGGTCTAGTTTATTTTAAATTGATAAAATGAAGTTAAAATAATTAATTAATTTGTTTACAAAATTAATTTGAATAAAAAAACTAACCTAATGTTTTTTTTTGTGATTTCTTTTATTTAAAGTTAATTTAAATGATAAGGTCAATAAAGAAATAACGAAAACAAAAAATAAAAATACAAAGGGCATCCTTCGATCCAGGGATAAAAATAGGAAACTTCGATCCAGAGGAGGTGACTTTCGATTGGGCCAGACAGCAAGGCGTGAGTAGCCTTCGATCCAGGGAAGAGGATTGCCCTTCGATCATGGAGGTCATGGCTTTCGATCTAGGAATGAGATACCTCTTTCGATCCAGCATGCTAATGGGTTCGATCCAGAGAAGGGCTCTCCTTCGATCTGGGATGTTGTACCTGCAAAAGCATGTTAGCGAAACAAAATACAGGGCATGGGTATTGAACCCCAGGCCCTTCGATCCTGCGCTTGCTGGGTCTCTTCAGGATATGTCTGTAGCAAGTGTTAGCAAACGAAAAAACATGACATGGGCGACAAACCCAGGCCCTTCGATCCTGTCTAGGATGGAAAATCAAAGGTAGCAACGAGTAAAAATGTGTTATGCAAATGTGAGGTTGTATAGTTTACCCTTTCTTACCAACAGATTGGACTCGATTTGGGCGCTTCCTGGATGTAGGCACCTTCGATCTGGGCACTTCCTGGATGCTTTTGTTGAAGGGTTGCTTTGGCCTGGAAAATTCTGGGCAGCGTCTCTCCAATGTTTTTTGTTCTCCTGTTGTGTGTTCTCCTGCAGAGTTTTGTGTGTGTTGTACCATTTTTCTGTTGTGTTTGTATGATGGCCTCTGTATTTATAGGGGTGTGAGGGTGCAGCAATGGCAAGATACAGCCTTTAAACAGGCCATTAAATGCCATGAGACAAGAAACAGACACATTAAATAATTCCCTTTTCTGAAACGTTTGTGTCTCTTGAATGAACCTGGACGCTTTTGACTTGAGTGCCCTCTTGATGACCTCCTTCGAATGGCCCTTGTCCAAAGATCAATCGAATGGTACTAATTAAAGTTCCAATCGAAAGGCTTTGTTAACAGGCCAATCGAAAGGTGTTGTTCATGCTAATCGAAGGACATGGCTAACATGCCTGTCGAAGCTGCCTTGACATAGTGCCAATCGAAGTGCTTGTTCATAATACCAATCGAAAGACTCTTTTAGAATACCAATCGAAGTGCTCCTTCAGAATTCCAATCGAAGTTCTCCTTCAGAATGCCAATCGAAGGGTCTTTCAGAATGCCAATCGAAATGCTCCTTCAGAATGTCAATCGAAATGCTTCTCCAGAATGCCAACCGAAGTGCTCCTTCAGAATTCCAATCGAAGTGCTCCTTCAGAATGTCAATCTAAATGCTCCTTCAGAATGCCAATCTAAATTCACTTAAAGCACTACTCAAAAATTTTCCTTTACCTTAGGCAAGAGTTTATGATCAACCATGCAGGGGGAAGACTTTGGAAAAACATGAGAGGGCAAATTTTGGGGTGCAACAATTGCCCCTGTTCAATTTTCTTAAACCTGAGGATATAGATTGGCTTTCGAGCCTTTCGTGATCCAAAGGTGGAAGATAATTGAACACTAGAGTGCCCAGAAATTTGCACTCGCATGGTGTAGTATCAGCGTTGTGATGTCGGGAATGGGCCTACAGATGCCATTTGGAGATTTTTGGTAGGAGGATGGGCTTATAGATGCCATCTGCAAGAGTGTCGATCGCATAAGAGATTCCTTAGCGAGAACTTGCATACCTGTTGTTGTAGAAGATTCTGCTGGGGAAGTCTAACTTTGGAGGTGAACTGCATATCTGGACTGAGAAGGAACCTGGGTAAGGTTACTTCATGATGAGTCCATGTAAAACTTTATTTGGAAAGGAGGAACCTGTGTAGGGTTGCCTGATGATGAGTCCATGTAAAACTGCATCTTGGAAAGAGAGGGAACCGGTGTAGGGTTTCCTGATGACGAGTCCGTGTAAAACTGCATCTTGAAGAGAGGGAATCGGTGTACGGTTGCCTGATGAGGAGTCCGTGTAAAACTTCATCTTTGGAAAGAGAGAACCTGTGTAGGGTTTCTTGATGAGGAATCTGTGTAAAACTGCATTTTGAAGAGAGGGAACCGGTGTAGGGTTTCTTGATAACGAGTCTGTGTAAAACTGCATCTTGGAAAGAGAGGGAATCGGTGTAGGGTCGCCTGATGAGGAGTCCGTGTAAAACTTCATCTTTGGAAAGAGAGAACCTGTGTAGGGTTTCTTGATGACGAGTGCGTGTAAAACTGCATTTTGAAGAGAGGGAACCGGTGTAGGGTTTCTTGATAAGGAGTCTGTGTAAAACTGCATCTTGGAAAGATAGGGAACCGGTGTAGGGTCGCCTGATGAGGAGTCTGTGTAAAACTTCATCTTTGGAAAGAGAGAACCTGTGTAGGGTTTCTTGATGACGAGTCTGTGTAAAACTTCATCTTTGATTTCCCGAGAAGGAACCTGTGTAGGGTTACCTGATGATGAGTCCGTGTAAAACTACATCTGAAATTGAGAAGGAACCGGTGTAGGGTTGCCTGATGATGAGTCTGTGTAAAACTACATCTGGAATTGAGAAGGAACCGGTGTAGGGTTGCTTCATGGTGAGTCAGTGTAAAACGACATCTGGAATTGAGAAGGAACCAGTGTAGGGTAGCTTCATGGTAAGTTTGTGTAAAACTTCAGGAAGAACCTGGGTAAGGTTACTTCGGGCTAAGTTCGTGTGACACTTCTGGAGGAACCTGGGTAAGGTTACTTCGGGATAAGTTTGTGTAAAACTTTTGGAGGAACCTGGGTAAGGTTACTTCGGGATAAGTTTGTGTAAAACTTTTGGAGGAACCTGGGTAAGGTTACTTCGGGCTAAGTTTGTGTAAAACTTTTGGAGGAACCTGGGTAAGGTTACTTTGTGATAAGTTCGTGTAAAACTTCATTCAGAAATATATGAGAAAGGACCCGTGTAGGATTCTTCAGGATAAACCCGTGTGAAGCCGCATTTAGGAGAAACCCGTGTACGATTTCTTCACGACGAACCCGTGTAAAGCTGAATTTGATCGTGTAGATAATTAATCCGTTTAGTTTCCGGAGTTAATCTTGAACTTGCTGGAAGTTGTTGATGATAACCATCTTTCCTGAAAAGGTACATGATTAGTCATATATGATGCATGACATGCATTGTATGATGATGTTCTCAAAATAAATGAGATTATGCTGTATGCAATATGTATGCGCATGTCATGATGTATGAACATGAAATGTTGTTGTGGTATGTCCGAGTTTGGGAAAATAAATCCCTGACTGTTGTTGGAGAATAAAGAGTTTCACTCGCTGGAGATAACGTCCGAAGATGATTGGGAGAATAATCCTGCAGGAGAGAATAACTCCGTTGGGGAATGAACTGATGAGGAAATGACTCTGTGGGGAGTATATACTCTGATAGAAGATCTGCTGATTTGGAGAAATAAAAACTCAGATAGGGATGAATTGCTGTCGCTGGTGACAGTGAACCCTGTTGGGGATTGAATTTCTGTCTATGAAAGGAATGAACTCCGCTGGGAATAGAAAGAACTTCGCTGGGGATGATCTTTCAGAGTCTACTGGGGAAGAGGAGTTGTGTTCCTTTAATTTGTAGTAGTCGGCGAGGCAAACTCAAGCTGGGGAATCCTGGTGTTGTTGGGGAAATAAACCCTGTCGTCAGTCCGCTAGAGAGGTGACATCTTCGTTGGGGGAAGTCCTCAAAGATTCTTGAGGTTGATTCAGCTGGGGAAAGGTTTTCAGAGATTAAACCCTTGCTGGGGAATCATCCTATGAGAAGGATTTTGGGGGGATTTTTCATTGCCCCTAGTATCAAGTGTTTGTGGAACTGCCTGGAAATGTTTGACTGTATGTAACCCTTCACTGAGATTGATGTTCAATGCCCCAAGCGATGGAGATGGAGACTTGCCCCTGGTTACTCTGCACTTCTTTGAGAGATTTCCTGGAATCTTGACTGGGCTGCCCCAGGTGTGCTGGATAATGACATGTCATGCCCCCTTGTTGATAGGAGATTTGTCAATGGAAGTGTCATCCTTTTTGAAGTGATTTTGTTCACTGAGAGTGCTTTCGTTCATCGGATACTCGTTGTGTGAATTTCTCCGCTGTCAAACAAATAGCCAAATGCAAACAGTGATATCCAAATAATGCAAAGTTTATGCTTGTCTCGAAGTTTTGAAAAATGCGTTTTTTTAGCAGAAAACTTTTTATAAGACAAATTCAACACAGGATTTAGGACAAAGCCTTACAGGAGTCAGGATACCTTTTGTAACAGTATGCTTTTGAACTAACCCATGCTTCAGTTAGGACTTTGAAGGGTTGTAACGTGGCTTGGTACACGGTTTAAGAAACAAAGGATAAAGGCTCAAAGTATATTTGTACCCACCCGCTCTTCGTGATGTTCTTCAATCCTAAACTCAGTTAATTGTGCATTTGAACTCCAAATGAGTCTGGAACACCGTTTTTGTTGATGGTTCACACAAGTTGGATTTTTGAAGGCAGTCATCATTTTTGCAACATTTTTCATGTTGTCGAGGATTTGTAGCGACCTCGTTCTTTTGATTTGTTATCCCTAACTTTTTCCTGAATGTTCCTGTTTTCGAGATTACAGTCAGCGGGATGCCCCAACTTTCTCAAGCCTCCTTTATAGATTTTGGCTCAGTGGGCTTTTTCTCCTTTTTTTTGAGAGATTGACTGCCTATGAAATAAGGAACCACCACTGTCTTTTGATTACAGAGGAACGCTTTTGATGTCGTTCGTTGTATTATGAACTGAGAGTTTTGCGACTTTAATGCACATTTGAATTAACTGAGAGACTACCCTGCCCCAGGTTTTGATTAAAGGTTTCAATTTGTGTTTAAAACAGAAAACTCCTACTTCTTTGGCTCGAAGGGGTTGACTAGGGATTATCTTCCTTATAACTCCAGTGTTTAGGATTTGAAAGAAATGCATGTACATCGTCAGCAAGGTCTGTCCAAAAGCATACTGTATGAGATTATGGCATTGTTTCGTCATCCTCCCTCTAAAGGCTTGTAACTTTTAGCAAGAGTTGAATGTCATAAAGTGAGTAAAAAGCATAGTTTAAATGTAATTAAAATGATTGGATCAAATCAAGACAAACATATGCAATGCATTAATGAAACAAAGTTTGGCATTAATAGATAATTGTTTGAATAACAAAGAGATTACAACTTGAAAATTCAAATGAACAAAGACATTCTTAATGATTTGGAATAGGAGCAGTGATTATGCTAGAGTCTCCGGAGGACCAAACTCAATCTCCTTGGCATCAATCAAATTCTGAATCTTGTACTTCAATGCCCAACAATCGTTTGTATCATGCCCGGGACTGTCAGAATGATAAGCGCAGGTCGCATTAGGATTGTAGTTAGGGGAAGAAGTCTTGGGGTTTGGATGAGGTCCTATCAATGTAATTAGATTCATCTTCAACAAGTGTTGCAACGCTTGAGACAAAGGCATGTTGATGTTAGTGAACTGTCTTTTAGGCTCATCTGGCTTTCGTTGATTTCCCTTTTGCTGTTGTTGGTGTGACGCAGAACCAGAGATCAGGACTGCCCCTACGTGTTGTTCATGGCGACCCTTTTGACCATACACAACATTGGACTCTTTCTTCCCATTGTAGGGCTTTTTCTGAGCATCAGAAGGTGTAGCTTCTTGAATCTTCCCATTTTTTATGCCAGCTTCGACCCTTTCGCCGGTCAGTATTAGCTCGGCGAATCTGGCTGAAGAGCTTCCGATCAAGTGTTTGAAATAGGGACCAGACAAAGTCCCAAGAAACATGTCCACCAACTCCCTATCAGACAGAGGGGGTTGGACTCTTCCAGCAAGATCTCTCCACTTCTGAGCGTAGTCCTTAAAGCCTTCGCCTGTACCCATAGACATACCCTGAAGCTGAGTACGCGTGGGAGCAAGGTCGGCATTATACTGGTATTGCTTGTAAAAAGCAGCAGCAAGGTCCTCCCAGTTGTGGATGTTAGCTCCTTCCAGTTGACAGAACCATTCAAGTTGAGTCCTTGACAGACTATCTTGAAAGAAATGAACCCAGAGATTTCTATCAGCTGTATAGGGTTGAATCTTCCTCACATATGACCGGAGGTGTAGCTTTGGATAGGACGATCCGTCATACTTGGCAAAGGTAGGTACCTTGAACTTATGGGGAACCACCACCCCAGAGGATAGACCTAGATCTCCGAAGTCCAGACCGGGCACCTTCTGAACTTCCATAGCATTCAACCGGTCCTCCAGCTGTTTGTACTTATCCTCAGCAGGAGGATACTGTTCTTCATCAGAATCCGTCTCGTTGTCGAGACCATAGGACTAGGAGCCCTCCTTTCTTGTGGACTATCCTTCTCTCCAGATGGGGTGGCCAGATCAATTTCATTCTGCAACCTGCGTCCAGTGTTGAACATGATGGTCCTCTTCTTCTTCTTCTTCCTCTCTTTCAGAATCAGGGTCTTCAAGTCCTGCTGACCCTTAGTTAGGCTCATGACCAACTTTTGAAATTGGGCATTCTGGGCCTGGAGGGCTTTGATAGCTTGCTCAGTGGAAGGTTCAGTAGACATGATGATTGCTGAAATAAATAGCGAAGAAGATAAGAAACCTGTACTGGGAGACCCGTTATGCAATGATATGTATGATATATGTATGCAATGTTTTCAAGGATCTCGCGGGGTAAACAAGAAACTGTTAGAATTTGAATCTTGTAGTTTTGATTGAAGGAATTTCATGTTGCTGAGAATCCTTCCTCAAGAGTCAGGCTCACCATATCGAGTGGGTCATAGCCCCTGACTCAAGTTATCATGTTTTGATTTCTAAACAAACTTGGCCAGAGGAAAATAAATCCCCTTTGCCCCTTGCTAGACTTTTGATTTACCATAACCTGCATCACAAGCCCTTGAGATCCTTGAAATGGTTAAGGAAATGTTAAGGCATGATGTTATGATGTGTATGCTATGCGTTTAAGCAAAAGTGTGAGGTGATGTAAGTAAACCCTGCAATAAGTCCAAATTATTGGATAAGGACTGTAAATAAAACCTGCAAGGAGCTCATGTTGTCAGATAACAAGAATGTGCAAGTAGTTCAAGTTTGAAGGCACACAAGTCACACATAAGAGCCCTTAGATTTCAGGCTTGCATGAGGTTCCATAGGTAAGTACCCTCTTTCAGTTCAGTTGGTTTAAACCTGTCCTAAAAAATAGTAACCGGGTTCTAGAGGATCTAAATATCACTGACTACCCTCAATCGGTCATAATTTCAGCTTAGCAACTTATGATCTTGGGACAAAGGACGACCTCTAAAACATCCTATACTTAATGACCACATTTGAGGCAACCAAGTGAGGTGTACCCTAGGAGTGGCATGTGCAAGTGTATTGTTTTTCAGTTATATTATCTTTGTATTTTTAGGTGTTCTACCAGTTGTTTTTAGATCTTGTCATACAGTCCTAGTTAGCATACATCTAAGCAGTTAATATATATACATGAACTTAAAGTGCGGGAATGGTAAATCCTACGCTATTACAAGGCTTTCGGGGAGGGGGATTATTTACATGTCCAAAATTGGGGAATAAAGCAGTAAAGTAAAAGTCTTAGTTTAAGCTATTACATCCCAGTAAACAGTTACAATAAAATAAACGCGCGTAAAACAAGGAAAAGAGACGTCTAAGAAATTTCTAAGTAAATAAGAAATTTTTTTTTGTTGTTTTTGGTTAAGAAAATATTTGAATTAAATAATCCTAGGTCTAGTTTATTTTAAATTGATAAAATGAAGTTAAAATAACTAATTAATTTGTTTACAAAATTAATTTGAATAAAAAAACTAACCTAATATTTTTTTTTGTGATTTTTTTTTTATTTAAAGTTAATTTAAATGATAAGGTCAATAAAGAAATAACGAAAACAAAAAATAAAAATACAAAGGGCATCCTTCGATCCAGGGATAAAAATAGGAAACTTTGATCCAGAGGAGGTGACTTTCGATTGGGCCAGACAGCAAGGCGTGAGTAGCCTTCGATCCAGGGAAGAGGATTGCCCTTCTATCATGGAGGCCATGGCTTTCGATCCAGGAATGAGATGCCTCTTTCAATCCAGCACGCTAATGGGTTCGATCCAAAGAAGGGCTCTCCTTCGATCTGGGATGTTGTACCTGCAAAAGCATGTTAGCGAAACAAAATGCAGGGTCTGGGTATTGAACCCCAGGCCCTTCGATCCTGCGCTTGCTGGGTCTCTTCAGGCTATGTCTGCAGCAAGTGTTAGCAAACAAAAAAACATGACCTGGGCGACAAACCCAGGCCCTTCGATCCTGTCTAGGATGGCAAATCAAAGGTAGCAACGAGTAAAAATGTGTTATGCAAATGTGAGGTTGGATAGTTTACCCTTTCTTACCAACAGATTGGACTCGATTTGGGCGCTTCCTGGATGTAGGCACCTTCGATCTAGGCACTTCCTGGATGCTTTTGTTGAAGGGTTGCTTTGGCCTGGAAAATTCTGGGCAGCGTCTCTCCAATGTTTTTTGTTCTCCTGTTGTGTGTTCTCCTGCAGAGTTTTGTGTGTGTTGTATCATTTTTCTGTTGTGTTTGTATGCTGGCCTCTGTATTTATAGGGGTGTGAGGGTGCAGCAATGGCAAGAGACAACCTTTAAACAGGCCATTAAATGCCATGAGACAAGAAACGGACACATTAAATAATTCCCTTTTATGAAACATTTGTGTCTCTTGAATGAACCTGGTAGCTTTTGACTTGAGTGCCCTCTTGATGACCTCCTTCGAATGGCCCTTGTCCAAAGATCAATCGAAGGGTACTAATTAAAGTTCCAATCGAAAGGCTTTGTTAACAGACCAATCGAAAGGTGTTGTTCATGCTAATGGAAGGACATGGCTAACATGCCTGTCGAAGCTGCCTTGACATAGTGCCAATCAAAGTGCTTGTTCATAATACCAATCGAAATACTCTTTCAGAATACCAATCAAAGTGCTCCTTCAGAATACCAATCAAAGTGCTCCTTCAGAATGCCAATCGAAGGGTCTTTCAGAATGCCAATCGAAATGCTCCTTCAGAATGCCAATCGAAATGCTCCTTCAGAATGCCAATCGAAGTGCTCCTTCAGAATGCCAATCAAAGTGCTCCTTCATAATGCCAATCGAAATGCTCCTTCAGAATGCCAATCGAAATGCACTTAAAGCACTACTCAAAAATTTTCCTTTTCCTTAGGCAAGAGTTTGTGATCAACCATGCAGGGGGAAGACTTTGGAAAAACATGAGAGGGCGAATTTTGGGGTGCAACACCTGCAGATGAGCTCCCGATCAAGTGATTAAAGAATGGACCTGACAGGGTCCCCAAAAACATATCCACCAGCTCTCTCTCAGACAATGGTGGCTGCACCCTTCCAGCCAAGTCCCACCAGTTCTGGGCATACTCCTTAAAGCCTTCATTAGAGACCATACCCATACTCTGTAATTGAGTACGAGTAGGTGCTAAATCTGTATTATATTGATATTGTCTGTAGAAGGCAGCAGCCAAATCCTCCCAGTTGTGCACGTCAGATCTCTCAAGCTGATAGAACCAATCCAATTGCGTACCCGATAAACTATCTTGAAAAAAGTGGACCCACAGATCCTTATCAGAAGAATGAGGTTGGATCTTTCTGACGTAAGACCGCAGATGCATCTTTAGACAAGACAAATCATCATATTTAGAAAATGTAGGCACGTTGAATTTAGGGGGAATCACAATCCCAACAACCAACCCTAGCTCCTCGAAGTCCAGCCCAGGCACCCTTTGTAACTCCATAGCCGCCAAATGCTCTTCCAGATTTTTATACTTGTTGTCTGCAGGAGGGTACTGCTGCTCAGAGTAATCTTTATCCTCTTCTTCTTCTTCCTCATCTTCAGACTCGGAGGGCACTGCAACTCCCTTTGCTTTGCTAACCCCTTCATCAGATGTCGAGGGGAAATCTAGGACCCTTCTAGCCTGGTTCTCAAACCTTCTCCCCAAAGTAGCTACACCTGCTCTTTTCTTTTTCTTCTTTTCTTTTTCTTTTTCCTTTTCTTTCTCTTACAGTGCTTTAAGATTCTCTTGACCCTTTACCAAGGTCATGAGGAGTTGTTGGAACTGTGAATCTGCGCCTGTAGATCTTTGACTGTCTGCTCTATATCCATCTTGATGAAATAAACAGCAGAGAGATAAGGAAACCAGGTTTGCGAAGACCTGTTTATGCATATTATGAATGATATGTATTCATGTAATGCATTCAAGGATTTAGAAATTCAAAGTTGCTGCAAACAAAAAGAACACACGTCATATTAATAAGAAGAAATTTGTTAGCACATAAATGCCCCATGGGCAAAATATTACAAAATTCTAATGTAAAAAGACGTTGCGCATCCTCTTTGGTGCGATGTAGGTATTGAGAGTCTGCTCTTCATGGAGTCGACGAGTAAGTTCCAAAACCTTCTTCTCACTGGCGTAGAAGCTGGCTTTAAAAGTATTTCGTTCTTCCTTGAGCTGTATCCAACTCTTTTGCAAATCTTCCAATGATGTTGGCATGTCAGGATGTAGGAGGGTGTATGGAACCTCTCCTTCCATAACAGGCTCTTTGATCATGGGCAGAACGTAGGGGTAAGGCATCAGAAGACTCTGGGCGCGGGTTCATACCCACTTGAGGTAAGGCTCAAGGGGGATGGAATTCTTGTGCCCCAGTGTAACAGGAGTTTTCTTGAAGAGGATTTCTTGATTATCCATCAGGCATTGGATGCCTGACTTCAAAAACAGACAGTCGGATTGCAAGGTCAAACAAAGGTAATAATCTTTTTTGCAGCCCGGGAAAATCTCGGCTTTCAACAGATTCATCTTGATCATTGGCAACAGAGTCATTAAGTCATCAATAGCAGCAACATAAAGATCTTCTATAACAACATGGACATTATGACCATGTTTTGGCATTGGAGCGGATATCACATTAGGTTTTTCAGGTGCGTCAAACTCCACCTCCTTGGCATCTATTAAATCCTGGATCTTATTTTTGAGGGCCCAACAATTGTTGGTGTCGTGTCCTACAATGTCCGAATGATATGCACACTTTGCATTTTAATGATAGTAAGGAGAAGAGGTATTTGGGTTCTTCGGTGCCTCTTTCAATTTTGTAAGGTTTAATTTCAACAGATGAGGGAGAACCTGAGCAGGTGTCATATTGATCCGGGTGAATTACCGTGCAGGCCTTTCCACCCTTGTTTGGTTGGTTCTGGGTTGACTGCTTCGAGGTTGATCGGTTGCGGAATTCTGAATCATCACAGCCCCCACTGCTGGTCGGCGCTCTATTCTTCCTTGATTTCTCTGGGAGTAAAAAACTGAGATCTCTTTCTTGGCTGGGAAGGTCTTCTTGATAGCAGCGGAAGCAGATGCATTCTTTTGAATTTTATCGCTCTTAATGCCAGCTTCGACTCTTTCACCAGTCAGAATTAATTCGGTGAACCCTGCAGATGAGCTCCCGATCAAGTGATTAAAGAATGGACCTGACAGGGTCCCCAAAAACATATCCACCATCTCTCTCTCAGACAATGGTGGCTGCACCCTTCCAGCCAAGTCCTGCCACTTCTGGGCATACTCCTTAAAGCCTTCATTAGAGACCATACCCATACTCTGTAATTGAGTACGAGTAGGTGCTAAATCTACATTATATTGATATTGTCTGTAGAAGGCAGCAGCCAAATCCTCCCAGTTGTGCATGTCAGATCTCTCAAGCTGATAGAACCAATCCAATTGCGTACCCGACAAACTATCTTGAAAAAAGTGGACCCACAGATCCTTATCAGAAGAATGAGGTTGGATCTTTCTGACGTAAGACCGCATATGCATCTTTGGACAAGACAAACCATCATATTTAGAAAATGTAGGCACCTTGAATTTAGGGGGAATCACAATCCCAGCAACCAACCCTAGCTCCTCAAAATCCAGCCCAGGCACCCTTTGTACCTCCATAGCCGCCAAACGCTCTTCCAGATTTTTATACTTGTCGTCTGCAGGAGGGTACTGCTGCTCAGAGTAATCTTTATCCTCTTCTTCTTCTTCCTCTTCTTCAGACTCGGAGGGAAATGCAACTCCCTTTCCTTTTCCAACCCCTTCATCAAACGTCGAGGGGAAATCTAGGACCCTTCTAGCCTGGTTCTCAAACCTTCTCCCCAAAGTAGCTACACCCGCTCTTTTTTTTTCTTCTTTGCTTTTTCCTTTTCTTTCTCTAACAGTGCTTTAAGATCCTCTTGATCCTTTACCAAGGTCATGAGGAGTTCTTGGAACTGTGAATTCTGCGCCTGTAGATCTTTGATCGTCTGCTCTATATCCATCTTGCTGAAATAAACAGCAGAGAGATAAGGAAACCTGGTTATGAAGACATGTTTATGCATATGATGAATGATATGTATTCATGTAATGCATTCAAGGATTCAGAAATTCAAAGTTCTTGCAAACAAAAAGAACACACATCATATTAATAAGAAGAAATTTGTTAGTACATAAATGCCCCATGGGCAAAATATTACAAAATTCTAATGTAAAAAGACGTTACACATCCTCTTTGGTGTGATGTAGGTATTGAGAGTCTTCTCTTCATGGAGTCGACGAGTAAGTTCCAAAACCTTCTTCTCACTGGCGTAGAAGCTGGCTTCAAAAGTATTTCGTTCTTCCTTGAGCTGTATCCAACTCTTTTGCAAATCTTCCAATGATGTTGGCATGTCAGGATGTAGGAGGGTGTATGGAACCTTTCCTTCCATAACAGGCTCTTTGATCATGGGCAGAATGTAGGGGTAAGGCATCATAAGACTCTGGGCACGAGTTCGTACCCACTTGAGGTAAGGCTCAAGGGGGATGGAATTCTTGTGCCCCAGTGTAACATGAGTTTTCTTGAAGAGGATTTCTTGATTATCCATCAGGCGTTGGATGCCTGACTTCAAAAACGGACAGTCGGATTGCAAGGTCCAACAAAGGTAACAATCTTTTTTGCATCCCGGGAAAATCTCGGCTTTCAACAGATTCATCTTGATCATTGGCAAGAGAGTCATTAAGTCATCAACAACAGCAACATAAAGATCTTCTATAACAGAATGGACATTATGACCATGTTTTGGCATTGGAGCAGATATCACATTAGGTTTTTCAGGTGCGTCAAACTCCACCTCCTTGGCATCTATTAAATCCTGGATCTTATTTTTGAGGGCCCAACAATTGTTGGTGTCGTGCCCTACACTGTCTGAATGATAGGCACACTTTGCATTTGAATGATAGTAAGGAGAAGAGGTATTTGGGTTCTTCGATGCCTCTTTCAAGTTTTTAAGGTTTAATTTCAACAGGTGAGGGAGAACCTGAGCAGGTGTCATATTGATCCGGGTGAATTTTCGCGCAGGCCTTTCCACCCTTGTTTGGTTGGTTCTGTGTTTACTGCTTCGAGGTTGATCGGTTGCGGAACTCTGAATCATCACAGCCCCCACCGCTAGTCGGCGCTCTATTCTTCCTTGATTTCTCTGGGAGTAAACAGCTGAGATCTCTTTCTTGGCTGGGAAAGTCTTCTTGATAGCAGCGGAAGCAGATGCATTCTTTTGAATTTTACCGCTCTTAATGCCAACTTCGAATCTTTCACCAGTCAGAATTAATTCGGTGAACCCTACAGATGAGCTCCCGATCAAGTGATTAAAGAATGGACCTGACAAGGTCCCCAAAAACATATCCACCAACTCTCTCTCAGACAATGTTGGCTGCACCCTTCCATCCAAGTCCCGCCACTTTTGGGCATACTCCTTAAAGCCTTCATTAGAGACCATACCCATACTCTGTAATTGAGTACGAGTAGGTGCTAAATCTGCATTATATTGATATTGTCTGTAGAAGGAAACAGCCAAATCCTCCCAGTTGTGCACGTCAGATCTCTCAAGCTGATAGAACCAATCCAATTGTGTACCCGACAAACTATCTTGAAAAAAGTGGACCCACAGATCCTTATCAGAAGAATGAGGTTGGATCTTTCTGACGTAAGACGGCAGATGCATCTTTGGACAAGACAAACCATCATATTTAGCAAATGTAGGCACCTTGAATTTAGGGGGAATCACAATACCAGCAACCAACCCTAGCTCCTCGAAATACATCCCAGACACCCTTTGTACCTCCATAGCCGCCAAACGCTCTTCCAGATTTTTATACTTGTCGTCTGCAGGAGGGTACTGCTGCTCAGAGTAATCTTCATCCTCTTCTTCTTCTTCCTCATCTTCAGACTCGGAGGGCACTGCAACTCCCTTTCCTTTGCTAACCCCTTCATCAGATGTCGAGGGGAAATCTAGGACCCTTCTAGCCTGGTTCTCAAACCTTCTCCCCAAAGTAGCTACACCTGCTCTTTTCGTTTTCTTCTTTTCTTTTTCCTTTTCTTTCTCTTACAGTGCTTTAAGATCCTCTTGACCCTTTACCAAGGTCATGAGGAGTTGTTGGAACTGTGAATTTTGCGCCTGTAGATCTTTGACCGTCTGCTCTATATCCATCTTGCTGAAATAAACAGCAGAGAGATAAGGAAACCAGGTTTGTGAAGACCTGTTTATGCATATGATGAATGATATGTATTCATGTAATGCATTCAAGGATTTAGAAATTCAAAGTTGCTGCAAACAAAAAGAACACACGTCATATTAATAAGAAGAAATTTGTTAGTACACAAATTCCCCATGGGCGAAATATTACAAAATTCTAATGTAAAAAGACGTTGCGCATCCTCTTTGGTGCGATGTAGGTATTGAGAGTCTGCTCTTCATAGAGTCGACGAGTAAGTTCTAAAACCTTCTTCTCACTGGCGTAGAAGTTGGCTTTAAAAGTATTTCGTTCTTCCTTGAGTTGTATCCAACTCTTTTGCAAATCTTCCAATGATGTTGGCATGTCAGGATGTAGGAGGGTGTATGGAACCTCTCCTTCTATAACAGGCTCTTTGATCATGGGAAGAATGTGGGGGTAAGGCATCAGAAGACTCTGGGCGCGGGTTCATACCCACTTGAGGTAAGGCTCAAGGGGGATGGAATTCTTGTGCCCCAGTGTAACAGGAGTTTTCTTGAAGAGGATTTCTTAATTATCCATCAGGCGTTGGATTCCTGACTTCAAAAACAGATAGTCGGATTGCAAGGTCAAACAAAGGTAATAATCTTTTTTGCAGCCCGGGAAAATCCCAGCTTCCAACAGATTCATCTTGATCATTGGCAACAGAGTCATTAAGTCATCAACAGCAGCAACATAAAGATCTTCTATAATAACATGGACATTATGACCATCTTTTGGCATTGCAGCGGATATCACATTAGGTTTTTCAGGTGCGTCAAACTCCACCTCCTTGGCATCTATTAAATCCTGGATCTTATTTTTGAGGGCCCAACAATTGTTGGTGTCGTGTCCTACAATGTCCGAATGATATGCACACTTTGCATTTTAATGATAGTAAGGAGAAGAGGTATTTGGGTTCTTCGGTGCCTCTTTCAATTTTGTAAGGTTTAATTTCAACAGATGAGGGAGAACCTGAGCAGGTGTCATATTGATCCGGGTGAATTACCGTGCAGGCCTTTCCACCCTTGTTTGGTTGGTTCTGGGTTGACTGCTTCGAGGTTGATCAGTTGCGGAATTCTGAATCATCACAGCCCCCACTGCTGGTCGGCGCTCTATTCTTCCTTGATTTCTCTGGGAGTAAACAGTTGAGATCTCTTTCTTGGCTGGGAAGGTCTTCTTGATAGCAGCGGAAGCAGATGCATTCTTTTGAATTTTACCGCTCTTAATGCCAGCTTCGACTCTTTCACCAGTCAGAATTAATTCGGTGAACCCTACAGATGAGCTTCCGATCAAGTGATTAAAGAATGGACCTGACAGGGTCCCCAAAAACATATCCACCATCTCTCTCTCAGACAATGTTGGCTGCTCCCTTCCATCCAAGTCCCGCCACTTCTGGGCATACTCCTTAAAGCCTTCATTAGAGACCATACCCATACTCTGTAATTGAGTACGAGTAGGTGTTAAATCTGCATTATATTGATATTGTCTGTAGAAGGCAGCAGCCAAATCCTCCCAGTTGTGCACGTCAGATCTCTCAAGCTGATAGAACCAATCCAATTGTGTACCCGACAAACTATCTTGAAAAAAGTGGACCCACAGATCCTTATCAGAAGAATGAGGTTGGATCTTTCTGACTAAGACGGCAGATGCATCTTTGGACAAGACAAACCATCATATTTAGCAAATGCAGGCACCTTGAATTTAGGGGGAATCACAATCCCAGCAACCAACCCTAGCTCCTCGAAATACATCCCAGACACCCTTTGTACCTCCATAGCCGCCAAACGCTCTTCCAGATTTTTATACTTGTCGTCTGCAGGAGGGTACTGCTGCTCAGAGTAATCTTCATCCTCTTCTTATTCTTCCTCATCTTCAGACTCGGAGGGCACTGCAACTCCCTTTCCTTTGCTAACCCCTTCATCAGACGTCGAGGGGAAATCTAGGACCCTTCTAGCCTGGTTCTCAAACCTTCTCCCCAAAGTAGCTACACCCGCTCTTTTCTGTTTCTTCTTTTCTTTTTCCTTTTCTTTCTCTAACAGTGCTTTAAGATCCTCTTGACCCTTTGCCAAGGTCAAGAGGAGTTGTTGGAACTGTGAATTCTGCGCCTGTAGATCTTTGACCGTCTGCTCTATATCCATCTTGCTGAAATAAACAACAGAGAGATAAGGAAACCTGGTTGTGAAAACATGTTTATGCATATGATGAATGATATGTATTCATGTAATGCATTCAAGGATTCAGAAATTCAAAGTTGTTGCAAACAAAAAGAACACACGTCATATTAATAAGAAGAAATTTATTAGTACATAAATGCCCCATGGGCAAAATATTACAAAATTCTAATGTAAAAAGACGTTGCGCATCCTCTTTGGTGCGATGTAGGTATTGAGAGTCTGCTCTTCATGGAGTCAACGAGTAAGTTCCAAAACCTTGTTCTCACTGTTCTTCCTTGAGTTGTATCCAACTCTTTTGCAAATCTTCCAATGATGTTGGCATGTCAGGATGTAGGAGGGTGTATGGAACCTTTCCTTCCATAACAGGCTCTTTGATCATGGGCAGAATGTAGGGGTAAGGCATCATAAGACTCTGGGCACGAGTTCGTACCCACTTGAGGTAAGGCTCAAGGGGGATGGAATTCTTGTGCCCCATTGTAACATGAGTTTTCTTGAAGAGGATTTCTTGATTATCCATCAGGCGTTGGATGCCTGACTTCAAAAACGGACAGTCGGATTGCAAGGTCGAACAAAGGTAACAATCTTTTTTGCATCCCGGGAAAATCTCGGCTTTCAATAGATTCATCTTGATCATTGGCAACAGAGTCATTAAGTCATCAACAACAGCAACATAAAGATCTTCTATAACAGCATGGACATTATGACCATGTTTTGGCATTGGAGCGGATATCACATTAGGTTTTTCAGGTGCGTCAAACTCCACCTCCTTGGCATCTATTAAATCCAGGATCTTATTTTTGAGGGCCCAACAATTGTTGGTGTCGTGCCCTACACTGTCTGAATGATAGGCACACTTTGCATTTGAATGATAGTAAGGAGAAGAGGTATTTGGGTTCTTCGGTGCCTCTTTCAAGTTTGTAAGGTTTAATTTCAACAGATGAGGGAGAACCTGAGCAGGTGTCATATTGATCCGGGTGAATTGTTGTGCAGGCCTTTCCACCCTTGTTTGGTTGGTTCTGTGTTTACTGCTTCGAGGTTGATCGGTTGCGGAATTCTGAATCATCACAGCCCCCATTGCTAGTCGGCGCTCTATTCTTCCTTGATTTCTCTGGGAGTAAACAGCTGAGATCTCTTTCTTGGCTGGGAAAGTCTTCTTAATAGCAGCGAAAGCAGATGCATTCTTTTGAATTTTACCGCTCTTAATGCCAACTTCGAATCTTTCAACAGTCAGAATTAATTCGGTGAACCCTACAGATGAGCTCCCGATCAAGTGATTAAAGAATGGACCTGACAAGGTCCCCAAAAACATATCCACCAGCTCTCTCTCAGACAATGTTGGCTGCTCCCTTCCATCCAAGTCCCGCCACTTCTGGGCATACTCCTTAAAGCCTTCATTAGAGACCATACCCATACTCTGTAATTGAGTACGAGTAGGTGTTAAATCTGCATTATATTGATATTGTCTGTAGAAGGCAGCAGCCAAATCCTCCCAGTTGTGCACGTCAGATCTCTCAAGCTGATAGAACCAATCCAATTGTGTACCCGACAAACTATCTTGAAAAAAGTGGACCCACAGATCCTTATCAGAAGAATGAGGTTGGATCTTTCTGACTAAGACGGCAGATGCATCTTTGGACAAGACAAACCATCATATTTAGCAAATGCAGGCACCTTGAATTTAGGGGGAATCACAATCCCAGCAACCAACCCTAGCTCCTCGAAATACATCCCAGACACCCTTTGTACCTCCATAGCCGCCAAACGCTCTTCCAGATTTTTATACTTGTCGTCTGCAGGAGGGTACTGCTGCTCAGAGTAATCTTCATCCTCTTCTTATTCTTCCTCATCTTCAGACTCGGAGGGCACTGCAACTCCCTTTCCTTTGCTAACCCCTTCATCAGACGTCGAGGGGAAATCTAGGACCCTTCTAGCCTGGTTCTCAAACCTTCTCCCCAAAGTAGCTACACCCGCTCTTTTCTGTTTCTTCTTTTCTTTTTCCTTTTCTTTCTCTAACAGTGCTTTAAGATCCTCTTGACCCTTTGCCAAGGTCAAGAGGAGTTGTTGGAACTGTGAATTCTGCGCCTGTAGATCTTTGACCGTCTGCTCTATATCCATCTTGCTGAAATAAACAACAGAGAGATAAGGAAACCTGGTTGTGAAAACATGTTTATGCATATGATGAATGATATGTATTCATGTAATGCATTCAAGGATTCAGAAATTCAAAGTTGTTGCAAACAAAAAGAACACACGTCATATTAATAAGAAGAAATTTATTAGTACATAAATGCCCCATGGGCAAAATATTACAAAATTCTAATGTAAAAAGACGTTGCGCATCCTCTTTGGTGCGATGTAGGTATTGAGAGTCTGCTCTTCATGGAGTCAACGAGTAAGTTCCAAAACCTTGTTCTCACTGTTCTTCCTTGAGTTGTATCCAACTCTTTTGCAAATCTTCCAATGATGTTGGCATGTCAGGATGTAGGAGGGTGTATGGAACCTCTCCTTCCATAACAGGCTCTTTGATCATGGGCAGAATGTAGGGGTAAGACATCATAAGACTCTGGGCGCGGGTTCGTACCCACTTGAGGTAAGGCTTAAGGGGGATGGAATTCTTGTGCCCCAGTGTCTTACTGTCCACCTTGTTGGGTATCCTCCAAGCTCGGATAAACCTTTGTCGAAGTCCTTGAGCGTTATTGTTGAAGTCAAAAACCAAGTCTGGAATCAGCATGTCATGAGGGCCATCCCTTCGGGCATTCCCAAATTGTCTCATAGCCAAGCAGGGGTTGTAGGTAATGCCTCCCTTAATGCCAAGTAGTGGGACATTAGGGAATTCCCCACAACGATAAATGATGATGACATTTTCTCTGGACCGAGAACACCAATGAACATCAGAATGTGTAAGAGTCATCAATCGTTGTGACCACCTTAAGCCTTGCTCATTCTTCAAGACTGATTGGGGAAGGTGAGAAATAAACCACCTTGCTAGAAGAGGAGTACAACACATGAGAACACCTCTTTTCCTTATTGTTCGTGTGTGAAATGAGTGGAGGATATCCCCAAGCAATGTAGGCACAGGATTCCGAGATATGAAAATCTTAATAGCATTCACATCTATAAGCTGATCAGGGTTTGGGAACAAGACCAACCCATAGATGAGAAGTGCTACAATCTCCTCAAAAGCTTGCAGATCTAGAGAATTCCAGCATTCTTGTGCCTTCTCAAACAGAAACTTTGCCAAGAAACCTTTGACACCACTTCTGGTTTCCCAATGACCCTTGATATCAGATGGTTGCAAGTGTAAGGCTTGGGCAACATCTTCAGGCTTTGGTTCTCTTTCGGTACCGTTGTAGGGTAGTTGATGGAGAATAGGAATCCTCAAGAGTTGAGAAAATTCCTTCAAAGTAGGCACTAGTTGGTAATTAGGAAATGTAAAGCAATGGTGTAGGGGGTCAAAGAACTGGAAGAGAACTTTCACCATGTCTTCTTCAATGTTGGAGTTGACCAAGTTGAGAAGTCCACCATGTCTTTCAATGAAGGGAGAATTCTCTAGCATCTTGGAAGCAAGCTCCTTGAGTTGAGGAGGGATTCTCACAAGGTTGTCCTGGATTGTTTTTCTGCAGAGTGACTCCATAACCTACAAAACAGGAACAAAGATGAAGATCCAAACCCTTGAAATGGTTAGTGGATGCATATGATGCTTTATGATGTTCATGATGTATGCACAAGTATATGTACAAACAAGTCACACAAGATCCTAGTTTCAGGCTTGCATGGGGCTCCATAGGTAAGTACCCTTTTGAAGTTTAGTTGGCTCAACTTGTCCTATAAATAGTAACTGGGTTCTAAGGAGCTCAATATCACTGGATTATTTTCGGTGTTCATTGTTTCAGTTTGGACACTTTACTGGCGACCGAAATATTCCAAGAAAACAACCCTCAATGAGTGTAGTATCGAGTATCTACCAACTTCAGACTACACCAAATCTGGTCATCTCACTACCCCTAAAAAGGCCAAGATGGTCAAGTAAAGGTTCTAAAAGTTCATTAGTGCATTATAACATCACTCAGCGGCCCCGTATTCTCTTTGATTGACTCATAGGCTACCGGTACCCACAAATATGTCGCACTAATATAGATATTGCTTCAACCATGTCGGTATACCCCGACTGTTTCTACAACTTATTGCTATTTACCTATGAATGTTTCCCAAATCCGGGTAGAGGATTTCAAACCCAAACAATAGAACCAAATGTAAAGCAATCAAAGAAAACAAGGTAAGCATGTAAAGGTGATATAAACCCTAAGGTAACCCCACTTAAAAAATTCCCCAGCAGAGTCGCCAGTTCTGTGATACAGTGGGAGAACTGACTTGAGGTTTTGCGTTTGTGTTTGCAAATGTTTCGGTTTAGCAAGAGTCGCCGCCAACTTTTCATTTTATCCAAAGGAAAGGTCAAAAAGCACAGGAAAGACCTTTGAGATGTTTTCTTGGGTTCGAGGGGTAGATTATGAAAAGGGAAGGTGCAAGCACCCTTTTCATACATGGTTATCCATGGGCCCTTAGTTACTTGTTTAGATCACTTGCTTTTGCTTTTCAATTGTTTGAAATGGTGCTTTGTGTGTGGTTTTGAAAATGTTTTGAAAAGAGGCTATCGTTGTGGCAACCTTTGTAATGATTCTTGTTTGAATATATACAAAGGTGTTTGTCTTTTGAAAAGATATTTCAATGTTTGAAAGTTTGATATTTGGGAAATGTTTTGAAATTGTGTGTTTTGAAATTAGCAAGGATGTTTTTGTAAGTTTTGATCAAGTAACTAAGAGTTGTCTACCCTATTTTACTCAAAGATCTTTCCTACACATTTTTAACCCTTTTGACAATGTTGTTTTACCATTGCATTTGGTAAACAACCTTGTACTTGGATGTTAAACGGGATAGGCGCGGGTCATCGTATTGACCATGATAGCAATAGTGCTAAGTATCTTTAGCAATTTTTTTCAGGGACTAGATCATTTTGTATAGGCAACCAAGATAGCATCATCGAGGGACTATGATCTTTTTGTTTTGTTTTTGCTTTGCCAAGATACTCAACATGCATACCATGGCCATTTTAAAGGCAACAAGTGGATGAAACCCTAGGGGGTGCATGTGTGCATTGTGTTATCATTTTCATGCATTTTTGTCTTGTATTAGGTCTAACTATTTGTTTTGATTTTGGATATTTAATACAAACCCTAATCTCTATCATGGCATATTTGAAAGCATAAATGCATAAAATTAATCTAGGCTATTACAACATTGATATGGGGAGGGGGATACAATTTTGAATGGGGAGTATTTGCAAGAAAATAAAACCCTAAGATTACTATTACATCCAAATTGAATAAATTGTGTAAATAAATGAATAGGCAAGTATTTAAATGGTCAATTAAATAAATATGCAAAAAATCATAAATATGTAAAAATATTTTTTATTTATTTTTATGTATATAAAAAATATGATATTAATTATATTATTTATTTATGTACAAGTAAATAAAAATAGAAAATATATACAATTATTTAGAAAATAATAATACATGAGAAAATATTATTTAGGTATATAAATACTAAAAATAAAAATAAAAATATAATATTTTTATATGTTATTTACAAGTTTTTTTATTTAATAAATAAATATAGTAAACCTACTAAACTAAATATTATATCAAAATAAAATAAAATAAAATAAAAATTTGAAAATTTATAGAAAACATTTTTAGTAATTTTTATATTTGAAAAAAAATAAAATAAAGTCAAAAATAAAAAGAAATGAAAATAATATGAAAATATAAAACAAATGGGCCAGGGGGTGCAGTCAGCAATGCAGGGGGTGCCAAAAACAGAAACAAGCCAGTCCAGCCCATTTCACTTCATCTTCAACCTTTGTCTCAAGCAAAACACGCGCGCCTGTACAAAATCTGGAAAACCTGCATACGTACTCTAATGCAAAAACTCATAACACCAAAGTTATAGCATTTTTCAAGACGATTTCAACCATATAAAGAACTTAATCTAACTCTCAAAGACCAGAGAGAATTTTTCTGGCCCTAATTTCTAACCTAACTTTTTTAGGAAGTTCATGAATCAAATTCTCTTAACACGTTTAACTTAAATGAAATCTAAGCATATGTACAGCTTCAGGGCTATGAGTACTACATTTTTTATTCACAAACCTAAGCCTAATGATTCCTAAATAGAGAGATAGAAAGTTGACAAATACCTGTTTCAGATGAACTCGTGTATGGCAATGTGGAGCTTTTCAGTGAGACCTGAGGTGCTTGGGAGCTTGCCTGAACTTCCTCTGACCTTCCCCAATGCCTAGTTTGCTTTGGACTTGCTTGAGCAAGCTTGTAGAACTCAACTTGCACAAGCTGAAAACAGAAATGGTGAAGCTTGCAAATGGAGTTACAGTCACTGTCCAATGGTTGGAATAGCTTGGATAGGTTATATGGAATGTGTTTGAACAGGTTTGGGGCAAAATGCACGAGTGGTTTGTGTGATGGAAGTGAAACTGCAGGGAGTGCCCTGTTTTGCAAGAAGAATGTGATTTTGTGTTTTGGAAGGCTTGAGGGTTCAATAATTCGTGTTTATGTCTCAAGGCAATGTAAAAAACTTGTCTCAAATGCTTGCAAGAGTTGGTTATAACAGATATGCAAGTTGTGTGATTTTGGCAAGTTTCTTGTATTTTAAGCAAAAGTATCAAGTGGTACAAGATAGGCCTGTACAGGCTATCATCCAGCTTGCACTTTGTGATCTTGGCCCCTCAAGTTTGTGGATATTGTTTGTTGTCCAAGATTTGGTTCAAGGCTCAAGGATGCAATTTGACATAAAGCAAAATTTGACAAAAATGGCAATGTTGCCTTTTTGCTATTTTTGGATTAATCTCTTGTGTAATCCTCTAATGATCAGAAAAAAGCTTCAAACCAATGGATTTACATTTAATTATTGAGTATGAAAGGGTTTAGGGACCTGTAATCAAGTACAAACAATGCTGGATGGAAATTGTAACTTGTAGCAACATGAAACATGCCATGGATCAAAGTGAGTTTTTGCCAAATTCAAACCTTCGATTCTACCTAACCACAAATGATTTTGGAGAGTTATTGGACATTTTGGAAAGCTTGTAACATGATCTACAATCCGTATTTGAAATGAATTTTGAGATTCCAAGTGTAACTAGGTGAAAAATTGCCATGAAGATAGGTCAAAATCCTGCCTAAACTAGGGCAAAATTTCACTAAGTTAAAAGTTTCATGGACCCTTGTTCCAAAACTCATAACTTGAGATCCAAGCTTCTTTTGAGGAAACTTTGTGAATCAAAGTTGTATATTTTGTGGAGGACTACAACTTTCATGTTGGAAGTTTTGTTTGAATCCAATTTCATCATGGTGAAAATATTGGGCAAAGTTGGGAAAAAATAAAAATTTCATAACTTAGAAAAATTCTAAGTTATGAAATTTTTCAATCTTAAACCCTAATTTGCAAAAATGGGTTTCTTGATGAAAAAGTTTCATGTTTTGACACATATTGATGAAAAATGACCCTTGGCACTTGATTTTGACCAAAAAGTCAAAGTTTGACTTTTTAGTGTACAGTCAAATTTTGATCAGTTGACTGAAAAATTCATTTATCAATCCAATGCATTTGAGATCTTTTGAACCTTGTGAATAGGTCAAGATGATGCCATTGATTCCTTGAATCCATTCTTGAACCCAATTTGCCATTGGCTAGGTTAAAAATTAGAAATTTCCTTTACACAGTCAAAACCCTAAAAATGACCATTTTGCCCTTTTGATGATCTGATCAAATTTCTTGAGGAGTTGTGGTCCAAACTTGATCAAATGGTTCATATGAGTCTATAATGTTTATGTGGATCAAAAATTAGGAGTTTTGACTATAAATTGGTCACAGTTGACTTTTTTTCCAATATAGTTGATTTTTAGGTCATCAATGCAAGGAGATGTCTTGAGCAGAGCAAACTTTAATCCTGTCTGAAGTTCAAAGAGTCTTGTGAGGGGAAATCTTGATAAAATGAGAGGGGAAATTTTGGGGTACAACACCCGTCATAATCAGAAGAAGAGGAGGAAGAAGAGGAAGACTACTCTGAGGAACATTATTGTTGTACCCCAAAATTTACCCTCCCATTTCTCAAGGGATTCATCCTGAACTCTCAGTTTTTCCTCTACCAAGTTCCAAGTTTTGGATCATCATTTTTCAAGGAAATCATCCATGAGGGAAAAATGGTCAAAAGCATATTGGAAAAATCAAATCTTCTAAATATTTAGAAAAATTTTCTAAGTGCCTGGAAATGTGATACTTCAGAACTTCTGAGCCATCCCCTATGTAAGTGCCGTCAGAAGATGCAAACACGGTCAGAAGATAACGCTTCAATAAGAACTTGCAGAAACGTTGCTCTTTGGTCAAAATATAATGCTTCAGTCAGAACATTGATTCTTCAGCATATAGAGGCTATGTTCAACGCTCTGGTCAAAAGATGCTTGTTGTACCCCAAAATTTGCCCTCTCATTCTTCAAGGCCTTTCTCACAAGGACTCTCAAGGTTCAAGCTTAAACAAGTGCATTTGGATTTTCCAATACCAAAATTAAAAGGAAACTGTCAAAAATGGAGAAAACAGATAAAAATAACATTTTGACAAATTTGGTGGAAAACATGTCTCCTTCGATTCAGCATACTTCGATTGACTCTTGGCCTCTTTCGATTGCTCAAAATGGCTACTAGCGTGCCTCTTTCGAATCTGGACTTTTTGCCTCATGTATGCCTCTTTCGAACCTGGACATTTGGCCTCCTGTATGCCTCTTTCAAATGCAACTTGGGTACATCCTTCGTTTGGATTGGAAACATCCTTCAATTCAACCTTTCAATGGGACAAGCAACTGCCTACAAACATGCTTCGATTGGGCAACATTGTTTCCTTTGAACACAGACTTTCGACTGGGAAATATGTTTGCTTCGAGCAGGAGCTTTCGATTGGGCAATAGCTTCCTTCGAGTTAGCTTGTTTCGACCATAGGCTTCGACTGAGACAGAGGCTTCCTTCAAACCAGTACGCTTCGATCTCACTCTTTCCTTTGACTCCAAACCAAATCTCCTTGGCCAGGCTGTGTTGCGTCCAGATCTTTACATCATCAGAAGTTTGCACAAGGGTTTCAAACTTTGTCTGTTGGATACTGCTTTTCTGGGCTAAAGGCTACATACTTTCTCTTCAAGCAGAGAGACTTTATCACAAAAGCAGCTTTCCATCTGATTTCAGCCTGAGCACAAGCAATGTCAGATCTTCTGCACCCCACTGCTGCTGCTGCCAACAGGCCCCTCTCTTGTACTGTCACGTTACAGTATTTTATTATTGTTGCAAGGCTGGCTTTTTTCAAAATATCCATTCTTCTTCTCTATAAATACAAGAACTTATGCAAAGCTGAAGATGAGGGGGGAGCGAGAGGACTTTCGAGCCAGCAGAACGAATCTGCATAAAATTCTCAAACACCACAAAAAAATCTCAAGTTCATCAAACACTTGAGAAATCAAAACCCAGAATCCAAACACTTAAACACTTAAAATCTGAAACGTCCATTCACCTTGTTACCCTTCGAATCTAGTAGGAAGAACCTCACACTTGTTCTTCTCTGTTGAATCTGATACCAAGGACATAGCCCCTGGTTTCTCCCTTTGAATCCAGAAGCATTCAAGGAAACCATTTAAAGGCCCCACACGTTCAAGTCCTGAAGCAAGGTAAGTTATCCTTACCTTTAAGCTTTTTCGTTTCATGGCATGACATGTAAATATTCTTATTCGTTCCAAGCATGTACATACTGTTGTCCTTTCGTTTCCACCCTGTTAACATGTTTCGTTTTGCTTTTTGTTTACCTGAACTAGTTTTAATTATTAAACTGTTTGAAAGATAAATATTAGCATGGCCTCAGGCCATGTTGCCATTTAATATTTGAAATGAAAGAAACAGGAGACAGGAGTATGAAACGAAGCCTTTGGCTTCCACACTGACTTCCAGGCCCCAGTCGAAGGATACAGGACTTCGCCTCTGCCAAAGCTCAATCGAAAGACGCAACTTGCTGTTGCCTTTGCCCAATCGAAGGACAGGACCTCGCCCCTGCCAAGGCCCAATCGAAAGATGTGACTTTGCTGGTGCTGGCCGCAATCGAAGGAGGCCAGCAGAATGCCAATCGAAGGCTGCTACTGCCTGGGTCGAAATACACTCATTTTTTACTTTTATCTTATTTTTTTCCTTTCATATTTTTTATGCCTTTCAATATGGTTGTAATAGTGTAGGATTTATTTTTTGCACTCTTTATTTACCTTGTACAAATGCTAGTAAATAGGTATATATGGAACGATAAAACCAACAAATAGACCACCAAAAAAATCAAAGACAAATGCATGCAACGAAACACACTTTGCACACATGCACCCTTAGGGTAATCTCACTTGTTGCCTCGGAAAATAGTCATGTCCCTCGAGCATGGGCGTTTTAGCAAAGACCCTCGATGAAAGATCGTAGTCCCTCGATGACCCTCGATGTTGCCTTTGGTAAATGATCTAGTCCCTAAAATGACATTGCTAAAACGTCCCATATGTTTCCTTCTATGACTATACAAACGTCCTGCGCCCGTCCCATTCAAACATCCTAACGCAAGGTTGTTCATCAAATACAATGGTGAAACAACACTGTTAAAAGGGTCAAAAAACATGAGAAAGATCTTTGAGTAAAATAGGGTAGATATCTCTTAGTAACTTGATCAAACTTGCAAAATACACTTTCCATTTTCAAACACATCTCACAAACACACTTTTGAACTATTTTCGAAACAAACACTTTGTTGGCGTTCTTATAGAAACGAGAATCATTACGAAGATCCATTTTCAAAATACTTTCAAAAACGCACACCACAAGCACATTCAAACAAAAGCGAGTGATCTAAAACAAGTAACTAAAAGCCCATGGATAACCATGGATGAAAAGGGTGCTAGCACCTTCCCTTTTCATAATCTACCCCCCGAACCCACGAAAACATCTCAAAGGTCTTTCCTGTACTTTTTGACCTTTCCATTGGATAAAATAAAAAGTCGGTGGCGCCTCTTGCTAAACCGCAACATTTGCAAACACAAATGCAAAATTCCAAGTCAGCTCTCCCACCGTATCACAGAACTGGCGACTCTGCTGGGGACATTTCTAAAAGTGGGGTTACCTTAGGGTTTTAGATCACCTATACATGCTTGCTTTGATTGCTTTACTTTTTGGGTTCCTTGTTTGGGTTTTGTTTAATCCTACACCCGGATTTGGGGGCACCTTTTTAGGTAAATAGCAATAAACTGTGAGGGAACTGTGAGGGGTATGCCGACATGGTTGAAGCAGTAGCTATGTTAGTGTGACATATTTGTGGGTACCGGTAGCCCTTGAGTAGTCAAGGAGAATATGGGGCCGCTGAGCGATGTCATGAAGCACTAACGAACTCTTAGAACCTTACTTGACCATCTTGGCCTTTTTAGGGGTAGTGAGATGACCGACTTTGGTACAGTCCGAAGTTGGTAGATACTCGATACTACACTCATTGAGGATTGTTTTCTTGGAATATTTTGGTCACCAGTTAAGTGGCTAAACCAAAACAATGAACACGGAAAATAATCCAGTGATATTGAGCTCCTTAGAACCCGGTTACTATTTATAGGACAGGTTGAGCCAATTAACTTCAAGAGGGTACTTACCTACAAACCCCATGCAAGCATAAACCTAAGGACTTGTCTGCTTTGTGTGAATATGATTACTTGTATATACACTTGCTTACTTTTGCATACATGTACATAACATCATAACATCATACCATAGCATTTTTTACCATAACCATTTCAAGGATCTCGAGGGTCTTTTGATACAGGGTCACGTTGAATCAGATGTCTACCAAGGGGAAAGAGGGTTCTCCTCTAAGCAAACGCCATCAAAGATCAAGTGCAACAACTTGATTCAAGGGCTATGACCCACTTGACATGGTGAGCTTGATTCTCGTGGAAAGACATCCACCGATACAAAGTTCTCCGATCAAAGATGTTGATCAAAGTTCAACCTCTAACATTTTTATTGTGTTTACCCCACGAGATTCTTGAAAACATGCATCCACATATCATGCATTGCATCATAACAGGTTTTCCTTTTCAGGTTTCCTTATTCTCCTACTGTTTATTTCAGTAGAGATGGCTCTGGAGAAGACTATCAAGGGCATCCAGGCTCAAAACGCTCAACTTCAAGAGATGTTCTTGAACCTATCCAAGGGGCATGAAGAGTTGAAAGTACTCCTTGCTAGGAGCCTGGCCGAGAAAAATTCAGAAGACAATAAGGACAAACAGTTGGAACAACTGCAAACTGAGGTTGAAGCAATGAGAACCCAGATGCTAGGGCAGATGGCTCTTATCCAAGGCCTGGCCCGAAGACAAGAAGAGTTGGGAACCATTATCAATCAATTTCGTCAAGACGGTTGCAACCGTATGGGGCAAATAATCAGGATCGAAAATCAAGGCCTTGCTCAGCTTCCCATGAGACAAGAAACCGGTTTAAAGGAGAGAAGACCTTCTCACTTTGCTTCCACATCACGAGCCCAACAACAACTTCGTCAACATCAACCGGATAATCAGCCAAAGGGGGAAAGACTTCAAAGGCAATTCACCCAAATCAACATGCCATTATCACAAGCATTGCAGCACATGCTGAGGATGAATCTGATTACACCAATAAGACCTCATCCAAATCCCAAAACTTTTTCTCCCAACTACAATCCAGATGCCAGGTGTGCTTATCATTCTGATAGTCCTGGACATGATACAAACGATTGTTGGGAGATGAAGTACAAAATTCAAAACCTGGTCGACGAAGGAATGCTGGAGTTCACACAAGATGGCCAGACTGAATTCTTCTGCCAAAGGTTCACCACCTAAAGTGCCAAGTTCAGACAAAGAGGCTTCTGTTCATTTTGAATTTTCAAGTTGTAATCTCTTTGTTATTCAAACAATTATCTATTAATGTCAAACTCTATTTCATTAATACATTGCATATGTTTGTCTTGAATTCATCCTTTCATTTTCATTACATTTAAACTATGCTTTTTACTCTCTTTATGACATTTAACTCTTACTAAAAGTTACAAGCCTTTAGAGGGAGGATGACGAAACAATGCCATAATCTCATACAGTATGCTTTTGAACAGACCTTGCTGATGATGTACAGGTGTTTCTTTCAAATCCTAAACATTGGAGTTATAAGGAAGATAATCCCTAGTCAACCCCTTCAAGCCAAAGAAGTAGAAGTTTTCTATTTTAACACAAATTGAAACCTTGAATCAAAACCTGGGGCAGGGTAGTCTCTCAGTTAATTCAAACGCGCGTTAAGCCGCAAACTCTCATCTCGTAATACAACGAATGACATCAAAAACATTCCTCTGGAATCAAAAGATGGTGATGGTTCCCTACCAAATAGGCAGTCATTATCTCTCAAAAGAGAAGAGCCCACTGAGCCAAAACCTACAAAGGAGGCTTAAGAAAGCTGGGGCATCCCGCTGACTGTAATCTCGAAAAACAGGAACAGTCAGGCAAAAGTTAGGGATAACAAATCAAAAGAACGAGGTTGTTACAAATCCTCAATAACATGAAAAATGTTGCAAAAATGATGACTGCCTTCCATAAAATTCGACTAGTGTGAGCCATCACCAAAAAGTCGTTCCAAACTCGAATAGAGTTCGACGCACAATTAACTGAGTTTAGGACTGAAGGACATCACGAAGAGCGGGTGGGAACAAATATACTTTGAGCCTTTATCCTTTGTTTCTTAAACCGTGAACCAAGCCACGTTACAAACCTTCAAAAGTCCTAATTGAAGCATGGGTTAGTTCGAAAGCATACTGTTACAAAAGGTATCCTGACTCCTGTAAGGCTTTGCCCTAAATCTTGTGTTGAATTTGTCTTATAAAAAGTTTTCTGCTAAAAAACGCATTTTTCAAAACATCGAGACAAGCATAAACTTTGCATTATTTGAATATCGTTGTTTGCACATGGTTTACTTTTTTAAACAGCAAAGAAATTCATACAGTGAATGTTCGGAGGAACGAAAGCTCTCTCAGTGAATGAAATCACTTCAAGTGGGATGACACTTCCGTTACAAAAATCTCCTATCAACAAAAGGGGATTTTATATGGTATTCTCCAGTAAACATGGGGCAGTCCAGTCAAGGTTTCAACAGATCTTTCAAAGTTCAGTTAACCTGGGGCAGTCCAGTCAAGATTTCAACAAATCTTTCAAAGTTCAGTGAACCTGGGGAAGTCCAGTCAAGATTTCAAGAAATCTCTAAATTGCAGGATAACCTGGGGCAAGTCTCCCTCACCCTCACTTGGGGCATTTAAACGTCAATCTCATCAGAGGGTTACGTGCAGTCCGAGTGTCTTGGCAATATCGCAAGCATCTGATACTAGGGGCAGTGATGAAACCTCTCCGAAATCTTTCTGAAAAGAAATTCAAGCGTCCTCGAGAAGATCATCACCTCTCTAGCAGACCAGCGGTCATGGGTTTATTTCTCCAACATTTGTCAAGGATTTATTCTCTAAAACAAATTACATTTCAAGTTGAAAGATCGTTCAAAATTTCCTTCATCACTTGCTGGAAGTTACGATCATCATCAAAAATTCCTTCATCACCTGCTGGAATTCAAGGTCGTTCAAAATTTCCTTCATCACCTGCTGGAAGTTACGATCATCATCAAAAATTCCTTCATCACCTGCTGGAATTCAAGGTCGTTCAAAATTTCCTTCATCACCTGCTGGAAGTTACGATCATCATCAAAAATTCCTTCATCACCTGTTGGAATTCACGGTCGCTAAAAATTTCCTTCATCACCTGCTGGAAGTTACGGTCGTCATCAAAAATTCCTTCATCACCTGTTGGAATTCACGGTTGTTAAAAATTTCTTTCATCACCTGTTGGAAGTTACAACCACCAACAGAATAACGGACAACTGAAGCTCCTAAAAATCTATTTCCCTAACAGAATGAAGACTCTCATCCTTGAAACCTCAGAAGATTGGTATACTCCCAATTTCTGACCCTTAACAGAATGAAGATTCTCATCCTTGAAACCTCAGAAGATTGGTATACTCCCAATTTCTGACCCTTAACAGAATGAAGATTCTCATCCTTGAAACCTCAGAAGATTGGTATACTCCCAATTTCTGACCCTTAACAGAATGAAGATTCTCATCCTTGAAACCTCAGAAGATTGGTATACTCCCAATTTCTGACCCTTAACAGAATGAAGATTCTCATCCTTGAAACCTCAGAAGATTGGTATACTCCCAATTTCTGACCCTTAACAGAATGAAGATTCTCATCCTTGAAACCTCAGAAGATTGGTATACTCCCAATTTCTGACCCTTAACAGAATGAAGATTCTCATCCTTGAAATCTCAGAAGATTGGTATACTCCCAATTTCTGACCCTTAACAGAATGAAGATTCTCATCCTTGAAACTTCTGAAGATTGGTATACTCCCAATTTCTGACCCTTAACAGAATGAAGATTCTCATCCTTGAAACCTCAGAAGATTGGTATACTCCCAATTTCTGACCCTTAACAGAATGAAGATTCTCATCCTTGAAACCTCAGAAGATTGGTATACTCCCAATTTCTGACCCTTAACAGAATGAAGATTCTCATCCTTGAAACCTCAGAAGATTGGTATACTCCCAATTTCTGACCCTTAACAGAATGAAGATTCTCATCCTTGAAACCTCAGAAGATTGGTATACTCCCAATTTCTGACCCTTAACAGAATGAAGATTCTCATCCTTGAAACCTCAGAAGATTGGTATACTCCCAATTTCTGACCCTTAACAGAATGAAGATTCTCATCCTTGAAACCTCTGAAGATTGGCATACACCCAACCTTCTGACCCAAGACCTGAATGAAGATTCTCATTTTGGCTTCCCCAGTAGATTGGCATACAACCAAAACTCCTGATTTCCCCAACAACACCAGGATTCCCCAGCTTGAGTTTGCCTCTCTGACTACTACAAATCAGAGGACCACAACTCCTCCTCTCCAGTAGACTACTCTACAATCCCCAACAAGTTACCGCGAAACCTGGACCCGACCAGATATCAGTTCAACTTCGACTCCCCAGTAGAGCAACGGACGACTAAGACTCCTGAACTATTTTTCCCAAGCAGGAATAAACATACTCCCCACAGAGTTTTCAATTTCCCCCAGCGGAGTTCTCCTCAAACAACAAAACAGGAATCCTTTGGAAATATTCCAAGCAAAGTTTGAAGACACACATACTCTTCAACAGCAATCCAGGATTTAACGACTCCCCAGCTTTTGTCAAGGATTTATTTTCCCATACAAAAATGCATTCATTAACATTTCACATTCCATACATACATGATAAGTGCATACAGCGCAATCTCATTTATTTTGAGAACATCATGACATCGTGCATTTCATACATCATGACATTGCATACAGCTAACGTTTTACCTTTTCAGGAAAAGGTCAATCAACAGATGGCTACCATCAACCTTTTTCAAGTTCCAGATTAATACATGTAGTAAGCCAGGAAAACTATCTGTGGACGACTGATTGTAGATTAATACCTGTAACAAGCCAGGAAAACTATCTACAAGAAGAGATTGAAGATTAACACCTGTAACAAGCCAGGAAATTATCTTTCTTTCTCAGGTCATAGATTAATACCTGAAACCAGACAGGACAACTATCTCATCGGCCAACCTTTTCAAGTTCCGGATTAATACCTGTAGCAAGCCAGGAAAACCATTTGTAGACGAGGGATTGAAGATCAATACCTGTAACAAGCCAAGAAAACTATCTACAAGAAAAGATTGAAGATTAACACCTGTAACAAGCCATGAAACTATCTTTCTTTCTCAGGTTAGAGATTAATACCTAAAACTAGACAGGACAACTATCTCATCGGCCAACCTTTTCAAAGTTCCGGATTAATACCTGTAGCAAGCTAGGAAAACTATCTGTGGACGACTGATTGTAGATTAATACCTATAACAAGCCAGGAAAACTATCTACAAGAAGAGATTGAAGATTAACACCTGTAACAAGCCAGGAAACTATCTTTCTTTCTCAGGTCAGAGATTAATACCTGAAACCAGACAGGACAACTATCTCATCGGCCAACCTTTTCAAGTTCCGGATTAATACCTGTAGCAAGCCAGGAAAACTATCTGTGGATGACTGATTGTAGATTAATACCTGTAACAAGCCAGGAAAACTATCTACAAGAAAAGATTGAAGATTAACACCTGTAACAAGCCAGGAAACTATCTTTCTTTCTCAGGTCAGAGATTAATACCTGAAACCATACAGGACAACTATCTCATCGGCCAACCTTTTCAAGTTCTGGATTAATACCTGTAGCAAGCCAGGAAAACTATCTATGGACGACTGATTGTAGATTAATACCTGTAACAAGCCAGGAAAACTATCTACAAGAAGAGATTGAAGATTAACACCTGTAACAAGCCAGGAAACTGTCTTTCTTTCTCAGGTCAGAGATTAATACCTGAAACCAGACAGGACAACTATCTCATTGGCCAACCTTTTCAAGTTCCGGATTAATACCTGAAACCAGCCAGGAAAACTATCTGTGGACGACTGATTGCAGATTAATACCTGAAACCAGCTAGGAAAACTATCTATATGAAGAGATTGAAGATTAATACCTGTAGCAAGCCAAGAAAACTATCTTTCTTTCTCAGGTCATATATTAATACCTGAAACCAGCCAGGATAACTATCTCGTCGACCAACCTTTTTCAAGTTCCAGATTAATACCTGTAGCAAGCCAGGAAAACTATCTGTGGACGACTGATTGTAGATTAATACCTGAAACCAGCCAAGAAAACTGTCTACATGAAGAGATTGAAGATTAATACCCGTAGCAAGCTAGGAAAACTATCTTTCTTTCTCAGGTCAGAGATTAATACCTGAAACCAGACAGGACAACTATCTACTCGACCAGCTCAAACGTTTCAACAATCACCTTTGGATGGCATCTTTAAGCCCATCTCCGACAACTATCCATTACCTTTCCTCCGTCATAGTGTGGACGAGTTCTATAACCTCAACGGTATACTCCCAGTGAGTATGAGACAATTCCTAGATCTTGATGAAGATGCTTCCCTACGTCATAGTGTGGACGAGTACTATAACCTCAACGGTATACTCCATTGAGCACGAGTCATTTCCTAGATCTTGATGTTTTCCTCCATCATAGTGTGGACAATTTCTATAACCTCAACGGTATACTCCCGATGAGCACGAGACAGTTCCTAAATCTTAACAAAGTTAGACTTCCCCAGCGGAATCTTCTACAAACAACAAGTATGCAAGTTCTCACTAAGGAATCTCTTATGCGATTGACACTCCTGCAGATGGCATATATAAGCCCATCCTCCTACCAACAATCTCCAAATGGCATCTGTAAGCCCATTCCCGACATCACAATGCTGATACTACACCGTACGAGTGCAATTTTTTGGGCACTCTAGTGTTCAATTATCTTCCACCTTTGGATCACAAAAGGCTCGAAAGCCAATCTATATCCTCAGGCTTAAGAAAATTGAACAGGGGCAACTGTTGTACCCCAAAATTTGCCCTCTCATTCTTCAAGGCCTTTCTCACAAGGACTCTCAAGGTTCAAGCTTGAACAAGTGCATTTGGATTTTCCAATACCAAAATTAAAAGGAAACTGTCAAAAATGGAGAAAACTGATAAAAATAACATTTTGACAAATTTGGTGGAAAACATGTCTCCTTCGATTCAGCATACTTCGATTGACTCTTGGCCTCTTTCGATTGCTCAAAATGGCTACTAGCGTGCCTCTTTCGAATCTGGACTTTTTTCCTCATGTATGCCTCTTTCGAACCTGGACATTTGGCCTCCTGTATGCCTCTTTCGAATGCAACTTGGGTACATCCTTCGTTTGGATTGGAAACATCCTTCGATTCAACCTTTCGATGGGACAAGCAACTGCCTACAAACATGCTTCGATTGGGCAACATTGTTTCCTTCGAACACGGACTTTCGACTGGGAAATATGTTTGCTTCGAGCAGGAGCTTTCGATTGGGCAATAGCTTCCTTCGAGTTAGCTTGTTTCGACCATAGGCTTCGATTGAGACAAAGGCTTCCTTCGAACCAGTACGCTTCGATCTCACTCTTGCCTTTGACTCCAAACCAAATCTCGTTGGCCAGGCTGTGTTGCGTCCAGATCTTTACATCATCAGAAGTTTGCACAAGGGTTTCAAACTTTGTCTATTGGATACTGCTTTTCTGGGCTAAAGGCTACATACTTTCTCTTCAAGCAGAGAGACTTTATCACAAAAGCAGCTTTCCATCTGATTTCAGCCTGAGCACAAGCAATGTCAGATCTTCTGCACCCCACTGCTGCTGCTGCCAACAGGCCCCTCTCTTGTACTGTCACGTTACAGTATTTTATTATTGTTGCAAGGCTGGCTGTTTTCAAACATATCCATTCTTCTTCTCTATAAATACAAGAACTTATGCAAAGCTGAAGAGGAGGGGGGAGCGAGAGGACTTTCGAGTCAGCAGAACGAATCTGCAGAAAATTCTCAAACACCACAAAAAAATCTCAAGTTCATCAAACACTTGAGAAATCAAAACCCAGAATCCAAACACTTAAACACTTAGAATCTGAAACGTCCATTCACCTTGTTACCCTTCGAATCCATTAGGAAGAACCTCACACTTGTTCTTCTCTGTTGAATCTGATACCAAGGACATAACCCCTGGTTTCTCCCTTTGAATCCAGAAGCATTCAAGGAAACCATTTAAAGGCCCCACACGTTCAAGTCCTGAAGCAAGGTAAGTTATCCTTACCTTTAAGCTTTTTCATTTCATGGCATGACATGTAAATATTCTTGTTCGTTCCAAGCATGTACATACTGTTGTCCTTTCATTTCCACCCTGTTAACATGTTTCGTTTTGCTTTCTGTTTACCTGAACTAGTTTTAATTATTAAACTGTTTGAAAGATAAATATTAGCATGGCCTCAGGCCATGTTGCCATTTAATATTTGAAATGAAAGAAACAGGAGACAGGAGTATGAAACGAAGCCTTTGGCTTCCACACTGACTTCCAGGCCCCAGTCGAAGGATACAGGACTTCACCTCTGCCAAAGCTCAATCGAAAGACGCAACTTGTTGTTGCCTTTGCCCAATCGAAGGACAGGACCTCGCCCCTGCCAAGGCCCAATCGAAAGATGTGACTTTGCTGGTGCTGGCCCCAATCGAAGGAGGCCAGCAGAATGCCAATCGAAGATTGCTACTGCCTGGGTCGAAATACACTCATTTTTTACTTTTATCTTATTTTTTCCTTTCATATTTTTTATGCCTTTCAATATGGTTGTAATAGTGTAGGATTTATTTTTTGCACTCTTTATTTACCTTGTACAAATGCTAGTAAATAGGTATGTATGGAAAGATAAAACCAACAAATAGACCACCAAAAAAATCAAAGACAAATGCATGCAACGAAACAAACTTTGCAAACATGCACCCTTAGAGTAATCTCACTTGTTGCCTCGGAAAATAGTCATGTCCCTCGAGCATGGGCGTTTTAGCAAAGACCCTCGATGAAATATCGTAGTCCCTCGATAACCCTCGATGTTGCCTTCAGTAAACGATCTAGTCCCTAAAATGACATTGCTAAAACGTCCCATATGTTGCCTTATATGATTATACAAACGTCTCGCGCCCGTCCCGTTCAAACATCCTAACGCAAGGTTGTTCATCAAATACAATGGTGAAACAACACTGTTAAAAGGGTCAAAAAACATGAGAAATATCTTTGAGTAAAATAGGGTAGATAGCTCTTAGTAACTTGATCAAACTTGCAAAATACACTTGCCATTTTCAAACACATCTCACAAACACACTTTTGAACTATTTTTGAAACAAACACGTTGTTGGCGTTCTTATAGAAACGAGAATCATTACAAAGTTCCATTTTCAAAATACTTTCAAAAACACACACCACAAGCACATTCAAACAAAAGTGAGTGATCTAAAACAAGTAACTAAGAGCCCATGAATAACCATGGATGAAAAGGGTGCTAGCATCTTCCCTTTTCATAATCTACCCCCCGAACCCACGAAAACATCTCAAAGGTCTTTCCTGTACTTTTTGACCTTTCCATTGGATAAAATAAAAAGTCGGTGGCGACTCTTGCTAAACCGCAACATTTGTGAACACAAACGCAAAATCCCAAGTCACTTCTCCCACCGTATCACAATGCCCCTTCAACATTTGGAGGTTATGTTTCTAATTTCCTGTAATCAGAACATCACCAAACCCCAAACCTTAACCTGCTGCCCTGCTATGGCAGAGTCCTGCAACCAGCTGCCACAACACTCCAAGGTACTGCTGATCCAGTCCACGCCTGCGTCTTTCTTGCACCAAATTAGCTTACAAAAAAACTATGATTTAAAAGTAAAGGGGAAGTATGCCAAAAATGTTTAAAAACTCATTTGTTCCCCCCCCCCCCCCCCCCCAAAACCACAACAAAATCCATCTATAAATAGCTTATTCCATCACACGTTGAAGGGGTTGGTTTTTGGAGAGAGAGAGAATCACCAAAATAAATAAAAAGGCCTTGAATCTTTGCAAAATTCCAAGAATCCAAAAAGCTATAAACATCAAAATACAAAACCTTAGCATTTAATTCTAGCATCAAAACTCCTTTATTCCTTGACTAAAACCATCCCCACGATTGTTGATTCATATACTTGAAGCTATTTCAACTTCTATATTCATACTGCCATACATTCTCCATTCACATCCACCTCAAAGAAGTCAGAGTATCATCCCTTGGCTGTTCAAGAAGTTGAAAACCTCCATCCTATTAAATACGTGAGCAAGTTACTCAGAACATCACCAGAATCTAAGACCAACTTCAAGCTTACAGAATCTTTTCCAGCTGCAAGGTAAGCTTCTGCTGACAATCCTTACTTTGCTTAATCATTATCAGATTTGCATGTTCGAAAAATACAATGTAAATATCATGCTTCTGACGTTATACATATTCTGAGACTTCATGTGTTTTCCTTGCCTAAGTATGGAATAAATCAGTTTCAGAATTTCTGGAAAAAAAATAGAAATCAGAATTAGGATTAGCAGATTCACACTTGCCTCTGATTTATGGCTCTGATATTTCTTGTTCCTGAAATGCTATGAAACCTGCTATAATTGTCATATACATATCTTCTGTTTTGTGGAGAAATGACCAAATGCAGATGTTCTGACTGCCATGATGAGAGAGACCAAGTTCTGCCAATGATATCAGAACCTCTGAGATCTATTTTGTTGCTGGTGGTTTCAGAACTTCTGAAACCTATTCTGTTGCTGGTGGTATCAGAACTCCTGAAAGCTAATGTGCTCCTGATGGACTCAGAACTTCTGACTCTGCTTATGTTTTTTTTTACTAACGGGAATTTTATTTTGCAGTGCGCTAGGGTCAGAACTTCTGACCTCCCTTAATCAGCAACGCACTGATTCCCTTTTTACCTTTCTCACTATCTTTGCTATCACTCTTTATTTCATTAATCAACAAACACCAAAAAAACATTTTTTTCATGCTTTGCTTTCTCTCTTAAAATAAGATCAAAAATATTTTCTTAAGCAAACTTATTTCTTTTCTTAAATAAATAAGTAATTTCGTTTCTTGCAAATTCTGATCCATTCGATATGGTTGTAATAATAACTTAGGATTTAATCTTACTTGCAACCCCCATTCATAAATATGTACCCTCATCCCCTAAATATTGTAATAGCTTAGGACTTTACATTTCCACAATTTATTGTTTTTTCTTATACTGTATAGTAATTAGGCGTGTATGGCAAGTGATAAAATCAACAAGTAAATAACCTTAATTAAAGAATAAATGCATGTAAACAAAACACATTTGCACACTTACACCCTTAGGGTAATTCCACTTGTTGCCTATCGGAAAATAGTCATATCCCTCGAACATGGGCATTTTAGCAAATACCCTCGATAAATGATCGTAGTCCCTCGATGACCCTCGATACTGCTTTCGGTAAACGATCTAGTCCCTAAAACGACATTGCTAAAACGTCCCATATGTTTCCTTCTATGACTATACAAACGTCCCAACACCCGTCCCTTCACATCCAACGATGGGGCTTCTTACCAAATCAATGATAAGATAGCAACATCTAAAGGAGGAGGAAAAGCACATCTAAGACCTTTTGAGTAGCTAAGTTCACTCTCAGTTGCTCGCTTGCTCACGACAAAAACATTTTTACACATCAACGCTTCCATTTCTAAAACATTTTCAAAAAGATAAAACATTTTGTATACATTCTTATAGAGACGAGAACCATTGCAAAATATCTTTCTGAAAACTACTTTTCAAAACATACATTCAAACAAAAGCAAGTGATCTAGCGAACAACTAAGAGCCCATGGAAAACCATGGATGAAAAGGGTGCTAACACCTTCCCTTTTCATAACCTACCCCCCGAACTCAAAAATATCTCTAAAGGTCTTTCCTGTGCTTTTTCACCTTTTCTTCTTGGATAAAAGAAAAGTTGGTGGCGAATCTTGCTAAACTGCAACATTTACAAACACAAACGCAAAACAAACCTCAAGTCAGTTCTCCCACCGTATCACAAGTATCCTCCAGCTGATGACAAGTACAGGCATCTCGAAGAGCGTTTGAGCGCGATGGAAATACAAAAGATGTTGGGCTTAGACTTTGAAGAATTAGGACTAGTGTCGGGGATTGTGATTCCTCCGAAATTCAAAGTGCCTATGTTTGCAAAGTAAGATGGAGTGTCATGCCCTAAGATGCATCTCCGATCATATGTGAGGAAAATTCAACCCCACATCGCTGATAAAGACTTATGGGTGCATTTTTTCCAAGACAGTCTGTCTGGAACACAACTCGACTGGTTTTACCAACTAGAAAGAGCCAACGTCCATAATTGGGAAGATCTTGCCGCAAATTTCTACAAGAAATATCAATACAATGCTGATTTGGCGCCTACCCATACTCAACTCCAAAGTATGGCCATGGTTTCCAATGAAGGTTTCAAGGATTACGCACAAAAATGGAGAGATTTGGCTGGAAGAGTTCAACCCCCTCTGTCTAAAAGAGAGTTGGTGGACATGTTCTTAGGCACCTTATCTGGCCCTTTCTTCAACCATTTAATCAGAAGTTCATCTGCCAGCTTTACTGAACTAATATTGACCGTAGAGAGGGTGGAAGTTGGCATAAAAAGTAGAAAGATTCAGAAGGATTCATCTTCTTCTACAGCTGTAAGGAAGCCTTTCATCGGAAAGAAAGAGGTATTTGTTGTATATCTGCAAAGGAACCAAGATAGGGACGAACGCCGACCAATGGTGGTGGTTGTTATGATTCCCAAGCCTACATCTGATCAACAAAGAAGTAATCAACCAAGGGTGGAAAGGCTATTCAGGAAATTCACCAGAATTAACATGACTTTGTCTCAAGTATTACTGCATCTTCTGAGATCCAACTTGGCAACCTTGAAAGAAGCTCCGAAAAACCCCAATACAACATCCCCTCATTATCATTCCAATGCCCGTTGCGCATATCACTCTGAAAGTCCTGGTCACGATACTAATAACTGTTGGGCCTTGAAGAACAAAATACAAGACCTTATTGAAGCAAAAGAAATTGAGTTCGATGTGCCCGAGAAGCCAAATGTCATTTCTGCTCCTATGCCCAGACATGGTCACAATACCAATGCTATTGAAGAAGATTTGTTTGTTACCACAGTTGATGAACTCATGACTCCACTTCCAACCATTAAGATGAACTTGTTGAAATCCAGTGTGTTCCCGGGCTGTAATGAAGTTTGCCATCTCTGCTTATCCTACCACTTGATTGCCCTTTGTTGAAAGCATACATTCAGCGCCTGATAGATAACAAAGAGATTTTGTTTGAAAGTACTCCTGTTTCACCTGTTCCTGTTGAATATGTTTCAATCATTATCATTTCCGCTAATTCTTCTAGGGTCTCCACCAAAAGACCTATTATAATTACATCAGTTCCGAAAGCAGCCCCTCTAATAATTACAATTCCTGGGCCAGTCCTATATAAATCAGACAAGACCGTGTTGTGGAATTACGGAGGGGATATTTACTACCATGGCATCAAACAAGACTGGCTGGCCGTCGAAGAGATAAATTCCGAAGAAGAAGATGTCGACATAAGCAATATTGCTGGAACTAGTAAAATTACCCGAAGCGGTAGGATCTTTTCTCCAGAAATTGCTCCCCCAAAAGCAGTTTCTCGACTCGTGATCATCCATGTGGCTGCTCCAAAGGTTACTTTCGTACCTATAATCATCTCTGCAAGTGCTCCTATTGACAAAGACGTTACAACCATTATTATCATTCCTACCAACACTCCTGTTGTTGAAACTCAAGGAAAGAGTATTCAAGTGGAGCCTGTCCGGACGAAGGTTCAATCACTGACTATCCTTGAGACATCCAAGAAATAAATGGAGGAGATCATAAAAATTATGAAGAGGAGCGACTACGATGTAGTTGAACAATTGGGGAAAACTCCCTACAAAATCTCCATGTTGGCATTACTACTATGTTCTGAGGTACATGCGAAAGCCTTGGTGAAGTTCCTAAAAACAGCCCATGTGCCTCAAGAGACGTCTACTGATCAATTCCAAGACTGCGTGGCCAGCCTAACTGCGGATAACAGCCTAGGCTTCTCAGATGCTGATCTAACATCGAGGGGAAGAAAGCACAATGAGGCATTACATGTCTCAGTAGAATGCAGGGGCAAAACTCTGGCCCATGTTTTGGTGGATACTGGCTCATCCCTGAATGTATTACCCAAAAAAGCTCTTGACAGACTTGACTGTAAAGGGTTGACTTTAAAGCCAAGCAACATAGTGGTAAGGGCTTTTGACGGTTCGAAGAGGATGGTTGTGATGCGGTGGGAGAACTTACTTGAGATTTTGCGTTTCGTCGCAAATGTCGCGGTTAGCAAGAGTCACCACCGACTTTTATTTTATCCAAAAGGAAAGGTAAAAAAGCACAGGAAAGACCTTTGATATGTTTTCTTGAGTTCGGAGGGTAGATTATGAAAAGGGAAGGTGCTAGCACCCTTTTCATCCATGGTTTTCCATGGGCTCTTAGTTACTTGTTTAGATCACTTGCTTTGCTTTTGAAATTGTTTGAAATGGTGCTTTGTGTGGTTTTGAAAGTATTTTGAAAAGAGGTCATTGTTTAGGCAATCTTTGTGATGATTCTTGTTCGTAAGAATGTATACAAGGATGTTTGTCTTTTGAAAAATGTTTCAATGTTTTGAAAGTTGTTTGGAAATGTTTTAAAATGTGTGTGTGTTTGTTTTTTTGAAAATAGCAAGGATTGTTTTGAAATGATCAAGTAACTAGAAGCTATCTACCTACTCAAATATCTTTCCTATGTATTTTTATTCCTTTGAAATTGTTGATTTACCATTGATTTGATAAACAACCCTATCTTTGGATGTTAAACGGGACGGGCGTGGGTCATCGTATGACCATGATAACAATATTGCCAAGTATCTTTAGCATTTTGAGGGACCAAGATCATTTGTTTAGGCAACCTTTTGATAGCGTCATCGAGGGACTATGATCTTTTGTTTTGTTTTGTTTTACCAAGATACTTTGTATGCATACCATGGCCATTTATTTTTAGGCAACCAAGTGGGTGAAACCCTAAGGGTGCTTGTGTGCAATGTGTGTCATTTTACATGCTTTCTTGTCTTATATTAGGTCATTCTATTTGTTTGTTTTTGGTCTTATCATACAAAACCCTAATTTATTACACATGGTATAAATGCGATAAATTGCGTAAAAGTAAACTAAGCTATTACAACAATTATTATGGGAGGGGGGATACAAGTTTTTGAATGGGGATATTGCACAAATATAAACCCTAAAATACTATTACAACCCAATTGAATTATGTGCAAAATAAATAAATATACAAATATTTAAATATGCAATAAAAATGTATTTATGCAACATGTTTTGTATTTGATTTTTTGTATGAGAAAATAAATTATTTAAAACCTAAAAAAAAAGAGAAAAATAATATTGTTATTTTTAAAAGGAGAAAACCTAATTCTTGATTAAAAGAAAATATATGTTCTATATTTATTTTATCCATTTTTTGTACAAGAAAATAATAAATAATATTATGTATAAATATTAAAAATTAAAATATGTATGAAAACAATTATTTTATGTGTAAAATAATAAAATAAAAATGTGTAGTATTTATTAAATGTATTTACAATTTATTTAAGAAAATAAAGTTCTATTTATTCTAGTAAACTATTTTTTATGCAATAAATAAAATAAAAATACAAAAAATAAAGAAAATATTTTTCATGATTTTTGTGATTCAGAAAAATAAATAAAAATAATAAATATAAAAAAGATAAAAAGAAATATGAAAAATAAAACAAATATGCAAAGGGGGTGCAAATATCAAGTCAGAGAGGTGTGAAGATCAAAAACAGAAGGCCCAAGGCGCCCAAGGCCCAGGCCAGTCGTCCCTGACCTCCAGCTTCCATTTGCGCCCGTATCTGCCTTCAAACCTGTAACTCTCTATTGCTTGCATAAAATCAAAAACTTGTAACATGAAAAATGTAGCATTTCATCTCACGATTCCAATGATATAAAATTTGTAAACTAACTCTCAAAGCTCAGAGAGAATTTAATCACCCCTAATTTCTGACCTAATTTTTTCAGCATGTTCAACATTCAAATTCTCTTAGCTCAGTTAATATAAATGGAAAGTATGCATATGTACAACTTCACCATGCTAGAGACTACATTTTTGCTTCACAAATCGTGGCTTGAGGATGCCTAAATAGAGAGATAAAGTTTTGAAAAATACCTCCTTCAGCTGGATTTGGATATGGCAATGTGGGGACTTTGAGTGAGGCCTGAGGATCGTGTGAGCTTCCTTGAAGTTCCCTCAAGCTATTCCAATGCTTAGCTGGCTTTGTGAATAGCTGAAACTCCCTGTAGAAGTCAAGCTGCAACCTTCCAAAATGAAAATGGTGATGGCTGAAACAGAGCACACAGTTGCAGGACAAGGGCTTGGATAGCTTTGATATTATGCGGATGAAGTGTTTCAAAGGTTGAAGGGCAAAACGCACAAGCAAATATGGAGCTTGCTATGATTTTGCAGAAATTGGAAGTTTTGGCAGAAAAATGAGGTTTTTGAGTTTTGGTGAGTTTCAGATTCTATCAATTCGTGTCTTGGCTTGTGATAATTTTGTGAATCTTTCTAGAATGATGTCAAGTCCACCCTTTATCAGCTTGTACAAGTTCTGATCTTTTTGCAACTTTTCTTGCCTTTGAAGAAAAGTGAAGTGACTTAAGCCAACATGCTTGTACTGGCTAGTTCTAGAGCTGCCAAGGGTTGGTAAACATTGCTTGATATATGTGGACATTTCTTGTAACAAAAGAACAGGTCCAAGGCTCAAGGTTTGTAAAGTTGGAAAAGCTTGCCTTTATGAAAATGGCAATGTGCACTTTTGGCCAAAAATGGAATTACAACTTGTACAATGCTTCAAAAGTGAAAACAAAGCCTTTATCCACTGAGTTTGCATTTAATTATAGAGTTTATAAGGAGTTTAGGACCTGTAATGCAAGTTACAAGCATGCTTGATCAGATTTGCAACTTGGTGCATTGTGAAAATGGCTTGAACAAAAATGACAAAATGCCAATTTCTCTTCTTCGATTCTCCCTAACCACAAATTATCTTGGAGAGTTATTGGATATTTTGGAAAGCTTGCAACATGATATACAATCCATCTTGGAAATTCATTTTGAGATACCTCTTGGAACTAGGTGAAAAATGTCCATGAAGTTGGGTCAAAAACCTGCCTAAATTAGGGCAAATTTTCACTAAGTTATTTAGTTCATGGACCTCTATTCACAAATTCATAACTTGAGATCCAAGCATATTTTGGGAAAACTTTGTGAATAAAAGTTGTAGATTTCATGGAGGACTACAACTTTCATGTTGGAAGTTTTCTTTGGATCCAATTGCATCATGGTGAAAAAGTGGTAAAAAGTTGGGGGAAAATAAGAAATTTTCCATACTTAGAAAATTTCTAAGTTATGAAAATTTTCAAATTCAAAACCCTAATTTTCAAATTTGGTTTTCTTGATCAACAAGTTTCATATTTTTACATATCTTGATGAATTATGACCCTTGGCACTTGATTTTGACTAAAAAGTCAAAGTTTGACTTTTCAATGCACAGTTGACTTTTGGTCAGTTGACTGCAAAATTCATCTGTCAATCCTATGCATTTGAGTTCTTTTGAACTATGTGATTAGGTCAAGATGATGCTATTGAGTCCTTGAAATCATGCTTGAACCCAATTGGTCATTGGCTAGGTTAAAAATCAGAAACTGCCCTTTCTCAGTCAAAACCCAAATTTTGACCATTTTGCCCTTTTGATGATTTGATCAAATTTTTTGAGGAGTTGTGATTCAAACTTGATCAAATGGTTCATATGAGTCTAAAATGTTGTTGTGGATCAAAAATTATGAAGTTTGACTGTAAATTGGCCATGGTTGACTTTTTCCCCAATACAGCTGATTTTTAGGTCAACTGTCCAATTGATTGAGCAAAAATGTGATTTAAGGCTTGAAATTTGTCATGAGCAATCTTAGGGGTCCAAGATGGTGTATGAAAGTCACATGAAGCATTGATGGTCCAAAAATCCTTGTGCAAACTCAAACCCTAATTCTAGGTCATCAGTGCAAGATGAGGTGTCTTAAGCTGACCAAACCTTAATCTTGTCTTGAGTCCAAGAAGTCTTGTGAGAAAAATCTTGATAAATGAGAGGGCAAATTTTGGGGTACAACAATGGTGCACGGGGAAGTGGATATCCCCATAAAAGTTGGAACTTAAACTTTTAATTCAACCTTTTATGTAATGGATATCCGCCCTTCTTACTCCTGCTTGCTAGGCCGGCCATGGATCCATAATGCTGGCACTGTTACCTCTACATTGCACCAGATGCTGAAGTATCCGGTTCAAGGGAAGATTATCATTGTCCATGGAGAGGAAGAATACATGATCAGCCATCTCAATTCCTTCAGATATATGGAATTGGACGGTGAATTCATTGAAATTCCATTTTAACACTTCGAAGAGGTCCCTCAAGAGGTGTCAGTGACCAAGATTGTTCCTAATATTACAAGGCCTCCACTCCGGATGTCATTTCTAAAGGACGCAAAAGCAGTAGAAGAAGAAGGAGGATGCACTATCTGGGGGTAACTTCTAGATATCCTGTATAAATCTGACAAGTTTTGCTTAGGTGTCACTTCAAGTGCTCAAAAGGTTGTACGTCGTGCCCGTGCTGGAGGGCCACCCTTGAAGATTAGCAACCGTGAGGTCAACGCGGTAGAAAATGGTGAAGATGATTGCAACCTAGAGGATGGGAACAAATAGACAAGATGCTCAGAGACACGAAGGCTATGGTAGAATGGGAACCCCATGGGATTATTGCACATAGCTATCTTTTCTTTGTATCAAAATTTTCATTTTTTTACGACGGCATTCTCTTACTAGAATGTTTGTCTCATTGTACAAAAATACTTACTCAAAGTCAATACAAATATATCCCTTTGAAAGTGCAAAAACTATCTGTTTTTCTTTACGCTTGTGTTTTGTTTACAAAAATGTCCAATGATTCATTGTTGAACATATGCATTTGAACATAATTACTATTTACAAATAAACAAAATAAAAGACAATCGTTGATAGCTTTAAGAGATAGGGAAATCTCTCTAAGTTTATCTCCATAAAGTTCCCCACAGTGTACAGTTCAATCCCCAGTGGAACATAGGTTTCAGTTTATCAATCCCCAGTAGAAGTCATCCAAATTTCTCAAGAATTCCCCAACCAATATTTTTCAAACAGTACACGACATTCCCCTTACAACAGAGTTTATTTCTCTAAAGCATAAATTCATCAACACTTAGACTTCACAACATGAAGACTTATACTCCATATCCTCGGCAACAGCCAGGGATCTATTTTCCCCAATTCAACAGCAGTGTGGCAGATTAGCTTTCATGCGCATACATCGCATCCATACATTGATAACGCGAATGCATTATACTATGCATTTCATACAACATTGCATATTAGCTAACATTTTAGCTTTTTCAGGATAAGATAAATCAACAGCTACCATTAACAACATTCAAATTCTTCAGATACGCTCCAGACACGGACGCCATTCTGATACTCATTCAAAACCAGCTTCAAGATACAGTTCAGATATGCTCCAGACACGGATGCCATTCTGATGCTCATTCAGAACCTCTTTCAGATACAGTTCAGATACGCTCCAGACACGGATGCCATTCTGATACTCATTCAGATCCAACTTTCAGATACAGTTCAGATACGCTCCAGACACGGATTCCATTATGATACTCATTCAGAACCTCTTTCAGATACAGTTCAGATACGCTCCAGACACAGACGCCATTCTGATACTCATTCAAAACCAGCTTCCAGATACAGTTCAGATACGTTCTAGACACGGACACCATTTTGATACTCATTTGTTCAACTTACAAATTATAATTCAACAATCAATCTTGGATGGCATCTACAAGCCCATCTCCAACAAATTTCTATCACCTCTCCAAATGGCATCTTTAAGCCCATTCCCGCTACCATCACATTGTCGGGTGCAAATATCAAGGCACTCTAGTGTCCAATCATCTTCCACCTTCGAGTCACGAATGGCAAAACATGCTAATCTAACTTTTCAGGCTTAAGAAGATTGAATAGGGGAAGCTGTTGTACCCCAAAAATTTTCCTCTCACTTATCAAGAATTTGCTCACAAGATCTCCTTGGGATCAAGACTGCACTAGGGTTTGATTAGCTCAAGACACCTCCTTGAGCACTGATGGCCAAAATTAGGGTTTGAGATTGCACATGGATTTTTGAACTTCTAATGCCCTATATGACTTTCATGGATCATTAATGGACCCCCAAGGTTGCTCATGTCAAGTTTCGAGCCTTGGATCACACTTTTGCTCAGTCAATTGAGCAGTTGACCTGAAAATCAACTGTATTGGGGGAAAAGTCAACTACGGCCAATTTACAATCAAACTTCATAATTTTTATCCACATCAATATTTTAGACTCACATGTATCATTTGATCAAGTTTGGACCATAATTCCTCAAGAAATTTGATCAAATCTCCAAAAGGGCAAAATGGTCAAAATTAGGGTTTTGATTGGGAAAGGGAAATTTCTGATTTTTGACCTAGCAAATGATCAATTGGTTTAAGGCATGATCTCAATATTCCAATTGCATCATTTTGACCTAATGGCATGGTTCAAAACATTGCAAGTCCATTGGATTGACAGATGAATTTTTCAGTCAACTGATCAAAAGACAATTGTATACTGAAAAGTCAAACTTTGACTTTTTGGTCAAATTCAAATGCCAAAGATCACAATTCATCAAAACATGTCAAAATATGAAACTTATTCATCAAGAAATTCAAAAGGAAAAATTACTTTGGAAAAGTCAAAATTCTAAATACTTAGAATTTTTCTAAGTGTTTAAGAAATATGACAAGCTCATAACTTCTGATTAGATTATCACCATGATGAAAGCTGATTCTGGAATTACTTCTAACACAAGAGTTGTGGATATCAATGAGATCTCAAACATTTCAGAACAAAACTTCTCCTAGAAATGCTGGGATTTCAAGTTATAAATGTTCAAAGACACGTCCATGAAACTGAAATACTCAACAAATTCTGGACATTTTCAAGATAGAGTTTGGTTAGAACATCTGGGCCAGTTTTCATGAAGGTTCAGCCAGAGTTTGCAAAAGTAATTCAAAGAGGATTTACAAAGCGTGTTACAAGATTTTGGGAAAGTCTGAGAACTCGCTCAGAACATGCTGGAGCAAAGAGATTAAAGAAGCAGAAGTTGGATGTTGGTTCTAAATTGCACTGATGCTGAACTTCTGATCCAGAATTAAGCTATGATGCATAATCTCATAGCTCGGGATTTCTGTTTTGATAAATCTCATCATCATTTAATGCTCACAACCACTTTTGAGTTTTTATCCAAAGGATTTCCCCACGTGTGAGATAGAAGTACCATTATTGTCCTTGAAAAGCAAACTTTTGTACAAGTTTATGTTGGGCCCATGCTTAGATTTTTCCTTTGAGGGTACTTTTCCTTAATTCATGCTTACAAATCCAGCTTAGGCACAGCTAAAAGTTGCTAACCACCATACTTGTTTAACTTACTTCAAGAACAAGGCAGCACTCTAGCATATGATGATTGTACCCTTAATCTCTCCAAGCTACAAAATCCTTGCCTATAAATTAAACTTCATTGGCAACTGTAAAGAGGTCAAATTTTGGAGAAAGAAAAAGCCTTGAATCCCTGCTAAAATTCCAAGAGTCTAAAACTGCAAATACAAAATACAAAAACCTGTTAAATTGTGGTTCTTGCATTCAAACTCCATTTTTTTCTTCCTCAAGTATTTCTTCACCAAAACCATCCATACAGTTTCTGATATACATTTAGAAACCATCCTAACTTCTTTGTTCAGACTGTAACACATTCTCCATCCATATCCACCTCAAGGAAGTCAGAACTTTGCCCCCTTGGTTGTTCCATAATTTTTCTAATCATTCATTGCCCAAGTTGAAAGCTTACAGCCTACTGAGTACGTGAAGAAGCTGTTCAGAACATCACCAGAGTTCAGAACCAGACTTCAGCTCACAGAGTATTTTCCAGCTGCAAGGTAAGATTCTGCTGACTCTCATCATATTACTTAGGCATTATCAGATTTGCATGTTCAATAATACAATGTAGACATCATGTTTCTGATGTTGTACGTAGTCTGAGGCTTCACGTATTTGTATGCCTAAGTAGGGAGTAAAATTAGTTCAGGACTTCTTAAGGAAATTAGGATTAGCAAATTCATGCTTGCTTTTGATTTATAGTTCTGATATCTCTTGTTTCTGAAACATTGTGAAACCTGCCATAACTGTTATATGCGCATCTTCTGTTCTGTTGAGAAATGACTAAGTTGCAGATGTTCTGACTAGCGTGGAGAGGGGGACTAAGTTTTGCCAGGGGCATCAAAACTTCTAAAATCTTCTTTGTTCCCAGTGGACCCAGAACTTCTGACGTTACCTATTTTTACTAATATGATTTTTGTTTTTACAGCACGCCAGAGTCAGAACTTTTGATCTCTTTTAATTCAGCAATGCACTGATTCTATTTTCTTTTTCCTTTGTATTTTTTTTGCAATCGATTCTATTTTTACTAATCAAAAACACCAAAAACATTTTACATCTTACATGCTTTATTTTATTTCTTAAAACAAAAAGATCAAAAATATTTTCTTAAACAAAACTTATTTCTTTTCTTAAACAAAACAAGTCCATTTCGCATTTTCTTGTACATTCTTACCCATTCAATATGGTTGTAATAGTAACTTAGGATTTAATTTTGCTTGCAACCCCCATTTGTAAATTTGTACACCCCATCCCCCTAATGTTTGTAATAGCATAGGATATTTATTTTCCGCAGTTTTTATTACTTTCATATATTGCTAGTAATTAGGATTTGTATGGAAATACTAAAACCAATCAATTAGAAACCCTAATCAAGACAAATCAATCATGTAAACTAATACACTTGCACACAAACACCCCTAGGATAAATCCACTTGGTTGCCTTATAAATGGCCATATTACGCATGTAAGGTATCTTAGCAAAAACAAGATCATAGTCCCTCGATGACGCCATCTAAGTTGCCTTTCAAAAATATATTAGTCCCTAAAGAAAAATGCTAAGATACCTTGCAGCACTGCTAATCATGGTTATACAATGACCCACACCCGTCCCGTTTACATCCAAAGATAGGGTTACTTACCAAATCAATGGTAAGATAACAATGTCAAAGGAAAAGAAAATGAACGAGAAAGACTTTTGAGTAGGTAGAATGCTCCTAATTACTTGCTAAATTTCAAATAAAACATCCTTTCTATTTTCCAAACAAACACTTACACTTTCAAAACATCTTATAAAACTTGAAAACATCTTTAAAAGATCAACATCTTTGTATACATTATTACGGACGAGAATCATTACAAAGATTGCCTAAACAATAGCCTCTTTACAAAATACTTTCAAAAATCACACCAAGCACAATCTTCAAACAAAAAGCAAGTGATCTAGCAAGTAACTAAGAGCCCATGGAAAACCATGGATGAAAGGGGTGTTAATACCTTCCCTTTTCATGATCTACCCCCCGAACTCAAGAAATAATCTTAAAGGTCTTTCCTGTGCTTTTTTACCTTTCCTTTTGGATAAAAGAAAAGTCAGTGGTGCCTCTTGCTAACTGCAACATTTGTGATCAAACGCAAAACACCCAAGTCAGTTCTCTCACCGTATCACAGTGTTGTACAAGAGAAATTATGACATGGTTTTTCTCAGATGCCTGGATAGACACGACGCAGACATGTTGATGCATGAGATTCATGAAGGTTCATTTGGCACTCATGCTAATAGACATTAGATGGCTAAAAAGATGCTAAGGGCAGGTTACTATTGGCTGACAATGGAATCTGACTGTTACAAATTTGCAAACAAGTGCCATAAATTCCAGATTTATGCGGACAAGATTCATGTGCCTCTGACACTTCTCAATGTTATTTCTTCCCTGTGGCCTTTCTCTATATGGGGTATTGAAATGATTGGGATGATAAAACCCAAAGCTTCAATGGACACCGTTTCATCCTGGTATTAATTAATTACTTCATAAAATGGGTGGAAGCTGCTTCATATGCTAATGTTACTAAGCAGGTGGTTATGCGCTTCATTAATAATAATCCCATATGTCGGTATGGTGTGCCGAGCCGAATCATCACCGACAATGGCTCGAATCTAAACAACAAGATGATGACAGAACTTTGTGAAGAATTCAAGATCGTCCATTACAATTCATCTCCGTACAGGACGAAGATGAGCGGGGTTGTTGAAGCTGCTAATAAGAACATCAAGAAAATTATCTAGAAGATAGTTGTTACTTATAAATATTGTCATGAAATGCTCCCTTTTGCTTTACATGGATATCGAACATTTGTCCGCACTTCAACAGGAACAACCTCGTTCTCCCTTGTGTATGGAATGGAAGCAGTGCTCCCAATCGAGGTTGAGATTCCCTCTTTGTGTGTGATAATGGAAACCAAGTTGTCAGAGGCTGAATGGGTCCAGAACAGGTTTGACCAATTGGATCTGATCGAAGAGAAGAGAATGACGGCTTTGTGTCATGGGAAGTTATATCAGAAGAGAATGAAGAAAGCTTTTGATAAGAAGGTCAAACCTCGGGAATTCAGAGAAGGCGACCTCGTGCTCAGGAAGATCATGTCTTTTAACGTTGATTCTATGGGCAAGTAGACTCCCAATTTTGAAGGCCCATATGTTGTCAAGAAAACCTTCTCTGGCGGTGCATTAATTCTTGAAACTATGGATGGCGAGGATTTCCCACGTCCCATGAATGCTGATGCAGTCAAGAAATACTTTGCCTAAAGAAATAAAAGAACGGCTCGCTAAGTTGAAAACCCGAAAGGGCGGCTTAGGCAAAAAAGAGCGTCTCGGTAGGCCGAAAACCCGAAAGAGCGGTCTAGGCAAAAATTAGAGACATAAACAGAATAAATTTTCCCGCTAAGTTGAAAACCTGCTAGGGCAGCTTAGACAAAAATTAGGGACTTTCTTGGCAAGTAACTGCATCAACCAAGACTTGATCATTGAAGCAACAATATTCTTGGATCCTCACCATACTTCAACTGAATTTGTTGCTCAGAATTTCAAAGTTGTTAGAGGGAATAGTGGTCATTGTGTCTCAATGTATCTTTTCCATTGTATATTACCATTTTCCAAACTTTGTAATTATCCATGGAGTCTCACCATTCGCAGACTACCATTCTATCAATAAAATTTGAGCTTTTACCAAATTCTTTGTATTTCATATTTTATTCAGCTTACAAAGAATCCATTTATTATTGATAATAATTTTCAAAGCAAAAAGGATTAAATAACAAAATTGTTTTTTCAAAAAGAATCTACAACTTACTTTTACTTTAAGATTTTGTGATTCAAGAGGAAAACAAAAGTGGTGATCCCAGGAATGGACGAACTCCAATAGTTTTGAGAAGTTTTGTTTTCCCCAGGAAGGTTTTTTTAGGTTGTTTTCGCTGGTATGCACGTGTTTATTTTATATTGAAGATAATACCAATTGGATTAAGGTGCAGTACCGGGTTTGTGATCCCAGTGTCCCCAGTTAAGTGTTGGTTAATTTTCTGACTTTTTGGGTTTGCTTGGTCTGAGGTCTTTATTTCGGATTCCCCAGCAAAGTCTTCTCTCATATGACAAAAGGTATCATCCCCTTGGTGTGCTTAGATGGGATTATTTACAAAATGTTGCTCTTTTTGGCAGTGTTGGCATTATTGTTGGTATTTATTTCCCAGGTAACTACACCTGGGCAATATATTTTCTAAGAAGTGTTGAGACAGTTGTCAGCTTTTGGGTTTTCACCTGCCCAGTGTGGAGTTTGATTTAAAATCCCCAAGAGTTGACCTCTTTCTATATGTTGACTTCTTGATTCCCCAAAAAGGCTATCCCATGGCACCTTTTGTTGGAATAGGTTTGTGTGATATGAAGACTCAATCCAAAATTTCTCAATGAAGGCCTCACGTAGTTCATAGAAGTTTTTACTCCCCGTGCATGCTGAGATTTGACTCATTTGTGGAGCATCTCCTTTCAGTGGTATTTGCATTTTGTTCGATTGCCCGATAATTAGGCAAGGGCAGTGTTTTATTTAAGAAGTGTTGAATTGGTTGTCATCTTTTTGGGTTTTCGCTCCCCAAGTGTTGGGTTTGATTTAAAATCCCCATAAGATTGATTCCTTGTTTTCCCCAATGAAGAACGTATCTGGTTTTCCTCTCTTTGATATGGTGTTGACCTCCCCAACGGAGTCAGCACGAAGTCCCCAGGTGATGTCCTGATGATAAGGCGTTGTCTCCCCTAGTGAAGTTTGTATGTTATTTCCTCGTTAAAGTCGGCTCGAAATCCTCAGTCGATGTTTTGCTGATATGGTTTTCATCTGCCTTGTTTGAAATCAGTATTGCAATCCCCGGTAGAAGTACGGACAGTGAAAGCATTTGTTTCTCCATTGAAATATGAGTGTTATTCCCCGTTGAAGCCTGGAGAAGGATGTTATATCTCTGTATCTATACTTTTTTGTCGCCATGATTTGTTTACTTCTGGATTATGTTTCTCCCCAGTGAAGTTAAGCCATGCAGTAGGACTTTGTTTCCTCAGTTGGTGCTTATTTTCTTATGGAATGATCATCTTGGATGTGATTTAGTCGAGTGTTGATTGTGCCCGAGTTGGTTTTGTTTGTATATCCCCAGTATTATATGTTTGTTTTGTCAGCATATACATGATAACACTTATACATTTATACATACATCATACATAGTTAAATTTAGCAAATCATTGCTCATTCGTATTCATCAATATCTTGTTGACATATTACCCTGTTTTGCAAAGTTGTGTTGTCATCTCTCCAATAGAGTGTCAGCCTTAGGCAAAAATTGTATATCCTTTCAATTTCCCCATTGAGTTATCCCTCGTGGAAGATTTTCTTTTTTTTATTTAGCCTTCCTGTACAGCCCTTGGTCTGGATGGTTTGGGTTTCCCCCCTTGAGTTTATTTCTCGAAGGATGTGTTTTGGCTGGCTGTTTTAATCCAGCTTATTTTTGGTTTGAATCTTTGCTTCCCAACAATATTATTACTTTTGATCTCTGCAAGCTTCGAGCCTTGGTTTGAGTGTGCATTTATTTTGCACGAGAAGACTTTATCTCCTCAGCAGGAATATGTTGGCATTTCCCCAGGAAGCCATTTTGTTTTCCCTAGGAAGCTATATTGCCTTCCCCGTGAAGTCATGATTCATTCCCCAGGAAGTCATGACATTTTCCCCAGGAAGTCATTTTACAATCCTCCATAACAGCAAGTAGCAGGTCTCTTTATTTGAGCAACTTGTATTTCCCCGTAAAAGTCGATTTTACTTTTTATTTGCTATCTTTTCTTTGAGTGGATAGTTTGCAGTTCATTGTCAAATTACTCTAGTGGATAGCTAGTCTCTTCAATATTGCAGAGATAATTCATTGTGAAATCTTTGCAAGTGGTAGTCTCTTTATTTGACACAGCTTATATATTACCCTTTCCAGGCAGAATACCTCGGTTAAAGAAGAAGTTGAGACCCGTTCTAGGAAAAACGTCGGAATTTTGGGAAAAGACTTGTTATCTTTTTGCTACCTTCAGTGAACTTTGGTAGTTCATCGTCAGTGAACGGCGGTGCTATGATATATTTTCTCTCTACCTTCAGTGAAATTTTGTGATTGTTATCTTTTTTCTATCTTCAGTGAACGTTGGTAGTTCACCGTTAGTGAACGGCGATGCTATGATATATTTTCTCTCTACCTTCAGTGAAAGTTGGTAGGTCACCTTCAGCGAAAGTTGGTGATTGTTATCTTTTTTCTACCTTCAGTGAACGTTGGTAGTTTATCGTCAGTGAACAGTGATGTTATGATATATTTTATCTCTACCTTCAATGAAAGTTGGTAGGTTACCTTCAGTAAAAGTTGGTAATTGTTATCTTTTTGCTACCTTCAGTGAACGTTGGTAGTTCATCGTCAGTGAACGGAGATGCTATGATATATTTTCTCTCTACCTTCAATGAAAGTTTGTAGGTCACCTTCAGTAAAAGTTGGTGATTGTTATCTTTTTCCTACCTTCAGTGAACGTTGGTAGTTCATTGTCAGTGAACGGCGAAGCTATGATATATTTTCTCTCTACCTTAAGTGAAAGTTGGTAGGTCACCTTCAGTGAAAGTTGGTGATTGTTATCTTTTTGCTATCTTCAGTGAATGTTGGTAGTTCATCGTCAGTGAACGGCGATGCTATGATATATTTTCTCTCTACCTTCAGTGAGAGTTGGTAGGTCACCTTCAGTAAAAGTTGGTGATTGTTATCTTTTTTCTACCTTCAGTGAATGTTGGTAGTTCATCGTCAGTGAATGGCGGTGCTATGATATATTTTTTCTCTACCTTCAGTGAAAGTTGGTAGGTCACCTTCGGTGAAAGTTGGTGATTGTTATCTTTTTGCTACCTTCAATGAATGTTGGTAGTTCATCGCCAGTGAATGACGATGCTATGATATATTTTCTCTCTACCTTTAGTTAAAGTTGGTAGGTCACCTTCAGTGAAAGTTGGTGATTATTATCTTTTTGCTATCTTCAGTGAACGTTGGTAGTTCATCGTCAGTGAACGGAGATGTTATGATATATTTTCTCTCTACCTTCAGTGAAAGTTGGTAGGTCACCTTCAGCGAAAGTTGGTGATTATTATATTTTTGCTACCTTCAGTGAACATTGGTAGTTCATCGTCAATGAACGGCGATGCTATGATATATTTTCTCTCTACCTTCAGTGAAAGTTGGTAGGTCACTTTCAGTAAAAGTTGGTGATTATTATCTTTTTGCTACCTTCAGTGAACGTTGGTAGTTCATCGTCAGTGAACAGTGATGCTATGATATATTTTCTCTCTACCTTCAGTAAAAGTTGGTAGGTCACCTTCAGCGAAAGGTGGTGATTGTTATCTTTTTTCTATCTTCAGTGAACGTTGGTAGTTCATCGTCAGTGAACGACGATGTTGTGATATATTTTCTCTCTACCTTCAGTGAAAGTTGGTAGGTCACCTTCAGTGAAAGTTGGTGATTGTTATCTTTTTTCTATCTTCGATGAACGTTGGTAGTTCATCGTCAGTGAACAGCGCTGCGATGATTTTTATTTTCTTTCTACCTTCAGTGAAAGTTGGTAGGTCACCTTAAGCGAAAGTTGGTGATTGTTATCTTTTTTCTATTTTCAGTGAACCTTGGTAGTTCATCGTCAGTGAACGGCAGTGCAAATATTTTTCTTTTCTCTCACCTTCAGTGAACATCGGTGCTATTATTTAGTTCCTTATTCTAGCTTCAGTGGATGTTGGTAGTATTGCCTTCAGTAAAAGTATGTGTATCCCTTGACCTTTTACCATCCTCTATGAGTTGGGTCTTCTTAATTCACCAGTGATTTATTTTCCTGGTCGGGTTTCTCTTTTGATCCTTATTTCCTTTGCTACATCCCTGGTGGTGTTTTGCGTCTCTTTGAATTTGTTCATATGCATTCATGCTCATAAGTATTGCATGGCATCTTAGGGCCAAAAATAGGATTTGTTTTATATTTAAGTATCTTCGATCGCGTCGACACGAAGATTTTTAACCTTCGTATCTCCGAATAGAAGAAACTTAAATAAGGGCAGCTATTGTACCCCAATTTTTGCCCCTAAGATCCCTTCATCATACCATGTTTATTCAATCACAACAAGATCACATTAGGTCTTTTGGTTCTCCTCCCTATCTTTAGCTTTGCTCTTTGAGAGATCACCAAGCACCTTGACTTGTTTTTATTTTGTGATTATACATGTTTTGTTTTGACTTTCTTTCTAATTAACAAAATGCAATTTTGGTTTGTCTTACTTGTTAATAATGTAGGCAAAGTAAATATGGCTTAGCAAGTTGATCCATAGGTTCATGAGTTTATTTCCATGCCCTAGTCATTAAGGCTTGAGAAATTCAAACCTCACCATGGAATTCATTTTGGAATAAATGGCATGGAAAGGTTTATTTTGGTTCACCACATTTCAAAGTTATCAAGATTGATTCAAAAGTACAAGGGGTTGATTGAAGAAGTTGTCATGGTTGGACAAGGCCTTGTTCCCATTAGTCACAAGTGCACATTTCTCTCAATTATCAAGATATGGAAGTGTTTTTGGTTGCTATGAGTTCTCATTATCATCCTCAACAACTTCTATTAACAAAGCAAAAGTGTTGGTACAAGAAGTTTGTCCAAAATTGTCAAAGTTCCTCAAAGCATTTTCTTGATCTAGGAGTTAGAGTTTTGAACTTCAAAGAAATATATCTTGCTCATATTTTGGTATTTTTTAGTTATTCCAAATAAATCCTTCTCTTCAAAGGGTTATCAACAAATCACTTCAAAAATTTTAAGGAGTTTTCGTGTGAAAGAAACTTAATGTTGAAGAAAGATTACAAGTCCTCTAGATGAACCCCCAACTTCTCAAGTGTAACTTCAACTGATCATAACCTGGTCAATTTGTATCACCTTGAACCCATTATTTTTCCATAATGATCTTGAGGATGTTAACTTTATGCCTTCTTTTATGTGCAAAGTGAGAAAATGGATGGAAGATGCCCTAAGGATACAAAAGATTATAGGTCATTTCATGATTTTTTGCTAACTTCAACAATTCATAACTCTCTCAATTTTTGGAGATTTTGAATGGTTCAAGTCTCAAAATTTCATTCAAGAATTATATTTCATGCCATCTTTTTTGGTCAAGAGAAATTTCTAAGTGGAAGGCCATGTTTGGATACAAATTATAGATCACTTTTGAAGAAAAAATTTCTAAGTATGGAAAGTCAACATTTTTCCCCAACTTTGACTCATTGCAACTTTCAACTAAAGCATCCATTTGATTCCATTCTTTTTCCATTGTAAAGCTTGTAATCTCATCTTTCTAAAGCATCAAGAATCATGCCTTAAGACTCCTTGAGATGAAAATGCTATTAAATTGAACTTGGTAACTTGGAACTGAAGTTTCTTCATAAGTCGGAATTTGAAATTCATGTTTTGGCTTCTAAACATCAAATTAGCACGCGTTTGTGATTTAAACATGTTTAACCAAGTTACCAAAGTGGATTAGAGTCTTAAAATTCAAGGATTGGATGAGTTTTGATACAAAACAGATCACACATTGCTCGTGTATCAGGTTCACGCGATTTCCCTCCAAACTTCATCATTTCACACGCTTTAGCATTACATTTGATTCCCTATAAATAGAGGGTCATCCCCCATTCATTTCCTCAAGCTTTGAGAGCCAAATACACTATGTCAAAATCTCACAGGAACTTCAAATTTTTGAAATCAGATTCTGAGATTTAAGCCTTTTCTTCCAAAATTCTTTTCACATTCATCATCCTTCGGCATCATATAAACTCTCCAGTACTTAAACCAAGCAAAACGAGCCATAATTCCAGCTACAGAAGTCCAGTTTCAGAGCTTCTTTCTTGAACTTCAAAAAGGTAGAATTCTCCACCAATTGGATCAAAATAAAGCACTAACCTATTCTACTCTTTCTCCTGGTTCTTGTGCTTCTTACAATTTTTAAATACATTGAGAATTGAGAGAGAAATCTCAAATTGAAGGTGCTCGCTATTTTCTGGGTTTTTGATTCATATCTCTTTGCATACCTTATATAAATTTGGCGCGGTGGTGGTGTTAGGATCGTCTGGAAGAGACGAATCCAATGATACTAGTCTGGGATCCTAATTTTTCATTTGAAAGATCTCACAAAATCTCCATTGCAAGGTGTCTGGAGGTTGAAGACAATGACATGTCTCGTCTCAGCCAATGATAGTGTGTCAAACGTTTTAATTTCATTGGTTTCCTTTTTTCTAATCCTATGCGTATCTCACTAAGGTCCATATGAAGCACAGCGCATCAGGTCCACTGGATCAGTTTACTAACGCGTTTTGACTATGATCTGCTGGCCCACATTTTTTGGTTTTATTTTATTTTCTTATTTTATATTTTAATTGATTTAATTTTCAAAAATTCATACCTCTTTTATTTTTATCCAAAAATTATGAAAAAATTCATAAAAATACTTTGAATTATTTATGATCTCATGACAATTTTTTCACATTTTCATTTTGATATTTGATATTTTTTATATTTTTTGCATTATTTGCTTCCTTTTAATTACTTTAAAAATATTTTTCTGACATTTTTTTAATTCTAAAAAATATTCATAAATATCAATTTACATGTTTCTGACTTTTTGAAAAGTTTATGGAATTTCATATGAATGTTTACCATTTTTTATCTATTTTTATATTTGTTTGAGCAATTTTAATTAGTTTAAAAATAGTTTCTAACTTTAAAAAATTACCAAAAATTTTACAAAAATATTTGATTTCATCTCTGATTTTTCTATGGTCTTACTTATTATTTCTTGATTAATTTGAACATGGTTGATATTTTTCTATTTTAAAACCCTTTTTAATTTATATAAAATATATTATTATTTTGTGATTATTTTCTGACTGATCTTGGGTTGAATTTTTTATCATGAACTTTGTTAACATCATTGGATCCATGGTGTTGAGTTTAACCCCATAAAAATGGATGAATGATTTTAATAATAGTTTGATTAAAATTTAATTCAAATGTGGTTTGTATATTTTTCCACACCCTTCTTCATCTCATCCCTTTCTTATTGCACTAAGTGTTATTGGAGCATGATCTCTATATCATGTCTCAAAACAAATGGTGCATAGATTGCTATTGACCGGCCTCAAAATAGGTGTGAATTCTATATAAGTCCACTTACTATTGCTTAACATAGCGTTAAATTTTATCCCGATTCGAATAAATGATCATTTGTGGCTAAAACTTATGTTTGTAAGCCCAAGTATGTTAATTTGATCTCTTTGATCCAATAACCTTGAGATTCATTGTGTGGAGGCTTTGGTTCTACCAATCCTCTAATGGATCTACATTACTTTTGGTCAACGCGGATCACTTAAACATCGTTGATCATTAAATGGTACTTGTGAGAATTCCCAAATGGATGATATACTTGACAAAAAGCAAATACAACTTGTTGTGTGGAGGCTTTAGTTCTACCAATCCTTTTATGAGTTCCAAATTCAAGTTTCAAGATGTTCATCCAACTAACCACTAGTTACTAATAATTGACTTTATCTTGTATTTTTATTATATGACCTTTTATTTTATGTACCATTTACTTTAAGCATTTCATTTCATGCTATTTTTCATCTTTGCTCACTTGAGCCCCTTTATATTCTTATCATTTTTATTTTACTCACTTGAGCTTTTCTTTTCTTTTTCAAGATACCTAATAATCAACATGAACCCTAAAAGAGGCTTTAATGATACTTGGACAATTTGGTTACTATCCTTGGCATTATGGAGTATTGGACTTCTTGGACTTAAGATTAGAAACCTTGGCCTATGTTGGAGACCTTGTGACCTTAATTGATATTTTGTATGGAGTTCTTGAGGTTTACCTAAAGACATTGGGTTTTTTGTTTGTTTTGTGTGCAGGTTATTGTGATTACATACTTTTATAATCTGGAATTCACTCGTATACAGGCGTTACTCTGCCCAATTTTTGTAAAGACTTAATACATTTGAAGTTTGGTTCTCTCAAGAGCTCTAGTATCTCTGCTTGCTTGGTTTCAATCCAAAGAATGGGAATTCTATCTTGACTCCTAATGTCAAGTATTGGCTTCTTATTGGTTAGATGGTTCTTATCCCTAGCTTTTACCTTATGCTTTAGGATAGTCCTTCTTCTCCTCACATCTTATTTAATTTCAAAAATCCTCTCCCTCCTTTTAAAAACTCTTCTTGTTTCTAAACTTGAACCACTTTCATAATAAACTTGTACTTAGGTCCATGCATTTTCAAAACATTTTTTTATAAATAAACCCCAATCAATTTAATAAAACCTTAACCTTTTTTGTGAGAAGACTAAAAGTCAATCAATCTCATTTCAAACCATTTTTCCACTTAGGATTTTTATTTTAAAACCTTTCTCAAAAGATTGGACTCTTGTCAATCCTTGTAGTGATGCAAACAACTATACTTCTATAATATGTAGTGAAGAGAGATATTTTCCACTTGGGTGTTGAGTGAGGCATTATTGATTTTAAAATCCAAGTCATATCCTCCACTTTGAGATGATGCAAATTCTCCTTTCTCATGATTGTGGGTAGTAAGTATGTTTTCCACACGGACAATGACGATGATGTCTTATCTCTTAAAATTAATCAACACACTTGTGTTTTAAATTTTTTAAAGGTAAACTACGTGTACCCTGATCCCCCATTATATGAAAGGTGGTATGTAGGCACTAAAGGTTCGCAACCGCGGCGGGTGCAAAAATCATAAAAAAATATAGTTATTTTCTCACCTCCACCATCTATTTTACATTCAACATTTTATAGCCAAAATATACAGATTTTACAAAGAGGTTCCTGCGGAGTACCATAGATGTTTAGGGTGCTAATACCTTCCCTTTGCATAACCAACCCCCTTACCTTGAATCTTTCCTCTTCTTTTTGGGTTACTCACTCTTTTCCCATTCCTTTGGAAACAATAAAGCACAGTGGCGATTTTTATTTTGATCTGTACAAGTCTAGTTTATCCAATGGCTTAGTCTTAAACATTTCTATCGCTACAGCATCGTGGATTTTCTTTCGACGTTTTTCTAACCAAAATTATTTTTTATACTTTTATCAAATGCTTTTATTTGTATGTCAATTCCTCAAAAATGATTTCAATGCAATATTCACAAGAAATAATCGTAGTATTTTTCAAACAAGTCTGAAAAGGAAAAAACACAATTTTAAATATGGAAATAGTAAAAAATTTATTGATTTGCCTCTGAATAGGAGAGAGTACAAGATGCAATTCCTTGAAAGAGGTAATTACAGAAATTTTTAATAAAAACTGAAAATGGCAATGGAAATGATAATTGTTACTAATGTTTCTCCAATATCCTTTTGATAGCTCCAATCTCCTTTGATTTCCGAGTCAAATTATTTGGACCCATTTTTCTCCTTCCTGGTCGTGGTCGTGGTTTTTAGATCGCATTCTTTTTGTTCTTTATTTCTTTAAATGAGATCCCTAAATTTTTCCTGGACCGCCCTTTCGGGTTTTCAGTCCATCGGGATAGATTTTTGTGTATGTCCCTAATTTTTTACTGGATCTCCCTTTAGGGTTTTAAATCCACCGGGATGCTCCTTTTTGCCTAAGTCGCCCGTTTAGGGATTGAAATTAGTGAGCTTTCTTATACATAATATTTTTTGACTACGTCTGAATTTGTCGGATATGGTAATTCTTCCCCATCCAATGTTGTGAGGATGATACTACCACCGGAGAATGTTATTTTTACCATATATAGACCTTCATAGTTGGGTGTCCATTTACCACTTGAATCGAGGCAAGGTAGCAGAATCTTCTTAAGCACTAAGTCTCCTTCTTTGGACACTCGAGGGAGGACTTTCTTGCCAAAGTCTTTCTTCATTTGCTTTTGGTTTATTGATTGTGGCACAAAGTTGTTAAGTGTTTCTCTTCAATGAGTTTGAGTTGATCAACTCGCGTTTGAACCCACTCTACTTCTTGAAGCTTTGTCTCCATTAGAACTCTAAGTGATGGAATTTCTATTTTGACCGGGAATTTCTATTTCCATTAGTATGGGTTCCAAAAATGCCTTCGTGGGTTTCTCTCATAATCATATCTTCTTCCTGTTTCTCCACACACCTGAGTAGAACCATATCGTAGTTCCTTTTGTACAAGACATCACCACTTAGGAATAATTTTGAGGCTAGCTTCTGTAGAGTTCATTTGTCAATGATAAAGTCATTTTCTAGATATTCTTACTTTTCAATGTACCTCTTGATGTCATAGAACCAAGGTTTGTTATCCAGTCCCTCTTCAATAGAAAGGCAGTGTGCAGCCTCTTCGAAATGTCTGATTACAATATGCGGTTCATGATTACTATCTCAAAGTGATGGTTAGTGTCACATTCACTGTTGACTTGGTATATGACCAGCGCGAAGTCTCCAAATACTTCGAGATGTTTGATTCTTAGATAAATTTCCGCTTCTAGACCCAGGATACAAGCTTTGTATTTCGCAATATTATTGGTGCAGTCAAAACATAACCTTGCAGTATAAGGTTTGTGATAATTCTTCAGAGAAATCAAAACTGCTCCAATGTCGTTCCCTAATGCATTTGAAGCTCTGTCGAACATGAATGTCCAACGTGCCCTTGGTTTAGGTCCTTCGTCGGGCCCTGGTATTTCGTAGTCACCTATAACCATGACATCTTCGTTTGGAAAGTCGAACTTCATTGGTTGATATTATGGTAATGGATGATGAGCCAGGTGGTCAGCTAGTATAATACCTTTGATGGCCTTTTGAGTAACATATTGGATGTTGTATTCTGATAGTAAAATCTGCCATCGGGCAATCCTTCATGTGACAGCTGGTTTTTCGAACACATACTTCAAAGGATCCATTCTTTCTATTAGCCGTGTGGTATGAGTTAACATATATTGCCTCGATATTTTAGTAGCCCAAGATAATGCATAACAAGTTTTCTCGAGCAGTGAGTACATGGTTTCGCAGTCAGTGAATTTCTTGTTGAGGTAGTAGATTGCATGCTCTTTTCTACCCGTTTCATCATGTTATCCCAATACACATCCCATTTATCCTTCAAGTACTGTTAGATACTTGATGAGTGGTCTTCTAAGGACTGGTGGCATTAAGATCGGTGGCCCTTGTAAATATTGCTTTATTGTCTCGAAGGTTGTTTGAAAATCATCGTTCCATACCATTGTATGAATTTTTCACAGTAATTTTAATATAGGCTCACATGTAGAAGTTAGGTGCGATATAAACCTTGAAATGTAGTTCAATCGTCCTAAGAAACCATGAACCTCTTTCTATGTCCTCGGAGTTGGCATTTCTTGTATGGCTTTTACCTTATTGGGGTCCACTTTAATACCATGCTGACTTACATTGAAACCCAGTAATTTTCCTGATCTAACACAAAATGTACACTTGTTTGGATTCAACCTTAGTTTGAACCTTCGCAGACGGTCGAATAACTTTTTCAAATGTATGATGTGATCCTCCTCCATATGCGATTTGGAAATTATATCATCTATGTACACCTCAACCTCCTTGTGAATCATTTTATGGAATAGTGTGACCATAGCCCGTTGATAGGTTACCCCTGCATTCTTCAAACTGAATAGCATTACTTTTTAACGGAAAGTCCCCCAAGGTGTCAAGAAAGTAGTCTTTTCCATATCTTCGGGTGCCATTTTTATTGGACTGTATCCTGAGAAGCCATCCATGGATGAGAATACCGAAGCTTGAGATGTATTGTCCACCAAAACCTCTATGTGAGGTAACGGGAAATCGTCTTTGGGACTTTCTTTGTTCAAATCTCGATAATCCACATACATGCACACTTTACCATCCTTCTTTGGTACTGGTATGATGCTATCTATCCAAGGTGGATAATCTACCACCGCTAAGATCCCGTCATCAAATTATTTAAGGACCTCTTCTAGAATCTTGTTGGACATGTTTGGACAAGTTCTCCTGAGCTTCTGCTTAACCAGAGAGCAAACTTCCTTGAGAGGTAATTTGTGCACCACAATGTTTGTGTCCAATCCTGGCATATCTCTGTAAGACCAGGAGAATATATCCATACACTCATGTAACAACTTGATCATCCTTTCCTTGACGCGTTTCTTCAATGTTTCCCCTAGCTTGATCTCTTTTGGATCTTCCTTTGTGCCAAGGTTAATGGTCTCAATAGGTTCCTGGTATAGTTGTATACTGTCAGCTTTTTTCTATATCTCCCTTGCTAATTCTTTAGAAAGTTCAAGATCTTCATCATCTTCCTCTTCATTTTGGTTTATGGGTGCATCAAAATTATATCGGGTAACAGCTGTAACGTTATCGATTATTTTGGGCATGAATCTGCATATTTATCGTGTTTTGGTGCATTTTTTAGTATGTGAATTTGGAAAATGCATATGAAGAAAAGTATTGCCATTTTTAAATGTAAGAGATAAATGCAAGAGAAAGACATGAATCTTAATTGAATGCGAAATATAACTTTTATTAATCATGAATATTTTTTGAAACAAATGGGGGACCCTTACAAGTAACCCCTATGCCTCGAGCTTGACATAGGTTCTTTAAAAAACAATAAAAATTACTTTGGAAAGAAAAATATCTTCGGAATCTTCACAGCTGTCCAATTCTTGAGTTCTTTTCCTGGGGCACATTCATGGATGAAATCAGATTCCCTTTTGATGTTGCTTTTGTTGGATATCATTTCCACATGTCCACCATGCTCTACTCCATTGTTAACGAAGGTCTCTTGGATTGGAGGAAAACATTCTTTGCCTTTAAAAGCAGCCTTTGATAACTCGTAACCCAAACCAAAGTGATTCTTCTTCTCAGGTACTTATGGGAGCTTTCCCCGACCCTTTGAGGCACCACTTTCCACTGCGAAAATATCTCCACGAAGTCACAGTAGGTTTCTTGATTTTTTTTCCACTGGTAGAGTTACCCTTTAGGTAACCTATAAGACTTGAAATGGTGTGGCTATGCATTCTTCATCAGTGTTGATATACCTATAAGATTCTATGTGAATTACAAAGATATCCTCTTCACCATCGATTATGACCAATCTTACTTCAATGAAGAACTTTAGTTTCTGATGTAAAGTCAAAATGGCTACCCCTGCTGCATGAATCCAGGGTCGCCCGAGTAAACATGTATATGTTGGTTCTATATCCATAACTTGGAAAGTGATATAGAACATATGTGGGCCAATCTTGACAAGAATTTCCACTTCTCCAAATACTGAACTTTGAGAATTGTCAAACGCTTTGACTATCGTAGAACTTGGCCTTATCACAACACCATCTAGTGTTAATTTCATCAAGCTGGATTTTGGTTACACATTGAGAGCAGAACCAGTATCGGTGAGTACCCTGGACAGGCTTGTAGTACCTATCTGAATATAGATGTGCAATGTTTTATTGTGAGCTCGGCCTTGTGGAGGTAACTCACTGTCATTAAAACTTAGATATGATCCATACGTCAAATTTGCTATAACATTGTCAAATTGATTCACAGTAATTTCTTCTGTGACATGGATGGAACTTAGAACCTTCATTAAAGAGTCTCGATGCGCTTATGAATTAATGAGCAACGAGAGTATTGAAATTTTGGCTAGGTTTTGGTGAAACTGATCCACCACCCTATAATCACTCCTTTTAATTATCTTCAAAAACGCATTTGCCTCTTGATCAATAAAGTTCTTTCTATGAGGCTCTTGTTCTTGATTTTCCTCCACCATTTCTTTTCCCTTATCTTTTGCCAATGAATCATTTTTATTTTTCACCACAGCATCATTCTTCTTTGGCAGTTCAGATCCAAAGACTCAACCATTACGGGCCATGCCCCATGTTCCTGTTATATTTGAGATTGCAGGTCCTTGACTTGACATCAGATCACATTCCTATTTTAAGTTGTTGACGTATACAGTTGAATCATAACTCCATGGTACTACTTTATCACTTTCGTAAGGGGTAGGAGATGGCCCCCTAATTACCATCATAGTCTTTGGAACTACTGGTATCCTCAAAGTTTGCTTCGATGTTATTACTGGTGTTTTTGCTGATTCTCCTTGTGGAATTACAAGAGTCTTCTTGTTAAGGTTCGGTCTTTGGCAAGGGATTACCAACGGCTTCTTTGTATTTCCTTCAATCACACCTACATATTCTCCTTCAGGGTATGATTTGATTTGGACTATCCCCTGGTCCACCAATTTCTGTAATGTTTTCTCAAAAGCTTCATTATGTTCCAACATGAACCACACTCCAATAGATATTCCTTCAACAAATTTATTTGGGCCTTTACTTGTCTGGCTGCCCCAAAGTCAGTGAGTACTTCAATCGCATTCATTGCTGGTCCTCCATGCGGGGGCATGAGGTTTGACTTAATATTTAGCTTATCAAAAGTGATATCTTGGGCATCCAACAAATCTTGAATCTTATGCCCGACATTTCTCTATAGTATGGCCTGGAGAATTTCCATGATACTCACACCTGGCGTCGGCATTGTACCTTGGTGGGAGTGCCCCAACTGGAGGAGCTAGAGGTTTGAGCTCTACCAAAGATTCCTTGACTAAGTGTTTCATAAATTGATTGTGCGGCATGAGGATCATATTTTCTTGGAGGCTTCTCAAACCTATTTTTTTACTGCTCTCGTGGAATCATCAATGCTTGTTGTGCCCTTGGATGTGATGCCACCACATTGATTTCTCTTCCTTCTTTTTCGAGAATTTAGGAATGTATTTTTGAATTATAAGGGGTACTGGATGATGCCCCTTGTATTTGTCCACTTTTCACATCTGCTTCAATTCTTTCCACAATGGTTACCAAATCAAAAAATTCGGACGAGACGCTTCCTACCATCTTTTCATAGTATATCCCTTGTAAAGTTCCCATGAATGTGTCGACTATTTCTTTGTCCAGAAGTGGTGGTTGAACTCGGGATGCCATTTCTTTCCATATTTAGGAATATTATTTGAAGGACTCCTCTTTCTTTTGTGATAGGTTCCGGAGTTTCATGCGGATAGGTGCCATGTCCAAGTTATACTTGTACTGTCTCAGGAAAGAGTTAGCAAGATCTGCCCATGTCTGGATATAGACCTGCTCGAACTGCATATACCAATCTAGAGATGCCCCACTCAAATTGTCTTAAAAACAATGGATCATCATCTTCTAGTTTTAAGCATAGGCATGCATCTTCCTGCAATGCATGCGTAGATGGTTCCTTGGGCAGGTAAGCCCCTTGTATTTTCCAAAGTCCGGTACTTTGAATTTTAGCGAGATCACTACATCAGGAACTAGACCCATTTCGAGAGCATCCACATCGAAAGCATCGTAACCCTCCATAACTTTTAATCTTTCCTCTAGAGCTTTATACTGATTGAGCTTAAAGGGATTCTCAGTAGCATGAGTATAGGTTGTCCTTTGAGGCACTTGATTGACATCATCTAAGTTGTGGTCTCCATACTGCAAGTCTAAGTAGTTTTCTTTGTTATTGACAGGAATTTGCAAAGTATGTAATGTCCCTACCTTTGGCGACGGTGGGACAAACCCTTTAGTATCAGCTTTCCTTGTCTCTTGTTGAGTCATGACGAATTTTTGAGGTCCTGCCTCCGGTTCTCTCCTTGGTTGGTGACCGCTTGATGCACCGATAGTCTGGGCTATTTCCTCAAAGGCTACCCAAGGAATTTTCTCTTGTTTGTCAATGATGTTCTTCAAGGCTAGAAGAACTTAACTCATATCTCCTCTCATCGAGTCAATGTTGCTTTTGACCTGCTCCAAATATTCTTTGAATGCTGCTTGGTTCTCCTTAACTTGTTCCATCACACTCAGTTGATGAGCTCTTGTCTGATACGGTGGTCGGAAAGGTGGTGCTCTTCTTCTACCAATGGTTTAACTGGAGATTTTTTGAAAAATGAGTTTTTTGTATGAAATGGAGATGTTTGTGAATGCATGCATGTGTATTAACATGTATAAATATGCTAAGGTTTTGCTTTTGAATGTCTTATTCACTTGGATACATATATAATCAGGTCTCCCAACATTTTTCTAATTTCATTTGTCCCTCTCTTTGTCTTCACTCAGTCTTTCATTCTCTATCCATAGTAGTAAGTGTTGTAGCATTGTTTTTGTACCCCAAAATTTGCCCTCTCTTTTCTCAAGGCATTCCTCACAAAGATTTTCAAAAGCTCAAGTTTTCACAAGTGATAAGCAGACAAAAAGGGTATGCAGATGCAGGTAACTATGTTGAATTCAAAATCTGGTTCAGGCTACATGACTGATCGAAAGGAGTGGTTGGAAGATTTGGACAAATCAAAGAAGAAGCTTCGATCCACAAGCTTCAACTGAGTAGTGGCTTCCTTAATGCTTGCTTTGATCCATAAAGCAGTGGCTTCCTTCATGCTTGCTTCGATCCACAAGGCAATGTCTTCCTTCATGCTTGCTTCGATCCATAAAGCAGTGGCTTCCTTCATGCTTGCTTCGACCCACAAGGCAATGGCTTCCTTCATGCTTGCTTCAATCCACAAGGAAATGGCTTCCCTTATGCTAGCTCTAACTGGGCAATGGCTTTCTTCATGCTTGCTTCGATCCACAAGGAAATGGCTTCTTTCATGCTTGCTTCAATTCCACCTCTAAACCCTTTAACACACATAGTTTCTACACTATGAATTACAATTGTTGGATTCGAAGAACATACATTTGGTGGCCCATTCGAAGAACATACATTGGTGGATTCGAAGGACATACAATTGGTCCATTCGAAGAACACAGAATTGGTGGATTCAAAGAACATACAATCCATCCATTCGAAGAACACACAATTGGCTGACTCGAATAACATACATTGGTGGATTCGAAGGACATGCAATTGGTCCATTCGAAGAACACAAAATTGGTGGATCCGAAGAACATATAATTGGTCCATTTGAAGAACAAATAATTGGTGGATTCGAAGAACATACATTGATGGATTCGAAGGACATACAATTGGTCCATTCAAAGAACACACAATTGGCGGATCTAAGAACATACAATATGGTCCATTTTAAGGACATACAATATGGTTCATTCGAAGAACATACAATTGGTCCATTCGAAGGACATACAATGGGTCCATTCGAAGAACACACAATTGGTGGAAACAAGTATTGTTTTGTCTTTTGATGAGTCTGGTCGAAGGCTGATGAATAAAGTCCTATTTGATGTCAAGCCCAAGTTTGTTGTACTGTCTACATAACAGCCTAAAACTATGTCAAAAACAGTTTGTTGTACTGCTATGAAACAGCCCTGCACCAAGCTGCCAAAACACTCCAAAACTGTTATAAAACAGTCTTGCTATGCTGCTTCTAATTTTCACCAAATTGTCATATAAAAGTTGCACCTCGAAAGCTATGAAAAGGAGATACCCAAATTGTTCAAATTTCATTTATTTTCCCCCCAAAACCCCAGCAAGACTCTTTTATAAATAAGATGTTTCACAACACATCTAAGGGAGCTTGGAGGTGACTTTTCAGAGGGCTTTTTGACAAACAAAGAGAGGCTTTTTGACAAGGAAAAGGGGGAAGAGAATAAAAAAAAGAGAGAGGAGAGAACACTTAAAACATTCTTAAACCCAGAATCAAAAAATACAACACCTCTGTTTGTTCTCTCTTTTGAATCCAAGCTTTCCTATCCTTCGAAATCAGGTTCCTTCCTTCGAATTCAAGAATATTCAGGGTAGCAACTCAAAGTTCAAAACACCAACTCTAGATTCAAGGTAAGTCTTCCTGACTTTAAACCTTTCGTTTCAAGCATCATTGATAAATTTTTGTTTGTTTTTGTTTCTACCCTTTTGTTTGTTTTCCTTTATTGTCAAGAACTAACCTGTACAGACCATAAAACAATATTGGAGTGAAAAATTATAGCATGGTTCGACACAAATCCTTAGGCTTCGACACACACTAATTTGCAGGACCAAACGAAAGAAAACAAAAAAGGTGTGAATCGAAGGGTGTATGCTTCGATACACACTGACTTGCAGGCCCAAACGAAAGAAAACAAAAGGGGTGTGTGAATCAAAGGACACGTGCTTCAAACGTGCTGCATGAATCGAAAGACTTGTTATTTCTCTCTTTTGCGCTATTTTTTGTCTTTATATTTTCTATATATTTTCTTGCTACTCAATATGGTTGTAATAATTAGGACTTTTATTGCATTCCACCCCCCATTTGTAAATTTGTATACCCCATCCCCAAATTATGTAATAGCTTAGAACATTTATTTTCCATAATTTACCGCTTTTATATAAAATGCGAGTAATTAGGGTGTGTATGGCAAAATAAAATCAACCGTTAGAAAACCCTAATTTCAAAAACAAAAACACATGCAATCAAACACGCTATTCACACGTGCACCTCTAGGGTAATCTCGCTTGTTGCCTCACAAAATAGTCATGTCCCTCGAATAGGGGTGTTTTAGCAAATACCCTCGATAAAAAAAGATCGTAGTCCCTCGATGTCCCTCGATGTTGCCTCCGATAAACGATCTAGTCCCTTATAAAAAAATTTAAAGCGTCTCATAATTGCCTTCTATGACTATACGATTGACCCACGCCCGTCCCTTCACATCCAACAATGGGGCTTCTTACCAAATCAATGGTAAGGTAGCAAAATTTAAAGGAGGAGGAAAAGAACAAAGACCTTTTGAGTAGGTAGGACGCTCGTAGTTGCTTGCTCATAAACTAAAACCATTTCCGCACTTACACTTTCAAAAACATATTCAAAAACAAACATCTCTTTGAACTATTTTCAAAACCAACACTTTGTATGCATTCTTATAGAGACGGGAATCATTATAAAGTTAGCCACAACAAAGGCATTTTGCAAAATATTTTCAAACTTACACCCATCACAAAGAAAATTTTCAAACAAAGCATTTTCAAGTGATCTAGAAAGCAATTAAGAGCCTGTAGATAACTACGGATGAAAAGGGTTCTAACACCTTCCCTTTTCATAACCTACCCCCCGAACTCAAGAAAACATCTTAAAGGTCTTTCCTGTTCTTTTCACCCTTTCCTTTATTGGATAAAAGAAAAGTCGGTGGCGACTCTTACTATCCGCAATAATTGCGATCAAACATAAAAACACCCAAGTCAGTTCTCCCACCGTATCACAACTACCATAAAATGTTTGATTGGTCGTACATGACCCTTTATTGGAATTCATGTTCAATGCCCTAAGTGATTCTGATGGAGACCTGCCCTTGGCTATTATGAACTTTATGAGAGATTTCTTAGAATCTTTACTTAACTTCCAAGGTGAGTCGAACAATAACATGTCATGCCCATTGACTATGGAGGGTTTGTCATTGGATTTGAAGTGATTATGTTCATTGAGAAAATTTTCGTTCATTGGATATTCGTTGTGCAAATTTCTCCGTTGTTAAATAATTAGCTATATGCAAACAGCGGTATTCAAACAATTCAAAATTTATGTTTGTCTCGAAGTTTTAAAAATGCACTTTTAGCAGATAAAAGAAATTTGTAAGAATATGAATACGACTTAATGTTTACAGTAAGCCTTACAGGAGTCAGGATACCTTTTGTAACAGTATGCTTTCTGTGATCGGTGCATCTGGAACTGACTGTTTAACGCTGGTTCGCGAAATGTCGCGGAAGCAAGAGTCGCCACCGTCTTTTATTTTCTCCAAATGGAAAGGACAAAAGCACAGAAAAATTCCTTATAGAGATTGCTCTCGGTTCGGGAGGTAGATTTATAGAAAGGGAAGGTGTTAGCACCCTTTCTATCCATGGTTATCCATGGGCTCTTAGATACTTGCTCATTTGTGTTTTCAAAATTGTTTGTTTGCTTTTCAAGGTGAGTGGGTTTGAAAAAGTTTCTTTGAAAATTTCAGTTCGACTCTTGTATCAGTCCTCAAGAGTGTTTGAAAAATTGCTTTTTGAAAGCTTTTTGAAAGGTGTCGGTGTGAGAAGAGTTTTTGATTTTGTTTTGAAATTAGAGCAAGTATCTACGAGTTGTCTACCTACCCTAAGGAATTCGTCTGTGTAAATGTCCTTAAAGTAGTGCCATCCCACCATTGAGAGGTAGGTAGCACCACCGTTGGAGGTATTCGGGTCAATTCGAGGATTCGGGACATGGTGATCACCGGAGCAATAGGAAGACACCTTAGAAGCTACCCTCATGCCATGTTCATGGACATGAGGACTTACTAAAACATCCTCTACTCGACGACCACCTTTCGAGGGGCAAGGCAACAATAAGGCGTACCCTAGGGGTGGTGTGTGATTTGTGTGTTGTTTTCGATTATGTTTATCTTGTTCAGGCATTGGTGATCTACGCTTTGTTTTTATGTTTGACATTCATTCTTTCATGCAAATTATTAACAGTTTAAAAGATGCGGAATTTAAAAGTCCTACGCTATTACAAAGGCGCGGGTCCACATCGCCAAATTAATCCAGGACCCGATTTGAATAAAAAATAATGCGGAAAATAAATACCCTAATTGATCTATCACATGGCTTCAGGATAAATACATTATATTCGCAAAAAGAAATAAAAGTAAAAATGCGAAAAGAAGTAAAGTCGGGAATGCGGGGGCGTTGGACCCTTTTAAAGAAATTAAATTACAATTAATAAATTAATTAAGTTAAATGAGAAAAAGAAATTATTTTTGAGTTTTTTGTATTTATGGATTTTTAATAAGAAAATTAAATGAAATTAAAAAGAAAAGTTAATTAACCCTAATTCTAAATTGTTTTTTTTTTATTTATTAAGAAAATGTTTAAATTAGACCTAGTTTAAGTTAATTATTTACATGGCAATTTATTTACAAAATAAATAATTAATTATTAATTATGATGAAAGAAAAGAAAAAGAATAAAAATATAAAACCCTACTTCTACATTTTTTGGTTTATTAAGAAAAATATTAGAATTAAACCTAGAATTAAAAAAACTAAATTAATTAATAAAGTTTATTTACAAAATAACATTTAAATAAAATATATTTTTATTTTGTGACTTTCTGATTTTTTTTTATATTTTATGAAAATTAATTTTTGATGAATTAAATAAAATAAATAAAACAAATAAATAGAAAAATAAAGAGAAAGAAAATGGAATGCAAACCAATGGGGGGTGTTGACCCCAATTTGGAGGTATTTTGCCAGCAATTAGGCCCAATGAATTAAGGCCTTTAGTTGACTTTTCAGTGCGCGTGTGGCATGGTCAATGGAGGTGCATGATAGACCTCTCATCCTGGCTTTTGGATTGATCTCAGTGGCCATGTGGCAAGTCTCAGCGCTGCGTGTTTGGTGGTCATCTGGACATGTTGAGTACCTGATCATATTACAAGAAAAAATAGAAAGACATATGGGGGACCTGGGAATCGAACCCAGGTCCCAAAGCTTGCCAACGATGCTTTCCACCAACTGAGTTGCATGTTCATTCATAAATATAATGAGATAATATTATTATAAGTGAAAAAAAGCACGCTTATTGGTAGAAACGAAAAAACGCGCTAAAGCATTTGAATGATCCAACCAGGCTATGACAACTCATCTTCTTCCTCGTTTGTGTGTTTTGCCCTGAAAAAAACAGTTAGATAGCGGGGGTTTTAAACCCCCACTAAATGAAGAACAGGATAATAGCGATTAGCGTATGGTGGCTCATAAATTGAGCGCGACTAGTGTAATCAATTCGTGTGAAGCTTCTGGTTCTAATGGCCCTGGTTTCATGTCTCAATTTTTCCAGAACAAGGAAGCCCCAAATTTAAAGTTCTGAAACCCTAGCAAGCTTCAATGGTGGATTCACATACCGGGCATGAAAACTCAATTAAAGTATACCATTAGTTTCAGGAAGTGAATATTAGTACAAAACGATTATTAGAATGCATGAATATGGCATATATATTAAAATACGAATAGGAAAAATGTTTGAGAAAGTCTGAGTCCGTTCTACCACTTCTTGATGCGTGGGGACTGGAAAAGGATGCGGTTAGGTTCCTTGAAGCCTTGGAAAGCTATTGAAATTGGTTAGAAGCTTTGAATCGTCCTCTAATGCAGTTTTCAGTTTTGACTTTTTCACCAAAAATTGCAAAGTGTGTTTGTGATATGAGGCGCAGCTTGAAGGTTGTTGTGACTAGGGTTATGATCAGTATATGTATGCCAATGGATTAGGGTAAGAATTCAAGCCAAAAGATCCATGTTTTGATGAATCCAATATTTGATTTTTAATGAAATATTTTCAAATCTTTTCCATGTGTTTTGATACCAATCATGGCCAAATCCTTCCTTTTTTGATGTGCACGAATCTTGAGTAACCAATGAGGGCATGTGCTGCATAAAAAGATTCAAATACATTTGTTTAGTATTTTTTTCATATTTTATTTTATTAAATGAATTAATGGTGATTAAAAATTCAAATAAATAATAAAAAATGATGAAATAAATCCCCTTTGGGCCAAATTGTCGTGCATAGCCTTTGGATGATGAACCTTGGAAGAAAATGTGGCCCATTAGCAATTTTGAGGCATTTGAAGTAAAGTTGACTTTTCAAAATTCCCAAAAATTTCCCAACTTCCACAAGGCATATCTTGCTCAATTTTTAAGCTTTGATCATGTTCTTGGACATTTTGGAAAGGACTTGGAGTCCTCTAACCAATGCCTTTGGTCCCATGTCATTTTGATTTACCAATCTCAAGTTATGGTCTTTGACTTAAAGTCCCTTTTTGTTGACTTTTGAAAATGACATATAATGTTGAAATTGATAACTTTTTGTGAGAGCATTTCTTGGACTTGAAGTGTGAAGAGGAGTTGTAGGAAATTTCTTTCTCTTCAAAATGAGCTTTGGATGGAATTTTTCTGATAAACCATGTGGAATTTATGCCTTGGTCAAGTTACAGTTGACTTTTTCAACTATCCAAATATGGAAACTTTTGCATCTTGAGACTTTTTGAGCCATGCCTTTGAGAATCATGATCAAGAATTGATCAAATGATGTTTGTGGCTTCAAAATAAGATGTTGACCAAAAATTTGAACTTTTGACTGTCAAATGACCATTTTGCCCCTGCTGTTGACTATTGAGCAATTAGGGTTTTTGACTGTGCAATTTTGTGCTGTAAGTCTTGAAACTTGGCATGAGGATGCTTGACCATGTTTGTAGGCATGTGGGACTTGATTGGACCCTTGGAAACTTCATTTTCTTTGTCAGAACCAAAACCCTAGTTTTTGACTGTTAGGAGGCCCTTGCACTGTGCAACACTTGAGGAGATTGTGAAGCATGCTCTTTGCAAATCTTGAAGAATATGGGAGGGCAAATTTTGGGGTACAACACTTTCGAACTAACCCATGCTTCAATTAGGACATTTAAGGGGTTGTAACGTGGCCTGGTCCACGGTTTAAGAAACAAAGGATAAGGCTCAAATTTTATTTATACCCACCTGTTCTCCATGATGTTCTACAATCCGAAACTCAGTTAATTGTACGTTTGAACTCCTATTGAATCTGGAAGGATATTTTGGTGATGGTTCAGATAAGTTAAGTTTATTGGAGAAGGCAGTCATTTTTGCAACATTTTTCCATTGTCTAGAATTTGTAGCGACCTCGTTTTTTATTTATTATCCCTAATTTTTGCCTAACTGTTTTTTTTTAAGAATACATTCAGCAGGATGCCCCAATTTTTCTTAAGTCTTCTTCATAGGTTTTGACTCAGTGGGCTTTTCTTTTAGGAGATAATGACTGCCTATTTACGGGGAACCATCGCCATATTTTGATTCAGAAGGATGTTTTTAATGTCATTAATTTTGTAAAAAGTCAAAGCTTGCGACTGAACGCGTATTTGAATTAACTAAGAAACCACCCTGCCCCAGGTTATGATTAAAGGTTTCAGCTTGTGCAAAAAAGAAAACTCCTACTTCTTTGGCTCAAAGGGGTTGACTAGGGATTATCTTCCTATAACTCCACTGTTTAGGGTTTGAAATAACGCATGTACATCGTCAGCAAGGTCTGTCTAAAAGGATACTGTATGAGATTATGGTATTATTTTCGTCATCCTCCCTCTAAAGGCTTAAGGCTTGTAGTCGAGAGTTTAATATCATACAAAAAGAGGTAAAAGCATAATTTCAGTATAGTGAAAACGAATGGATTAACTCAAGACAAACATATGTAATGCATTAGTGAGAATAACCAAAGACTGACATAAAGATAAGTGTTTAAGCAAACAAAGAAATTACAATAGAAAATTCGAATGAACGAAAGCTTCTCCGCCTAAACTTCTCATTTCATATGGTGTGTCTTTGAAGGGTGACAAAAAAACTCCAGTTGACCATCTTATGTAAATTCCAACACTCCTTCGTTAATAAGGTCTTGAATCTTGTACTTCAATGCCCAACAGTGGTTGTGTCGTGTCCCCGACTGTTGGAGTGGTACGTGCACTTTCATTGTGTTTGTATCAGGGAGTAGAAGTGTTAGGTTTTTGAGGAGGTTCCTTTAATGTAACCAGTTTGGCTTCCAACATATGATTCAATGCTTGAGCCAAGGACACGTTGATCTCTGTAAATTGTCTTTTGGGCATATCTTGCTTACATTGACAACCCTTTCGTGGTTGTCGAGGTCGTTGTTAGACTTGCGGTGTAATATCCATTTTTAAAGGTGTTCTCTCCACCAAACCAACTTCTTGTCTTATCAAGGGCTGATTAATGACTTGATCCCCAGTCTTATATATTTGTTTCACGCGGTTGCGTCTGTCTTAATGAAGCTTGTTAACGTGAATTCTCAACTCTTCTTGTCCCCGAGCTAGGTTTTGGATAAGAGCCATATGACCCATCATTTGGATTTTCATTGTTGCCATTTCAGTTTTTAATCGTTCCAATTGGTCATACCTGTTGTCCTCAGGATTCTTCTTGGTCATTCTCTTAGTGAGGAGTGCTTTCACTTCTTCTTGTCCCTTGGATAGGTTCAAGAACATTTCTTGAAGCTGAGCATTTTAGGTCTGAGGATCTTGGATAGTCTGCTCGAGAGCCATTTTTATTTACATAAACAGTAAGTGGATGAGAAAACCTATATGGGGAAAACCTGTCATGATATGATGCATGGTATATAGATGCAATGTTTTCAAGGATCTCGCAGGATAAACACAAGAAGATGTTAGAAGTTGAACTTTGATTACAGCTTTTGCATCGTTGAATGTCCTTCTACAAGAATCAAGCTCACCATGTAGAGTGGGTAATAGCCCTTGACTCAAGCTATTGTGATTTGGTCTTTGAGAGAATTTGGTTAGAGGAAAATGAATCCTCTTGCCCCTTGATAGATGTCTAGTTCGATACAACCCTGCATCACAGGCCCTTGAGACCCTTGAAATGGTTATTGAAAATGCTATGGTATGATGTCATGAAGTTATGTACGAATAAACATATACAAACAAAGCAAACAATTCCTTAGGTTTAGGCTTGCATGAGATTCATAGGTAACTACCCTCTTGAAGTTTAGTTGGTTCAACCTGTCCTAGAAAGTAATCAGGTTCTAGGGAATCTCAATATCTTTGATCTTTCTTCATCAGGCATTGTTTCAGCACAAGCCTCTTTACTGGCGACCCAAATATCCCGAAAGTCTGATCTCAATGAGCGTAGCATCGAGTATCAACCAACTTTGGACTACACCAAAGTCGACTATCTCACTACTTCTTAATGGCCAAGTTGTTCAACTAAGGTTCTACGGTTAGTTAGTGTTTCACGACACCACCCATTGGCCCCGTATTCTCCTTAATTCACCATAAGGGATACCGGTACCCACAAATGTGTCACACTAACGTAGCTATTGTCTCAACCATATCAGTCTACACCATACAGTCTCCACAATCTTTGCTATTTACCTAATAATGTTCCCCGATCCGGATAGAGGATCAATAAAACCCAAACAAGGACCAAAAATGTAAAGCAAACAAATGAAACAATGAAAGCATTTAAAGGTGATCTAGTCTCTAAGGTAACCCCACTTTTAAAATCAATAATCCCCAACAGAGTCGTCAGTTCTATAATACAGTGGGAGAACTGAATTTTGTTTTGTGTTTTATCACAATTGTTGCGAGTAGCAAGAATCGCCACCGACTTTTCTTTTATCCAATAAAGGAAAGGGTGAAAAGAACAGGAAATACCTTTAAATAATTTTCTTGAGTTTGGGGGTAGGTTATGAAAAGGGAAGGTGTTAGCACCCTTTTCATCCGTAGTTATCTACGGGCTCTTAGTTTCTAGCTCACTTTGAAATGCTTTGTTTGAAATGTGTTTGTGATTGTTTTGAAAGTATTTTTGAAAGCGCCTTTGTTTAGGCGAACTTTGTAATGATTCTCGTATCTATAAGAATGTATAAAAAGTGTTGACTTTTGAAAATATTTTATTTTTTGAAAGTGTTGGTGTGTTTGAAAGATGTTGTTTTGAAAATGATTATGAGCAAGCAACTATGAATGTTCTTCCTACTCAAAAAGTCATAGTTCTTTCCCCCTCCTTTAGATGTTGTTATCTTATCATTGATTGATAAGAAGACCCGTCATTGGATGTGAAGGTACGGGAATGGGTCATCATATAGTCATAGAAGGAAACCTATGAGACGCTTTAACAATTGTCGTAAGGGACTAAGATCGTTTTATCGAAGGCAACATCGAAGGGTTATCGGGGGATTAAGATCTTTTTTATCGAGGGTATTTGCTAAAGCGTCCCACATTCGAGGGATATGAATATTTATTCGTAGGCAACAAGTGAGATTACCCTAGAAATACACGTGTGAAAAGTGTTTGTTTTTCATGCTTTTTTGACGTTGAATTAGGGCTTTCTATTTGTTGATTTTATGTCTTGCCATACAAACCCTAATTACTAGTATTTTATATTGAAAGTGATAAAATGTAAAATTCTATGCTATTACATCATTTGGGGATGGGGGTACAAATTTACAACTGGGGAGGTAAAAGCAAATAAAACATAATTTTACTATTACAACCATATTGAGTGAATAAATAATGTACAAGAATATAAAGATAGATAAAAAAAATATTTGTTTTTTTTTAACTTTTATGCATTGACACATGCACGTATGCATTGATACGAAACTTGTATGTACTGACGTGTGAGCTTATGCATTGACACGAAAACTTTTATACGTTAACGCATGCACTTATGCATCAATACATATCCTTTCTTGCCCTTGGAAGTCAAAACCAACTCAGTAGGAGTCGACACATGATGGTTTGCATCAACTCATTTCTGTTTTACATCGACTCATTCGTGTTTTGTATCGACTCATAACTTGTTTTGTACCTAATATGTGCCGACTCATAGAGATATGCATCGACTCATACTATTGTTTTTACTTCTAGCATCATTCTGTCACACATATAAGTTAGTTCTCAACACATGGTTAGTGAAAATGAAAAGTAAGCATATAGTTAGCTTCAGGGCTATGATATCTACATTTTATCTTCACAAATGAACCACTAATCACGCTTGTATGAAGAGCTCAAAGTCAAGAAAACTTACCTTGAAACTGAAATTTTTGTTTTGAGTTTGAGTTATTGTATTGTCTTGGAGAAGTCAAGTTGGAGGTGGATGTTTTTGACATTGGAAAATAGTGATGTTACAGAAGTTGTTCTTGTGTTTGAACAACTCCTATATGATTTATGTGAAGTGTTTGGATAGTTTGTTTAGAGGAAAACTTGCAAGGTTGTACAGTGGGTTGAGGGTTTTTCTGTTCTCAGTTTTTGTTTTGTGAATGAAAATAGAGTTGAAGATGAGCAGACTTTACAAAGAATTCTATTAAGTTTTCCAAATCCTCTTTTTTATCTTTCTCCCCCCTCTTTTCTCTCAAAAAAACCTCCTGTTGTATGTTATGAAACAGCTTATTTATAGATGAAATTGACTGAAATTTGGGAGGGAAATAGATAAGTTTTTGAACTGTTTGGGTACACTGTTTCATTGCTTTTTAGATGCAGATCTTATGTGCTAAGTTTGTGCAAATATGGGACTGATATGATGCAGATTTTTCGGGGCAACATTGCAGGTTTTAGAGCAAGTTTTGATAGTTTTCTTGGCATTACTATGCAGGTTTTTGACAACAATATATGTAGCACGATGCATGTCTGGTTTTGTGGACATATTTATGCAGCTTGTAACAAAGACAAGGCATATTTGTGGACATCATAGTGGTAAAGTTTGAAGATTGAGCCAAAGGGAAAAGTTCAAACAAGACAAAGCTTGGGATTTGTAACTTGTAATTTTTAACTTAAAACGCAGCCTTGTTGTCTACTTGAAAACTTGTAACAACTTGAATTATCTTTAATTATGGGGAAAAGATGTCATGAAGTAATGAAATTAACATGTATAAAAACACTTAGAAAAATTTCTAAGTCTTGCAAAGTTTGACTTTTCAAAATGACTTTTGACTTTCTTGATTTCTTGATGATCAAATTTCATATTTTGAATATCTTGATGAAATATGATCTTTGAAACTCAATTTTGATCAAAAAGTCAAAGTTTGATTTTTTAGTGTACAGTTAACTTTTTTTTCATCAGTTGACCAAATTTCGTCTATCAATCCACTGATCTTGGGAGATGAATGTGATTAGGTCAAAATGATATACTTTAATCCTTGAGATCATGTTTCAAACCAATAAGTCACGTACTAGGAAAAAAGTCAAAGATTGGTCATTCTCAATCAAAATCCTAATTTTGACCATTTTGCCCTTTTGATGATTTGAACAATTTTCTTGGAGAATTGTGATCCAATTTTGATCAAATGATATATATGACTTCAAAATGTTGATATTGGTCCAAAATATTTAAGTTTGACTGTAGGTTGACCATAGTTGACTTTTTTCAATACAACTGATTTTAGGCCATTTGATCAATTGACTGAGCAATTTTGTGATCCAAAACTTGAAACTTGACAGAAGCAGTCTTGAGGGTACATGATGATCCATAAAAGTCATTTAAAATATTATAAGTCCAACTGTCTTTGTTCAAACTCAAACCCTAATTTGAGGCATCAGTGTTGAGAAGATGGCTTGACCTAGTCAATACTTGTGCAAGCTCGAATCATTGAAGATCTTTGTGAGAAATATCTTGAGAAAAGGGAGAGAAAATTTTGGGGTACAACAGTTGCCCCTGTTCAATCTTATTAAACCCGAAGAGTTAGATTGGCGGGTCCGTCATTCGTTACTTGAAGGTGGAAGATGATTGAGCACTAGAGTGCCCATAAATTTGCACTTGATGATGTGTTAGTTGATTGTGTCGGGAATGGGCTTAAGGTTCCATTTAGAGAAGTGATAAAGAATTCATTGAAGATGGGCTTATAGATGCCATCTGGAGAAGTGATAAAGAATTCGTCGGAGATGGGCTTACAGATGCCATCTAGAGTGACTATTTGTAGAAATTGGAATAAGTATCAGAATAAATCATTGGTCGATTTATACTGAACAAGTAGATGTCTTTTGCCTGTTTTTAACTGGAAGAGATAAATCTAACCAGAATAGATCTGTTGTTTGGCGAATTCACTAGAGAAATAATCTTAACCATAAGAGGTTTGTTGATTGCCTGTAATTAACCGGTAGAGATGAATCTAACCAGAAGAGGTCTATTGAATACTTGTCATTAATTGGAAGAAACAATTCTAACCAGAAGAGGTTTGTCTATTTTCCTATCATTAACTGGAAGAAGTAAATCAACCAGAAGAGGTCTTCGTCTACCTGTCTTTAATCTGGAAGAAATAAATCTAACCAGAAGAGGTCTTATTGATTGACTTTCCTGCAAGGAAGAGGATTAGTTGCATGCAGATGTATGCATGGAGTGATGATGTTCTCAAAATAAATGATACTATGTTATATGTATTTGTCATGTATGTGTTATGATGTATAAATGTAAAATGTTTATTAAAGTGTATCCTTGTCTAGGAAAATAAATCCTTGACAGAATGCTGGGGAGTATTGGCAAGCTGAATCCCAGACTATCGTTGGAGATAAAGAGTATGTGTATCTTCAACTTTGTTGAGAATGCTTCTGCTGGGAATTCTTGTTTGTTGTTTGAGGGAACTCTACGAGGAATGTTAATTTCTGCTTGGGAAATAGAGTTCAGGAACATGGGTTGTCCATTACTCTACTGAGTAATCATAACTTGACTGGGGATAAAAGAGATGGTTAAACTTTCGTGTTGGAGAGGATAGTTGACTGGTATCTGGTCTAAATCCAGGCTTTGTAGCAACTTTCTGGGAGGATGAAGCTAACTGTTATCTGGTCGATTTCCAGGCTTCACAATAACTTACTGGGGAGGATGAACTTAACTGTTATTTGGTCGGTTTTCAGGCTTCGCAACAACTTTCCGAAGCGGCTGAAGTTAATTGTTATCTGGTCAGATTTCAGGCTTCGCAATAACTTACTGAAGTTAATTATTATCTGGTCGGATTCCAGGCTTCACAGCAACTTTATGAAGTTAGCTGTTATCTGGTCATATTTCAGGCTTCGCAACAACTTACAGAAGTTAATTGTTATCTGATCGGATTCCAGGCTTCGCATCAACTTTCTGAGGTTAACTGTTATCTGGTCGAATTCCAGGCTTCGCAACAACTTTTTGAGGCGGATGAAGTTAATTGTTATCTGGTCGGATTCCAGGCTTTGCAACATCTTACTGGAGTTAATTGTTATATGGTCAGATTCCAGGCTTCGCATCAACTTTTTGAGGTTAACTGTTATCTGGTCAGATTCCAGGCTTCGCAGCAACTTTCTGAGGCGGATAAAGTTAATTTCTATCTGGTTGGATTCCAAGCTTCACAGCAACTTACTGAAGTTAACTATTATCTGGTCGGATTCCAGGCTTCGCAACAACTTTCTAAGGTTAACTGTTATCTAGTCGGATTCCAGGCTTCGCAACAACTTTTTGAGGCGGGTGAAGTTAATTGTTATCTGGTCGGATTCTAGGCTTCGCAACAACTTACTGAAGTTAATTGTTATCTGGTCGGATTCCAGGCATCGCAATGACTTTCTGAAGTTAACTATTATCTGTTCAGGTTCCAGGCTTCGCAACAACTTTCTGAGGTGGATGAAGTTTATTGTTATTTGGTCAGATTCCAGGCTTCGCAACAACTTACTGAAGTTAAGTGTTATCTAGTCGGATTCCAGGCTTCGCAGCAACTTTCTGAGGTGGATGAAGTTAATTGTTATCTAGTCAGATTCCAGGCTTCACAACAACCTACTAAAGTTAGTATCAACTCCATTGGGGACAAAGGTGTTTTCTTTGTTGGTTTGTAATGGTTTGAGAAAGGACTTGTGCTGGGGAATCTGTAGTTTGTTGGGGAATCAACACCTGTTGAGGAGAATATTTTGAAGACCTTATTATAGAGATGAATTCTTTTGGGGATAACTCCGTAAGGTTTCTTTTTTCCGTTAAGACCAACTCAGCTGTGGAATGTCAGAATAAATCTGAGCCTTGATTGCATCTGAGGAGATATTGAACGAGTATCAGAATGACATCCATATCTGGATCGTATCTGAACTATATCTGTAGGAGAGTCTGGAATGAATGTCAGAATAAATTTGTATTTAGATTGTATCTGCATTGTATCTAGAAGATGATAAACTGCCGGCAATTTCCATCCGTTTGGGAACTGGTATGATGTGTGCGTTCGTTGGGAGAAGATCAAACTCCTCTATCCGGTGGTGAGTTTGACTATGTCATCGGCTGGAGGATACTCCACTTTTGTTTGAAGATGCTTCTGCACTTGTCAGGGATAGCCTTGTAGGGGATTGTACCCTTATCTGTGAAGATTAGTCTGTGGGATAAACTTATAGAGATGGCTCTGGAGACTTCACTGGGGATCACCTTATGAAAGGGACTATGCGGGCATTTGTCACTATCCATAGTAGTAAGTGTTGTAGAACTTCCAGAAAATGTTTGCTTGGTCGTACATGTCCCTTTACTGGAATTCATGTTCAATGCCCTAAGTGATTCCGATGGAGACCTGCCACTGGCTATTCAGGACTTTATGAGAGATTTTTTGGAATCTTGACTTGACTGTCATAGGTGAGTCAGACAATAACATGTCATGCCCCTTGACTATGTAGGGTTTGTCATTAGATTTTAAGTGATTCTGTTCATTGAGAAAATTTACGTTCGTTGGATATTCGCCGCGCAAATTTCCCCATTGTCAAACAATTAGCTATATGCAAACAACAGTATTCAAACAATGCAAAGTTTATGTTTGTCTTGAAGTTTTGAAAATGCATTTTTAGCAGATAAAAGAAATTTGTAAGAATATGAATTCAACTCAGGATTTACAGTAAGCCTTGCAGGAGTTAGGATACCTTTTGTAACAGTATGCTTTCGAACTAACCCATGCTTCAAGTAGGACTTTTAAGGGGTTGTAACATGGCCTAGTTCACGGTTTAAGAAACAAAGAGTAAGGCTGAGAGTTTATTTGTACCCGCCCATTCTTCATGATGTTATATAGTCCTAAACTCAGTTAATTATGTGTTTGAACTCCTATTGAATCTAGAATGATATTTTGGTGATGGTTCGGATGAGTTAAGTTTATTGGAGAAGGCAGTCACTTTTGCAACATTTTTCTGTTGTCGAGGATTTGTAGCGACCTATTTTTTAATTTATTATCCCTAATTTTTTCCTAACTATTTTTGTTTTGAGACTACAGTCAAAGGGATGCCCCCGTTTTTCTTAAGTCTTCTTCATAGGTTTTGACTCAGTGGGCTTTTCTTTTGAGAGATAATGACTGACTATTTACGGGGAACCATCGCTATATTTTGATTCAGAAGGATGTTTTTGATGTCATTCGTTGTGTACAAAGTGAAAGCTTGTGACTGAACGTGTATTTGAATTAACTGAGAAACTACCCAGCCCCATGTTATGATTAAAGGTTTCAGTTTGTGCAAAAAAGAAAACTCCTACTTCTTTGGCTCAAAGGGGTTAACTAGGGATTATGTTCTTTATAACTCCATTGTTTAGGGTTTAAAACAATGTTTGTACATTGTTAATAAGGTTTGTCCAAAAGCATACTGTATGAGATTATGGTATTATTTTCGTCATCTTCCCTCTAAAGGCTTAAGGCTTGTAGTCGAGAGTTGAATATCATACAAAAATAGGTAAAAGCATAATTTCAGTATAGTGAAAATGAATGGATTAACTCAAGACAAACATATGCAATGCATTAGTCAGAATAACCAAAGACTGACATAAAGATAAGTGTTTAAGCAAACAAAGAAATTACAACTGAAAATTCGAATGAACGAAAGCTTCTCCGCCTAAATTTCTCAGTTCAGATGGTGTGTATTTGAAGGGCGACAGAAAAACTCCAGTTGACCATCTTGTGTAAATTCTAACACCCCTTTGTCAATTAGGTCTTGAATCTTATTCTTCATTTTCCAACAGTGGTTAGTGTCGTGTCCCCGAATGTTGGAGTGGTACGCGCACTTTTCATTGTGTTTGTAGCAGGGAGCAGAAGTATTAGGTTTTTGAGGAGGTTCCTTTAATGTAACCAGTTTAGCTTCCAACATACGATGCAATGCTTGAGCCAAGGACACGTTGATCTCTGTAAAATGTATTTTCGGCGTATCTTGCTTACACTGACCAGCCTGTTGTGGTTGGCGAGGTCGTTATTGGACTTGCGGTGTAGTAGAAATTTTGAAAGGTGTTCTCTCGACCAAACCAACTTCTTGTCTTATCGGGGGGATAACTAATGACTTGATCCCCAATCTTAGTTGTTTGTTTCACACGGTTGCGTCTGTCTTGATGAAGCTTGTTGATGAGAATTCTCAACTCTTCTTGTCCCCAAGCTAGGTTTTGGATAAGAGTCATCTGACCCATCATCTGGATTTTCAGTGTTGCCATTTCAGTTTGTAATCGTTCCAACTGGTCATCCCTGTTGTCCTCAGGATTCTTCTTGGTCATGCTCTTAGTGACAAGTGCTTTCACTTCTTCTTTCCCCTTGGATAGGTTCAAGAACATTTCTTGAAGCTGGGCATTTTGGGTCTGAAGATATTGGATAGTCTGCTCGAGAGCCATTCTTACTGACATAAATAGTAAGTGGATGAGAAAACCTGTATGGCGAAAACCTGTCATGATAGGATGCATGGTTTATCGATGCAATGTTTTCAAGGATCTCGCAGGGTAAACACAAGAAGATGTTAGAAGTTAAATTTTGATTACAGCTTTCGCATCATTGAATGTCCTTCTACGAGAATTAAGCTCACCGTGCCGAGTGGGTCATAGCCCTTGACTCAAGCTATTGTGCTTTGGTCTTTGAGAGCATAGGGTTAGAGGAAAATGAATCCTCTTTCCCCTTGATAGATGTCTGGTTCGATAACCCTGCATCACAGGCCCTTGAGACCCTTGAAATGGTTATTGAAAATCCTATGGTATGATGTCATGATGTTATGTACTAATAAACATATACAAACAAAGAAAACAAGTCCTTAGGTTTAGGCTTGCATGAGGTTCATAGGTAAGTACCCTCTTGAAGTTTAGTTGGTTCAACCTGTCCTAGAAAGTAACTGAATTCTAGGGAATCTCAATATCATTGATCTTTCTTCATCGGGCATTGTTTCAGCACAAGCCTCTTTATTGGCGACCAAAATATCCCGAAAATCCAATCTCAATGAGCGTAGCATCGAGTATCAACTAACTTCAAATTGCACCAAAGCCGACTATCTCACTACTTCCTTATGTCCAAGTTGTTCAACTAAGGTTTTACGGTCAGTTAGTGCTTCACGACACCACACATCGGCCCCGTATTCTCCTTAATTCACCATAAGGGATATTGGTACCCATAAATGTGTCACACTGACGTAGCTATTGTCTCAACCATATCGGTCTATGTTGTACGGTCTCCATAATCTTTTCTACTTACCTAATAATGTTCCCCGATCTGGGTAGAGGATCAATAAAACCCAAAACAAGGACCAAAAATGTAAAGCAAATAAATCAAACAATGAAAGCATTTAAAGGTGATCTAGTCTCTAAGATAACCCCACTTTTAAAATCAATAATCCCCAGCAGAGTCGCCAGTTATGCAATATGGTGGGAGAACTAACTTTTGTTTCTGCGTTTTATCGCAATTGTTGTAGATAGCAAGAGTCTCCATCAACTTTTCTTTTATCCAATAAAGGAAAGGGTGAAAAGAACAGGAAATACCTTTTAAGATTTTTCTTGAGTTCGGGGGGTAGGTTATGAAAAGGGAAGGTGTTAGCACCCTTTTCATCTGTAGTTATCTACGGGCTCTTAGTTGCTAGCTCACTTTGAAATGCTTTGTTTGAAATGTGTTTGTGATTGTTTTGAAAGTATTTTTGAAAGCGCCTTTGTTTAGGCAAACTTTGTAATGTTTCTCGTCTCTATAAGAATGTATACAAAGTGTTGACTTTTGAAAATATTTCATTTTTTGAAAGTGTTGGTGTGTTTGAAAGATGTTATTTTGAAAATGATTGTAAGCAAGCAACTATGAACGTTATACCTACTCAAAATTCTAGTTATTTTCCTCCTCCTTTATATATTTCTATCTTATCATTGATTGATAAGAAGCCCCATCATTGGATGTGAAGGGACGGGCGTGGGTCATCGTGTAGTCATAGAAGGGAACCTATGAGACACTTTAGCAATTTTCGTAAGGGACTAAGATCATTTTATCGAAGGAAACGTCGAAGGTTCATCGAGGGACTACGATATTTTTTATCGAGGGTCTTTGCTAAAGTGTCCCACATTTGAGGGACATGACTATTTATTCGTAGGCAATAAGTGAGATTGCCCTAGAAGTGTGGGTGTGAAAATTGTTTGTTTTTCATGCTTTTTTGTCTTTGAATTAGGGCTTTCTATTTGTTAATTTTATGTCTTGCCATACAAACCCTAATTACTAGCATTTTACATTGGAAGTGATAAATTATAAAATTCTACGCTACTACATCATTTGGGGATGGGAGTACTGTGATACGGTGGGAGAACTGACTTGGGTTTTGCGTTTGTTTTCGCAAATGTTTCGGTTGAGCAAGAGTCGCCACCGACTTTTTATTTAATCCTAAGGAAAGGTTAAAAAGCACAGCAAAAACCTTTGAGATGTTTTCTTGGGTTCGGGGGGTAGATTATAGAAAGGGAAGGTATTAGCACCCTTTCTATCCATGGTTATCCATGGGCTCTTAGTTACTTGCTTAGATCACTTGCCTTGTGTTTTCAATTGTTTGAAATGGTGCTTTGTGTGTGGGTTTGAAAAATGTTTTGAAAAGAGGCCATTTGTTGTGGCAACCTTTGTAATGATCTATGTTTGAATGTATACAAAGGTGTACTTATCTTTTGAAAAGTTTTCAACGTTTTTGGAAGTTGTTTTGAAAGTGTTGTGGAGTGTGGTTTTGAAAAGTAGGCAAGTGTGTTTGCAAGATTTGATCAAGTAACTAAGAGTTTGTCTACCCCTAAATTTACTCAAAGGTTTTTTTCCTATGTTTTAACCCTTTTAACAATTTTGTTCCAACATTGTATTTGGTGGACAATCTTGTGTTAGGATGTTAACGGGACGGGCGCGGGTCATCGTTTAGACCATGATTGCAATGGTGCCAAGTGTCTTTGGCAATTTTTCCTTTAAGGGACTTGATCATTTTTAGGCAACTTTCGAAAGCGTCATCGAGGGACTATGATCATTTGATATTGTTTTGTTTTGCCAAAAACACTCAACATGCAACATGGCCCATTATTGAAGGCAACAAGTGGAGTAACCCTAGGGGTGCAAGTGTGATTAGTGTTGTCCATTTTCATGCTTGTTTATCTTGAATTAGGTCAAGCTATTTGTTATTTGACTTTTGCATACAAACCCTAAGTCTATCATGGTATATTTAGAAAGCTTTAAAATGCGGAATTTAAAGTCCTAAATTATTACAAAATAGTCATGGGGATGGGGGTACAAATGTTCAAATGGGGATGAGACTTTAATAGGAGAGTGGTATCCCAATATTTACAACCAAATCGAATCAATCGCAAATATAAAATGTAATCAATGTACAAAAAATAAACAAATGTGTATGTGTAAATGTATTTGTATAAGTGTATGATTTATTTACAAGTGAAATAAAAATAAAAAAAGAAGTTAATTTGGATATTTTCATGTTTAGGGCAAAAACTCTAATTTTGCAAATAAAAGGTATTAATTATTTATTATATACAATATTTATTAATTATATACAAAAAAAAGGAAGTATATTGTAAAAAAAGTATTTTTGAGGTTAAATATTAATAAAAATAAAAATGTATTATTTTTGTATTTTTCCCTAAATATTCTAATAAATATATAAGTATTTATATTATGTATTAAATATATTAAATATGTACAAAAATAAGAAATATTTTTTATTTACAAAAAAAGTATATTTTTTAGAAAATGTTTTCAAAAGATGAAATAAAATAAAATCAGAAAATCAAATGTATTTGTATTATTTTTTAGTATTTAAAGTAAAAGTATATATATGTATTTATTTACATATGAAACTAAATGAAACAAAATAAATACCAAATAAAATGCAAAAAATGTGAGAAAAATATTTTTAATGTTTTTTCATGCTCGAATAAAAATATAAAATCAGAATCAAAAAGAAAAAATCAAAAATGACAAGTATTTCATACAATGGGCCAGGGGGGTGTATGTGAAATAAATTGGTGCAAACAGAAAAAATAGGCCAGGCCCAGCCCAAAGGACTTTGTCTTCAACCTCCAGCAACTTCAAACACAAAAAAGCGCGTGTTCTTGTTCATCTCCCTAACTTCTGATTCCTTGATCTTTTGACAAATCTTAAAACATGAAACTTGTAGAGCTTGAAGCCATGATTTCAAATATATAAAAAAGTTGATCTAACTCTCAGAAATGAGAGAGAATTTCTTCTCCCCCAATTCCTGACCTAGCTTTTTTCAGATATTCAGTTTCAAAATTCTCTCAGTACACACAACATAAATGAAAAGTAATGATATGGGTGGATTCAGGGCCATGAGTAGGACATAACTTCTTCACAAACCTAAGCCTAGATATGCTTGGATAGAGAGATAGAAGTTCAAAAACTTACTTGTTCAGCTTGATTCGTGTATGACAATGGAGGTACTTTCAATGCAATGTGAGGACTTGTATAGCTTGCTTGAGGTCCAGGGATGCTTCTCCAACCTCTAGCTTGCTTTGGAACTAACTGAAACGAGCTATGGAAGTTAACCTGCACAACTGAAAAAATGAAAATGGTGAACTTGGTTAGAGGTGTTACAGTCTGTAGCTAGGGCTTGGGATAGCTTCAATGGATGATAGGGAATGTGTTTGAAGAGGTTTCAGCCAAAACACACGATAGAAATGGACTGTGGGATTCAAACTGCAGCCTATGCCCTGTTTTGCCACAAAACTGTGTTTTTCTGTGTATGGAGGTTTGAGAGATGGTTTGGTCGTGTTTCAGACTTAGTTTGATGTTTAAAAAATTCTCATGAAGTTTGTTTAGGCTTCTCTTGACAGGAATGTGAGTTGTAATCAGTTATGCAAGTTTCTTCTTTCTTAAGTCAAAAATGCCAAGTTGGGTTACAAGCTTATGCAGGCCCCCTAAACATGCTACAAAGTTGGTTCTTGATCAGTGGGATATGTCCATGCCTTTGTGCCTCAGAGATTTACTTTGTACTTCATAGATTGTAAACTTGACATAAAGTGTAACTTTACAAGAATAGATAAAATGCTTTTTCTAATTATGGCTTAATTCTTCATGTAATGACCAAATGAGCAAAATAATGCTAGAACACAATGGATTGGAATTTAATTATTGAGTGTAAGAATGATTAGAGGCCTGTAATCTAGCTTGTACAAGCTGATTTCAAAAATGCCTAAGTTATGAACATGCATTTGGTCAAGAACAAAAGTGGATTTTGCCCAACTTTGCCAATTCGATTCTCCCTAACCACAAAGGCGTTTGAGAATTTCTTGGACAATTTGGAAAGCTTGGAATGTGTACTACAATTCATCTTTGTAATGAAAGTTGAAATTCCAAGTGGAAGCATATGAAAAGTGGCCATGAAGTTAGGAAAAAATCCTGCCTAGAATAGGTCAAAATTTTTCTAAGTTAAGAATGTTTTGCACCCTTGTTCCAAAAATTGTAACTTGAGCTACAAGCTTCTTTTGAGGAAACTTTGTGAATAAAAGTTGTAGATTTTGCAATGGACTATAACTTTCATGTTTTGAGTTTAGCTTGAATCCAATTGCATCTTGATGAAAAAATGGGACAAAGTTAGGAACAAATTAGGAAATTTCATAACTTAGAAAAATTCTAAGTTATGAAATTTCTTCATTTCAAACCCTAATTTGTGATTTTTGGTTTCTTGATGAACAAGTTTCATAATTTGACATGTCTTGATGAAAAATGAATCTTGGCCTTTGATTTTGACCAAAAAGTCAAAGTTTGACTTTTCAGTATACAGTCAAATTTTGATCAGTTGACTGGAAAATTCATCTGTCAATCTTGTGCATTTGGGATCTTTTGAACTTGTTGAATGTGTCAAGACCATGTCATTGAGTCCTTGAGTCCACGTGTGAGCTTGGTTTGCCATTGGCTAGGTCAAACAGTCAAAAATTGCCTTTGTGTAGTCAAAACCCTAAAAATGACCATTTTGCCCTTTTGGTGATCTGATCAAATTTCTTGTGGATTTGTGATCCAAATTTGACCAAATGGTTCATATGAGTTCAATATGTTGATGTGGGTCAAAAATCATGAGGTTTGACTGTCAATTGACCACAGTTGACTTTTTCCCCAATACAGCTGATTTCTAGGTCAATTGTCCAATTGGCTGGGCAAAGATTTGAATCGAGGCTTGAAACTTGGTATGGATAATCTTGTGAGTCCAACATGAAGCATGAAAGTCATCTTGGTCATTTTAGGTCAAAACATCTTTGTGCAAACTCAAACCCTAATTTGGGTCAACAGTGCAAGGAGAAGTCTTAAGCAGAGCAAACCCTAACTTGATCTTGAGCTCCAAGGGTCTTGTGGTGAGAAAATATTGATGAAATGGGAGGGCAAATTTTGGGGTACAACAGTTTCCCCTGTTCAATCTTCTTAGACCTGAGGATGTAGATTGGCTTGCGTGCCTTTCGTGATCCAAAGGTGGAAGATGATTGAACACTAAAGTGCCCAGAAATTTGCACTTGCATGCTGGAGTATCAGCAATGTGACGGCGGGAATGGGCTTACAGATGCCATTTGGAGAGATGATGGATAGGAGGATGGGCTTATAGATGCCATCTGGAGACGTGACAGAACCTTGTCGGGAATGGGCTTATAGATGCCATTTGGAAGTGTTGATCGCGTAAGAGATTCCTTAGCGAGAACTTGCGTACTTTGAGAAAGAAAGATGGTTTCCTGGCTTGCTACAGGTGTTGATCTTCAGTCTCTTCATGCAGATGTGCCCTGGCTGGGTACAGGTATCGAATCTACAATCAATTGCTCACAGATATGCCCTGGCTAGATACAGGAATCGAATCCGGAACTTCAAAAGGTTGCTTACAGACGTGCCCTGGCTGGATACAGGTATCGAATCTCTAAATTATTCATGCAGATGTGCCCTGGCTAGATACAGGTGTCGAATCCACAATCGAATACTCACAGATATGCCCTGGCTGGATACAGGAATCGAATCTGGAATTGGTCGTCTACAGATGTGCCCTGGCTGGATACAGGAATTGAATCTGGAAATTGTCGTCTACAGATATGCCCTGGCTAGATACAGGAATCGAATCTGGAAATTATCGTCTACATATATGCCCTGGCTAGATACAGGAATCGAATCTGGAATTTATCGTCTACAGATATGCCCTGGCTGGATACAGGTATCGAATCTGGAACTTGCAAAAGGTTGGTAGAGGTAGCTTTCCTGGCTGGATACAGGTGTAAACCTCTGACTTGAGAATGAAAGATAATTTCCTGGCCTGTTACAGGGGTTGATCTTCTAACTCTTTATGCAAATATGCCCTGGCTAGGTACAGGTATCGAATCTACAATCCATCACTCACAGATATGCCCTGGCTAGATACAGGTATCGAATCTGGAATTGCGATAGTTGATAGTAATCATCTTTGGATTGACCTTTTCCTGAAAAGGCAAGACATCAGTTGTATGCAATGTCAAGATGTATGAAATGCCTGATGTCATGATGTTCAAAATGAGATAGTGTTGTATGCACTTTATCATGTATGTATGAAATGTAAAATGTCTATGAATGTATTTTCGTCTAGGAAAATAAATCCTTGACGAGTGCCGGGAGTTTGTGGAATCCTGGGCTGATGTTGAAGAGTGGAGTTCTTCGTTTCCGCTGGGGATGATGATTGCAAGAATAAACCGGTAGGAGAAGATGACTCCGTTGGGGGATAAAATTGTTGGAGAGATTACTCTGTGGGGAATTACTTTGTGGGAAGAGATACTTCGCTGAGGTTTTGATGAGAGCTCCGCTGGGGATTCCACTGATGAGTTATGTTGGGGAATTTGATGAACTCCGCTGGGGATAGGAAGAACTTCGCTGAGGACGATCTTTCCGTGGTAATTAGCTGAGGATAACCCAGTTATAAGCCCTGATGGGAAATAACCTTTTAATAAAGCCGGGGCGACGCGTTCGTACTCTGCAGGTGATAAGCTTCCAGAATCTACTGGGGATAAGCTTCCAGAATCTACTGGGGATGTGGATTCCATTTTCCTGGGAAAACTTTGGATTGTACTGGGGAATGGTTCCACTGGGGGTGTCTGGTATTCCGCCGGGGAACAATCTTATATTAAGACTGTCGGGGATGCTTGTTGAGGAATGTTTATACTCCACTGGGGAATGTTGAGATCTTCTGGGGATACCCAACTTCCTTAAGGTTGACGGTAGACTAACTCTGCTTGGGGAGAGTATCGCTGACTTGCTAGGGGATATTGTGTCTTTTCAGGGCTGATGGGGGACCAACTCTTCTTGATGAGAGTATTGCTGAAATCTAGTCTTACTCTGTGGGGAGTTGAGGTAACTTGGTTACATTCTTCAGTCGAACCTACCTTGGTACCTTGGTGGACAGAGCAACTAGATCGCTTGGACAATTCTAAATTGCCCCTGTTCCTGATGTCATCTGTAATTATTCCTTTGTTTCGTATGCAAATATTCATGATTAGCAATTAATGTCAAATGCATATATCAAAAATGAACATTGGACGTTCTTTGCAAAACAAAAACAGAAAAAGGAAAAACAATTGGCAATTTGTCTGAAAAATTGAACTTGTATTGATTTTGAAATTTGCCTGTAAATAGGCGCTTTATGTACAGGAGGTTGGCGTCCTAGTAAGAGAACGCCGCCGAGCAAAATAGAGTTTATACAATTTTTTGAAAAGGAAACAAAACAGCTATGTGAAAAATAATCCCACTGGGTTCCAACTCTGCTATCGCCTTTATGTCTTCAAGCGTCTCATCATTATGCTGCTTAGTTGAAGATGAAGCTGATTGATTGGAGTCATCTGAGCCCGATAGTTGATGCCGAATTCTGGATGCAAGGTGATCCAATGAGACATAGTATTACGCTTTATCCCTAACTTTTCCCTGGACTGCCCTTTTGGGTTTTCAGTCCACCGGGATACCCATTTTTGCCCAAACCGCCTTTTCATGTTTTCGACTTGCCGGGTGTACAGATTTTTTTTCATTTCATCCCTTATTTTTGCCTGAACCCTTTTGGTTCGCCGGGAAGCCCTTATTTTTGCCTAGGTGTGTCAACCTAGCGGGTCTTTAATTCATGCGTAGTATCTTTTTACTATGTCTGTATTGGCGGGGTGAGGAAGGTCGTCACCATCCATGGTAGTTAGAATCATAGCTCCTCCTGAGAAGATATGTTTAACCACAAATGGCCCTTCGTACGTAGGGGTCCATTTGCCCCTGGGATCACTTTGAGGAAGAATGATGCGCTTGATTACTAGGTCTCCGACTTGATACTCTTGTCGTCTGACTTTCTTGTTAAATGCCCTGATCATCCATTTTTGGTACGTTTGACCATGACAAATAGCAGTGAGTCTCTTCTCGTCAATTAGGTTTAACTGATCAAGCCGAGTCTGGATCCAGTCATCTTCGCTCAAACCTGCATCCTTCATTATCCGGAGAGAGGGTATCTGGACTTCAATAGGCAAGACTGCCTCCATGTCGTAAACCAAGGAAAAGGGAGTTGCCCTCGTTGACGTCCGTGCTGAGGTACGGTACCCATGAAGAGCAAACGGTAACATTTCGTGCCAATCTTTGTAGGTCATTGTCATCTTCTGCACAATCTTCTTGATGTTTTTATTTGCTGCCTCTACAGCCCCGTTCATCTTCGGCCGGTAAGGAGAAGAATTGTGGTGTTGTATCTTGAATTGCTCGCAGAGCTCAGTGATCATCTTGTTGTTAAGATTGGTACCATTGTCCGTAATGATCCTCTCAGGTACACCGTATCGACAGATCAGGTTGTGCCGAATGAACCGTGCCACGACGTTCTTGGTTACCGTAGCGTAGGAAGCTGCTTCGACCCATTTTGTGAAGTAATCAATCGCTACCAGGATGAAGCGGTGCCCGTTAGATGCCGTAGGTCTGATTTCGCCGATCATATCAATGCCCCACATTGCAAAAGGCCAAGGTGCTGTCAAGACGTTCAGTGGAACCGGAGGAATGTGCACCTTATCAGCATAGATCTGGCATTTATGACAAGTTCGAGAATGTTGATAACAGTCGGCTTCCATTATGGACCAGAAATATCCTGCCCGAAGGATTTTCTTTGCCATGGTATGTCCACTGGAATGTGTTCCGAAGGTACCTTCATGTAGCTCTTCCATGATCCTTTCTGCTTCAGTCTTATCCACACAACGCAGTAAGGTTGAATCATGGTTTCGCTTGTAGAGAATGCCATTGCTGAGGAAGAACTTTACCGCAAACCTTCTCAGGAACTTCTTGTCGTTAACAGATGCGCCTTCGGGGTATTCTTGAGCTTCCAAGTACCTCTTCACCTCATGATACCAGGGTTTTTCTGTTACCTCTTTGGTCTCGAGATCGCAACAATGTGCAGGTTCATCTAGCTTCCAGATAATGATTCGGGGCGCCTCGTTGTCCCATTTGACTTTGAACATAGAAGACATCATAGCCAATGCGTCCGCTAACTGATTCTCCTCTCTTGGGAAGTGCTCAAAAGTTATCTCCTCGAAGTGGGGAATCAACGTCAGTACATACTCCTTGTAAGGTATAAGATTTGGGTGTTTCGTATCCCACTCGCCTTTGATCTGATTGATCACGAGAGCAGAATCTCCAAAGACACTCAGAAACTTGATCCTTAAGTCAATTGCAGCTTGAAGAACCATGATACATGCCTCATACTCTGCCATGTTGTTGGTGCAGTTGAAACATAGTCGGGCGGTGAGTGGAGTATGAGTGCCTTTAGGGGATATGATCACAGCGCCGATACCATTACCCAAATCGTTCGAGGCTCCGTCAAAGTGCATAGACCATCGGGATCCTTCCTCAGGTCCTTCATCCGGTCCAGGTACTTCATAATCAGTCACTACCATGATATCCTCGTCTGGAAATTCAAAGTTCATCGACTGGTAATCATCCACTGCCTGATGTGCCAAATGGTCTGCCAATACGCTTCCCTTGATTGCTTTTTGAGTCGTGTATTGGATGTCATATTCTGTCAAGATCATCTGCCATCTTGCTATTCTTCCGGACAGAGCAGGCTTTTCGAATATGTACTTGATTGGATCCATTTTTGAAATCAACAGAGTAGTGTGAGTCAACATATACTGTCTCAGCCGGCGAGCAGCCCATACCAAAGCGCAGCAAGTTTTCTCGAGCAGTGAGTATCGAGTCTCACAGTCGGTAAACTTTTTGCTAAGGTAATAAATAGCGTGCTCTTTTCGGCAAGACTCGTCATGCTGCCCCAGCACACACCCCATTGAGTTGTCCAGTACTGTCAAGTATAGTATTAGAGGTATCCCTTCAACCGGTGGCATAAGAATGGGTGGTTCTTGGAGATGCTCTTTGATTCTTTCGAAAGCGGCCTGACATTCATCGTTCCAACGTACTACTTGATCCTTCTTCAGCAGCTTGAAGATTGGTTCACATGTAGCAGTTAGATGTGAGATGAATCGGGCAATGTAGTTCAACCGTCCTAGAAAGCCTCTAACTTCTTTCTCTGTCTTGGGAGTTGGCATCTCTTGTATGGCTTTCACTTTGGCAGGGTCCACTTGAATACCTTTGTCACTTACGACGAAGCCTAGCAATTTTCCATACCTCACCCCAAAGGTGCACTTGTTTGGGTTCAACCTCAGCTTGTACAACTTCAGACGGTCAAACAGTTTCCGTAGATGGTCAAGGTGTTCCTCCTCGGCTTGGGACCTCGCAATCATATCGTCGACGTATACTTCTATCTCGTGATGGATCATGTCATGAAACAACGCAACCATGGCACGTTGGTAGGTTGCCCCAGCATTTTTCAACCCAAAAGGCATGACCTTGTAGCAAAAGGTGCCCCACTGAGTAACAAAAGTGGTCTTCTCCATGTCTTCAGGAGCCATCTTGATCTGATTATAACCGGAGAAGCCGTCCATGAAGGAGAATACTTTATGCTGAGCAGTGTTGTCAACCAGAACGTCGATATGAGGCAGAGGGAAATCATCCTTAGGGCTCACCCTGTTTAAATCCCTGTAATCAACACACATTCGGACCTTACCATCCTTTTTCGGCACTGGAACCACGTTGGCAACCCACTGAGGGTAAGAAGTCACTGCTAGAAACCCGGCATCAAATTGTTTCATAACCTCAGCTTTGATTTTCTCAGACATTTCTGGACTCATACGGCGGACCTTCTGTTTTACCAGAGGGCAATCCTCCTTGGTAGGCAGGTGATGAACCATAATGTCGGTATCCAGCCCAGGCATGTCTTCGTAAGACCAGGCAAAGATTTCCACATAGTCGTGCAGCATCTGAATCAACTGTTGCTTCACACTGAGCTTTAGATTGGCACCAATCTTGACTTCCTTTCTGTCTGTCTCAGTACCCAGATTTACCGTTTCCACTGGCTCTTCATGTGGCTGAATGGCCCTCTCTTCCTGGAGTAGCAGTCTTGCAAGTTCAACAGGCACTTCGCAATCATCTTCACCTTTGTCTTCGGCTAAGTTGATCGGATTTTCGAAGTCATAACTGGCAGTAGCAGAGTCGTTACCAGTGAGATCCATAGTGGATTGGAACCTGTATAGGTGAGTGTGTGTAAATATAGTTGTTTTGCAATATATAATAAAGAAAGAAAAGGAGCGCAAGATTTTGAAATGCAACAAACGTCCAATGTTTTTATTGATGATATATGAAAATGACACACAAAAGCCCTCACAAATGAAGCCACGGTGCCCCGGGTAGGACATCGAGCCATAAAAGTTTCAACATATTGTTTGTTACAAATTCAAAACAAAAGAGTTCATTACTGAGTGACAAAAGTAATAGGTGTGAAGTCTTTGGCAGTCCAGTTGCTTGGTCCACCGTCGGTTGTTGGGTAGATCCAGCTGTCGAATTCAGATTCCTCCACGTCGTCTTTAATAGCATTCACTCCCGGGTTGGTGATGAACACAGGAGATCTTCCAATCTTTGCTTAACGAACAGCCTTCTGAGCCTCTGCAGTGAAACCCAAGCCAAACTTGTCAGTCTTTGGAGTGAAGTCAGGAAGTCGGCCCCAGTTTGCGCACTCACCCTTCTCAATCATAGCCCGGGCATCCTTTAAGGAAGCCATCTTCAAAGGAGAGTCTTCTATCATAGTTTCAGCTGATTCCAGTGTCTGAGGAACTTCTTCAAAGTGCTGGAATGGAGTCTCAATGAATTCCCCATCCATTTCTATGTACCGGAACGAGTTGAGGTGGCTGACCATGTATTCTTCCTCCCCCTGAACTGTAACAATTTTCCCTCTAACCGGGTACTTAAGCTTCTGATGTAGTGTGGTGGTCACAGCTCCAGCCTTGTGGATCCATGGACGACCCAGCAAACAAGAATAGGATGGTCGGATGTCCATCACATAGAAAGTAGAATCAAAAACTTAAGAACCAACCCTGATTGGAATGTCAACTTCCCCATGTACCATCCTTTTCGAACCGTCAAAGGCTCGGACAACAATGTTACTAGGCTTGAGCTCCAAACCCTCACAATCCAACCTGTCTAGGGCCTTCTTGGGCAATACGTTTAATGAAGAACCGGTGTCTACCAACACATGGGAAAGATTAGTGCCCCTGCATTCAATAGAGACATGTAGGGCATCGTTATGGTTCTTTCCTTTGGCGGTCAGATCGGCGTCAAAGAAGCCCAACCCATTATCAGCAGTCAAGTTGGCCACACAATCGGTAAATTGATCAGCAGACGTTTCTTGCGGCACATGGGTTGTCTTCAGGAAGGAGATCAGAGCTTTGGCGTGGGCCTCTGAACACAACAACAGCGATAGCATAGAAATCTTTGATGGGGTGTTCCCCAGCTGCTCAACTACGTTGAAATCACTCTTCTTGATAATCTTGAGAATCTCTTCCATCTCTTGCTGGGAAGCTTCAACATTGGTTGTCTTTGGTGCCTCCGTCAGGGCAGGCAAATCAGTAGCAATCCCTTTGCCCCGAGCGTTAGATGACTCGGCAGCAGGGGTAGAAACAGGAACTTGATTAGGAAGGGAAGCAGGCACACTTGCAGGTGTGATGATAAGAGGTCTCTGAATAGATGGTGGCGCAATATAAGATGAGAATAGCCTACCACTGCGAGTAACTTTGGCAGGCCCGGTGATGTTACTGACGTCGATACTTGTATCAAACTCTTGCTTTACTCCAAGCACATAAACATCTGCCCCATAGTGCCATGGGACAGCTTTGTCGGATGTATAAGGGAGACGCCCCGGAACAGTGATGATGATAGGAGCAATCTTCTGAGCAGACATGATTTGGACAGGCTTCTTTGAAGGAGCCTTAGGAGGTTTGTTGAAAATAGTGACAATAGAAACTTCTTCAGTAGGGGTAGCAGGAACGGCAATCTTCTCGAACAAGATTTCTTTGCTATCCATCAGGCTTTGGATACCTGATTTCAACAAAGGACAAACAACAGGTGAAACAGCACATAGAAGGCAACCTTTACTACATCCCGGAAATAAACCGGCTAGCAACAGGTTCCTCTTGACAGTCAACAATGGAGTAACAATCTCTTCCACGGAGGCTATATACCGGTCTTCTTCCACAGCATTCACTCCATGCTGGGGCATGGGAGCAGTCACAACATTGGGTCTTTCGGGCGCCTCAAACTGTATTTCTTTAGCATCAATAAGGTCTTGAACCTTATTCCTCAGAGCCCAACAATCGTCCGTAGTGTGCCCCTGGCTATCAGAGTGATAAGCGCAACGGGCGTTGGGGTTGTACTTTGGAGAGGCTGTGTTTACTACCTTCAGAGCTTCTTTGACAGTTACCAGATTGGTTGACAGTAGTTGCGGGAAAATCTGAGACAGGGTCATGCTGAGCCGAGTGTATTGCCTTTTGGGTCTCTCACCCCTTGGTTGGTTAAACTGCTGAGGAACAGCAGCAGGCTTTGAAATTACCACCGCATTGACAGCTTGACGGTGTTCCGGTTTAATTTGTCTTCTGGGACCATAAACAGCATTGGCCTCCTTCTTGAAGGGCTTCTTTTTAGTACTCGCGGAGGCACCTTTCTGTATCTTCCCCGACTTGATACCAGCTTCTATTCTCTCACCAGTCAAGATCAAATCTGTAAACCCAGCAGAAGAATTTCCAATCAGATGGTTGAAGAACGGACCAGACAGGGTCCCCAGGAACATGTCAACAAGTTCACGGTCAGTCAAAGGTGGCTGCACCCTGCCAGCCAGGTCCCTCCACTTTTGCGCATACTCCTTGAATCCTTCGCCCGTCCCCAGTGACATACCCTGAAGTTGGGTACGCGTGGGAGCGAGGTCAGAATTGTACCGATACTGTTTATAAAATGCAGTAGCCAAGTCCTCCCAGTTTCGGATACTGGCTCCATCCAGCTGATAGAACCATTCGAGTTGAGACCCCGAAAGGCTATCCTGGAAGAAATGGATCCATAGGTTCTTGTCTGCAGTGTAAGGTTGGATCTTCCTTACATATGATCTGAGATGCAGCTTAGGACAGGAAGCCCCGTCGTACTTCGCAAAGGCAGGTGCCTTGAACTTGTGTGGGATCACCACCCCAGAAGATAAACCTAGATCTCCAAAATCTAGCCCCGACACATTTTGAATCTCCATGGCACTTAAACGGTCCTCTAGTTGCTTATACCTGTCTTCAGCAGGAGGGTACTGTTCATCATTGTAATCTGTCTCGTTGTCGGAGACCACAGGACTAGGAGCCCTTCCCCCTTAGGGACTGTCTTTCTCTGCAGAGGAAGTAGCCTGATTAGCCTCATTATGTAGTGTATTCCCAAACCTGCGTCCAGTGTTGAACAGCGCAGTCCTCTTCTTCTTCTTCTTCTTCAAGAGCAGAGTCTTCAACTCTTGTTGACCCTGGGCTAAGCTCATGACCAGCTCCTGAAACTGGGCGCTCTAGGCCTGGAGGGCCTTGATAGCTTGTTCGGTAGTAGGCTCGGAAGACATGATGATTGAGTGCTGAAATAAACAGCGAAGAAGATTAAGCAACCTGTAGAAGAAGGGTACCTGTTATGCATATGATGCGATGAGATGCGTATGATTTATGTTTTCAAAGACAATCGGGATTCAGCTTTGTAGACAAAAAGGAAACACACTTCATTAGATTCAAATTTTAAATTGTTCAACAATTTGCCCTTAGGCATTATAGGAATGAAAATACTAAAAAGGAAGTAAAAGTTGTAAAAGAAACATCCAAAGCCCATCAGTGCTCCCATGGACTCCTCTTCTCAGTATGGATATAGTCATTCGGGATCCGCTCTTCCTCCAATTTCTTAGTCAGCTTCTAGATCTTTTGTTCTTGTTCATTGAACTTTTCCCGATAAAAATCCCGTTCTTCTTGTAGCTGCGCCCAAGATCTCTTTAGTGTATCAACATCAGTGGGTATCTGAGGAGGGAGGACAGTTGGAGGAACCCCGTCTTCATCAGGAGATTCAAGAATGATAGGCCTGACAGCTTCGTATGGCATACCTAACTTCTGAGCACGGATGCGGACCTATCTGCAGTAGGGTTTCATTGGTAGAGAAGTCTTCGATCCCAACTCATGTGGGTCAGCTTTGTGAATTATGTCCCAAGCCTTGATGAATCTACGGTGCAGCTCGTCATTGTCTACCTGAAACTCAAAACTGATGTGAGGCACCAACATCTCATGAGGCCCTGCTCTTCTGGCTCTTCCAAACTGACGGAGAGCTAGACATGGATTATAAGAGATTCCTCCCTGGTACCAATCAATGGAACATTAGGATATTCTCCGCAACGATCAATAATGGCTACCTCATCCAAACCTCTGAGAGTCCAAATGATGTCACTATCAGTGAGAGACATTAATCTATGAGCCCAGCCTTTTCCTTCTTCATTCTTCAGCACGAACTTAGGGAGGTGCGAAATAAACCACCTCACTAACAAAGGAGCACAACACCATAGAGTTCCCCGTCTTCGGGCAGTACGAGCGTAGAGCTGTTGCAGGATATCACCCAAGAGAGTGGGTACAGGGTTCCGAGACATGAAAATCCTTATGGCATTGACATTAATAAAGGTATCAGGATTTGGAAACAACACCAGACCATAGATTAAAAGAGCCAGAATGTCTTCGTACGCCTTGAAGTCTAAGTCATCCCAGAAACTATTAGCTTTGCCAACCAGAAACTTAGCCAAAAAGCCCTTAACTCCACTTCTAGTTTCCCAGTTAGCCATTACCTCTTCTTTGGTCAAAGGAAGGGCTGCAGCAATCTCTTCAGGCCTAAGAGTCTTCTCCCAACCAGTGAATGGGGTCTTCTCCAAAACAGGGATACCAAGCAAATCAGAGAATTCTTCCAGGGTAGGGACCAGCTGGAAGTCTTGAAAGGTGAAGCAATGATACAGGGGATTATAAAATAGGGTCAGGACACTCATCAGCTGTTGGTCCCACTTTGAAGTGACTAACCCAAGGAGAGAACCATGCCTCTTGATGAAGGAAGTAGTGCTTGGAATCCTATCAACCAATTCCTTGAGCAAAGTAGGTGGTTGAACAAAGTTGATCTGGATAGTATTCCTACGCACGGGCACCATGATGTCCTACAAAACAGAGCAAAGATGAAACCCTTTTGTCTTTGAAATGGGTCAGTCCTTATGCAGGATGCAAGCAATGGTATGATGGTATGATGTTATGATAAAGCACACCATAAGTATTCACAAAGGCAAACATTATAAGGCACACAAGTCACACAAGACAACCCCCTTAGGGTTTAGGCCAGCATGAAGTTTAGGTATTACCCTCTTTTAGTTTCATTGGTTAAGACCTGTCCTATCAAAAGTAATCGGGTTCTAGAGGATCTCAATATCATTGACTACCCTCAATCGGTCATAACTCCAGCATCGCAATCTTTTCTTTCGGCCAGAACCATCGCGAGAGTTTAGCCTCAATGAGTGTAGCATACTGCTACTGTTCTATGGACAAGTTGGGTCAATTTAGGGTTCTAAGGTCGGTTGGTGTTTAATAACTCCTTAGAAGACCCATATTCTCCTCGTTGCAACACAAGGGATATCGGTACAGACCAAGGTGTCACACCAACGTAGCCACTGCTTCACCCATGTCGGTCTACGCCGGACAGGTCCCTCACAGGTTATGCTACCTAAAAGGGTATTCCCCAGATCCGGGTTAGGATCTATGAAACTCCGATGCAAATCCCACAAATACAAAAGCAAACAAAGCAATCAATTGAAAACATGTAAATGATCTAACCCTAAGGTAACCCCACTTTTAAGTTTTTCCCCAGCAGAGTCGCCAGTTCTGTGATACGGTAGGAGAACTGACTTGGGTTTTGCGTTTGTTTTCGCAAATGTTTCGGTTGAGCAAGAGTCGCCACCGACTTTTTATTTTATCCTAAGGAAAGGTTAAAAAGCACAGCAAAAACCTTTGAAATATTTTCTTGGGTTCGGGGGGTAGATTATAGAAAGGGAAGGTATTAGCACCCTTTCTATCCATGGTTATCCATGGGCTCTTAGTTACTTGCTTAGATCACTTGCCTTGTGTTTTCAATTGTTTGAAATGGTGCTTTGTGTGTGGGTTTGAAAAATGTTTTGAAAAGAGGTCATTTGTTGTGGCAACCTTTGTAATGATCCATGTTTGAATGTATACAAAGGTGTACTTATCTTTTGAAAAGTTTTCAACGTTTTTGGAAGTTATTTTGAAAGTGTTGTGGAGTGTGGTTTTGAAAAGTAGGCAAGTGTGTTTGCAAGATTTGATCAAGTAACTAAGAGTTTGTCTACCCCTAAATTTACTCAAAGGTTTTTTTCCTATGTTTTAACCCTTTTAACAATTTTGTTCCAACATTGTATTTGGTGGACAATCTTGTGTTAGGATGTTAACGGGACGGGCGCGGGTCATCGTTTAGACCATGATTGCAATGGTGCCAAGTGTCTTTGGAAATTTTTCCTTTAAGGGACTTGATCATTTTTAGGCAACTTTCGAAAGCGTCATCGAGGGACTATGATCATTTGATATTGTGTTGTTTTGCCAAAAACACTCAACATGCAACATGGCCCATTATTGAAGGCAACAAGTGGAGTAACCCTAGGGGTGCAAGTGTGATTAGTGTTGTCCATTTTCATGCTTGTTTATCTTGAATTAGGTCAAGCTATTTGTTATTTGACTTTTGCATACAAACCCTAAGTCTATCATGGCATATTTAGAAAGCTTTAAAATGCGGAATTTAAAGTCCTAAATTATTACAAAATAGTCATGGGGATGGGGGTACAAATGTTCAAATGGGGATGAGACTTTAATAGGAGAGTGGTATCCCAATATTTACAACCAAATCGAATCAATCGCAAATATAAAATGTAATCAATGTACAAAAAATAAACAAATGTGTATGTGTAAATGTATTTGTGTAAGTGTATGACTTATTTACAAGTGAAATAAAAATAAAAAAAGAAGTTAATTTGGATATTTTCATGTTTAGGGCAAAAACCCTAATTTTGCAAATAAAAGGTAATAATTATTTATTATATACAATATTTATTAATTATATACAAAATAAATAAATAAAAAGGAAGTATATTGTAAAAAAAGTATTTTTGAGGTTAAATATTAATAAAAATAAAAATGTATTATTTTTGTATTTTTCCCTAAATATTCTAATAAATATATAAGTATTTATATTATGTATTAAATATATTAAATATGTACAAAAATAAGAAATATTTTTTATTTACAAAAGAAAGTATATTTTTTAGAAAATGTTTTCAAAAGATGAAATAAAATAAAATCAGAAAATCAAATGTATTTGTATTATTTTTTAGTATTTAAAGTAAAAGTATATATATGTATTTATTTACATATGAAACTAAATGAAACAAAATAAATACCAAATAAAATGCAAAAAATGTGAGAAAAATATTTTTAATGTTTTTTCATGCTTGAATAAAAATATAAAATCAGAATCAAAAAGAAAAAATCAAAAATGACAAGTATTTCATACAATGGGCCAGGGGGGTGTATGTGAAATAAAGTGGTGCAAACAGAAAAAATAGGCCAGGCCCAGCCCAAAGGACTTTGTCTTCAACCTCCAGCAACTTCAAACACAAAAAAGCGCGCGTTCTTGTTCATCTCCCTAACTTCTGATTCCTTGATCTTTTGACAAATCTTAAAACATGAAACTTGTAGAGCTTGAAGCCACGATTTCAAATATATAAAAAAGTTAATCTAACTCTCAGAAATGAGAGAGAATTTCTTCTCCCCCAATTCCTGACCTAGCTTTTTTCAGATATTCAGTTTCAAAATTCTCTCAGTACACACAACATAAATAAAAAGTAATGATATGGGTGGATTCAGGGCCATGAGTAGGACATAACTTCTTCACAAACCTAAGCCTATATATGCTTGGATAGAGAGATAGAAGTTCAAAAACTTACCTGTTCAGCTTGATTCGTGTATGACAATTGAGGTACTTTTAATGCAATGTGAGGACTTGTATAGCTTGCTTGAGGTCCAGGGATGCTTCTCCAACCTCTAGCTTGCTTTGGAACTAACTGAAACGAGCTATGGAAGTTAACCTGCACAACTGAAAAAATGAAAATGGTGAACTTGGTTAGAGGTGTTACAGTCTATAGCTAGGGCTTGAGATAGCTTCAATGGATGATAGAGAATGTGTTTGAACAGGTTTCAGCCAAAACGCACGATAGGAATGGACTGTTGGATTCAAACTGCAGCCTATGCCCTGTTTTGCCACAAAACTGTGTTTTTCTGTGTATGGAGGTTTGAGAGATGGTTTGGTCGTGTTTCAGACTTGGTTTGATGTTTCAAAAATGTTCATGAAGTTTGTTTAGGCTTCTCTTGACAGGAATGTGAGTTGTGATCAGTTATGCAAGTTTCTTCTTTCTTAAGTCAAAAATGCCAAGTTGGGTTACAAGCTTATGCAGGCCCCCTAAACATGCTGCAAAGTTGGTTCTTGATCAGTGGAATATGTCCATGCCTTTGTGCCTCAGAGATTTACTTTGTACTTCATAGATTGTAAACTTGACATAAAGTGTAACTTTACAAGAATAGATAAAATGCTTTTTCTAATTATGGCTTAATTCTTCATGTAATGACCAAATGAGCAAAATAATGCTAGAACACAATGGATTGGCATTTAATTATTGAGTGTAAGAAGGATTAGAGGCCTGTAATCTAGCTTGTACAAGCTGATTTCAAAAATGCCTAAGTTATGAACATGCATTTGGTCAAGAACAAAAGTGGATTTTGCCCAACTTTGCCAATTCGATTCTCCCTAACCACAAGGGCGTTTGAGAAGTTCTTGGACAATTTAGAAAGCTTGGAATGTTTACTACAATCCATCTTTGTAATGCAAGTTGAAATTCCAAGTGGAAGCATGTGAAAAGTGGCCATGAAGTTAGGCAAAAATCCTGCCTATAATAGGTCAAAATTTTTCTAAGTTAAGAATGTTTTGCACCCTTGTTCCAAAAATTGTAACTTGAGCTACAAGCTTCTTTTAAGGAAACTTTGTGAACAAAAGTTGTAGATTTTTCAATGGACTATAACTTTCATGTTTTGAGTTTAGCTTGAATCCAATTTCATCTTGATGAAAAAATGGGACAAAGTTAGGAAAAAATTAGGAAATTTCATAACTTAGAAAAATTCTAAGTTATGAAATTTCTTCATTTCAAACCCTAATTTGTGATTTTTGGTTTCTTGATGAACAAGTTTCATAATTTGACATGTCTTGATGAAAAATGAATCTTGGCCTTTGATTTTGACCAAAAAGTCAAAGTTTGACTTTTCAGTATACAGTCAAATTTTGATCAGTTGACTTGAAAATTCATTTGTCAATCTTGTGCATTTGGGATCTTTTGAACTTTTTGAATGTGTCAAGACCATGTCATTGAGTCCTTGAGTCCATGTGTGAGCTTGGTTTGCCATTGGCTAGGTTAAACAGTCAAAAATTGCCTTTGTGCAGTCAAAACCCTAAAAATGACCATTTTGCCCTTTTGGTGATCTGATCAAATTTCTTGTGGATTTGTGATCCAAATTTGACCAAATGGTTCATATGAGTTCAATATGTTGATGTGGGTCAAAAATCATGAGGTTTGACTGTCAATTGACCACAGTTGACTTTTTCCCCAATACAGCTGATTTCTAGGTCAACTGTCCAATTGGCTGGGCAAAGATTTGAATCGAGGCTTGAAACTTGGTATGGATAATCTTGTGAGTCCAACATGAAGCATGAAAGTCATCTTGGGCATTTTAGGTCAAAACATATTTGTGCAAACTCAAACCCTAATTTGGGTCAACAGTGCAAGGAGAAGTCTTGAGCAGAGCAAACCCTAACTTGATCTTGAGCTCTAAGGGTCTTGTGGTGAGAAAATATTGATGAAATGGGAGGGAAAATTTTGGGGTACAACAGGTACAAATTTACAAATGGGGAGGTAAAAGCAAATAAAACCTAATTTTACTATTACAACCATATTGAATGAATAAATAATGTACAAGAATATAAAGATAGATAAAAAAAGGAAAGTTGTTTTTAAAAAAACTTTTATGCATTGATACATGCACTTATGCATTGATACGAAACTTTTATGCATCGACGCATGCGCTTATGCATTGATATAAAACCTTTTATGTGATGACGCATGCACTTATGCATCAATACATATCATTTATTGCCCCTGGAAGTCAAAACCAACTCAGTATGATTCGACACATAATGGTTTGCATCGACTCATTTCTGTTTTGCATCAACTCATTTGTGTTTTGTATCGACTCATAACTTGTTTTGTACCTAATATATGTCGACTCATAGAGATATGCATCGACTCATACTGTTGTTTTTTACTTCTAACATTATTCTGTCACACATATAAGTTAGTTCTCAACACATGGTTAGTGAAAGTTAAAAGTAAGCATATAATTAGCTTCAGGGATATGATATCTACATTTTATCTTCACAAATGAAGCACTAATGATGCTTGTATGAAGTTCTCAAAGTCAAGAAAACTTACCTTGAAACTGAAATTTGTGTTTTGAGTTTGAGGTGTTGTATTGTCTTGGAGAAGTCAAGTTGGAGGTGGTTGTTTTTTAGTTTGGAAAATAGTGATGTTATAGAAGTTGTTCTTGTATTTGAACAACTCTTATATGATGTATGTGAAGTGTTTGGATAGTTTGTTTAGGAGAAATCTTGCAAGGTTGTACAGTGGGTTAAGGGTTTTTATGTTCTGAGTTTTTGTTTTGTGAATGAAAATAGAGTTGAAGATGAGCAGAGTTTACAAAGAATTCTGTTAGGTTTTCCAAATCCTCTTTTTCTCTTTCTCCCCCCTCTTTTCTCTCAAAAAAAAACCTCCCCCTTGTGTGTTGTGAAACAGCTTATTTATAGAGGAAATATAGTGAAATTTGGGAGGGAAATAGATAAGTTTTTGAATTGTTTGAGTACACTATTTCATTGCTTTTTTAGATGCAGCTCTTATGTGCTAAGTTTGTGCAAATATGGGATTGATATGATGCATATTTTTCGGGGCAGTATGACAAGTTTTGGAGCAGGTTTTGACAGTTTTCTTGGCATTACTATACAGGTTTTGGACAGCAAGATATGTAGCATGATGCATGTTCGATTTTATGAACAAATTTATGCAGCTTGTAACAAAGACAAGGAGGCATATTTGTGGACAGCATAATGGCAAAGTTTGAAGATTGAGCCAAAGGGAAAAGTTCAAACAAGATAAAGCTTAGGATTTGTAACTTGCAATTTTTAACTTAAAAATGCAGCCTTGTTGCCTACTTGAAAACTTGTAACAACTTGAATTATCTTAAATTGTGGTGAAAAGATGTCATGAAGTAATAAAATTAACATGTATAAAAACACTTAGAAAAATTTCTAAGTCTTGCAAAGTTTGACTTTTCAAAATGACTTTTGGCTTTCTTGATTTCTTGATGATCAAATTTCATATTTTGAATATCTTGAAGAAATGTGATCTTTGAAACTCAATTTTGATCAAAAAGTTAAAGTTTGACTTTTCAGTGTACAATTGACTTTTTTTCTATCAATTGACCAAATTTTGTCTACCAATCCATTGATCTTGGGAGATGAATGCGATTAGGTCAAGATGATGTACTTGAATCTTTAAGATCATGTTTAAAACCAATAAGTCATGTATTAGATCAAAAGTCAAAGATTGATCATTCTCAGTCAAAATCCTAATTTTGACCATTTTGCCCTTTTGATGATTTGAACAATTTTCTTAGAGAAATGTGATCCAATTTTGATCAAATGATACATATGACTTCAAAATGTTGATATTGGTCCAAAATCTTGAAGTTTGACTGTAGTTTGACCATAGTTGACTTTTTTTCAATACAACTGATTTTAGGCCATCTAATCAATTGACTGAGCAATTTTGTGATTCAAGACTTGAAACTTGACAGGAGCAATCTTGAGGGTCCATAATGATCCATGAAAGTCATTTGAAATATTAGAAGTACAACTGTCTTTGCTCAAACTCAAACCCTAATTTGATGCATCAGTGTTGAGAAGATGGCTTGATCTAGTCAATACTTGTGCAAGCTTGAATCATTGAAGATCTTTATGAGAAATATCTTGAGAAATGGGAGGTCAAATTTTGGGGTACAACACATAGTACTTGTTATAAGAATTAAAATGTGTGTTATTTCTTGATTGATTCAAACAGTAACGGTTTTTATCTTCAATTGGATTGTGAGCATTTTTTTGTTTTGGACTTGAATTGGGTTTGGACTGGGTCATACGCTTAAACAGTCTTAACTTTAGATAAAACAACAACATTTTTAATTAAAAATACAATGTTTAGTTATAATAATATAATATAATAATAAAAAACAAAGCAATTGTTTTCAAAACAATCAAAAACTAAAATGGGCTTTATTGTTTAACAATTTATTGGGCCTTAACAAAATAAATTGCTTATGGGCCTCCCTGGCTTAAAGACACACCCCTCCCTCCTAACTTATTTTAAAGAACAGACCTCAATAATTTAGTGGCTCGGTTTTTATTAATCCATAAACCTACAACCCCCCCCTCTTTCATGAACTAAATGAACCTAAAACTTTGTATGAGCCAAGAGACTAAAATGGTCTTTCTGATTTTAGAAAGTCCACCAGCTTTTAATTAAAGCACAAACTTCTATACAACAATGCACCTCCTTTTTTAACTTAAAATAGACTTTTAAAAATTTAATGGGCCATCAGATATTGATGGTCCATTTTTTATCAATACACCCCCTCTTTGACTTTAAACCCCCAATAGAATATAATTAAAAATATATAAAGAATTTATCAAAAAAAAAGTAACATAATGTGATTATTTGATGGGTCAAATTTAGAGTATGTGAGCTTGCATTTTAAACTATGAGTGTCTATTTAATTTATATGGTTCTTTTATTTCTACTTTGAATTTTACTAGTGTGTGTGCCCATGTGTTGCACGGAGTAAAATTTCAAAATGTTAAAAAAATATATTATATGATTCATATCTTAAAAAAATATTATTTTTCATTAGTTGTCAACGTAAATTATTTTTTATTTTCTTAAAAGTATAAGAAGAAATAATTATTTTGTATTTGTTTTTTGGTTTGATTTTCCATTAAAAAAAAATCTAATACCCACGTTCCCACTTAACCCACCTTTTTAATTAATTCCCATATCAAAAAAAAATGATTTAATCAACAACCACGTTTCTAAAAATTTATTTTTAATTGATTTATAATAAATAATAATAATAATTAGATTTTTAATAATTTTCTATTACAAAAAAATTTAATGCATTAATTGATTTGTGTTGCACTCTAAAATTCGTCCTCTTTATTTTTACAATAATTGGCTTATACTTCATCGTCATATGCATCTATATATGTCATTAGGTCAAATACCCATGGAATCAAGGCATATCTTTGCAAGAAATAGTTGCGAAAATTGATTGTTCTGTTAAACAGTATAGTGAAGCAAAAATCGAGGTTCTCAGATTTTAAATGCACTTCGCACGGTTTCCAAGCTATCCAATCAATAACCAAGAAAGTCATCATCATATCAAGCTCATCTGTCTCAATGCACTTTGAATGGTGCAGAAAGTCAAGCATTTCATTTGATTTGAGACAATGCAGACAGGAATTCAGTATTACGCGTTTAAAGCTCAGAAATTCGTAACTTGAAATCAAAAAATGGTTCGGGAATGATTCTTTAGTCTTTGGAACCGTCTTGAGGTCTTTTTCATTTCATTCGTTCATGTCAAAGACTAATTTTGTGAGGAAGATTTTCTAAAGCGCAAAATACTTTATATGCGGTATACAGTGAATTTACCATTTTTCTGGTTTTTGGATGCTTAAAAATCCGTACCTTCTGATTGAAATATCATCTTTGAGTTCCTCTTAAATAATTTGAAATGTCTTGTTATTTCCTCCAACTTTCATGTTCGACTCAAAATCCAGTTCTTTGAGGAAGATGTGCGAGTACTTTGAAGCCATACAGTGGAAAAACAATGAAAATACTGTGTTGAACCGTTATTTTGCGGACGTTCAAAAATTCATAACTTTTGCTCAGTTCGAGGTTTTTGAGTGGTTCTTTGGGTGAAAAATCCGTATTGATTTTGTCTTCGATTTGTATGTTCGGGTCAGAAGCTAATTCTTTGTAGAAGATTTCCAAAAGTGCCAATTACCAGAGAAAAATGCGTGCTAAAGTGGTTTTCTAACATATTGTTTTTCGATATTTTAAAAATCGTATCTCTATCAATTTTTATCTTATCGGGACGATTCTTGAAGCATTGGTTCATAAATTTTGTCTACTATAACTTTGCTTCAGACCTCAAGTTCATACGGTATTCCGAAGGCTTCCGTTTATGGTCTATTTCGCAAGTGGAATAGTAAAATAAGTTGAAACTGAAAAGAAGTGTGTCTGAGGCGGAAATTCTCGTTGCTCTGGTGGTCATAAATTCTTTTTTTTTTGTCTTATCATGTCCATTCTTCCGGCATCATGTTACAACTTTCGTCATCTTTATTTTTGCTTCAGGGCTCGAGTCAAGATTTTGCTCTAATGATGACCTTGTATTTTCTTCTCGCATTATGCATTAAATTTACTGACACTGTCAAAATAAGGCCCAATCCGAATTTAAATCTAAGGCCCAATTGGAGGGAATATATATTTCAAAAATCAGATTTCAAAGAAAAAACTTCCACTCATTCTCACAAACCTCTAAAATTCTCATTTCTCTTCTCTCAAAGATCAAAACCAATTCTATCAACTTTTTCTCAAGATCTTTATCAAGTTCATAACAATCTCAAGAACACAAAGTCATAAAACTTCAAATCATTTTCCCTCTTTCTCCCTCCAATCCGCGAACCACCTTCGGTGACCAAAGCCACCGCATCTCCATCCTTCAAATTGTTGGAAAATCTGACTTCTCCTCTCCATTTTTCGTCGCAAAAACGCGGCTAGCATCTCCATCCATTCGCGCCGCGAAGACCAACGGTCTCCCTCCACCACTTCCATGCAAGTCCAGTCATGGTCTTGCCTCCCTCTGTATGATCGTAACTTTTCTGACACCTCCTCCCTTCTCGGATTCATTTTCTGGCGACATCAATCAACTTCAAACTCCTCTTCTCCCATTCGGTAATTCAACTACTCTTGATCTTAAATAATCTTGAATTAATTGTGAATATAATTGGAGATTTGAATTGGAGAATGAATTGAATTTCGTATTTGTGAAATTATTTTGATTCTTGAATTTTGATATCAATCATGTTGAAATTCGGGATTGCTTGAGTAATTACATAATCGATATAGGTCTTGAATTTTATTAGGAAAGTTGATGTTGATTTTGGAATACCGAATTTTAGATCTAATATTGATTATGGAATTTTGATGAGGTTTAAGTTGTAAATTCATGAGTTAATGCAACCTTTCGATCAATTTGTTGATGAATTCAATTTTCGACATTAAAACCTCAAATCCAATAAATTGAATTAACACTTGAATTGTGTTGTTTTTAGCTTGAATTATGTGGATTTTATTCATTTGTAAAGTGCTTATAGTTTTTAAACGACGATACATGAACCGCTAAACGCTTTTGCATCCTTTTGCGAGTTTTTAAACTCATTTCTATTCAATACTGGTATATGTACATGTTGGTGCCCGGGAACTACAAATGCCTTGCAAATGGATTCTCAAATGTTATTTAATGCATATTCATGCTTGTTTGCGCGTTCGTGGACTATTACGGTTGAATTTTTTACCGTTTCTGACATGACTTTCCGAGAAATTCTTTGGCACGGTGTAATGCTGCCCAATTATGGTAAGTTGAGCATAAGGCTACATTTATTTGATGGTTAATGCTCATGGTATTTGGTTTTGGTAATTGGACGGCATTTATGCCAAGTTTTCTCGATTTTGGATCAAATTTTCGTGCGGTTTTTGTTTTAACGGTGTTGCTTCATGGGAATGGTAAATAGCACTTGTGAGGTGATTTAATTCAAGGTGATTGCTTATGTGAGCTTCTTGGTAAGTTTGGTAGCTACTGGTACTATTTTGGAGAGGTTTTATACCGATTTTTGTGCACTCATGTTTGTGATGCGATGTTGCCCGGAGTTTATATTTATGGTTTCGACGTACATTTAATTTATACTTCTTCATGAATTAATCATAAATTGAATTGTGTTGAGGATGTATAACTCCGATTTTGTTTTCTTGTTATTTTTAACGTGTTTGTTGACTTGTGCATGGTACTTTGAGAGCTTTTGATCATTTAATTAATACATTGATTATTTGATCAAAAAGCGATATACCACTTTATTTGTAGATTTGTGGATTCGCATCTGACACGATTTACCTTGGTTCTCATTTCATGAGAAATGTGTATTGTTTGCGTTTCTGTCTGGATGTGAATTTGTGTGTAGGTGTTTTGTTTATTGCAAATGTGTCTAACACGCGTTCCTATTGTGGTTTATCGATCGGTGCATATTCTGACTATTATGTTGTGGATGCTAGCTTGCGCGAAGTTTTATAGAGTATTTTCTGACTTTGCTTGCTTGCTATGAACTCTTATTCGTTTGGTATTACACTGATACTGGTTTGTGTTTCCGCATAATTTACCATTTTCCTTTCCATGAGAAGTAGGATAGAGATGCATGTTATGGGAGTCCCTTTGAGGCAAATCTGGTTTATTTATAGACTTGTTTAAGGGAATTCTACTTGTGCTTGTTTGTTTACCAATTTGTGGGTTTACATTTGTGCCAAAGACCTTGATGAAGGTGTCCCATTCTAATTCCCCATTGATAAGTCCTCAAACAAGGGAAGGCGACAGAGGGTCCACAATCGACCCCACCATTTCTTGTTTGTGTTGTTTGTAGCATGTGTCGTGCATTGATGCTTTGAACTGTGTTGCTCATGTTATCAAGTCGGGAAGATGGAAAAGGGATCCATAACCAATCCTTCACATTTTTTCTTTAGCTCGCGTTTGTGAAATGTTGATGCTTTGATGTGATCTCATTATTGTCTTCTATCTCCTACCTCGATCCGTGATATCTTGGTCAGTTGCTTAGTCCCTCATGACGATTCACTTTTGTTCTTCTCTTGCCTCGATTATTTGATATCTTGGTCATGAGTCGATACCTTTTTCTTTCTTGCCCTGATGATTTGATATCACGATTAAGAACCACTATTCCCCCATTTTCGCTTGCCTTGATGAGTTGATGTCTTGGCTAAGCATCCCTTTATTCTATCTTGATGATTTGATAGCATAGTTATGTGCCTCATTTCCTTTGTCCTTCCTCATTGATATAATATCATGGTTAGGCCTCCCTCTTCTTATCCTATCTTGTGTCATGATACCTCGATTAGGTGTGTTCTACTTGATCAAATGGATGCTCCTTAAGATTTGTTTGTTTGTTTTGGTTTGATCTTTGTTTGTTCGCATCTTGTGCTTTTGTTTTTATTTTGGTTTTGAATCTTTGCCATGTTCCCTTAGGATCTCTTGATTGAACCTTTGGTAGAGATTCGAGATAGACATTAGGATTGTAATTCATGCATGCTAACTTAGTTAGAGGTTCCCCTTTTATCCTTGACTTTAGGGCCATCATTGTATGATAACTTTAGGGATTAGATTTAGGATAGTTTCTCTTAGACTTTTTCTTCCCTTTTTGCATCCTTAAAACTAAAATCTTTTTCTTGGAAAATGCATAAAATATCTAAAACTTATCAAATCCTTTTTCAAGGTAAAAAACACTAACCAATGCAAATCTTTTTGTTTATGACTTTCTTTTTCTTTTAAAACTTTTTCAATAAAGATATGTTGTTTCGAATTCAAACAACTTGGAAATGCTAAGTGTGCGAGGGGCCGAGCATGAGTCTCTTTACGAGCTGCAACGTCAAGCACGCATTGCAATCCTAACCGTAAGAATGTGAATGCAGTATTATCCATAAAAAACATAAAACAAACAGAAACTATTGAGTCGAACTACGACGCTCTGATTCCTTAAAAGGGATACGTAGGCATCTAGTCGCGAGACTCAGTCGAACGAAATTTTGTAAATATTTCTTTCTTTTCCCCATGTTTTCTTTTGCATGCATTACCCCTTTGTTTTTTTTTTCTTTTAGACCTTAAGTTGTAGATTTGAACACACTCTTAGATTAGAATAACAAAAGTGGATCCCGTGGAGTACCACGGACGTGAGGGGTACTAATATCTTCCCTTTGCGTAATCGACTCCCTTACCTGTATCTTTCGGTCGTTTGACCTTGATTTCACCCTTCTCAGATTTACTCGATGTTTATCTTTCTTTTCCTGTGAAATAAAAAATATTCGATAGCGACTTCATTGATTTCATTTCGATGATTTGTTCAACCAATTATTTCAATTTGATTTTATTGTTGTGAAAGAAAAAGAAATGGTGAAGAGATTGAAAAAAATAAAGCGTTGAAAGAAAGAAATGGATAGATAGTCTAAAAAGTTTTATTGAATATTTTTTAGTTAATTAAGAACATGTTTATTATTTATTTAATTATTTTTATGTGCTATATAGAAATAATAATTATAAATATGATCTTTCTAAATCATATCGCTAACAATGGTACAATAATTTACTTTTATATTACATTTCTTTTTATATTCTATATAATATTTATTTTATATTAAAATTTAATTTCTTAATTCATATCTAATAAACTTTTAGCATTATTATCCTAAATATTTTTCATGTTTTATAATTATATATTTATTAATATCATAACAAATTATTTTTATTCATAAATATGCATTTGAAATTTAAGCATGAAATTAGAAAAAAAAACTTGATATGGTAACAATTTAAAAATAAAAAATCATATCTTCGATTTTTTGAATAAACCGAAATAAAAAAAATGTTAATTTTAAAAATAATAACAATGCAGTTGTTAGAATTTGAATTCATAAACATATTGTTCTGGACTGGGCCCGACAGGCCCAAAAGCGTTGCAAAGGCCCAGTCCAAATGGACTTACAAGGGCCACGCCGACCAAAGAGTACGATCGTGCCCGACTCGTAGTCGCTGGCTCGACAGTACACCTCCAGCTCGACATGTTGTGGTCCAGCACCACATCCTGAGGTCCAGCTCGACGTTACCTCGAGCACCCCAGCTAGGGCAGACTCAGTCCACTGTTCCCCCAACGATACTCCGAAAAGACCGCGTCTCCGTCTGCCCGCACTTCACGCAGAACATCCAGGAAGGGGACCACGTGCGGGTCCCCACTACGCACGTAGAACCTGGTAGTTCCTCCATTGGGCCAAACCTGCCCGGCCCAATGAAGGAACCTTGGCCCAGCGCTGGGGGCTATAAATACCCTCTGCTTCCAGAGGGTCAGGTATTCATCATTCTAACCTTACACTTGCTATTATCTGCTCGTACTCCTACTTACTTCAGCATCGGAGTTCCTTGCAGGTACCCCCCCCCCCCCCCCCCCACTTCGTTCAAAAAGCTTTCTGCTCGGAGCCAGCCGTGAAGGTCCATTTCTGATCAGGTCAGATCAGTGGCGCCGTCTGTGGGAAACTAGCTTCCCCGTCTAACGAACAACTCTAAAGACCAAAGCTCAATTCAACTACCTGTCATGGCTGATCCAGCTCGTGACGAGCAGCACGTCCGTGTCGCCGACACTAATAACGGCACCGCGGACAAGAATGGACACCTCGACAACCCCGGTGATCCCGTCCACAGTACCATTCCTGTGACAACCGCCCCTGGAACTTCCTCCTACAGGGACGGGGCTACTGCATCATCCTCTTCGACCCCTCCAGCACTCGAAGACGACCCGGTAGCTCTCGCTCATTACAGAGCTGCCCGGTTCCATGAAGTCCCAGTTCCCGCCGGGGAAGATGCCACGACTCAGGCACTGTTCGCGGCCATTAATCAGACAAATTATCTCATCTTCGCCCAAGGAGAAAGATTAAGGGCACTTGAAGATGATCGACGACCCCCGAGGAGGCATCGGAGGCCACATTCTCCACCTCCTCGGGTCACAGAAGTTCGACACTCTTCTCCCCCGCGGAAACACTACAGGGAGAACTCCAGGAGCCCCTCTCCCCAGCCAAAGCAGAGGCGGCCCTACTATGAGAGACAGCCCGCCATCCCTGCCGGAGAACCCAGTCGCGACCCGTCAAGGCACGACAAGAGGCACGCCGGGGACGGGCGTGTGACCTTCAACCACCGAGCATCACGCTCGAGGGAAACTCAGCACGATCACCGTGCCAGACATAACTACAGGTCCCCTTCTCTTTCTCCAGAGAGGAGCGATGAGGACGACCCCCGCGGTCCCCTGTCGCAGGCCATCATGGATGCACCCATCCCCCCGGGCATGGAGAAGCCCCCGCATCTGAAGGAGTATGACGGAGTAGCGGACCCGGTCGACCACATTGACGGGTTCGAAGCCATGCTCCACTATCATAATGTCGGGGGGCCCATCAAGTGCCGTCTTTTCCCCACGACTCTCAGGAAGGCGGCCATGGACTGGTATAAAGGACTCGCCCCGGGCTCAACACGTCGTGGCGGAACCTGAAGAACCAATTCATCAGTTCCTTCACAGCTTCTCGGCGCCATCCGAAGACCGAGGCGGCCCTCGAGGCCATCATCCAAAGACAGGATGAAACCTTGAGGGAATTCATCAACCGCTTCAACCGAGAAGCAATACAGGTCCCCTGCGCGGACCATATGAAAAGATACTTGCTGGAGAGGGGTCTCCTCCCCGGCACAGAATTCAGAAAGGATGTGGGTATTGAACCACCTCCAACTTTTGATGCCCTCCTCGACAAGGCCCGAGCATACATGGACTACGAGGAGAGGAAAGCTGCCAACAGGGCCCGAGACTCCCGGGCTCGCGGCCCCAACAACAGCGGCAGCTCACGACAAGAGGCTCCCCCCCCCCCCGACGGACCGGGGAGAAAAGGAAATAAGATCGACCCCGGGAAGCCCGGGAACAAAGGGGCCCCTCGGGCCGTTTCACCGAGTACACTCTGCTCACAGCTTCCCGCGAGCGTATTTTGGCGGAGTGTGCCAGTACAGATTTCAGAGACGGTGGCGTCAAGCGTCCCCGACCTGCTCCCACCAAGCCAGAGGCAGATAAAAATAAATATTGTCAATACCATAGGAGTCATGGTCATTTGACAGAGGACTGCGTCCACCTCAAGGACGCCATTGAAACCCTCATCAAGGGAGGGAGGCTCGCACATTACAGGTGAAACGACGCTCCCCGTCGTGACGCCCATGAAACCAAGGAGCCCGAAGAAGACGCCCGACCATCAGACGAGTCGGTGCCTATCCAGACCGCCTTCTCGGTAACCAGGCCCGAGGATTTCGACGTTCCCGAGCTCCTGCAGGAGCCCCTGACAACACACAGCAGGTGGGAATACTTCCCCTCCTCCATGGTCATCAACGGGGGCGGGTTCAACGACCTCACCATCAATTCAGCTAAGAGGAAGTTAGACGAGCTGGTCGACATAGCTCCTCCGCAAACGGTAACGTTCGAAAGGGTGAAGGGCAGGTCAGAGCCCATCACCTTCTACCTAGAAGAACTCCCCGGCGGAGCCCCGAACGCGGTCATCCCCTTACTGATAAGGGCAAAAATGGCCAATTTTGACGTGCATCGCATCCTGGTCGACGAAGGGAGTTCCGTCGACGTGATGTACAGCCAGCTGTTCCGGACCTTGCAACTGGACGACTCACATCTCTCTCCGTATGTGGGTTCGTATCTACAAGGCTTCAATGGCTCGACTTCCAAACCTTGGGGTTATGTCGAGCTCCTGGTTACGTTCGGCGAAGGAACGGCTACGCGACAGGTTAAGGTCCGCTTCCTCGTCATTGATTGCCCGTCTCTATACAATTGCATCTTGGGGAGACCGACACTGGCGGAGCTGACAGCGGTGCCCTCGACTGTCCATTTGAAAATGAAGTTCTATACCAAAAGGGCACGGGTAGCCACCATCCAAGGAGACCTCGCCGCTGCCCGCAGGTGCTTCAACGCTGCTTCAAAGGGACGGGATACCGTCGACGTAGGGACCAGACCCACCAAGAGGACAAAGCAGGAGCCCGACAGAAAAGCATCCCCCGAGGAAGAAGTCCAGAAGGCTCCACCAAAGATCGACTCCATAGCCCTCGACGCCCGCTTCGATCAGGACGAGCCATCCAACAACGAGCAAATCCCACTCCGACCAATCCCGGACGGGGATTTTGAACTCGTTCCCCTCGGCACAGACCCGACCAAGGGAGTGAAGAATTGTAAAGACCTCCCCGACTTGGCCAGGAAGCAAATCAAGGCCTGTCTGCGCGAGAATGCTGATCTCTTCGCCTGGAGCGCTGCAGAGATGCCCGGACTCGACCCTGAGGTCGCCTGTCACCACCTTGCCATTGATCCAGCCGCCAAGGCCGTAGTACAACGTAGGCGTAGGAAGTCTCCAGAAAAAACGAAGGCTGCTGAAAAAGCTGTAAAAGACCTCCTAGAGGCAAATTTTATTTCTGAAGCCCGGTATTCCACCTGGCTGTCAAATGTTGTACTTGTGAAAAAGAATAATGGAAAATGGAGAATGTATGTTGACTATACCGATCTCAACCGGGCTTGCCCGAAGGATGCTTTTCCTTTACCTAACATAGACATTCTGGTCGACAACTCGGCCGGCTACAAGACTTTGTCGTTCATGGACGCCTACTCGGGATATAACCAAATCCCAATGGCTCTGGGCGACAAACACTGCACGGCATTCATGACCAGCTCGGGCAACTATTACTACAACGTAATGCCCTTCGGACTGAAAAACGCCGGAGCGACTTACCAACGTATGATGAACAGAGTTTTCAACAAACAGATTGGCGACATGCTCGAGGTATATATGGACGACATGATCGTCAAATCTCGAGCAGACACCGATCACGCAGCTCATCTCAAGACAGTCTTCGCCCAAGCAAGACAGTGCAAAATGAGGTTCAACCCCGAGAAGTGCACGTTCGGGGTTAAGGCAGGAAAATTCCTTGGGTTCTATCTAACAGAACGAGGGATTGAAGCCAACCCCGACAAATGTCGGGCATTCTCCGACCTCCTAACACCGACGTCGAAGAAGTCGATACAAATCATGAACGGCATGCTGACGTCACTATCCCGCTTCGTCGCGAAGTCCGCTCAGCACGCCCTCCCCTTCTTCAAACTCCTTCGAAAGGAAGCAGCCTTCGAATGGAACGAGGAATGCGAGCACGCACTTCGCCATCTGAAGCAGAGCCTGTCTCAGCCGCCCGTGCTGTCTCGACCGGACGACGAGGAACCGCTGTACTTATACTTGTCCGTTTCGAACGAAGCCATCAGCGCAGCCCTTGTCCGCGAGACCCCCGACGGGCAGAAACCTGTCTACTTCACGAGCAAAGCCTTACAAGGGCCCGAAAGCAGATATCAGCAGATAGAAAAGGTCGCTCTGGCCCTCGTTAACGCTGCGAGGAGGCTCAGACACTACTTTCTAGCCCACACCATCATCGTGCGAACCGATCAGCCGGTGAGGCAACTCCTGGGTCGGCCAGATATGGCGGGCAGGATGCTGAAGTGGTCCTTGGAACTCTCCGAATTCGACATTCAGTACGAAAGCAGGAAAGCCTTGAAAGCACAGGCCTTGGCCGACTTTGTCGCGGAGATGACCACTCACGACCTCCCCCCGGGGAAGGAACACAAGTGGACCATCTTCGTCGACGGAGCGTCCAGCTCGTCCGGTAGCGGCGCAGGGATCCTCCTGGAAAACGAAGAAGGCGTAGTAATCGAGCACTCCTTAGTTCTCTCCTTCCCGATGTCAAATAACCAGGCAGAATACGAAGCCCTGCTCGCAGGACTGAGACTAGCCGAGGACCTGGGAGCCCGCGAGGTTCAAATTTACACCGACTCCCAGCTCGTCGCCTCTCAAGTACAGGGAAGCTACCAGGCCAAAAACGACAACCTCATCGAGTATTTGAACTTAGTCAAAAAACACATGACAAAGTTCGTACGAGCAGAAATTTCTCATGTTCCCCGCGAGTAAAACACAAGGGCGGACATATTGTCCAAACTTGCGAGCACACGAAAGAAGGGCGGGAATAAATCCGTCATCCAGGAATCTCTGGCACGTCCAAGTATCGAACCACCCTCGACTACGGTCGAGATCCATGCCATCGGGGATGCCACGTCCTGGATGACCCCGGTTTATAATTTCCTGACAAAAGGAGAACTCCCGTCGAACCAGGCCGAAGCTGCCATAATCAAGCGACGAGCATGTTCCTATGTGGTTCTCGAGCAGAAGTTGTACCGAAGAGGATTCTCCATTCCCCTCCTGAAATGCATCGACGAGTCCTCCATCCCCGACGTACTGCGGGAGATACACGAAGGTATCAATGCCCAGCACATGGGCGGTAAATCCTTGGCACGGAAAGCCCTCCGAGCAGGATACTACTGGCCAACGATGCAACAGGACGCCAAGGAACACGTGAAAAAATGTGATAAGTGCCAGAAGCACGGGGATATGCACCTCGCCCCCCCGCACGAGCTGATTACATTGTCGTCCCCATGGCCGTTCGCCTGGTGGGGCATGGACATCCTCGGGCCCTTCGTGCAAGGAACCTACCAGAACAAATTTCTCATCGTCGCCGTGGATTACTTCACGAAGTGGATCGAGGCCGAGGCACTCGCAAAAATCACCTCGCACAATATCCTCCGTTTCTACAAAAGAAACGTCCTCGCCAGGTTCGGAATTCCGCAGGCCCTGGTGACCGACAACGGTACCCAGTTCACCGACCACGGGTTCCGGGACTTCGTCACCAAACTTGGGACAAAACAACATTTCACGTCAGTCGAGCACCCTCAGACCAACGGGCAAGCCGAAGCCACGAATAGAGTCATCCTCCGAGGGCTCAAACGTCGGCTCGGCGAAGCCAAAAGAGGATGGGTCGAGGAGCTCCACAGCGTCTTGTGGGCATACCGCACCATACCCCACTCCACGACGGGTGAGACACCATTTCGACTGACATACGGCACCGAGGCTGTCATCCCGGTCGAAATCATGGAACCATCCCGACGAACGGAGGACCCCCTCGATGAAGAAATGAACGACGAAGCACTAAGGGATGAACTCGACCTAGTCGAGGAAATCCGATCGGGTGCAGCCCTGCGCGAAGCCACCCTAAAACAACGAGTGGCTCTACGCCACAACGACAAGGTCATCAAGCACGAATTCAAAATCGGCAGCCTAGTACTACGCAGAAATCAGAAAGATTCCCGTGAAGGGAAGCTGGCGCGAACTGGGAAGGACCTTATCGCGTCCACAGCACCACGGGTACCGGGGCGTACTACCTCGAGCAATTAGACGGAGAGCCATTACCACGACCCTGGAACGCTGCTAAGCTAAAGCAGTACTACAGTTAGAAACTACCAACACCTGGGACCCTCGACCAACGGCACCCGCGCTCGGTCAACGAGGAAAAATGTCTGACTTCGTATAAAGGCTAAGGTACAAGCCCGACATACGGCTAAATCGCACAGCATCGCACGGCGAACGATGACGATCGATAGTGCCCGACGTGGACAGCTATACCGAGCACCACCGTCGTTGTACCCATAAGGCAGGACACCCAGCTCGCGATGGGCAGTTCACGCCAAGGGCGAGTAGTCCCTACCGGGCTTCACGCCCGACTGAGCAACTTCGCTCCAAATACCCGACAAGTCGTCAAGAATGACGGGCCATCTAAAAGGGTCAAAAGGAAGTCTCTCCCCTCGAGCACAACACTTAGGTGACTCTGGCCAGCAAAAGAGGGCCGGGGCACAGACACAAATGGAAGGCGGGCAGACTCGCTCGCCAAATCACAGCCACTTACGGGCGCGCCTCGGGCCCATGACTTAGGCTAAAATTTTATGCAAATATATAAGATTTCAAGCAAGGGCAAAACATTCGAAATGTAAAAAACAGCATTCAGATAAAAATGCCCGAAGGCGACAAAACAATTATAAACCGACCAAGAAGGCCGACGATGTTCATAACATACAACAGACGGGCACGCAGGCCCAAAGAATACAAAATGTCAAAGGCACGCAGGCCCGCTATCCTAGTCAGGTTTCCCCAGAACCATTATTGTCGACGCTTGGAGAGTCGGGCGGGGGCACGATCACGCCGTCCACGATCTGATGTGTGTGGCTGATACCCTCAGTGACCAGACCTAGGTTTAGCAGGGAGAGCTGACCGACTGCGGAGTTGAACCCATCCTCCAGGGCACCGACGCAATCTGCCTCGAGGAGCCGGATATGGGCGACCAGCTCCAGCCGACTCTTCAAAGCCGCTATGTCCTCCGGCTCGTCCTCGGCAGGTTGCATGGCAGCGTTCATTTCCTCGATCTGCTGGGCCAAGCGTCTGACTTCGGCCCCCAGACGATCCCTGTCTGCCCGGAGAAGCTCCCCCTCCTCGGCCAACTTTCCCGACTTTTCCTTCTCCAGGGTCAACATCTCCCTCTCAGCATCCAGCATCGTCGTCTGCTCGCGGAACATCTCCTCGGAGCGTTCCAGAGCGGTCTTCAACTTCCGCGAGCTCGAGGTAAGGGCCGCCTTCTCCTGCTCGAGTTCTTTGACACGGGCAGGATCCCCTCCTTCCTCGGATAGCACCAAGGCCATCTCGGCCATTTTCACCAGCCCGTCCATGCTGGCGGCCAGATACATCTTCCGATCCTCTTTGCTCATCCTTTTGATAGCTTCAGCCTCGTCGGCAATCACTGTCAGAGGGAATCTCTCGAAGAAGCCCTCCTCTTTGAAGCAAGGGGGGAACGCGAAAGACCTAACAGCACTGGCGTCCTCGCCAACAGTCGGACCACTTTCCACACGGGTCCTCTTCCTCTGCATCAGGACGACACTAGGGTCGACCTCTTCAACTTCTGGGGTCCCATCCGACGCGGCCCCCGAGCTTGGCGATGAGTCCACCCTCACCGGATGAGGAGCACTTGGACTGTGTGGCGGGCCCATCCTCGTCGCCTGTGGGGCCTTCACGACCCTCCTGCCTCGCTTCTGGTCGCAAGACAATTTCAAAAGCCTTTCATGTCGACCGGCCATCGAACCTGCACAAAATAAAAGTTGGGTTAGTGTCGAGCAAGCTCATAAATAAATAACGAGCAAAGAAAATCAAGCAATAAACAACCTAGCAGACGGGCAGCCTGCCTGTACGTCTCGCACTCCACGAGTGCCTTGGTATCAATCGGCCGAGACTCAAACGTTGGGTAACCCTCGGCGTCCAGGATATCGTCCCCTTCCCTCGTAGCCCACCGGGCAGGGTGGAAGCTATCGACAAACCGACAAAGTGTGGCGTACGCCTCTTCGTCCTCCGAGCACATGTCCCCGGCAGCAGTGTGGTAGTAACCAGTCCCATGCTCGTAGTGCCTGAATATCCAGTGCACAAGGAACTTAGTCGTACGTGCCATCACAGGACTCCCATTGTCGCCCAAAACCGCCTCCCCGTCGTCATCGCTTAGAGCCTCCTCCTCTTCGTATAGGGATCCTAAAGCCGATGTGGTAACTGGCCGCACAACGTACCACTTGTCTTTAAAACCCCTTACGGAGTCCATATACATTTTGAAGAGTCTCCTCGACTGCTTCAAGGAGACCCAGCTGTGTTTCCCTCCTCGGGACTGGCGCTGCAGATGAAAAATCTGGAAGAAGAGCGGTATGGTCGCCCCGATCCTCAGATAGCGACACGTCAGCTCAAACGCCCGGATGAAGGCGAGCGAGTTTGGATGTAGCTGGGACGGGGCCAACTCCAGGTGAGTGAAGACCCCGACCTGGAAATCAGTGAAGGGCAGCCGCAGCCCAAGATCTTTGAACGCGATCTCGTACATCGCGAAGCTATATTCCGGATAAACCGAGCAGATCCTTGAACGGGAGGACGGGCGCATGACTACGAAGTTCTTTTGGAAGTCGGGCTGGCCCTGGCCTGCCTCGATGACAGCGTATGGATTTCGGTCGCCCCGACTGTAGATCGACGCGATCCCTCGAGGCTCGACGCCCACCCAATCCAGCAAAGGGTCGGTCACAGTATCAATCAGGTTGACCGACTCATCGGTGCTTTGTTCTTCACGATCGTGGCGCCCGGAGGAGCTCGGCTCGTCCGCCATGGTTACCTGCAGAGCACGGGAAACCAGTCAATTGGGCACGAAGCCATACGCTCGACAAATCACGTCGTCCCATTCACGACCACATAGTCCGTTTTCCACGAATGGTTGCCTCCCCGACATCCTGAAACTCGATGTGTTCTTCCTCAAACCAACTACGCGGTCACTCTCCAACATGTCGACCCAAGGTATGAACATGGCGAGCCACACCATGAGGCCCACGGCCAAGACCATAAACATACCGGGCGCGATCATGAATCAGGCGCCCTGGATCATGAAGACCCCGAGCAGCGCTGAAGTTTATCACCTAAAACTATGAATATGCCGACCACAAACATGCGTTTGCCGGTCCTAGGCATGAATATGTCGGGCTAAGTATGAGTTTACCGGGCTAATCCCACGCGCACAGTCCCTAAAACATCTACAAACGCCAAAAATTATGCATTTTAACAGGAAAATGAAGAAGATAGACCACTTACTTGAATCAAAAAGTAGGATTTGGCTACGGAGTAGAATAATCTGTGACAGAAGATCGCTACTGGGAAAAAATCTGGAAGAGCAACTGCAGAGAGAGCACAGAGAATAGAAACGTGTTATGGGGCCCAAGGTTCCTATTTATAATGATGACGTGGAATACCAAACGTCACCTCGGGCAACCACGGAGTCTCTCTCCTCGACGCGCTGCTCCCAACGCAATGATGACCCTACCCCCATAGGGTGGCGGTACAGTTCCCGAAAGATACCTCGTATGCTCGACAGACGCGCCCGGTGAGGATCCTCCAGGCATCCACCGCGGAAGATGTCTCCGAGCACGGCACGAGGAGGCCCTCGAGGGCCTACACCTCTGTCCCGGGAACGAGACCTCGAGGAGGAAACGACCTAAGTTCAAGCCATGGTTCCTCACAAAGGAACCACGACTTGGGGGGCTCCTGTTCTGGACTGGGCCCGACAGGCCCAAAAGCGTTGCAAAGGCCCAGTCCAAATGGACTTACAAGGGCCACGCCGACCAAAGAGTACGATCGTGCCCGACTCGTAGTCGCTGGCTCGACAGTACACCTCCAGCTCGACATGCTGTGGTCCAACACCACATCCTGAGGTCCAGCTCGACGTTACCTCGAGCACCCCAGCTAGGGCAGACTCAGTCCACTGTTCCCCCAACGATACTCCGAAAAGACCGCGTCTCCGTCCGCCCGCACTTCACGCAGAACATCCAGGAAGGGGACCACGTGCGGGTCCCCACTACGCACGTAGAACCTGGCAGTTCCTCCATTGGGCCAAACCTGCCCGGCCCAATGAAGGAACCTTGGCCCAGCGCTGGGGGCTATAAATACCCTCTGCTTTCAGAGGGTCAGGTATTCATCATTCTAACCTTACACTTGCTATTATCTGCTCGTACTCCTACTTACTTCAGCATCGGAGTGCCTTGCAGGTACCCCCCCCCACTTCGTTCAAAAAGCTTTCTGCTCGGAGCCAGCCGTGACGGTCCATTTCTGATCAGGTCAGATCACATATAATTATATCTCTTTAAGTTTTTAATTATCAAAATATTAAGTGAAAAATTTTTATAACAATCTTCTTTTCATCGTTACTTTATTTGAGATAAAATATATTTTACCTCGAAATTAAAAATATTATTTATCGTAGTGATTCAATTTTTATTAAATAGTTCTCATTTGAACGATGTTTGAATTCCCTACTTACATAAAATTTGTGGTTATGATTTTATTTCATTACTATATCAACATTGTATATCCTATAATATAGCACCATGTTTATAGCATAACACCACTTATAGCATTTCCAATATTGTAACGATGATGAACCACTCAAATTGTATGGATAAGACACAACTGCATAAATATATTTACTAAATTTGCATTCACATAAATCATGGTCATATTCTCATAACAAAACAAAAAATTCTTTATCCACAACTTAACTCAATTTCTCACTCCAAATTTTATATAATCATTTGAAAACACTTGTTGAAGGAAAAATTGTAATTAAAAAAACATATCAAAAATTTAATTTATCATGATCACATTGCAAAGATCTTCATGTTCGTTTCGACGACAAGGGTCGTCGGGTAGGATATGGCAAGATATGCAATTCATGGAACCAAAAGGAAGTGGAAGACTTTCACCAAAGAAGAATCAAAGCAAGGAAGAAAATGTGTCTCAAAGTGGAAGTAACATTGTCGTTGGAAGAAGAATTAATGAAAATAAAATTGTAGCAAATTCACAACCTTCACCAAGAAACAATCAAAGTAAGGTACAAAGAAGTTTTCTATCTTCCATTTGTGGGGTATGTATGAATTCTCCAACAATTAGAGATTGATTATGATTATCTCTATTACAAATTTAGGGTACATTTTGTCATTTCTTAGTTTAATTTTCAAGTCATGCAAATATGTCAGCCATATTTTTTATTTGGCGAACTAAATATGTTAGCCATTGTTCCTTTTTTAATGAACAATACTTTTTTTTTATTATTCTCATCCTCATCTTTGTACATTCTACAACTTAATCAATGAATCAACAAAATTCATAAATACATACATACATGTCGGTTAGCCACATAATCTCTTCAAAATATTATATGATTAATACCCTTATAATGTAATCATTGTGGTATTATACATTAATCCACATAAATAGAAAACATTGCTAAATTGTTTTTATATATCAGTTGTAAACTATTTTTGTAAGTTATCTCAAATATTTTGACAACTGCTTGTGCTAGTATATAAACTTAACTAAATCATTTATAAGTCAATTCAAATAGAAATAAAGCCAATTTTTTTTATATAAATTGTATGATGTTTTAATAAATTATTCAAGAGATCTTATAGATATAAGTTGTTTTAAAACTAAATTTGCATGTCTCACTTGAATATCTTGAATATGGAGTAATAAAATGAGATTATTGAGTAATTAAATATGTCTGTTCAATTTAATCATTTAATATTTTTCTTCTCTATACATTCTACAACTTAATCAATGAATAAGAAAATTCAAAGATACATACTTACATGGCAGTTAGCCACAGTCTATGATTAACATTCTTATAATATATAATGACTATGATATTACATTAAGCTTAAAGCTATTTTTATGATTGTGCTTTAACTTGAAACACCAAACTGGTTGAAACTGCTGTGGTCAATTTTGTTCAACCGAATCGCACATAATAAATGCTCTGGCAAGTCTTCTGGCTTGTTTCCCTGTATCACAAAAGCCATAGAAAGAGTTATAAGTTGTTTTCATAAACTAGTTTATCCTAGAGAGCTTATGAAAATATAGTAAAAGTACTTATGATAAGATAATTACCTGAATTGTGAGACCAAAATCCAGGTTAGTGAGCTTCAGTCTTTCTATGAAGCCTTCAAATCCTTTTCTTGCAATATAGCTAAATCTGTGCACATCCAAATCTATCTCAAGATAGTTTTCTCCCTGTGAAAGAAAAGAGATTCAGAATAAGAACCTTTTTATAAGAGTGTATCGTGTCCGACTCCGACATAGATCACATAATATAGCAGTGTTCAAATTTCGCTATGCTGCAGTGCTAACTAAGTTATGTGACAATTTTCACTCTTTTACCAATGTGGCCGTGTGAAGAGTGTTTGGTGTCTGTGTCAGTGCGCCATAGCATGTTATGACTTGTTCACCGACCTTTGTAGCACCGATACTTCTGGAAAAAAGTGTATCCATGTCAGTATCAGTGTCTAAAACCGACACCGACACTTGTGATTACGTTTCATTTATTCATTTTTTCAAATTATTACTGACGCCAACGTGTTTGCGGTGTCCGTGCTTCATAGCCAATGACTGTAACAAATGGCTTACTAGTGCACCAATCAAAAACGGAAGCGCCTAAGTGCCACAAAGTAAGCAACTTTGCATATGAAAATGCGTGAGTAAACCGATATCTAAACGAGCTTCTAAAAATGCTTACAGCAACAAAACCTAAAAGTGAAGTTGATTTATTAATAATGATTCTGACATTAATTCAAAGAAACTAGCATATGTTAATGTATTTACCAAGTAAAATTCATGTTGAGGACGTGAGAGAACAGGTTTTTCATTGTATGCATTCATCAGCTTCTTTTCAGTCGCGCTTAAATTAAGATTGTCCACATTCACCACTCTACCTAAAATTTTTAATCTATCTCTGAACGGTGCGATTGAATCCATAGGAAAGCCTTTAACTCTCTCGACTTCATCATCGATCATTTTCTGTCAAGAAACAAAAGATAAGACACGCGCTTCTTAATGAATTGCCTACAAATTAATTATACAGTTTTAGAAGCAACATCTGCTGTAAAAAACGCAAGAGCGCATACTAATAACTTACAGTGATGTTTTCTCGAAATTGGTCTGAAAGATCTTTAGAATATCTTTCAGATAATTTGAAGTACAAAATCACATTCATTCCTTCGCCGTCGTTTTCACTTTGGAAGATTGTAGCAGGATATAACGGTATCTGCATTTCAAAGGACATAAATATGTGAAGATAAGTGAACATTGTGATGAGAAATTCCAAGTTCATATCGTATATGAACAAGGAAAAATGCAATTACCTGAATATTTACAATAAGAATAGAAGGGATGTCCCCAGGTATATTTATTGCAGGAATTTGTACAAATCGAGCAATGTGATCAATTTTTCGCGGAGACAAAAAGAGGTCAGCGCCGAGGGGATAGAAAGCAGCACCACTTGGAGCAAATTCTTTCTTCTTATCCCTGCAAACCATGCAACAAAAAATTAATGATAACGGCCTCTACACGAGTCTCATCCTAACAGCCAATGTCTTAAAAAACGGACCAGAGATCGAACCAACGAGACCTCCAGATCACAGTTCAGCTGGTGATCAACCGCGGTTCAACTTGGTTCAATCCCATTTTCAACCAAACTGCAATACAACAGGGATCGAACTAACCAGCGAACTGGCCAATTCAACCAGTTGAACCAGCCCGTCGGTTTTATAAACATTGCTAACAACAGGTTCGATCACAGAAAGAAAGCTTAGTTCAAAGAAAGCATTTGGTGCATACCTCAAGTAATTTTTTCCTCTGACTCTGAAGGTGCTCGGCTCAAGTGGTGACCAAGTACCTGGGAGTTGTTTCTCAATTGGACAAAACGGAATAGTCGAACCCGCTACTAGTTTTTGTTTGAACGCCTTAGGGGAAACTGAAACAAACGATAAGTCAATAATTAGTAACAAGAAAAACCATTAAAAACTAGCAACAAACATCTAAAATCTCAAAAATTCAGTATACATAAGCTTAATATGATGAGTTCTATCATCAATTTCGAAGTCAAAATTGTAATAATCTCACTTGCATAAAAGCGGAGCATAAATAAAGAGTTAAAAGACTACTCACGCAATGCCATGTCAGAAGACCCTTCCCTCCACTTGAACGACAGTTTGGAAAGCGATTTTCTTCGCGCACTCGACGCATCTGGACTCAGTGGCTTCTTTTTCTCGATAGAAGGGACATTAGACGAAGTAAGGCAAGGCAAACAATTATTTTGCAGAATTCCACAATGATCAGGAGTTAGTCTTCTTTCCTGTCCAATATCATCAGCAGCATGACTCGCAGAAATTTCTCCTGTTAAAAACAAAGTTAACTCATCTCAAGAACTATCTAATTTCAACATACAAAAAACTACTGCTTTTCATTTTACTAGAATGCATATATGGATCGGAAGTGAGTTCCAAAAAATCACGGTGATACCGTTGTTTTTGTCCAAGCTACAAAGTGTAGCTTTTACCAAAATCGCAGTGGCCCATCAAGGCTCTGCATTTACCATATTTGACCACAATTCTTCGCAACAACAAGGATCGTTCTTGATACGAATCGCGAACTATACTATAAACTCATACCATACCATGAATCTAGAATAATTAAACTATATAAATCATTAAAATACCATACAATTAGTCAACAACCATGCAAGTAATAAAACTACATAAATTCACCATAAAAAACTACATACCATCATAGACACTGTAAAATTCATCATCACATTCAGAATCCAAAGCTGAAATAGAATCAAACCAAGCAGCATCTGAAAAAGAAAAAAAACACAATCAGTTCACTTCAATGCCAATCAAACACACATCAATTTATTTATTTTTCCAAATCACAAATTTCACCACAGAAAAAACATCAGAACTAAATAAAAATCATACTTTGGATTGGATCAAAGATGAACAGAAAAAAAAAAAGAAAAAAAAGGAAAATTGGAGTAAGTACCTGAAGCACGATTAGAAGTCTGCAAACCAGAATTAGAGTGAGCAACATTATTCTCAATTTTATGAGAAGAAACCCTTCTTCGAAGAATCCTTCTTCTTTTCCTACGATGATTATGACTATTCATCTTCTTCGTTTTAAGATCACCGGAGACTTTAGGTTTAGACCCACAAGCCCCCATTTTTTCCAATCCAATTTTCCTCAGAAACCCACTTCGTGATTCTAGTAATTTCAACAAAAATCGAAGCTTTTTCCAAAAGGGTATTCGGAAAATCAAAGGGTTTGGGTTTTGGTTTTGGTTTTGATTATCTTCACCAGCATCGTTGTTGGGCTGGTGAAGGGTCATTCATATCATAATGATGAAATAAATATCGGCGAAATTGGGTTCTTTTAAGGATTTGATCTAACGGTGGGTAATTTGACACGTGTGATGTGATGATGAGATCTATGAGAAAAGATCATTAACTTTACTCTCTCTTTCTTTATTACTTATAAAAAGTAGTGGTGTTTAAATTTTGGTATCAACCAAACATGTTTGTTTTTCATTTCATTTATGAGGTTATCAATATTAGTAATAGTATTGTTTTTATCTATTTAATTTTTTGATAAAAATATATTCTATCTTAGTTTGTAAGTAAACTAGTAATATAATATGAATTAGTAATTTTTTTTATTTCATTTGAAATATAAATTAAATTTACTAAAATGCTTTTCAATATTTAATGAATTAATTACTTGAATTAAATATTTTTAAATTTAATAAATAATATAATAAAAATAATAGTATTAAATAATTTATTATATTTATTTATAATAATAATCAAGATTTTTGAAACTATTTTTTATTTATAATCATTATATGTAGACATATCCGTGAATTCTATTTTAATTAGTAAACATTGATATCATTAGGTTAAATGTAAATATCTATATTTAAACTTTTAATTTTATGGTTGTATGTGACATTTTAATAGTTATTATTATTATGTTTATGGATCAAAATATATTCATTTTTTCAGTATAATTTTTAATTGTTTTAATTTATCTTTTTTAGTAACAAATTATACTTTTATAAATAATTTATAATTTTCTTTTCAAATGATGTTATTTATATTTTTTTAATGAAGAATAAGAGTAAAAATTATAATTATAATTTAAGTTTCTTTGACTTAATTCATCTACGTGATATTTTTTATGTATTTTTTATAATTGGTTCTTTTATTGAATTTTTTTATATTATGAACAATTTGTTTTTCTTTTAGCTACTTCTTGTGCTAAAGGGACATAATTCAATTAGCATATTCAAAATAAAAATTATTTTTTGTGATATATTTAAAAGTAGTATAGAGCTTGGCGCGGATGGATTATTAAAATTAAATATCTATGTCAATAAATTTACTCATGTTATTGAATAGTTATTCAAAACAAAATATATTATCAAATAATCGTTTCATTTGATACCTTCTTAATATTTAAATCATAGTTCATATTTGAATGATCATACTAAATTATAATTCTATAATTTTTCTTAATAAATTTTTCTGCCAAAATTTTCATCAATTAAAAATAATATTAATTAAATTACTAAATTACAAAATTATACTAAATTATAATCCTACGATTTTTTTTAATAAATTTTCCTGCTAAAATTTTCATCAATTAAAAATAATATTAATTAAGTTATTAAATTACAAATTTGACAAATAATAAAAAATAAATATAACATGTATGTACATTAGTTAGTTTTAATATATTTCCAACTTACATCCTAAATAATAGGACACTACTAATAATTAATTAATTAAATTATTAAATTGAAAATAATAAAATTTAAAATTAATTAAATTATTAAATTGGCAAATATAATTAAGTCATTAAATTGTTAAATAAAAAATAAAAAATCACCCACTACAATTAAATTGCTATCCACAAATTCTATTAACTCCCATTAAATTAATTCAAAAAGTTCATAAAATTGTAAATTAACTCACTAACTAATAAAAAACCAACCGCAAACCACGTCTGATAAATCATAACTTGCACACTAGAAAATAGGACACTATAGATAATAATTAATTAATTAAAGTATTAAATTGACAAATAATTAAATAATGAAATAGTTAAATGATAAATAAAAAATTGCATACTACAAATTAAATTTGTACCCACAAATTCTATTAACTCTCATTAAATTAATTCAAAAAATTCATAAATTTGTAAATTAACTCACTAGCTAATAAAAACCAACAACTAAGACACCCAAATATCAGGTAAGGTAATGTATGCTACTAGAATATTGACATACAAATAATTAATTATTTATTTAATTTTTTTGATTTAATTGGTAAAGTTATTTTACACTGTCATTCAATTAAAATTATTTTTTTTACGTATAAATATATAATTAAAAATAGAGTTTAATTAGAATGTACGGTGATTGTAAAGTCATTTTACACCGTGATTCAATTAAAATTAATTTTTTTAACACATAAGTATATAATTAAAAATAAATATAAAAAAATTAAGAAAATTAATTAATTAATATAAGTATTTCCTTCTATTACTATTATAAATAAAAATAATAAAATTTATATGAATTAAGAAAATAATAATTGTAATTAGTAATTGTTTTTTATTTCATTTGAAATATAAATTAAATTTAGTAAAATGCTTTTTAATATTTAATGAATTAATTCCTTGCATTAAATATTTTTTAAATTTAATAAATAATATAATAAAAATAATGTTGGAAATCCACCAAATATCTATGATAAATTTCTACACAATGACAATGAATTATGAGAAAGAAAAGAAAAGAAATAAGACAATTATTTTCTGCAGAGTTTCTCTCTGCTCACAAACTATGGAAAACTTTGTTATTTACTTGCAACTACAAATTCTGTTAATACAATTTAATTGACTTAATTACAAACTTAGGGGTTACTCCCTATTTATAGATTTTAGTTAGCTCAAAGCTCAAAACTATAAAAACCAAAATACATATTTTTAGTACTAAATCAAATTTATCTATTTTAGACCTAAATCAAATCTATTTAAATCTAAAACAAATCTAATTTGTGTGCTCTTCGACACACCATAGTTTTGACACAGTGAATTACAATTTAACACAACACCTAATTCATTGTGTCTAAACTATCTATATTTATCATGGCTCTTAGTCTTCTGAATACTTCGACCTGCACTACCTTTGTCATGATGTCTGCAATCTGATTCTCAGTTATGCAGTGTTCCAAATTCGTCTTTCCATCTGCTACCTGCTCTCGAAGATAATGGAACCTCATTTCGATGTGCTTGCTTTGACCATGTGCTATCGGGTTCTTCGCCAGATTGATAGCTGATATGTTGTCGATCTTCATGGTAATTGCTCCATGATATTTCCCTGTTATCTCTTCGACCAAATTTATCATCCAAGTTGCTTGGCATGCACAGAGAAAAGCAGTTATGTATTATGCTTCGCATGATGATAATGCCACTACTGGTTCCTTTCTTGAACTCCAAGCAACTGGTGCACCACTTAACATAAACACATATCATGCTGTTGATTTTCGATCTTCAGCATCACTACACCAACTTGAATCAGTGTATCTCACTAACTTGCATTCTTTTCCTTTATCAACTGCAGGAAATAAAATGTCATAGTCAAGAGTTCCTTTGAGATACCTTAGTATCTTCTTCACCGCTGCTAGATGTGATACGTTTAGCTTTTACATGAATCTACATACCATACCTACACTATATGCTAAGTCAGGCCTTGTATGACAAAGATATCTCAATGATCCAATAAGTCTTATGTATTGAGTTGGGTCGACATTATCTTCATCTGCATCTTTCGACAGTTGCAGTCTTAATTCTGCAGGTGTTGAAGTTGAGTTGCATTCTTCCATCTCAAACCTCTTGAGAAGTTCTCCTATATATCTTCTTTGATACATCATCAAACCTCTACTGCTCTTGTAGAACTCGATGCCAAGGAAATATGAAATCTCACCCAAATCAGACATTTCGAATTCCTTACTGAGATTACCTTTGAAGTCTTCGATCTCAGTTTTACAGCTACCTGTTATCAACAAATCATCTATATAGAGACATAGTATAAGCAAGTCACTATTTATTCTTCTTACATATACTCTATGTTCAATTGTGCACTTCACAAATTCCTTATCCCTTAGGAAACTATCAATTTTCTTATTCCAAGCTCTTGGAGCTTATTTTAATCCATACAGGGTTTTGTGCAGCCTGTACACCTTTCTCTCTTCCTCATGTTTCACAAACTCAACTGGTTGTTTAACATAAACTTCTTCGTCTAAGGGTCCATTCAAGAATGCACACTTCACGTTCATCTGACATATGTGCCATCTGTTTATTTCTGCTAGACCAACAACCAACCTGATTGTTTCGATCCTAGAAACAGGTGTAAAAACTTCTTTAAAATCTATTCCTTCTTTCTGTAGAAATCCTTTCGCCACAAGTCTTGCTTTGTGTCGAGTTACTTTCCTTTTAGGATTCATTTTATATTTGTATACCCACTTGACATCAATTTCCTTCTTGCCTTAAGGCAATTCGATAAGTAACCAAGTGTTATTGTCTTTGATAGACTTCATTTCTTTGCTCATTGCTTTCACCCACTTCGAGTCCTTCAATGCTTCGGCTGTATTGACAGGTTCGACATCTGCATAGAAAGTATAATGTACCAACTCACCTTCATTATCTATCATATCATCTAATATAATCACACAATCTTGAAATCTTGCAGGCATGCGTCTTGTTCTTTGAGGTCTTCTTGTACTTGGTTGATCTATAATTGTTGGTTCCTCTTGTCGAACTTCTCTTTCGACTTGAGTCTTTGGTTCTTCAAGTAGGATTCCTACTGAATCTTTCTTGACCTTTTCAGTCCAATCTCATTCTTTAAGCTCATTTATGATCACGTCTCTGCTGATCACAATCTTCTTATTCACCGGGTCGAACAACTTGTAACCTCTTGTCGAATGATATCTAACTAGAATTATTTGACTTAACTTGTTATCAAGTTTTCTTCTCAACTGACTTGGCACATGTCTATGTGCAATAGATTCAAATACCTTTAGATGACTCAAGCTAGGCTTCACAGTAGACCAACATTCTTCTGGAGTAATTCCTTCTAGCTTCTTCGTAGGACATCTGTTTAAAATGTATGTTGCAATCGAAACAACTTCACCCCAAAACTCTTTAGGTAAATTCTTGCCTTTCAACATACTTCTCACCATATTCATGATGGTTTGATTCTTCCTTTCTACAGTTCCATTATGTTGTGGAGTATATGGTGGTACCACCTCATACATAATACCTTCCTTTTCACACAACATGTCAAAGTTTTTCGACACATACTCTCCACCACCATCAGTTCTCAAAACTTTGAGTTTTCGACTACTTTATCTTTCAACCATAGACTTAAACTTGGCAAATACCTCGATCACTTCACTTTTCTTCTTGATCAGGTAAGTCCACAGTTTTCGACTGAAATCATCTATGAATGTAACAAAAAGTATTTGTTACCTCCCATCGAATCCACCTGGATTGGTCCATATACAGCAGAGTATATGACTTCAAGAATAACCTTTGACCTGCTTCCTGCATCCTTGCTGAAGCTATTCTTGTACTGCTTCGCCTGCACACATTCCTCACATACCTCGTTTGGAATGTCAATTTCTGGCAATCCTGAAACCATATTTCTTCTCTTCAAATCTATGATGTCTCTGAAATTGAGATGGTCTGGTCTATAATACCATATTCATTCATCTCTACTAGCTGCACTCGAAAGGCACTTGTGCTCCATCATATTTAATTTGATCTTGAAGGTTCTATTTTAAGACATATGAGCCTTTAAGATTAATCTTCCATTTGCGTCAACGACTCTCATCATTTTATCTTTGATCGACACTTTATAATTCTTTTCGACCAACTGCCCTATACTGAGCAAATTACTCTTCATGCCTGGTATGTACAACACATTGGAAATTACTGACCTCTTGCCATCTTTCCTCATAATTATAACATCACCAATACCTTCAGCTGCTAGGATATTATCATTTGCAAATTTTACCATATTTTTCATTGAGGGATTTATGTTGACAAACCAGTTTTTCCTTCCAGACATATGTGATGAGCATCCTAAATCCAAGTACTATTGGTCCTTGGATCTATCTTCATCTCTTGTTGTGACCATCATCATCATCTCTTTTTCTTCATGTTTTGCAAACTTTGCATCACTTTCTTGATTCTTTTGTTTTTCTAGACAATCACTCGAATAGTGACCATACTTCTGACAATTGTAACATTGAATGTGACTTTTATCAGGTTTTTGACCACCACCTCTTCCTCTATTTGCAACACCACCTCTTTGGTTGCCTTGATATGATCTTCTCTTATTCGACATGTTTCCTTCGTTCTGGTTTCCTCTACCAGTCGATTTGTTGTAGCCTCCTCTACCTCTATCGGACCACTTTCCTTTGTCTTTGGTTTCTTTTGTTGAATGTGCCTACAAAGTCATATCACTCTTCGACTTGCCTGCAGCTCTTTCATTCATTCGTTGTTCATGAGATTCAAGCGTCCCTTGAAGCTCTTCCTTTGTAAATTTCGACAAGTCTTTCCCCTCTTTTATAGCCACCACCATGTGATCGAACTGAGGAGCCAAAGATCTCAAGATCTTCGAAACAATAACTCTTGTTGTTAATGTTTCTTCACATGTCTTGATTTGATTCACTAGTTTTGTAACTCTAGTGAAGAAATCAGATATGCTTTCACTATCTTCCATCTGAAGCAATTCATACATTCTCTTGTGAGTTTGTAACCTCACTTCTTTCACCTTTTCTGCACCACCAAAGGACTTCTTAAGAACATCCCAAGCTTCTTTTGCAGATTATGAATCACTGACTTTTTCAAAATTTTATGGACTCACACGTTGATGAATTATAAAGAGTGCTTTATAACTCAGCTTCTCAATTTATGTGTGTTTTTTCTTTTCTTCTTCTGAAGCGTTTTCTCCAAGCGCTTCAAATCCATCTTTTATAAGATCCCAAAGACCTTGACACCTGAATAAAACTTTCATATGTTTGCACCAATTCTCATAGTTGTCAACTTTAAGAATTGGTAGAGTTGCTGGATAATTTGCATTTCCATAATTTGTCATGGTAAATTCTTCAATCGTTCTTTATTGATATTTTCCTTGAATTGAAACTGAACTCTTGATATCAGATGTTGGAAATCCACCAAATATCTATGATGAATTTCTACACAATGACAATGAATTATGAGAAAGAAAAGAAAGAAGACAATTATTTTTTGCAGAATTTCTCTCTGCCCACAAACTGTGGGAAACTTTGTTATTCACTTGCAACTGCAAATTCTGTGAATACAATTTAATCGCCTTAATTGCAAATTTAGGGTTTACTCTCTATTTATAGATTTTGGTTAGTTCAAAGTCCAAAACTATGAAAACTCAAAATACATATTTTTGATACTAAATCAAATCTATCTATTTTAAATATAAATCAAATCTATTTAAATCTAAAACAAATATAATGTGTGTTCTTTGACACACCATAATTTTAACACTATAAATTACAGGTTAACAAATAATAGTATTAAATAATTTATGATATTTATTTATAATAATAATAATCAAGATTTGAAACTATTTTTTATTTATAATCATTATATGTAGACATATCCGTAAATTCTATTTTAATTAGTAAACATTGATATCATTAGGTTAAATGTAAATATCTATATTTAAACTTTTAATTTTATGGTTGTATGTGACATTTTAATAGTTATTATTATTATTATGTCTATGGATCAAAATATATTCATTTTTTCAGTATAATTTTTAATTGTTTTAATTTATCTTTTTTATTAACAAATCATACTTTTATAAATAATTTATAATTTTCTTTTCAAATGATGTTATTTATATTTTTTTAATGAAGAATAAGAGTGAAAATTTTAATTATAATTTAAGTTTCTTTGACTTAATTCATCTACGTGATATTTTTTATGTATTTTTTATAATTGATTCTTTTATTGAATTTTTTTATATTATGAACAATTTGTTTTTCTTTTAGCTACTTCTTGTGCTAAAGGGACATAATTCAATTAGCATATTCAAAATAAAAATTAATTTCTGTGATATATTTAAAAGTAATATAGAGCTTGGCGCGGATGGATTATTAAAATTAAATATCTATGTCAATAAATTTACTCATGTTATTGAATAGTTATTCAAAACAAAATATATTATCAAATAATCGTTTCATTTGATACCTTCTTAATATTTAAATCATGGTTTATATTTGAATGACCATACTAAATTATAATTCTATAATTTTTCTTAATAAATTTTTCTGCCAAAATTTTCATCAATTAAAAATGATATTAATTAAGTTATTAAATTACAAAATTATACTAAATTATAATCTTACAATTTTTTAAATAAATTTTCCTGCTAAAATTTTCATCAATTAAAAATAATATTAATTAAGTTATTAAATTACAAAATTGACAAATAATAAAAAATAAATATAACATGTATGCACATTAGTTAGTTTTAATATATTTCCAACTTACATCCTAAATAACAGGACACTACTAATAATTAATTAATTAAATAAATTGTTAAATTGGAAAATAATAAAATTTATAATTAATTAAATTGGCAAATTAAATAATTAAATTGTTAAATAAAAAATAAAAAATCACCCACTACAATTAAATTGCTAAATAAAAAATAAAAAATCACCCACTAAAATTAAATTGCTATCCACAAATTCTATTAACTCCCATTAAATTAATTCAAAAGGTTCATAGAATTCATAAAATTGTAAATTACTAACTCACTAACTAATAAAAAACCAACCACAAACCACGTCTGTTAAATCATAACTTAGCACACTAGAAAATAGGACACTATTAATAATAAGAGTATGATTATTGGTGTTCTTTGAGAGTTCCTACACATTTATTAAAGAAATTGTGTCAATAATAAATAAATATTTTACTTGTTTTCACGTTACTGAACTAAAACACGTCTTCATACTAAAACACGCTTCTACACTCCAATTAAATGGGTCATGATAATAAATTAATAAATAAAATTGCAAGAATGTAGTTGATTTGTTTTAAATGTGGGACCCATTTTAGATTTTTTGATGAGTTACATGGATATTTGAGAATTATAGATGGGTTGTTTAAAAATTTGAGAAGTGTGAAATAATATAAAAAATTATATGGGTCTCATTTAAAGAACCCAAATGAATATGATGGATGTGGATGCTCTAATTAATTAATTAAAGTATTAAATTGACAAATAATTAAATAATGAAATTGTTAAATAATAAATAAAAAATAGCATACTACAAATTAAATTTCTACCCACAAATTCTATTAACTCTCATTAAATTAATTCAAAAAATTCATAAATTTGAAAATTAACTCACTAGCTAATAAAAACCAACAACTAAGACACCCAAATACCAGGTACTGTATGCTACTAGAATATTGACATACAAATAATCAATTATTTATTTATTTTTGAGTTTAATTGGAATGCATGTAAAATTATTTTACATTATCATTCAATTAAAATTTTTTTTTTGACATATAAATATATAATTAAAAATGGAGTTTAATTGGAATACACAATTAGTGTAAAGTTATTTTACACTGTTATCCCATTAAAATTAATTTTTTTTACACATAAACATATAGTTAAAAATAAATAAAAAAATTTAATTAAATTATTATAATAACAACTTTCTCCGCGTTTCTATCTCTTTCTCTTTCTTCTTCCACTTTCCTCTCACTTTCTTTGTTTCCAATTTCACGATTCTATTATTCTTTTCCAAATCTTATCTCAAACGATATTTACATATCTCTATATACATAAGATTAATCCCTAAAATAATCTTTTTTTTTTGTAATTGTGTTGATTTTCCATTTTTTTCCTCATCTTTTTCCCCCCTTTTACATCAATAGTAGCTTGAATTTTAACAAATGATATTGAAATTGATTAAAAGAAAGGATTAGTAATGCATTCAGTTTTACTAGTGCACTATCATTTTTATTATCATGTTTAAGAGTGGCGTAATTGTTGTTTGTACTATTATAACATATTAAGAGATACAAAATATGTTGGATTAAAATATCCAGCGTCAACCTTAGGGATTTGAAGGGCTTAACATCCCACCCATGGGCGCTTAGTAAACTAGGTGCAACCCCTAAAAATGTTCGTACTATATGGAAATAAAGTTGCACTTTGGCTACAAGCAATTGCTTTTAGTGCAGTGGTAAGCACTTATCCTACAAGTGGTATCAGAATCAATGATTTTCCCCTTCTGATTGTTTCTGAAACCTACGTAGCCTCCAAATTTAAGCTATAGGTTTTGGAACATATGTTTTTTTCCCGTCATGTGTCGAGAGCATCTAGAGTCTAGGTACCAGGATTGGTGTTTCAGTCTTGCTGTCAAAGATATCTGCAACATAGACAATTTCATCCTTATGTACCCATATCTTTTTGGGTCCTTGTTTGTTAGAGTTACTAAAATTCTGTTTGAATTTTGGTTTAACAGAGAAATCATTACTAGTATATTTTAAGTCATGTGTGTGCCCTAGGTAAAATGAGAATTCAGAGGAGTGTGTTTAATAACCAAATCCTTGACTTTCTTAGGTTGGGATACTTTACCTTTGTATCATATACCTTTTCTGTCATTTCTGCTAACTCCACAGATCATTGAAGCCATCTTGCTTTTATCTATGTTTTTAGCGAGGAATTTCTGAAAGCTATGATCATATTCCTTTATGATCTTATCAGGGTTACTAGGAACTTCTGAGATAGTTTCCTTCTGAGTATTTTGTAATTCATTTTCAAGTTTTGAAATTTTTTCTTTCAACTCGTAGTTTTCGAATCTCAGATTCTTAGTTTCTTCAGAGTCAGAAACTATATCATTTTTCAGGTTCTTGTTTATGACTCGAAGTTTCTGATACCTTTCTAGAATTTTTGACAGACTCTCTTCTAATTGAGATCTAGAAAAGTTAGAAAATACCTATTCTGCCTCTGAGTCTGATTCTGATCCAAATGATTCAGTATCTTCTGATATGTTGGCCATAAGGGCAATGTTAGCTCTTTCATCTTCTGATTCTGTGTCTGCTTAAAAAGAGTGTGAGTCATCCCATGTTGCCATGACACTTTTCTTCTTCTCCTTAAAGAACTTCTTTTTAGGTTTCTCCTTCTGAAGCTCTGGACATTCGCTTTTGTAGTGCCCTTGTTCATTGCATTTGTAGCAGATAATGTCTATATTTCTTGACTTTCTGTATTCAGAAGATGGTTCATACTTTCTGTATCCAGACGATGATTCAGACTGATTCCCTGTTTTTCTGGAATTTCTGAACTTCCTTTGCCTATTCTTACACAGCTAATTGACTCTTCTGAAGAGAAGGGATAATTCGTCTTCTTCTGATGAGGATCCACCAGAGTTTTCTTCTATTGCCTGCAAAACTTTAGAATCATATTTTTTGTTAGAATTAAGGGCTAAAGGCTTACCTTGCTTCTTGGGCTCATCATCTTCTAACTCTATCTCGTGACTTCTGAGAGAGCTGACAAGTTCTTCTAGAGATATTTTGTTCATATCTTTTACCAGTTTGAGAGAATTGACCATGGGTCTACATTTCTTTGGTAAACTTCTAATGATCTTCTTTACATGATCAGTAGTTGAGTATCCTTTGTCCAGAACTTTTAGCCCGGCAACCAAAATTTGAAATCTTGAGAACATTGTTTCAATGGTTTCATCTTCTTCCATTTTGAAGGCTTCATACTTCTGAATGAGCGCAAGGGCTTTGGTTTCTTTGACTTGCATGTTGTATTCATGCGTCATTCTCAAGGAATCAAACATGTGTTTTGTCGTCTCTCTATTTGTGATCTTCTCATACTTTGAGTATGAGATGACACTCAAGAGAGTAGTTTTGGCCTTGTGATGATTTCTGAAATCTCTCTTTTGATGACCTGATATTATTTTTCTGTCAATCTTCTAACCGCTTTCATCAACAAGATGTATGTACCCATCAATCACCATATCCCATAGATCAGCGTCATAAGCCAGAAAAAAACTTTTGATTTTGTCTTTCCAGTATTCAAAGTTCTATCTATCAAAGATTGAAGGTTTTCCATTTATTCTGTCTTTCTCATCATGGTAGTCATTACTGATGTTTTGACTTGGCCCACCATAGTATTTTTCTTAGCTTGGATCTTTTACTGACACGGTTAAGTGCTTGAACTCAGAACCAGGCGCTCTGATACCAATTGAAGAATGGAAAAACACAAGAAATAGTGGTTTGAATTGGGATTTTTAAAACTTAAGGTAAATAACAAGTTGGTTATCCTGGTTCGTTTAAACTCAAACTACTCTAGTCCACCCGCCAAGGTGATTTCGCCTCTCTCAACGAGGTCTTAATCCACTAATCAATCTTGATTACAAATCTACTTTGACAACCGTCAAAGTCTTCTTGAGTATAAACCACAACCCGGTTTTTCTCAAGGAATTTCTCTAAACGATGTATGAATAAAAGTGTATAATAGTGTTTCTAATAAAACAGTATCACAATACAAGTGATGTTTTACACAATTTTAATGTTGAACGTTTGAGGATGAAAGTGATAGCAGTGTTATTGTACGTGAGAAATCGTGAACGATTTATCCTTAAAGATTTGTTTAAATATACGAAGAATGAAGGAGTATTTGGAATATTGATCAATGACAATTAAGGTGCTTTCCAAAAATAAACATCCTTGCTCTCTTCCAGCCGTTACTCTTGAAATGGAAATATTTGATTTGTAACGCTTCAGAATATTGAAGTATTTGTTGTTGCTTGCTTCAGAAATTTGGAGATCAGAGCCACGGAGTCTTGTTTGCAGCGTTATAACTTCTTTCAAAGATGTTTATAATCAGAGTTAAAATAACGTTTTAGCGCATCTTATGATCTTCTTCCATCATAACTTTTTGAGACATGTTTACAAACATAGTAGAAACAACTTTGTAACTTATCTTATGGTCTTCTTCCATCAGAACTTCTCTATAAAACAAAATATAAATTTAGGGAGCATAATTGTTCTTTGTGTTTGTTATCATCAAAACTCTTACAAGGGTTGTAGAATCAAACTATGTTCTAACAATCTCCCAGTTTTTTATGATGACAAAAACTAGGATATTTCAATAGAAACAGAAAGAACATAAAGCATTTGAAGGTCTCCCCCTGAGTTGAATACTCAGATAGAGTTGAAATACTTCTCTGAAGTTTATTCTGATCAGAGTTTTTGATGCATCTACTTCTGTCTTCACCAGAGTTTTGTTCCTGTTTTGCTTTCATAAAAAAACGAGAAGTTATGATATTCAAAATGTTTGAGACTGTGTCTCGATACTATTATTAGAAATATCTTACATTCTCCCCCTTTTTGTCAAGAATCAAAAAGCAATATAAACACGTTTAAGCAATAAAAGAAGAGTTGTATTAATAAAGGATTGCAATAACACATTCAGAAGCAAACAACATACAAAAAAGATTGAACACAATAAAGAAAATAGTTTTCAAAACTAAGATTGAGGTGGAGGAAGTCGTGTGAACAAGGCTTCCAACAAATTCTTAATTTGTGTGTTTGACTCTTCTTGTTTTCCCATCATTCCTTTGATTTCCTTGCACGTGACATCTTGCTTGTCTAGTTTCTCCTTGATTACTGCATTTTCTTTCTTCAGCTCCTCCAGAGTTTGCATAACCAAAGATGAAGAAGGTATATCAGCAGAAGGTGCCACCTTTTCAGAGCAGGTTGCGGAAGACTCTGACTCAGTATCTTCTTCAATTTCTTTTCCTTTATCTTGGACTATAACCAGAGGTAGAGTATCAGAACATGGTTCACCAGCTTCTGAAGGCTAGTGATCTTCCCAGGGGGCATTGTCCAACAGAAGAATAGGTTTCTTTTCCCAGTGGTGCAGAACTTGATCCTTGAAAAAATTCAGCTGATCATAGAAGTTCTGTTCATCCATTTCATAACTTAACTCCTTGAGTTTATGGGTTTAAGAATTGAACCATTTTCGGAACTGGTTCCAATGTGAATCAGAAGCAGCAGGATTCAGATTCTCTAAGCAGGCTAGCTTCAGAGAGTTAATCCATTAAAATATCTCTGTTTCAAAAATCAGCAAGTTTTTACCAACATCTGCCTTGGTGATATTTGGTTTTGGTTTTGGGATGGCAATTTTATGAGAGTTAGAGGCAAGGTTATCCAACGCTTCTAAGTCTATTACTGTATGAAGGTGATCTTCTGGAGGGTTGAATGGATAGGAAGAATCGGAAATGATAATGGGTGAAGGAGGTGTGTTTGGTGGAGTGGAATGGTAAGGAGATGAAATTTCTGGAATGTCGTGGATTGTGAGTGGTTGTTGAACCATGAGAGGTTCTGTTATTCCAAGAATGGGTGAAGTGGTATCGAAGTCAAGATTTGGATTTTCTGGTTGGGGAGCATGAAAGTTTGGATTTTCAGAGTGGGGAGCATGAAAGTTTGGATTTTCTGGTTGGGAATCTTGGAACACTGGATCAAATTGATCAATATCAGAAAGAACTCGAGCAAGTTCTGGATGATTTTGTTCAAGATGGGTAGTAGTAGAATGTGGTTCGTTCATAATGTTTTCTAAAGTGAGTGAAGGGTCAAACTCAATATCGAAATCATCAAGTGTTTGTGGTGAATGGTTTTCTGTGGGTTTTGGAGAGGATGGGGTTTCAGATGTTTATAAAAATACTGATTCCACAACAGAAATAAAAGAAGAATTACCTTTATTCTTAGCAGCCTTGGGAACCTTATGAGAAGATCATTCTCCTACAGCTTTCCTTTTCCTTAATTTCTTGAGAACAACCTTTGGAGTCTGTTGTCACAGATCACAAATGTTTACTTCTGGAACAGTCCCATCCATTTTGCAAGCTTCCAGATATCTGACAATAATTTCTGGAGAAGCGTCTGTTTGAGAGAACAGAGGGAGAAATCCTTTAGAGGAAATCTTCTTGTTGTCATGACTTCCATTGTTGAAGCTCTCCTGGACAATGATTGTATACCTGTAATGCAGAAGGAATTAAACCAATTCACCAGAAACAATGTGTGGGATCTGGTTCCCAAACCAAAAGGGTTCAACATCATTGGAACCAAATGGGTATTTAGAAACAAGCTGAATGAACAAGGAGAAGTCATCAGAAACAAAGCACGGATGGTGGCACAAGGTTATAGTCAATAAGAGGGGATATACTATACAGAAACCTTTGCTCCAGTCGCCAGGTTAGAATCTATCAGACTTTTAATTTCTTTTGCTGTAAATAATGACATCACTCTCTATCAGATGGATGTCAAAAGTGAATTCTTAAATGGATAAATTGATGAAGAAGTTTATTGCACCAACCCCCATGGTTTTGAAAATTCAAAACATCCAGAATATGTATTTAAACTAAAGAAATCACTATATGGTCTGAAATAAGCTCCTAGAGCTTGGTATGAAAGACTAAGTAGTTTTCTACTAGAAAATGATTTTACCAGAGGGAAGGTGGATGTGATGCAGTGGGAGAACTGACTTGAGGTTTTGTGTTTTTTGTTTGCAAATGTTTTGGTTTAGCAAGAGTCGCCACCGACTTTTATTTTATCCAAAAGGAAAGGTAAAAAAGCACAGGAAAGACCTTTGAGATTGTTTTTGGGTTCGGGGGGTAGATTATGAAAAGGGAAGGTGCTAGCACCCTTTTCATCCATAGTTTTCCATGGGCTCTTAGTTACTTGTTTTAGATCACTTGCTTTGCTTTTTCAATTGTTTGAAATGATGCTTTGGGTGTGGTTTTGAAAGTATTTTGAAAAGAGGCATTTGTTTAGGCAACCTTTGTAATGATTCTTGTTTGAATGTATACAAAGGTGTTTGTCTTTTGAAAAATGTTTCAATGTTTGAAAGTTTGTTGGGAAATTGTTTTGAAACTCTGTTGTGTGTTTTTTTTAAAATAGCAAGGATATTTGCAAATTGATCAAGTAACTAGGAGTTGTCTACCCTAATAAAAAGTCTTTTTTGTATATTTTTAACCCTTTAACATTGTTGTTTTACCATTGTATTTGGTAAACAACCTTATCTTTGGATGTTAAACGGGACGGGCATGGGTCATCGTATGACCATGATAACAATATTGCCAAGTATCTTTAGCAAGTTTTTGAGGGGCTAGATCATTTTTGTTTAGGCAACCAAGATAGCGTCATCGAGGGACTATAATCTTTTTGTTTGTTTGATTTCGCCAAGATACCTAGCATGCATACCATGGCCATTTTAAGGCAACAAAGTGGATGAAACCCTATGGGTGCTTGTGTGCATTGTGTTGTCATTTTCATGCATTTTTGTCTTGTGTTTAGTCATGTTATTTGTTTGATTTTAGTCTTTGCATACAAAACCCTAATTTTACTATCATGTATATAATATGATAAATTGCGTAAAAGTAAATCTAAGACTATTACAACAATATTATGGGGAGGGGGTACAAGTTTTGAATAGGGGATATTTGCACAAAATAAAACCATAAAACTATTACAACTATATTGAATTTATTCAACAAATAAATGAATAAGCAAATATTTAAATATGCAATAAAATGTAAATATGCACAAATGTTTTTTGTATTTATTTTATGTATGTAAAATAAATTTATTTATGTCTTAAAATTAAGAAAATAAAATGATTATTTTTGGAAGGGTGAAAACCCTAGTTTTTGTTTTAATAAAAATTATGCTTTATATTATTTATTTATTCATTTTTTGTTTTAAGAAAAATAATAATAATATATACAAAAATGTTTAAAAAAAATAAATATTGTATAAATAATAAAAATAAAAATATAGGATATTTTTATATTATTTACAAATTTATTTAAGAAAATATAAGTATATTAACCTAATAACTATTTTTATGCCAAAATAAAAAAAATGATAAAATGAAAAAAATAAAGAAAATAATTTTTTGTGATTTTTAATGTTTTAAAAAAATAAATAAAGTCAGAAAATATAAAAGAAATGAAAAATATAACAAAATATAACAAATGAGCCAAGGGGGTGCAAATAAAAAAATGGAGGGTGTCAAAAGCAGAAACAGTAAGACCCGGGCCCAAGGTTCACTTCATCCTTGTCCTTTGAAGAAACACGCGCGCTTCTGCAACTCAAACCTGTTCTTGCTATTCTTTGCATAAAATCAAAAATGTATAACATGAAAAATGTAGCTCATCATCACACGATTCTAATGATATAAAAAACTTGATCTAACTCTCAAAGACCAGAGAGAATTTCATTGGCCCTAAATTCTGACCTAGTTTTTTCAGCATGTTCATCATCCAAATTCTCCTAGCTCAGTTAATATAAATAAGAACTATGCATATGTACAGCTCAAGTACATTGAAGACTACATTTTTGCTTCACAAACCTAAGCCTAAGGATGTCTAAATAAGGAGATAGAAAGTGGGAAATTACCTTGTTCAGTCAAGTTCGAATATGGCAATGTAGCAACTTTGAATGAGGCATGAGGTACTTGTGAGCTTGCTTGATGTTCCCTCAACCTTTCCCAATGCTTAGCTTGCTTTGAACTTGCCTAAATCTCCTTGTAGAACTCAACCTGCAAAGCTTCAAAATGAAAATGGTGAAGTGTGAAAACGAGGTTACAGTTGCAAAGTAAGGGCCTGGACAGTTTAGGTGTGTTGTATTGAATGTGTTTGAAGTGGTTTCAAGCAAAACGCACGAGGCAAATTTGTTTTGGCTTAAGTTCTGCAGAGCTTGCCCTGTTTTGGGAAGAAATGGAGTTTTTGGTGTATTTGGGTGTTTAGGAACTTGGCAAATCGTGTTTTGGCTTTGTTACAATATGCTGAGCTTGTTTGAAAATGTTACAAAGCTTGGTTTTATCAGATACACAAGTTATGTTCACTTTTGCAAGCTTTCTTGTTTTTGAAGAAAAGGTGAGTTGACAAAGGCCAAGGTTGTACAAGCTAGCTCAAGGTCTGCATAGGCTTGGTGAACTTTTCCTGATGTTTGTGGAGTTGTTTTCATAAAGAAATCAGGTCCATGGCTCAAGATAAACAAAATTTGCATAAAGTGTGCTTTATCAAAGTAGCAATGTAACCTTTTTGCCATTTTTGGATTAATTTCTTGTGTAAAGCTTCAAAGATAAGAACAATGCCTTTGTCCAATGTATTTGCATTTATTTAAGGAGTGTGTAAAGGATTAAGACCTGTAAAACAAGTACAAGCATGATCCAAGCTGATTTGCAACTTGTGCCAATGTGAAAAATGCCATGGACAAAAGTGAGAAATGGCCATTTTCATTCCTTCGATTCTCCCTAACCATAAATTATCTTGGAAAGTTCTTGAACATTTTGTAAAGCTTGTAACATGCTTTACAATCCATCTTTGAAATTAATTTTTAGATTCTATTTGGAACTAGGTGAAAAGTTGCCATGAAGGTAGGTCAAAATCCTGCCTAAACTAGGGCAAAATTTCACTAAGTTAAAAGTTTCATGGACCCTTATTCACAAAATCATAACTTGAGATACAAGCATCCTTTTGGAAAACTTTTTGAATAAAAGTTGTATATTTTGTGGAGTAATACAACTTTCATGTTGGAAGTTTTCTTTGAATCCAATTGCATCATGGTGAAAAAGTTGGGAAAAGTTGGGAAAAAATAAGAAATTTTCATAACTTAGAAAATTTCTAAGTTATGAAAATTTTCTATTTTAAACCCTAATTTCCAAAATTAGGTTTCTTGGTGAACAAGTTTCATGTTTTGACATATCTTGATGAAAAATGACCCTTGGAACTTGATTTTAACCAAAAAGTCAAAGTTTGACTTTTCAGTGTACAGTTGATTTTTGATCAGTTGACTGGAAAATTCATCTGTCAATCCAATGCATTTGAGATCTTTTGAACCTTGTGATTAGGTCAAGATGATGCCATTGAGTCCTTGAAACCATGTTTGAACCCAATTTACCATTGGCTAGGTGAAAAATCAAAAATTGCCCTTCTGTAGTCAAAACCCTAAAAATGACCATTTTGCCCTTTTGATGATCTGGTCAAATTTCTTGAGGAGTTGTGGTCCAAACTTGATCAAATGGTTCCTATGAGTCTATAATGTTGATGTGGATAAAAAATTATGAGGTTTGACTGTAAATTGGCCGTGGTTGACTTTTTCCCTAATACAGTTGATTTTTAGGCCAACTGTCCAATTGACTGGCCAAAAATTTGATTCAAAGCTTGAAACTTGGTATGGGAAATCTTGGGAGTCCAACATGAAGTATGAAAGTCAAATGAGGCATTGGAATTCCAAAAATCTCTGTGCAAACTCAAACCCTAATTTCAGGTCAACAGTGCAAGGAGATGTCTTGAGCTGAGCAAACCCTAATCTGGTCTTGAGTCCAAAGAGTCTTGTGAGGAAAATCTTGATAAAATGAGAGGGAAAATTTTGGGGTACAACAGCTTCCCCTGTTCAATCTTCTTGAACTTGAAGAGTTAGATTGACAAGTTTTGTCGTTCGTGACTCGAAGGTAAAAGATGATTGGACACTAGAGTGCCCGTAAATTTGCACTCGTCAATATGTAGTTGAGGGAATGGGCTTAAAAATTCCATCTGGATAGGTGACAGAATCTTGTCGGAGATGGGATTGTAGATGCCATCCAAGAGTGTTTGTTGAATTGAATGTTGTAAGTCAGAAGAATAAGTATCAGAATGGTATCAGTGTCTGGAACGTATCTGAACTGTATCTGGAGACTGAGTCTGTATGAGCAAGGGAATGGCGCCATGTCTGGAGCGTATCCGAGTTGTAACTGTATTTGATTCTTGAATGAATAACAGAATGACTTCCGTGTCTGGAGTGTATCTGTATTGTATCTGAATCTGAAATCTGAATAAGCGACAGAATGACATCCGTGTCTAGAGCATCTCTGTGCTGGGGATGAAGTTAGAATAAGTGACAAAATAGCAACTGTGTCTGGAGCGTATCTGGACTATATCTAAAGTCGAGATCTGTATGAGTAGTGGAATGACTTCCGTGTCTGGAGTGTATCCGTACTGTAACTGGGATCTGGATAAGTGACATAATAACTTCCGTGTCTAGAGTGTATCTGAACTTGAAATTGATAGTTGAATCTGAATGAGAAGTAGAATGGCTTCCGTGTCTGGGGCGTATCTAATCTGTATCTGATTGTTGAAGTCTGAATGAGTAACAGAATGGCGTCCGTGTCTGGAGCGTATCTGCACTGTATCTGAAATCTTTGAATATTTGTTAAAGGTAGCTGTTAATCTTATCCTGAAAAGGGTAAAATGTTAGCTGAAACACAAAGTTATGTTGCATGAAATGTATGATGCAATAAAATGTGCTTTATCAATGTTTATGACATATGTGATGTAATGTATGCGCATGTAAGCTGATTTGCTGTCTTGCTGAGGAAAATAAATCCTTGATAGATAGGGATAATGAAATCTTTGTCTGCTGCCGGGGAAAATAAATCCTGGACCGATGCTGGAGATTCAAAATCTTTGATTGCTGAGGATAAGAAATCTGTGATCGGTGGATCTGGAACTGACTGTTTAACGCTGGTTCGCGAAATGTCGCGGTAAGCAAGAGTCGCCACCGTCTTTTATTTTCTCCAAATGGAAAGGACAAAAGCACAGAAAAATTCCTTTAAAAGAGATTGCTCTCGGTTCGGGAGGTAGGTTATAGAAAGGGAAGGTGTTAGCACCCTTTCTATCCATGGTTATCCATGGGCTCTTAGGTACTTGCTCAATGTGTTTTCAAAATTGTTTGTTTGCTTTTCAATGTGGGAAAAAGTTTCTTTGAAAAATTTCAGTTCGACTCGTACGTCAGAGTGTTTGAAAAATTTGCTTTGAAAGCTTTTGAAAATGTGTTAGTGAAAAGTCTTTTTGAGTTTGTTTTGAGATTAGAGCAAGTATCCTTGAGAACCTACCTACCCTAAGGAATTCGTCTGTGTAGATGTCCTTTAAAGTAGTGCCATCCCACCATTGAGAGGTAGGCAGCACCACTATTGGAGGTGTTCGGGTCAATTCGAGTTTGTAGGGACATGGTGATCACCAAAGCAATAGGAAGACACCTTAGAAGCTACCCTTATGCCATTGATCTTTTATTCTGAGGCAACTTATTCGAGGCAACTTTGTTTTAGGCAACTAGATTAATGGACACAAGGACTTACTAAAATATCCTCTACTCGATGATCATTTTTCGAAAGGCAACAGTGAGGCGTACCCTAGGGGTGGTGTGTGCGGATTGTGTGTCATTTTCAGTTTATTGTTTGTCTTGTCATGCATTGGTGATCTAACGATTCGATTTTATTTTTGGGCATTCATTCTTTCATGTTATTATTTAACAGTTAAATGTGTGGGAATTTAAAGTGCGGAAAAGATAAAAGTCCTACGCTATTACAAAGGGCGAGGGTCTACAACGCCAAATTAATCCAGACCCAATTTAAAATAAATTGCAGAAAAGAAATGCCTAATAGTTATTACATGGCTTTGGTACAAGTACATTATATTCACAAAAGAAATAAATGAAACGCGCAAAAAGAAAATAATCAAATGCGAGGGCGTTGAACCCTTTAAAAGAATTAAAATAATTAAGTTATCTAAAATTAAAATTAAATGAAAAATGGTGTTTTTGTGTTTTTTAGATTTAAAAGAAAAAAAAGAAAAGTTAATTAAAATTAAAATCCTAGTTCTAATGTCTTTTAAGTTTATTATGAAAATATTGACTTTTAACCTAATTTAATTCTAAATTAATTTATGTGCATTAAATAAATAAATAGTATTATTATTAAAAAAAAAGAAAATAAAAAGTTATTAAACCTAAACTCTATTTTTTTGGATTTTAGTTATTAAAAGAATATTAAAATCTAACCTAAAATGCAACCCTAGTTTAATTATGAAAAATACTAATACTATGGCAAAAAACAAGGAAAGTTAAAAGGAAAAAGTCATTAACCTAATTCTATGTTTTTGTTTTGATTTTTATTAAAAGGAATTAAAGTTGAAAACTTAATTAAACTAAACATTTTACATGTTATTATTTATACAAAAAAACAATATTTAAAATAAAATAATTATTAAAATTTTTGACTTTTCTGATTTTTTTGAATGTTTTTTATGTTTTGTAGAAAAATAAATTAATTAAATAAAATAGCAAAAAGAAATAAAAAAGAAAAATTGAAGAAAGAATAAAAAATGAAAATAATAAGGCAAACCAGGGGGTGTGGATTTGAAAAGCCTGGTCCATTTGCTGGCAATTTGTTGACTTTTCCAATCTTGTGTGACGCTTTGACTGGGGCTCTTGGATGATCATCTGGGACACGTGTATGTCTTGAGGACGGAGGCATATGGTGTACCTGGAAGTTAGTAAAGCATAGAATTTTGTTTTGAAAAATAGTGTGGAAATTGGCCAAAAGTGCACGAAAATTCAATTAACAGTTATGGTTAGCTTAGAAACTTCACATGGAACAAGAATATACAATTGAAATGCAATGAAGATGCTTAAAATGGAGAGTACGATCTCAAAAAATTTGCTGTACAGTTTGGGTTGTAGCAACTGTTTCTTCGCGTTTTGATTGAAGTTAGGGGTTGGGACGTGTTCAGTGATTGTCCAGGATGCTAATGGGAAAAGAATTAAGGCTTCCAAGATTGTCTAGCACTGATTTCAGATTTGTGTTTTTGACCAAAATTTTCAATCCCCCAATGCTTGTTTGAGCGCAGCTTATAATGTCTTAGGCCTAGGGTTTGACTCAGTGATGATCATGGAATGGAATTGGCTTGCTAACTCACCTTAATTCATGCTTGGGAAAGAATTAGTCTTAGGGTTTCTTCCATTAACCATTTTCCTACTTTTTAGCCAAAACCTAGACCTAGTGTGCAAATGAACCCTAGCCTGATTTCTTGAGTTGGTTCATGATACATAGAAATTGTCCAAGTTCATTTGACACTATTCCATTGGTTTTTTAAATTTTATTTGAATTTTCAAAGAATTAAAATGAATTAAATCATCAAAAATTAAATAAAATAAAAAAATCAATATTTGGTCTTGAAACTAATCATGGGCCACGTGTGTGGCATGACAAGGATGGACCAAGTGGAAAAAATGGGGCCCTTTTGTCAAAAATTGGATTTTCAAAGATAGTTGACTTTTGCCATTTCACAAAAATTTCCCAACTTCTACAAGGCACAACTTGCTCAATCTTTAAGCTTTTCACATGTTCTTGGACATTTTGGAAAGGTCTTTGAGTCCTTTAACCAATTCCTTTGGTCCCATGTCATTTTGATTTACCAATCTCAAGTTATGGCCTTTGACTTAAAGTCCCTTTTTGTTGACTTTTGAAAATGACCTATAATGTTGAAATTGATAACTTTTTGTGAGAGCATTTCTTGGACTTGAAGTATGAAGATGAGTTGTAGGAAATGTCTTTCTCTTCAAAATGAGCTTTGGATGGAATTTTTCTGATAATCCATGTGAAAGTTATGCCCTGGTCAATTTCAGTTGACTTTTTCAACTGTCCAAATATAGCAACTTTTGCATCTTTGATGATTTCTGAGCCAAACTTTGAGAATCATGATCAAGCATTGATCAAATGATGTTTGTGGCTTCAAAATGATATATTGACCAAAAATTTGAACTTTTGACTGCCAAATGACCATTTTGCCCCTACAGTTGACTGTAGTGCAATCTAGGGTTTTGACTGTACAATCTTGAGCTGAATGCCTTGAAACTTGATATGAGGATGCTTGACCATGTTTGTAAGCATATGAGACTTGATTGAGCCTTTGAAAACTTCCTTTTCTTGATCAACACACAAACCCTAGTTTTGACTGTATGGAGGCCTTTGCATTGTGCAATTCTTGGGGAATTTTGTAGCTTGGCTTGGCAGTTTATTGGAGAATATGGGAGGGCAAATTTTGGGGTACAACAGTTGCCCCTGTTCAATCTTCTTAGACCTGAGGATGGAGATTGGCTGACGTGCCTTTTGTAATCCGAGGGTAGAAGATGATTGGACACTAGAGTGCCCAGAAATTTGCGCTCACATGGTAGCAGTGTGGTGGGGGAATGGGCTTATAGATGCCATTTAGAGATTGATGGGTAGGATGATGGTCTTATAGATGCCATCTGGATGTTGATCGCGTAAGAGATTCCTTAGCGAGAACCTGCATACCTGCAAAAGAAAATGAGTACCTGACACGTCGCAGGAGCTGGTTTTCAGATGCTTGGTATAGATATGTCCTGACTGGTTACAGGAGCTGGGTCTGGATCTTCAAACGGTGATGAAGTTGTCTCTACTGACAGGTTGTTTCCAAGGACGAGTGGTCTTTAACGATGGGTGTCTATAGCGACTAGTGTCTATGACGAATGTCTATAACGACAAGTGTCTACACTGACGAGTGTCTATCATGACGAGCGTCTATCACAACGAGTGTCTATCACGACGAGTGTCTATCACGACGAGTGTCTATCACGACGAGTGTCTATCACGACGAGTGTCTATCACGACGAGTGTCTATCACGACGAGTGTCTATCACGACGAGTGTCTATCACGACGAGTGTCTATCACGACGAGTGTCTATCACGACGAGTGCCTATCACGACGAGTGTCTATCACGACGAGTGTCTATCACGACGAGTGTCTATCACGACGAGTGTCTATCACGACGAGTGTCTATCACGACGAGTGTCTATCACGACGAGTGTCTATCACGACGAGTGTCTATCACGACGAGTGTCTATCACGACGAGTGTCTATCACGACGAGTGTCTATCACGACGAGTGTCTATCACGACGAGTGTCTATCACGACGAGTGTCTATCACGACGAGTGTCTATCACGACGAGTGTCTATCACGACGAGTGTCTATCACGACGAGTGTCTATCACGACGAGTGTCTATCACGACGAGTGTCTATAACGACGAGTTGTATCAGAGGAATCTTTAGGCATTGATTTAAACTGGATTTGTATTCTTTGACCGGATTTGTCTCTTATGACGGGATTTGTCTTTTCTGACGGTGTTTTGTCTATTTTGACATAGCTGATCATTCAACTGTATCCTTCCTGAAAGGTAAAGGTCAGTTATATGCAGTACGTGATATGAATCAAGCAACGGCATAAATGCAATTGTATGACATGATGCGTACATGCATGTGTCATGATGTACGGAAATGTGATGTTTATGAATGTATGCTTTCGTCTAGGAAAATAAATCCTTGACGGGTGCCGGGAAGTCACTCCTGGGCTGGTGTTGGAGAATAAGCTTTTGCTTCCGCTGGGGATGATAAGACTTTACTGAGGACGGTCTTTTCCGTGGCTATTGGCTGAGGATAACCCAGTTATATCTTATTAAGGAAATAACTCTTTGAATAAAGCCGGACGACGCGTTCGTGTTCTGCGGGGAGTGAAAATATCTGGGTCGCATTCTTTAGCCGAACCTATGATGGACAGAGCAACCGGATCTTTTAGACAACTCCTTATTGCCCCAGTTTCAGTGGGAGGAGACACTTGTGGGAGTACTTGACGAGTCTTCTGGTAGGCAGGTGCCGAGATGCTGGGACATACTCGTACGCTTTGATCCCTAACTTTTGCCTGGACCGCCTTTTCGGGTTTTCAGTCCACCGGGATACCCATTTTTGCCCAAGCCGCCTTTTCAGGTTTTCGACTTGCCGGGTGTACAGATTTTTTCATTTCATCCCTTCATTTTGCACGAACCTTTTTGGTTCGCCGGGAAACCCTTATTTTTGCCTAGGTGTGTCAACCTAGCGGGCCTTTGATTGTGCGTAGTATTTTTCCGACTATGTCCATGTTCTCAGAATGTAGGGAGTTGCCCCTGTTAGAAGTGTTTTGTCATCAGAAGATGTTTGATCAGGCGAGATTTGTTGTTGAAATGCCCCAAGTGACTCAGGTGGAGATTTGCCCCAGGCTAGTTGGCCTTTGAGAGATTCTCCGAATCTTGACTGAACTGCCCCAGATGATTGGACCATGATCATGTTGTGCCCCTTGATTGGAAGTGCTTTTGTTCACTAGGTATTCATCGTGCGAATTTCCCTGCTGTTCAAACAAAAAGTCATATGCAAACAAAGTTATGTTAACAATGCAAAGCCTATGTCTGTCTTGAAGATTTTGAAAATGCATTTTTCATAAAACATATGAATGTTTGTAAAACATGATGTCAACTCTGTATTTACCGTAGGCCTTCAGGAGTCAGGATACCTTTTGTAACAGTATGCTTTCAAACTAACCCATGCTTCAGCTAGGACTTTTGAGGGTTATAACGTGGCCTGGTTCACGGTTTAAGAAACAAAGGGTAAAGGCTCAAATTATTTGTACCCACCCACTCTTCGTGATGTTCTCCAAACCTAACCTTAGCTGATCATACGTTAGACCTTGTTTGAGTCTTTGCTCTGATTTTCCGGTGATGATTCGGATGTTGATAACTTACTTTGAATAGGCAGTCATTCCTTTTTTGTTGAGGGTTCATAAGACCTCTTGTTTTTTTGATTTTGTTATCCCTGTCTTTTTTGCCTGAACTGTTTCCTTTTTTGGAATTACAGTCAGCGGGATGCCCCCATTTTGTAAGTCCCCTTCATGGGTTTTGACTTAATGGGTTTTTTTATTTTATTTTGAAAGATAATGACTGCCTTTATTTATTGATTATTCGGAACTATCACTGTCTTTCTTCATTTTGTAAGGACCTCTTTGGTGCCATTCGCTATGCACTTGGATCAACTGAGAGACTACCCTGCCCCAGGTTATGATTAAGGGTTTTGATTTTCGAAAATAAAACTCCTACTTCTTTGGCTCTGATGGGTTGGCGAGGGATTATCATCCTTATAACTCCAGTGTTTAGGGGTTGAAACAATGCCTGTACCTCATCAGCGGGGTCTGTTCAAAAGCATACTGTAAATCGTGGTATCGTTTTCGTCATCCTCCCTCAAGAGGCTTAGAATTATTAGTCGAACGTTGATCATCAGAAAAAATATGAAAATAATTTGCACATAGTGAATATGAAATAATTGATTCAAAATAGACATCAGCGATGCATTAATGAAATAACCAAGTTTGACATGAAATAAAATGTTTGAACAATTGAAAGAAAATTACAACTTGAATATTTGAATGAACAAAAACTAATCCTAGCCATGTCTTGGCAAGGGAGCAGTGATCATATTGGGAGCCTCTGGAGAGTCGAGCTGGACTTCCTTTGCGTCAATCAGATCTTGAACCCTGTTTCTCAAAGTCCAACAGTCATCTGTAGCATGCCCCGGGCTGTCGGAATGATAGGCGCAGCGAGCATTGGGATTGTACCTCGAGGGTGTCCTGTTAGGATTCTTTGGAGGGTCCATGAGGGTTACCAACTTGGTTTCCAGCAACTGTGGCAATATTTGTGACAAGGTCATGCCGAGGGGAGTAAATTGCCTCTTAGGTCTCTCTTCCCTTTGTTGATGGTGACGCTGAGGAGCACCGGCCGGTTTTGCGATAGCTAATGCGTTGACAGCACTAGATTCCCTCCTGGATGGTTTCTTTTCAGTGTTCGAGGAGTCACCATTCTGTATTTTCCCTGACTTGATGCCCGCTTCGATTCTTTCTCCGGTCAAGATTAGATCTGTAAACCCAGCAGCAGAATTCCCAATCAAGTGGTTGAAGAATGGACCAGACAGGGTCCCCAAGAACGTGTCTACCAACTCCCGATCAGTCAACGGTGGCTGCACTCTGCCAGCTAGGTCTCTCCACCTCTGAGCGTACTCTTTAAAACTTTCACTTGCACCTAACGACATACCCTGAAGTTGGGTACGTGTGGGGGCAAGGTCGGCATTATATTGATACTGCTTGTAAAAAGCAGTGGCCAGATCCTCCCAGTTACGAATGCTGATTCCATCCAACTGATAGAACCAATCGAGGTGAGTCCCTGAAAGACTCTCCTGGAAGAAATGGATCCAAAGGTTCTTGTCTGCTGTGTAAGGCTGGATCTTCCTTACATAAGAACGGAGGTGCATCTTGGGACAGGAAGCCCCGTCATACTTCACAAAGGCAGGTGCCTTGAACTTGTGTGGAATCACCACCCCAGTAGATAACCCCAAGTCTCCGAAATCCAGTCCAGGCACTTGCTGAACCTCCATAGCCTTTAATCTGTCTTCCAGCTGTTTGTACCGGTCTTCAGCAGGAGGGTACTGTTCGTCGTTGAAGTCTGTTTCAGTATCAGAGCCCACGGGAGTAGGGACCTCCCTTTCTTGGTGACTACCTTCCGTCACAGATGGAGGAGTCCTTTCAGCTTCAACCAAAGTGTTCCCGAGTCTGCGCCCAGTGTTAAATAGCACAGTCCTCCTCTTCTTCTTAGTCTTCTTCAGCAGCATGGTCTTCAACTCTTGTTGACCCTGAGCCAAGCCCTTGATCAACTCCTGAAATTGGGCGTTCTGCGCCTGAAATCGGGCGTTCTGCGCCTGAAGAGCCTTGATAGATGCCTCGGTTGATGATTCAGGGTTCATAGTGCTGAAATAAACAGCGACGAACAGTAAGCAACCTGTCAAGGGGATACCTGTAATGCAACGAGATGTATGACATGCATGCAATGATTTCAAGAATCTCGTGGGGTAAACAAGAAAATAGTTAGCATTGGAAACTGGTGGCTTGATTGAAGGTACTTCATATTGTTGAGAGTCCTTCTCCAAGGGTCAAAAGCTCACCATATCAAGTGGGTCATAGCCCATGACAACCTGGTCTAGAGGAAAATAAATCCTCTTTGCCCCTTGCTGGGACAGTTGATTCGTCCTGACCTGCATCACAAGCCCTTGAGATCCTTGAAATGGGTTAGGATGTATGCAATGGTATGATGTCATGGTATGCATGGGGTGATGTCAGTAACCCTATTATGAGTCCTAATTAAGGACTGAAACAAACCTGCAAGAAACAAGTGTTAGATCACAAGCATGCAGATAGTCAAGTACTAAGGCACACAAGAGAGAGCCCTTAGGTTTAGGCCAGCATGGGGTCTGGGTAGTACCCTCTTGAAGTTGGTGGGTTCAACCTGTCCTAATCAAAGTAACCGGGTTCTAAGGTTCCCAATATCACGGGATCGCTTTCATTGTTCATCGTTTCGATTTAGCCACTGAACTGGCGACCGAAATATTCCAGGAAAGCAACCCTCAATTGAGTGTAGTATCGAGTATCAACCAACCTCGGACTGCACCAAAGTCAGTTATCTCACTACCCTAAAGAGGCCAAGATGGTTCAATTAAGGTTCCTAAGGTCTGTTGATGCTTCATGACACCACATGGAGGCCCCGTACTCTCCTTGACTGACTCAAGGGTTACCGGTACATACCAAAGTGCCACATCAACGTAGCAGACTGTTTCAACCATGTCGGTATACCCCGCACAGTTCCCTCACAGCCTTGTTGCTACTTTCTAAGAAGGTATCCCCAGATCCGGGTTAGGATCTATAGAACTCCCAAGCAACCCACAATAATAAAGCAAGCAAAGAAAGCAATTGAAAACACAGTGATCTTAATCCTAAGGTACACCCCACTTTAAGTTTTATTCCCCAGCAGAGTCGCCAGTTCTGGTGTCGGTGGATCTGGAACTGACTGTTTAACGCTGGTTCGCGAAATGTCGCGGTAAGTAAGAGTCGCCACCGTCTTTTATTTTCTCCAAATGGAAAGGACAAAAGCACAGAAAAATTCCTTTAAAAGAGATTGCTCTCGGTTCGGGAGGTAGGTTATAGAAAGGGAAGGTGTTAGCACCCTTTCTATCCATGGTTATCCATGGGCTCTTAGGTACTTGCTCAATGTGTTTTCAAAATTGTTTGTTTGCTTTTCAATGTGGGAAAAAGTTTCTTTGAAAAATTTCAGTTCGACTCGTACGTCAGAGTGTTTGAAAAATTTGCTTTGAAAGCTTTTGAAAATGTGTTAGTGAAAAGTCTTTTTGAGTTTGTTTTGAGATTAGAGCAAGTATCCTTGAGAACCTACCTACCCTAAGGAATTCGTCTGTGTAGATGTCCTTTAAAGTAGTGCCATCCCACCATTGAGAGGTAGGCAGCACCACTATTGGAGGTGTTCGGGTCAATTCGAGTTTGTAGGGACATGGTGATCACCAAAGCAATAGGAAGACACCTTAGAAGCTACCCTTATGCCATTGATCTTTTATTCTGAGGCAACTTATTCGAGGCAACTTTGTTTTAGGCAACTAGATCAATGGACACAAGGACTTACTAAAATATCCTCTACTCGATGATCATTTTTCGAAAGGCAACAGTGAGGCGTACCCTAGGGGTGGTGTGTGCGGATTGTGTGTCATTTTCAGTTTATTGTTTGTCTTGTCATGCATTGGTGATCTAACGATTCGATTTTATTTTTGGGCATTCATTCTTTCATGTTATTATTTAACAGTTAAATGTGTGGGAATTTAAAGTGCGGAAAAGATAAAAGTCCTACGCTATTACAAAGGGAGAGGGTCTACAACGCCAAATTAATCCAGACCCAATTTAAAATAAATTGCAGAAAAGAAATGCCTAATAGTTATTACATGGCTTTGGTACAAGTACATTATATTCACAAAAGAAATAAATGAAACGCGCAAAAAGAAAATAATCAAATGCGAGGGCGTTGAACCCTTTAAAAGAATTAAAATAATTAAGTTATCTAAAATTAAAATTAAATGAAAAATGGTGTTTTTGTGTTTTTTAGATTTAAAAGAAAAAAAAGAAAAGTTAATTAAAATTAAAATCCTAGTTCTAATGTCTTTTAAGTTTATTATGAAAATATTGACTTTTAACCTAATTTAATTCTAAATTAATTTATGTGCATTAAATAAATAAATAGTATTATTATTAAAAAAAAAGAAAATAAAAAGTTATTAAACCTAAACTCTATTTTTTTGGATTTTAGTTATTAAAAGAATATTAAAATCTAACCTAAAATGCAACCCTAGTTTAATTATGAAAAATACTAATACTATGGCAAAAAACAAGGAAAGTTAAAAGGAAAAAGTCATTAACCTAATTCTATGTTTTTGTTTTGATTTTTATTAAAAGGAATTAAAGTTGAAAACTTAATTAAACTAAACATTTTACATGTTATTATTTATACAAAAAAACAATATTTAAAATAAAATAATTATTAAAATTTTTGACTTTTCTGATTTTTTTGAATGTTTTTTATGTTTTGTAGAAAAATAAATTAATTAAATAAAATAGCAAAAAGAAATAAAAAGAAAAATTGAAGAAAGAATAAAAAATGAAAATAATAAGGCAAACCAGGGGGTGTGGATTTGAAAAGCCTGGTCCATTTGCTGGCAATTTGTTGACTTTTCCAATCTTGTGTGACGCTTTGACTGGGGCTCTTGGATGATCATCTGGGACACGTGTATGTCTTGAGGACGGAGGCATATGGTGTACCTGGAAGTTAGTAAAGCATAGAATTTTGTTTTGAAAAATAGTGTGGAAATTGGCCAAAAGTGCACGAAAATTCAATTAACAGTTATGGTTAGCTTAGAAACTTCACATGGAACAAGAATATACAATTGAAATGCAATGAAGATGCTTAAAATGGAGAGTACGATCTCAAAAAATTTGCTGTACAGTTTGGGTTGTAGCAACTGTTTCTTCGCGTTTTGATTGAAGTTAGGGGTTGGGACGTGTTCAGTGATTGTCCAGGATGCTAATGGGAAAATAATTAAGGCTTCCAAGATTGTCTAGCACTGATTTCAGATTTGTGTTTTTGACCAAAATTTTCAATCCCCCAATGCTTGTTTGAGCGCAGCTTATAATGTCTTAGGCCTAGGGTTTGACTCAGTGATGATCATGGAATGGAATTGGCTTGCTAACTCACCTTAATTCATGCTTGGGAAAGAATTAGTCTTAGGGTTTCTTCCATTAACCATTTTCCTACTTTTTAGCCAAAACCTAGACCTAGTGTGCAAATGAACCCTAGCCTGATTTCTTGAGTTGGTTCATGATACATAGAAATTGTCCAAGTTCATTTGACACTATTCCATTGGTTTTTTAAATTTTATTTGAATTTTCAAAGAATTAAAATGAATTAAATCATCAAAAATTAAATAAAATAAAAAAATCAATATTTGGTCTTGAAACTAATCATGGGCCACGTGTGTGGCATGACAAGGATGGACCAAGTGGAAAAAATGGGGCCCTTTTGTCAAAAATTGGATTTTCAAAGATAGTTGACTTTTGCCATTTCACAAAAATTTCCCAACTTCTACAAGGCACAACTTGCTCAATCTTTAAGCTTTTCACATGTTCTTGGACATTTTGGAAAGGTCTTTGAGTCCTTTAACCAATTCCTTTGGTCCCATGTCATTTTGATTTACCAATCTCAAGTTATGGCCTTTGACTTAAAGTCCCTTTTTGTTGACTTTTGAAAATGACCTATAATGTTGAAATTGATAACTTTTTGTGAGAGCATTTCTTGGACTTGAAGTATGAAGATGAGTTGTAGGAAATGTCTTTCTCTTCAAAATGAGCTTTGGATGGAATTTTTCTGATAATCCATGTGAAAGTTATGCCCTGGTCAATTTCAGTTGACTTTTTCAGCTGTCCAAATATAGCAACTTTTGCATCTTTGATGATTTCTGAGCCAAACTTTGAGAATCATGATCAAGCATTGATCAAATGATGTTTGTGGCTTCAAAATGATATATTGACCAAAAATTTGAACTTTTGACTGCCAAATGACCATTTTGCCCCTACAGTTGACTGTAGTGCAATCTAGGGTTTTGACTGTACAATCTTGAGCTGAATGCCTTGAAACTTGATATGAGGATGCTTGACCATGTTTGTAAGCATATGAGACTTGATTGAGCCTTTGAAAACTTCCTTTTCTTGATCAACACACAAACCCTAGTTTTGACTGTATGGAGGCCTTTGCATTGTGCAATTCTTGGGGAATTTTGTAGCTTGGCTTGGCAGTTTATTGGAGAATATGGGAGGGCAAATTTTGGGGTACAACAAAATCCTTGGTGACTGCTTGGGGATTATAAAATCTTCGACTGCTACCGGGGAGAATAGATCCTTGACCGCTGCTGGAGATTAAAAATCCTTGACAATTTCTGTGGGGATGTGAGAATCCTTTGTGACTTTTCTGGGGATAGGGATCCTTCAAGTCTTTGGAGTTGGAGGATGATAAACATTACGTTGTGAAAATAATGCCAAGTGTTGCTTGAGAAACCTGCTTGGGGAATCTAGAGAACTTTGAAGACTTCTATTGGGGGTTAAATAATAGGAATCCTTACTCGGCCGGGGGATAGGGAACACTCTGACGATCTCTACTGGGGATTCGACAAAGGAAAACCTTGATCTGCTGGAGAATAAGGAAGACTCTGATGGCTTCCGCGGGGAATTAAGAATGAGAATCTTCGATCTCCTAGGGAATTTGAATCCTTAGGGACTTCATGCTGGAGAGTCAAGAATGAGAATCTTCGATCTGTAGTGGATTAGAAATTCTGACAAATTCATGCTGGGGAGTGATGAAGACTCTGGCAACTTCACTGGGGAATTAAGAATGAGAATCTTCATTCTATTGGGGAGTAAAAACTCTGTGGGGAATAACTATACTGCTGGGGAGTAGCTATCCTGCTGGAGAGTAAGTTCAAGACTCTGGGGAAAAGCTTATTCCCGTTTGGAAGAAGTTCAGGAGTTTGGGTTGTATGTCTATCTACTGGGGAATTATCCTAGCTTGGGGATAAGACAAAAGTTAACTGTTATCTGGTTGATTTCTAGGCTTTAAGATAACTTGTTGGGGAACTGGAAGGTTTTCGCTGGGGATTGATAATTTTAACTTGACTGGGGAAGAAGGTTTCATCTTCGCTGAGGGTCTGTAGTTCAAAGTTTTTACTCCGCTGTGGATTGGGAGTTTGAAGTTTAGCTCTGGTGGGAATTAAGGATTTGAAATTATAACTCCGCTGGGGATATGCATTCCAAGGTATTAGCTCTGCTGGGGATCTAGATGATGTACTGCAGGGGATTTCTCCTGGAATAGCCTGAAGACGTCTTCCTATACTTTCAACCTGTCAGTATTATTCTTTCCCATTTCGTTTATTTGTAAACAATGATTATATTCAAATGCATATGCTCATTAATAAATCATTGGACGTTTTCAAATAAAACACAAGTGTAAAAAGGAAAAGATAAATAGTTTTATGCACTTTGAAGTATCTTTGTATTAACTTTGTGTAAGTGTTTTGTACAAAGGAGACAAACATCCTAGTAAGAGAACATTGTCATAAAAATGAGAAAAAATTATACAAAGAAAGGTGGCTATGTGTAAAAATTCCATGGGGTTCTCATTCTGCTATAGCCTTCGTAACTCTGAATATCTTGTCCATTCGATGCTTCGTCCGAAGATGATTGGATTGATCAGAATCCCGGAGCTTGTTTGTGAAGAGATTATCCTTAAAGTGATTCAACGAGACATAGTCATACGCTTTAATTCCCTAACTTTTGCCTGAACCGCCCTTTCGGGTTTTCGATTCACTGGGAAACCCTTTTTTGCCCAAGTCGCCCTTTCGGGTTTTCAACTTGTCGGGTGTACATATTTTTTTTATTTATCCCTAATTTTTTCCTGAACCGCCCTTTCGGGTTTTCGATTCACCGGGATGCCCTTTTTTGCCCAAGTCGCCCTTTCGGGTTTTCAACTTGCCGGGTCATTTACGCATAGTATCTTTTTGACTATGTCTGTGTTCGCAGGGTGCGACAAGTCGTCACCGTCCATGGTGGTTAAGATCATTGCCCCACCAGAAAAGATGTTGTTGATTACAAATGGTCTTTCGTAGGTAGGAGTCTATTTTCCCCTGGGATCACTTTGCGGCAAGATAATCCACTTGATTATAAGATCCCCGACTTGATATGTCTGGCGTCTGACTTTCTTGTTGAAAGCCTTGATCATCCGTTTTTGATACGCCTGACCATGGAAAATAGTAGTAAGTCGTTTCTCATCAATCAAGTTAAGTTGATCAAGTCGGGTCTGAATCCAATCGTCTTCACTCAAACCAGCATCTTTCATGATTCTCAAGGAGGGAATCTGAACCTCGATAGGTAAAACAACTTCAATGCCATATACCAAAGAATAGGGTGTTTCCCCAGTTGAAGTACGTGTCGTGGTACGGTACTCGTGAAGAGCAAATGGCAACATCTCATGCCAGTCCTTGTAGGTGACTATCATCTTTTATATGATCTTCTTGATATTTTTGTTCGCAGCTTCGACAACACCGTTCATCTTTGGCCGATAGGGAGATGAATTGTGATGTTGAATCTGGAACTACGCGCACAAGGCGGTGATCATAGTATTGTTCAGGTTTGTACCATTGTCGGTGATGATCCTTTCGGGGATACCATACCGGCAAATAAGGTTCTGCTTGATGAAGCGGACAACCACATTCTTTGTAACAGAGGCGAAGGAAGCTGCTTCGACCCACTTGGTAAAGTAATCAATGGCCACCAGAATAAAGCGGTGTCCATTGGATGCTGTAGGCTTGATCTCTCCAATCATGTTGATTCCCCACATAGCGAATGGCCAAGGATCTGTTAAGACATTGAGAGGAACTGGAGGTATATGTACCTTATCCGCATAGATTTGACATTTATGGCATGTTCGGGAATGTTGATAGCAGTCAGCTTCTATGGTAGACCAGTAATAGCCTGCCCGCAGAATCTTCTTAGCCATCGTATATCCGCTAGAATAAGTGCCAAAGGTATCATTATGCAGTTCAGCCATGATTTGTTCAGCTTCAACCTTGTCCACACAATGGAGCAGAATGCAATCATGATTGCGCTTGTATAGGATACCATTTCTCAAGAAGAACTTAACTGAGAATCTACTTAAGAACTTTTTATCGTTGACTGAAGCTTCTTCAGGGTATTCCTGAGCCTCGAGATACCTTTTGACTTCATGAAACCAAGGTCGGTCCACTACTTCTTCGGTATTAATCTCGTGACAATGTTCAGGTTCGTCCATCCGTTCAAAGGTGATTTGGGGAGCCTCATTATCCCAGTTAAGTTTAAACATGGAGGACATTGTAGCTAGAGCATCTGCTAGCTGATTTTCTTCTCGCGGGAAGTGCTCGAAGGTAATCTGCTCGAAATGTGGTAGCAATGTTAAGACATGTTCTTTGTAAGGGACGAGGTTTGGATGTTTAGTATCCCACTCTCCTTTGATCTGACTGACGACCAAAGCTGAGTCCCCAAACACATCTAAGGATTTGATTCCTAAGTCTATGGCAACCTTGAGACCAAAAATACAAGCTTCATACTCGGCCATGTTGTTGGTGCAGTTGAAGCAAAGCCTGGTTGTGAAAGGTGTATGGAAACCCTCTGGGGAGATAAGTACATCACTGATACTGTTGCCAAGTGCGTTGGAGGCACCATCAAAGTACATGGTCCATCGGGATCCTTGTTCAGGTCCGTCATATGGTCTGAAACCTTCAATATTTTCCAATGTCATGATATCCTCGTCGAGGAAATTGAACCTCATGGATTGGTAATCTTCGACAGCTTGATGAGCCAGATGGTCAGCTAGTACACTCCCCTTTATAGCTTTTTGGGTCGTGTACTGTATATCGTATTCCGTTAGGATCATATGCCATCTAGCTATTCTTCCAGATAGAGCAGGCTTCTCAAAGATGTACTTGATCAGATCCATGTTAGATATCAGCAGAGTGGTATGAGTCAACATATAATGTCTTAGCCGACGAGCAGCCCATACCAAAGCGCATCAAGTTTTCTCGAGCAGTGAGTATCGGGTCTCACAGTCGGTAAACTTTTTGCTAAGGTAATAAATGGCATGCTCTTTTCGGCCAGACTCGTCATGTTGGCCCAATACGCACCCCATTGAATTCTCTAGGATGGTCAGATACATGATTAGCGGCCTTCCTTCAACGGGTGGCATCAAGATAGGAGGTTCTAGCAAATACTCCTTGATTCTATCGAAAGAAATTTGACAGTCATCATTCCATTTAACTACCTGATCTTTCTTCAACAACTTGAAGATTGGCTCACAGGTAGATGTTAGGTGAGAAATGAACCTTGCAATGTAGTTTAGGCGTCCCAAGAAACCTCTGACCTCCTTCTCAGTGCGAGGAGCAGGCATTTCTTGTATAGCTTTGACTTTGGTAGGATCAACCTCGATGCCTTTGTTTCTAACAATGAAACCCAAGAGTTTACCGGTCCTGACTCCAAAAGTGCACTTGTTAGGGTTCAGTCTGAGCTTGTACTCCTTCAACCTGACAAACAACTTTTGCAGATGGTCGAGGTGTTCTTCTTCCGTTTGTGATCGGGCTATCAAGTCATCTACGTAGACCTCTGTGATACGGTGGGAGAACTGACTTGAGGTTTTGCGTTTGTATTCGCAAATGTTGCGGTTAGCAAGAGTCGCCACCGACTTTTTATTTTATCCTAAGGAAAGGTTAAAAAGCACAGCAAAAACCTTTTGAGATGTTTTCTTGGGTTCGGGGAGTAGATTATAGAAAGGGAAGGTATTAGCACCCTTTCTATCCATGGTTATCCATGGGCTCTTAGTTACTTGCTTAGATCACTTGCCTTTTGTTTTCAATGGTGCTTGAGTGTGTGGGTTTTGAAAATGTTTTTGAAAAGAGGCCAATGTGGTGGCAACCTTTGTAATGATCCATGTGGGGATGTATACAAAGATGTATGTCTTTTGAAAAAGTTTTCATTTGTTTTTGAAAGTTGTTTTGAAAGTGTTGTGAGGTGTGATTTTGAAATTAGGCAAGTGTTTTGTTTTGCAAGTTGATTCAAGTAACTAAGAGGTTATCTACTCCTAAATTTCTCAAAAGATCATTGCTATACTTTTAACCCTTTTAACAAGTTTGCTCCACCATTGTATTTGGTGGGCAACCTTGTGTTAGGATGTGAAAGGGACAGGCGCGGGTCATCGTTTAGACCATAATTGCAACGACGTTGAATATCTTTGGGCAATTTCTCTAAGGGACTTGATCATTTGTTTTTGTTTGTTTTTTTTTGAAAAGTTTTGTCGAGGGACTATGATCATTCAAAATTATTTGCTTTGCCCAAAGAAGTTTAACATGCAACATGGCCCATTTATTTGAAGGCAACAAGTGGAATACCCTAGGGGGTGCAAGTGTGATTTGTGTGTCCATTTTCATGCTTGTTTATCTTGTATTAGGTCAAACTATTTTTTATCGTTTTTTCGCATACAAACCCTAATTCTAACATGTTATCATTAGAAAGCAATAAAGTGCGAAATTAAAATTACTAAGCTATTACAAAACCAAATATGGGAAGGGGGGTACAAATGTTCAAATGGGGGATATTGACAAGAATTTAAATCTAAATTATTACATCATTTGAATATTTGCAATTTAAATAATGCATAATTAAATGTAAATTAAATAAATATGGAAAATGAAAAAAGAAAGTTTTTATGTGTATGAGAAAATATTGTTTATGTAAAAGGGAAAAGAAAAATAAAAATGTATTATTTTTGAGTATTTTGAACTTAGGGTAAAAAACCCTAATTTTTAAAGAAAAAGTTATTATTTAAAAATTACAACTATTTATTTATTATTTATAAAAATAAAATAAAATGAAGTGTATTGTGAAAAAAGGTATTTTGTATCAAATATTAAATAAAATGAAAAAAATCAAGTATTTTTATATTTTTGTCTTAAATATTAATAATCACATATATATATTTATATTAAACCCTAAATATGTATTATACAAAAAATAAATATTTATTTGGTATTTTAATAAAATAAATAAAAAGAGTATTTTTTGTGTGAAATATTTTCAGAAAGTAAATAAAAATAAAAATGGTATTTACATTATTTTTACATTTTATTCTAATAATCATATATATATATATATTTATGTACAAACAAAGAAAATAAACAAATAAATATGCAATAAATGCAAAAAGTGATGAAAAAAATATTTTTAATTTTTAAATGGCATGAGAAAAAATAAACAAAGTCAGCCAAAAAAGAAAAAAGTCAAAAATGTTAAAAAATGAGCAAATGGGCTCAGGGGGGTGTAAACCAAAAAAGATGGTGTGAAAAGCAAAATAACACAGGCCCAGCCCATTGACCATTGTCTTCAACCTCCAGCTTCAAACATTTGAAAAAACGCGCGCCTCTTGCTTCAATGTCTAGCTCCTGATTCTTGGCTTTTCAGCAAAAACTCATAACACAAGAAATGTTCAGCATGAAGAGACGGTTTCAACCATATAAATAACTTGACCTATCTCTCTAAGATGAGGGAGAATTTCTCTCCCCCTCTTTTCTGACCTAACTTTTCATCAATGTTCAGACATGAAATTCTCTAAGCACACGAAACATAAATGAAATCTAATCATATGAGCATGTTCAGGGCTATGATTGTGACATGTTTTCTTCAAAAACCTAAAGCTAACAATGCCTAATAAGAGAGATAGAACTCCATGAATATACCTGTTCAGTTGGAATCGAGCTTGGCAATGGAGGATGTTTCAGAGTGAAATGATGACTTGTACAGCTTCCTTGAAGTGTAAGGATGCTTTTCCAATTCCTACTTTGTCTTGAAACTCCCTAAATCGAGCTAGTGAACTCCAACTGCAAAACAGAAAATTGAAAATGGTGAAGTGGCTTGGAGGTGTTACAGGTCTGATTTTAGGACATGGTTAGCTTGTATATATTGTAGGGAAGGTAGAGGAAAAGGTTTGGATCAAAATGCTCGAAGGGATTGGGAGTTTGCACTCAAACTGCAGGGCTTGCTCTGTTTGAGCAGTTTTGTGGTGTTTCTGAGATGGAGGATGCTTGGGAGGTTTAGGACTCGTGCCAAAGCTTGGGTATGTTCTATGGAAAATGTTTGATAGCTTTTCTCTTTTTGTTTCTAAGCTGAGATGAGAGTTAGCATAAGTTATGGACTTTTCTTCACACTTAAGCTACAAAATGCCACTTTTCTTTCTAGGTCAGTACAGGCCCTCTAACTATGCTGCTATCCCTTGCCTTGATCAGTGCAATTTGCTCACAAACTTGTGCCAAGAAGATCTTGCTTGTACTTGCTTGGATTTCTAATTGACATAAAGCAAGCTTTTCAAGAATGGAAATAATGCTTTTTCTAGTTTAGGCTTAATTCCTTGTGTAATGACCAAAGGCTTAGAATAACAACTTGATTCATTGGTTTTGCATTAAATTAAGGAGTGTAATTTGGTTTTAGGACCTGTAAAGTAGCACAAACTATGCTGAGTTCAAATTTGCCAAGTTTATGAACATGCTTTGATGAAGAACAAAAGTGAATTTTTGCCAACTTGTGGAATTCGAATCTCTCAAGTTATGAGGTTGTTTGATGAGTTCTTGGACATTTTGGAAAGCTTGCAATGTGTACTACAATCCATCTTTGAAATGCAAATCAAAATTCCAAGTGGAAGGGTATGAAAAGTGGCCTTGAAGTAGGGTAGAAAACCTTGTCAAAATAAGTCAAATTTCACTAAGTTAAAAGATGGTTTAGTGCCCTTATTCAAAAAATTATAACTTGAGATACAAGCTTCAAATGAGAAAACTTTGTGAATCAAAGTTGTAGATTATGCAACAAGCTACAACTTTCATGTTTTGACTTTTGTTTTAATCCCAATGGATCATGGTGAAAAGATGGGGCAAAGTTGGGAAAAAATTAGGGTTTTCCATAACTTAGAAAAATTCTAAGTTATGAAAAATTCCATTTTCTAACCCTAATTTGCATTTTGTGATTTCTTGGTGAACAAGTTTCATGATTTGGAATGTTTTGATGAAAAATGAATCTTGACTCTTTATTTTGACCAAAAAGTCAAAGTTTGACTTTTCAGTGTACAGTCAAAATTGATCAATTGACTGGGAAATTCAACTGTCAATCTTGTGTACTTGGGATCTTTTGAGCTTGATGAACATGTCAAGATAATTCCATTGAGTCCTTGAGGCCATATGTGAGTTTGGTTTGCCATTGGCTAGGTCAAACAGTCAAAAATTGCCTTTGTGCAGTCAAAACCCTAAAAATGACCATTTTGCCCTTTTGATGATCTGATCAAATTTCTTGGAGAATTGTGATCCAAACTTGATCAAATGGTCCATGTGAGTTCATAATGTTGATGTGGACCAAATTTCATGAGGTTTGACTGTCAATTGGCCACAGTTGACTTTTTCCCCAATACAGCTGATTTCTAGGTCAACTGTCCAATTGACTGGGTAAAACTTGGAATCAAGACTTGAAACTTGGCATGGGTAAACTTGGGAGTCCAACATGAAGCATGAAAGTCATCTTAGGCATTTTAGGTCAAAATATCCTTGGGCAAACACAAACCCTAATTTGATTCCACAGTGCAAGGAGAAGTCTTGAGCAGAGGAAATCCTAACTGTATCTTGATCTTCAAAGGTCTTGTGATGAGAAAATGTTGAGGAAATGGGAGGGCAAATTTTGGGGTACAACAGTTGCCCCTGTTCAATCTTCTTGGACCTGAAGAGTTAGATTGGCAAGTTTGCCTTTCGTGACTCGAGGGTAAAAGGAGATTGGACACTAGAGTGCCCGGAAATTTGCACTCGCATGCTGGAGTCTCAACAATGTGGTGTCGGGAATGGGCTTATAGATGCCATTTGGAGAGATGGTGGATAGGGAGATGGGCTTATAGATGCCATTTGGAGGTGTTGATCGCATAAGAGATTCCTTAGCGATAACTTGTGTATTTTGAGAGAGGCGGATGTTTTCCTGGCTTGTTACAGGTGTTTGATCCTCAGTCTCCTGATGCAGATATGCCCTGGCTGGATACAGGAGTTGAATCTGGAAACAGTCGTTAATAGATGTGCCTTGGCTGGATACAGGAATCGAATCTTCGAACTCTTCAGACATGCCCTGGCTAGATACAGGAATCGAGTCTGGAAATGTGGTCAACAGATATGCCCTGGCTGGATACAGGAATCGAATCTGGAAATGTTGTAGTTGATAGATGTGCCCTGGCTGGATACAGGAATCGAATCTTCAAACTCTTCAGACGTGCCCTGGCTAGATACAGGAGTCGAGTCTGGAAAGGTTGTAGTTGATAGATGTGCCCTGGCTGGATACAGGAATCGAATCTTTGAACTCTGCAGACGTGCCCTGGCTAGATACAGGAGTCGAGTCTAGAAACTGATCACTCTCAGATGTGCCCTGGCTAGATACAGGTATCGGATCCGGAATTGTGACAGTTGAAGGTAGTCGTTTTTTGAGATTGTCTTTTTTTCTGTAAAAGGCAAAAACGTAAGTTGTATGCAATGTCAAGATGTATGATATGCATGATATCATGATGTTCAACATGAGATGTTGTATGCGTTTCATCATGTATGTAAGCAAGATGTATGGAAATGTGAAATGTTTATGAGTGTAATTTCATCTTAGGAAAATAAATCCTTGACGAACGGCCGGGAAGCTGCTCTGTGGAAGAGATACTTGGCCGAAGTTTTGATGAGAGGCCTGCTGAGGACTTTAACGACGGATTCCGCTGAGGATAATGATGATAAACTCTGCTGAGGAACTCCGAAAATAAACTCTGCTTGGGAATACCAAAGATAGATTTCGCTGGGGATTTGAAGGAACTTGCCGAGGGCGATCTTCCGTGGTTTAGCTGAGGATAACCCAGTTATAAGTCCTTGTGAAGAAATAACTCTAAATAAAACTCGGGTGAGACGTCCGTTCTTCGCAGGGGGTAAGCTTGCAGGATCTACTGGGGATGAGCTTTAAGACCTGCCGGGGAATGTTGGGCTTCTTCAGGATCGACGGGGAATCGATTCTGCTTGGGGAAAGTATTGCTGAATCTTGTTTTACTCTGCGGGGAGTTGAGATGATTTGGCCACATTCTTCAGTTGAATCTACCTTGGTGCCTTGGCGAACAAAACAACCAGACTGCATTAGACAACTCCACATTGCCCCTGTCTTTGATGTCACCTGTAATTAATCTCTTGTTTCCTATGCAAACATTTATGAATCAGCAATTTAATGTCAAATGCATATATCAAAAATGAACATTGGACGTTCTTCGCAAGACAAAAACAAAAAGAAAGAAAAACAATGGTAATTTGTATGGACAAGTGAATTTGTATTGATTTAAACTTTGCCTGTGAATAGGCTTTTTTTGTACAAGAGACTGATATCCTAGTAAGAGGATATCGCCAAATAGTATAGAGTTTACAATTTGGAAAAGGAAACAAAACAGCTATGTGAACAATCCCACTGGGTTTCAACTCTGCTATCGCCTTTATGTCTTTGAACATCTCATCGCTTTGCTGCCTAATTTGAAGATGAAGCTGATTGGTCAATGCCGAAATTTGGAGCCAGATAGTTGATGCTGAATTCCGGATGCGAAGTGATCCAATGAGACATAGTGTTACGCTTTTATCCCTAACTTTTGCCTGGACCGCCCTTTCGGGTTTTCAGTCCACCGGGATACCCTTTTTTGCCCAAGCCGCCTTTTCAGGTTTTCGACTTGCCGGGTGTACAGATTTTTATTCATTTCATCCCTTATTTTTGCCCGAACCCTTTTGGTTCGCCGGGAAGCCCTTATTTTTGCCTAGGTATGTCAACCTAGCGGGTCTCTTATTTATGCGTAGTATTTTTTCACTATGTCTGCATTGGCGGGGTGAGGAAGGTCGTCACCATCCATGGTGGTTAGGATCATGGCTCCTCCTGAGAACACACGCTTAACCACAAATGGCCCTTCGTAAGTAGGGGTCCATTTGCCCCGGGGATCACTTTGAGGAAGGATGATGCGTTTGATTACCAGGTCCCCAACTTGATACTCTTGCGATCTGACTTTCTTGTTGAATGCCCTGATCATCCGTTTTTGATACGTTTGACCATGACAGATAGCAGTGAGCCTCTTTTCTTCAATCAGATTTAATTGATCAAGTCGAGTCTGGATCCAGTCATCTTCGTTCAAGTCTGCATCCTTCATTATCCGGAGAGAGGGTATCTGGATTTCGATTGGCAGGACTGCCTCCATGCCATAGACCAAGGAGAAAGGAGTTGCCCCGGTTGACGTCCTTGCTGAGGTGCGGTACCCATGAAGAGCGAACGGTAACATCTCGTGCCAATCTTTATAGGTCACTGTCATCTTCTGCACAATTTTCTTGATATTTTTATTGGCTGCCTCTACAGCCCCGTTCATCTTCGGCCGGTAGGGAGAAGAATTGTGGTGTTGTATCTTGAATTGTTCACAGAGTTCAGTGATCATTTTGTTATTGAGATTGGTACCATTATCCGTAATGATTCTTTCTGGGACGCCGTACCGACAGATCAGATTATGCCGGATGAAGCGTGCCACGACGCTCTTGGTTACTGTGGCATAGGAGGCTGCCTCAACCCATTTCGTGAAGTAATCGATCGCCACCAAGATGAAGCGATGCCCATTGGATGCCGTTGGTCGGATCTCACCGATCATATCGATGCCCCACATTGCGAAGGGCCAAGGTGCTGTTAGGACATTCAAAGGAACTGGAGGGATATGCACCTTGTCAGCATAGATCTGGCACTTATGACAAGTTCGGGAGTGTTGGTAACAATCGGCTTCCATTGTGGACCAGAAATATCCTGCCCGAAGGATTTTCTTAGCCATGGTGTGTCCACTGGAATGTGTTCCAAATGTACCTTCATGCAGTTCCATCATGATTTTCTCTGCTTCAGCCTTATCCACACAACGTAGCAGGGTTGAATCATGATTCCGTTTGTAGAGAATGCCGTTGCTGAGGAAGAATTTTGCAGCAAACCTCCTCATGAACTTCTTATCATTGACAGATGCACCTTCCGGGTATTCCTGAGCTTCCAAGTACCTCTTTACCTCGTGATACCAGGGTTTCTCAGTCACCTTCTCAGCCTCGAGCTCGCAGCAGTATGCCGGTTCATCCAACTTCCAGATTATGATTCGGGGAGCCTCATTGTCCCATTTAACTTTGAACATTGAAGACATCGTGGCTAGTGCGTCCGCTAGCTGATTCTCCTCTCTGGGGAAATGCTCAAAAGTTATCTCTTCAAAGTGAGGGAGCAAGGTCGACACATACTCCTTGTAAGGAATAAGATTCGGGTGTTTCGTATCCCACTCGCCTTTGATCTGATTGATCACGAGAGCGGAATCTCCGAAGACACTTAGAAATTTGATCCTCAAATCGATTGCAGCTTGTAAACCCATGATACATGCCTCATATTCTGCCATGTTGTTGGTGCAGCTGAAACATAATCGGGCGGTGAGTGGAGTATGAGTCCCCTTGGGAGATATGATTACAGCGCCGACGCCGTTACCCAAAGCATTGGAGGCTCCATCAAAATGCATAGACCATCGGGATCCTTCCTCAGGTCCTTCATCCGGTCCAGGTACTTCGCAGTCAGTTACCACCATGATGTCTTCGTCCGGAAAATCAAAGTTCAATGATTGGTAATCGTCCACAGGTTGGTGTTCCAAATGATCTGCCAGTACACTTCCCTTAATTGCTTTCTGAGTTGTATATTGGATATCATATTCTGTTAAGATCATTTGCCATCTCGCTATTCTTCCAGACAGAGCGGGCTTTTCAAATATGTACTTGATGGGATCCATCTTTGAAATCAATAAAGTAGTGTGAGTCAGCATATACTGTCTCAGCCGGCGAGCAGCCCATACAAGAGCGCAGCAAGTTTTCTCAAGCAGTGAGTAACGAGACTCACAGTCGGTAAACTTTTTGCTCAAGTAATAAATAGCGTGCTCTTTTCGGCCAGACTCGTCATGCTGCCCCAGCACACACCCCATTGAATTATCAAGCACTGTCAAGTATAGTATCAGAGGTCTTCCTTCCACCGGAGGCATAAGAATGGGTGGCTCTCGGAGATATTCCTTTATCCTTTCAAAGGCAGCCTGACATTCATCGTTCCAGCGTACTACTTGATCTTTCTTCAGTAGTTTAAAGATTGGCTCACAAGTAGCGGTTAGATGTGAGATGAATCGGGCAATGTAATTCAGTCGTCCTAGGAAACCTCTGACTTCTTTCTCTGTTTTTGGGGTCGGCATCTCTTGAATAGCTTTAACCTTGGCAGGGTCCACCTGGATACCTTTATCACTTACAATGAAACCTAGCAATTTTCCGGACCTCACCCCGAAGGTGCATTTGTTGGGATTCAACATCAGCTTGTATAACTTGAGTCGGTCAAACAACTTCCTCAGATGGTCAAGGTGCTCCTCCTCAGTTTGAGACCTTGCAATCATGTCATCAACGTATACCTCAATTTCATGATGGATCATATCATGGAACAAAGCAACCATGGCATGTTGATAGGTTGCCCCAGCATTTTTCAATCCGAATGGCATGACCTTATAACAGAAGGTGCCCCACTGAGTCACGAAGGTAGTCTTCTCCATATCTTCTGGAGCCATCTTAATCTGATTATACCCTGAAAAACCATCCATGAAGGAGAACACCTTGTGTTGAGCTGTATTGTCAACAAGGACATCGATGTGAGGTAGGGGGAAGTCATCCTTGGGGCTGGCCCTGTTCAGATCCCTGTAGTCGACACACATTCTGACTTTACCGTCCTTCTTCGGCACTGGCACAACATTGGCAACCCACTGAGGGTAAGAAGTCACTGCAAGGAACCCGGCATCAAACTGCTTCATAACCTCGGCCTTGATCCTTTCAGACATCTCTGGACGCATCCGTCGAACTTTTTGCTTTACTGGAGGGCAGTCTTCCTTGGTTGGCAGATGGTGAACTACAATGTCGGCATCCAAACTAGGCATATCTTCATAGGACCAAGCAAAAATATCCATGTAGTCTTGTAGCATCTGGATCAATCGTTGCTTCACGCTGAGCTCTAGATTGGCACCAATCTTGACCTCTTTCCTATCTGTCTCAGTACCCAAGTTAATTGTTTCCACAGGCTCTTCATGTGGTTGAATAGCCCTCTCTTCCTGGAGTAGCAGTCTCGCAAGTTCACCAGGCACTTCGCAATCATCTTCACCTTCGTCTTCGGCCAAGTTGATCGGATTTTCGAAGTCATAACTGGCGGTAGCAGAGCTGTTACTAGTGAGATCCAGAGTGGATTGAAACCTGTATAAGTGAGTGTGTGTAAATATAGCTGTTTTGCAATATGTATAACACAGAAAGAGAAAAGAGCACAAGATTTGAAATGCAACAAACGTCCAATGTTTTGATTGATGATATATGAAAATGTCATACAAAAAGCCCTCACAAATGGAGCTACGATGCCCCGGGTAGGACATCGAGCCAACAAAGTTTTAACATATTGTTTGTTACAAATTTGGAAATCAAAAGAAATCAATTAATGCGTGACAAATGTGATAGGGGTAAAATCCTTTGCCGTCCAGTTGCCAGGTCCGTTGCTGGTAGTCGGGTAGATCCAACTATCAAACTCTGCTTCCTCCACATCTTCCTCAATAGCGTTCACCCTTGAGCTGGAAATAAACACCGGAGCCTTTCCAATCTTCTCTTTGCGCACCGCCTTCTGAGCCTCTGCAGTAAAGCCTAGCCCAAACTTGTCGTTCTTCTGGGTGAAGTCAGGAAGCTGACCCCAGTGTGCACAATTGCCTTTCTGAACCACAGCCCGGGCATCCCTTAGGGAAGCCATCTTCAAGGAATCATTCTCTTCGGCCATTGTCTCTGCAGCTGCTGAAATTGGATGCACCTCCTCGAAATGCTGGAAGGGGGTTTCAATAAACTCTCCGTCCATCTCGATGTACCTGAAGGAATTCAAATGGCTCACCATATACTCCTCTTCTCCTTGTACAGTGACGATCTTCCCCCTGACGGGATACTTCAGCTTTTGGTGCAAGGTGGAGGTCACTGCCCCAGCTTTATGGATCCAAGGTCGACCCAACAGACAAGAATACGATGGACGTATATCCATTACGTAAAAGGTAGAGTCAAACACTTGAGAGCCCACACGAATAGGGATGTTAACCTCTCCATGAACCATCCTTTTGGAACCGTCAAAGGCCCTGACGATGATATTGCTGGGTTTTAACTCTAGGCCCTCATAATCCAGACGATCCAAAGCCTTTTTCGGAAGAACATTCAAGGAAGAACCAGTATCCACCAATACATGTGCCAGAGTAGTGCCCCTGCATTCAATAGAGACATGCAGGGCATCATTGTGGTCTCTCCCTTTTGCGGTCAGGTCAACATCCGAAAAACCCAAGCCGTTGTCCGCCGTCAGATTCGCTATGCAATCAGTGAACTGGACTGCAGACGTCTCTTGCGGCACATGGGCCGTCTTGAGAAATGAGATCAAGGCCTTAGCATGGGCCTCGGAGCATAGCAATAAGGAGAGTAGGGAGATCTTGGAGGGCGTATGCCCCAACTGCTCGACAACATTAAAATCACTTTTCTTTATTATCTTCAGAATCTCCTCCATTTCTTGTCGGGAGGCCTCAGCATTTATGGGTATTGGCGCCTCCATCCGGGCAGGCTCTTCTTCAATCCCTTTGCCCCGAGCATTTGATGACTCGGCAGCAGGGGACACAATTTGATCAGCAACAGGACTAGGTAAACTTGTAGGTTTTATGAGGAGGGGTTTTCGAATAGCGGGCGGTGCAATGTCAGGCGAGAAGAGCCTGCCACTGCGGGTGACCTTGGCTGGACCAGTGATATCGCAGATACTGGCACCAGCGTCGAATTCTTGTTTGATTCCATTTACATACACGTCTGCCCCATAATGCCAGGGGACAACTTTGTCAGACACGTAAGAGAGGGGCCCTGGAACAGTAATGATCACAGGCGCAACTGTCAAGATTTGAATAGGCTTCTTCGGGGGAGCCTTGATTGGATTTTTGAAGATGGTAATCACAGAAACTTCTTTCATTGGAACCAATTGAACAGCAGTCTTTTTGAATAGAATCTCCTTGCTATCCATTAGGCCTTGGATGCCTAACCTCAGCAAGGGACAATCGGATAGGGAAATAGCACAGAATGGGCAACCTTCGCCGCAACCCGGAAATAAACCGGCCCGCAGTAGGTTCTTCTTAACAGTCTTCAGAGGGGTAACAACTTCATCTATCGAAACAGCATACACTTCTTCCTCAATGGCATTTACCCTATGCTGGGGCATAGGAGCCGTTACAACATTTGGTCTTTCCAGCGCTTCAAACTGAATTTCCTTTGCGTCGATCAGATCTTGCACTTTGTTTCTTAAGGCCCAGCAATCATCAGTAGTGTGCCCGGGACTATCAGAATGATAAGCACACCGGGCATTTGGGTTGTATTTAGGAGACGCAGTGTTGACGACCTTAGGAGCTTCTTTGAGGGTCACCAGGTTGGTGGATAACAGTTGGGGTAAAATTTGAGATAATGTCATACTCAGTCGGGTATACTGCCTCTTGGGCCTTTCACTTCTTTGTTGATTGTACTGCTGAGGAGCAGCAACAGGTTTGGAGATGACCAAAGCATTGACGGCTTGGCAATTTTCGGGCTTGACTTGTCTTCTGGGGCCATAGACGGCACTTGCTTCTTTCTTAAACGGCCTCTTCTCAGCACTTGTAGAGGCAGCCTTCTGTATCTTGCCTGACCTGATGCCAGCTTCAATTCTTTCTCCCGTTAATATCAAATCTGTGAACCCAGCGGAGGAGTTACCAACCAAATGATTGAAAAACGGACCAGACAACGTTCCCAGAAACATATCAACCAGCTCTCGATCAGTCAATGGAGGCTGCACCCTGCCAGCCAAATCTCTCCATTTTTGAGCGTACTCTTTGAACCCTTCACCCGTCCCTAGAGACATACCCTGAAGTTGGGTACGCGTAGGAGCGAGATCAGAATTGTATTGGTATTGTCTGTAGAATGCGGTTGCCAAATCTTCCCAGTGCCGGATGCTAGCTCCATCCAATTGGTAGAACCATTCAAGCTGTGACCCTGAGAGGCTATCTTGGAAGAAGTGAATCCAGAGGTTCTTATCCGCCGTGTAAGGTTGAATTTTCCTTACGTACGACCTTAGATGTAGCTTTGGGCAGGAGACCCCATCATACTTGGCGAAGGCAGGCGCCTTAAACTTGTGTGGAATGACTACCCCAGAAGATAACCCCAAATCTCCGAAATCCAGTCCTGGCACGTTCTGAATTTCCATGGCGCTCAAGCGGTCCTCCAATTGTTTGTATCTGTCAGCAGCAGGTGGGTATTGTTCGTCGTTATAGTCCGTCTCGTTGTCGGAGACTGCGGGACTAGGAGCTCCTCCCCCTTGGGGACTGTTTTTCTCAGCAGAAGAAGTGGTTGGATCAGCTTCATTGTGGAGTGTGTTCCCAAATCGGCGTCCGGTGTTGAACAATGCAGTCCTCTTTTTCTTCTTCTTCTTTAGGAGTAGAGTCTTCAACTCTTGCTGACCTTGGGCTAGGCTTAGGACCATCTCTTGAAACTGTGCACTTTGGGCCTGAAGGGCCTTGATTGCTTGCTCACTGGAGGAGTCTGGATTCATGCTGACTGTTCATACAAACAGTGAAGAAAATTAAGCAACCTGTGAAATAGGGTACCTGCTTATGCGTATGGTGCAATGGAATGCGTATGTATGCAATGCATTCAAGGATTCAGAACATTCAAAATTTGTTGTAGACAAAAAGGAACGCACATTATATTAATAAGGAGAAATTTGTTAGTACATAAATGCCCCATGGGCCATATATTACAAAATAACTCCTTAAGGTAAAAAAACATTGCGCATCCTCTTTGGCGCGATGTAGGTGTTGAGATTCCTCTCCTCGTGCAGCAGGCGGGTGAGTTCCAGGACCTTCTTTTCACTAGCATGTAGACTGGTCTCGAGAGAATTTCGTTCTTCCTTAAGTTGGATCCAGCTCTTCTGCATTTCTTCCCAGGAGGTGGGCATGTCGGGATGTTGAATGGTGTAGGATGCTTCTCCTTCCAAGACTGGTTCTTTGATCACAGGAAGCATATGAGGATAAGGCATCACTAATTTCTGGGAGCGGGCTCGTGCCCACTTGAGATAAGGTTCCAACGGGATGGAGTTCCGGTGCCCCAATGTCTTGCTGTCGATTCTACTTGGCATCCTCCAGGCTCTGATAAATCTCTGACGAAGTCCTTGAGTATCGTTGTCGAAGTCGAAAACTATGTCAGGAATTAACATGTCATGAGGGCCATCCTTCCGAGCATAACCAAACTGTCTCCAAGCCAGGCATGGGTTGTAGGTAATACCTCCTTTGATTCCAAATAAAGGAACATTAGGGTACTCCCCACAACGATCAATGATAGTGACGTCTTCCCTGGACCTAGGACACCAATGTATATCTGCATGCGTGAGAGTCATTAACCGTTGTGACCATCTCAAACCCCGCTCGTTCTTCAAAACTGATTACGGAAGATGCGAAATAAACCACCTTCCCAGGAGAGGAGTGCAACACATAAGGACACCCCTTCTTCTCATGGTTCGAGTGTAACATGAGTGAAGGATGTCCCCCAACAGTGTAGGTATAGGATTCCTGGTCATAAAGATCTGGACAACACTGATATCAATAAGCTGATCTGGATTAGGGAACAACACCAAACCATAGACAAGGAGGGCCATAACTTCTTCAAAAGCTCGTAGGTCAAGAGAGTTCCAACATTCTTGAGCTTTTTCAAACAGAAATCTGGCTAAGAACCCTTTGATACCACTTCTAACTTCCCAATGTCCTTTGAGGTCAGATGTCTGTAAGTGCAAGGCTTTAGCAATCTCTTCAAGCTTGGGCTCCTCTTCCGTACCGTTGTAGGGTAGTTGATCAAGGATAGGGACCTTTAGGAGTCGGGAGAACTCTTCCAATGTAGGCACCAACTGATAATCCGGAAAAGTGAAGCAGTGATGCAGAGGGTCAAAGAATTGGAACAGGACCTTTATCAAGTCCTCCTCAATGTTGGTGTTAACCAAGTTGATGAGTCTTCCATGTCTCTCACTGAATGAAGAACCCTCGGGAATCCTGGACAGAAGTTCCTTAAGCTGAGGAGGGATCTTTACAAGGCCAATCTGAATTGTCTTTCTACGAGCAGTTTCCATGTCCTATAAAACAAGAACAAACATGAAGATCCGAAACCCTTGAAATGGTTAGTCAATGCTCATGATGTTTGTATGATGTAATGATGTGATGATTAAATACACCATAAATATTCACAAAGGCAATCAGGGTAAGGCACACAAGTCACACAAACCCTTAGAGTTTAGGCCTGCATGGAGTCTGGGTATTACCCTCTTGAAGTTTGGTGGGCTCAACCTGTCCTATCAAAAGTAACCGGGTTCTAAAGGTCCCAATATCACTGGATTGCTTTCATTGTTCATCGTTTCGATTCAGCCACTGAACTGGCGACCGAAATATTCCAGGAAAGCAACCCTCAATTGAGTGTAGTATCGAGTATCAACCAACCTCGGACTGCACCAAAGTCAGTTATCTCACTACCCTAAAAAGGCCAAGATGGTTCAATTAAGGTTCCTAAGGTCAGTTGATGCTTCACGACACCACGCGGCGGCCCCGTACTCTCCTTGACTGAACTCAAGGGTTACCGGTACACACCAAAGTGCCACATCAACATAGCAGACTGCTTCAACCATGTCGGTATACCCCGCACAGTTCCCTCACAGCCTTGTTGCTACCTAAAAGGGTTTCCCCAGATCCGGGTTAGGATCTATAAAACTCCGATACAAAGCCCACAAGATGTAAAAGCAAACAAAGCAAGCAATTGAAAACAAAGGTGATCTAAACCCTAAGGTTACTCCACTTTTAAAACTTTCCCCAGCAGAGTCGCCAGTTCTGTGATACGGTGGGAGAACTGACTTGAGGTTTTGCGTTTGTATTCGCAAATGTTGCGGTTAGCAAGAGTCGCCACCGACTTTTTATTTTATCCTAAGGAAAGGTTAAAAAGCACAGCAAAAACCTTTTGAGATGTTTTCTTGGGTTCGGGGAGTAGATTATAGAAAGGGAAGGTATTAGCACCCTTTCTATCCATGGTTATCCATGGGCTCTTAGTTACTTGCTTAGATCACTTGCCTTTTGTTTTCAATGGTGCTTGAGTGTGTGGGTTTTGAAAATGTTTTTGAAAAGAGGCCAATGTGGTGGCAACCTTTGTAATGATCCATGTGGGGATGTATACAAAGATGTATGTCTTTTGAAAAAGTTTTCATTTGTTTTTGAAAGTTGTTTTGAAAGTGTTGTGAGGTGTGATTTTGAAATTAGGCAAGTGTTTTGTTTTGCAAGTTGATTCAAGTAACTAAGAGGTTATCTACTCCTAAATTTCTCAAAAGATCATTGCTATACTTTTAACCCTTTTAACAAGTTTGCTCCACCATTGTATTTGGTGGGCAACCTTGTGTTAGGATGTGAAAGGGACAGGCGCGGGTCATCGTTTAGACCATAATTGCAACGACGTTGAATATCTTTGGGCAATTTCTCTAAGGGACTTGATCATTTGTTTTTGTTTGTTTTTTTTTGAAAAGTTTTGTCGAGGGACTATGATCATTCAAAATTATTTGCTTTGCCCAAAGAAGTTTAACATGCAACATGGCCCATTTATTTGAAGGCAACAAGTGGAATACCCTAGGGGGGTGCAAGTGTGATTTGTGTGTCCATTTTCATGCTTGTTTATCTTGTATTAGGTCAAACTATTTTTTATCGTTTTTTCGCATACAAACCCTAATTCTAACATGTTATCATTAGAAAGCAATAAAGTGCGAAATTAAAATTACTAAGCTATTACAAAACCAAATATGGGAAGGGGGGTACAAATGTTCAAATGGGGGATATTGACAAGAATTTAAATCTAAATTATTACATCATTTGAATATTTGCAATTTAAATAATGCATAATTAAATGTAAATTAAATAAATATGGAAAATGCAAAAAGAAAGTTTTTATGTGTATGAGAAAATATTGTTTATGTAAAAGGGAAAAGAAAAATAAAAATGTATTATTTTTGAGTATTTTGAACTTAGGGTAAAAAACCCTAATTTTTAAAGAAAAAGTTATTATTTAAAAATTACAACTATTTATTTATTATTTATAAAAATAAAATAAAATGAAGTGTATTGTGAAAAAAGGTATTTTGTATCAAATATTAAATAAAATGAAAAAAATCAAGTATTTTTATATTTTTGTCTTAAATATTAATAATCACATATATATATTTATATTAAACCCTAAATATGTATTATACAAAAAATAAATATTTATTTGGTATTTTAATAAAATAAATAAAAAGAGTATTTTTTGTGTGAAATATTTTCAGAAAGTAAATAAAAATAAAAATGGTATTTACATTATTTTTACATTTTATTCTAATAATCATATATATATATATATATATATATATATATATATATATATATATATATATATATATATATATATATATATATATATATATATATATATATATATATATATATATATATATATATATATATATATATATATATATATATATATATATATATATATATATATATATATATATATATATATATATATATATATATATATATATATATATATATATATATATATATATATTTATGTACAAACAAAGAAAATAAACAAATAAATATGCAATAAATGCAAAAAGTGATGAAAAAAATATTTTTAATTTTTAAATGGCATGAGAAAAAATAAACAAAGTCAGCCAAAAAAGAAAAAAGTCAAAAATGTTAAAAAATGAGCAAATGGGCTCAGGGGGGTGTAAACCAAAAAAGATGGTGTGAAAAGCAAAATAACACAGGCCCAGCCCATTGACCATTGTCTTCAACCTCCAGCTTCAAACATTTGAAAAAACGCGCGCCTCTTGCTTCAATGTCTAGCTCCTGATTCTTGGCTTTTCAGCAAAAACTCATAACACAAGAAATGTTCAGCATGAAGAGACGGTTTCAACCATATAAATAACTTGACCTATCTCTCTAAGATGAGGGAGAATTTCTCTCCCCCTCTTTTCTGACCTAACTTTTCATCAATGTTCAGACATGAAATTCTCTAAGCACACGAAACATAAATGAAATCTAATCATATGAGCATGTTCAGGGCTATGATTGTGACATGTTTTCTTCAAAAACCTAAAGCTAACAATGCCTAATAAGAGAGATAGAACTCCATGAATATACCTGTTCAGTTGGAATCGAGCTTGGCAATGGAGGATGTTTCAGAGTGAAATGATGACTTGTACAGCTTCCTTGAAGTGTAAGGATGCTTTTCCAATTCCTACTTTGTCTTGAAACTCCCTAAATCGAGCTAGTGAACTCCAACTGCAAAACAGAAAATTGAAAATGGTGAAGTGGCTTGGAGGTGTTACAGGTCTGATTTTAGGACATGGTTAGCTTGTATATATTGTAGGGAAGGTAGAGGAAAAGGTTTGGATCAAAATGCTCGAAGGGATTGGGAGTTTGCACTCAAACTGCAGGGCTTGCTCTGTTTGAGCAGTTTTGTGGTGTTTCTGAGATGGAGGATGCTTGGGAGGTTTAGGACTCGTGCCAAAGCTTGGGTATGTTCTATGGAAAATGTTTGATAGCTTTTCTCTTTTTGTTTCTAAGCTGAGATGAGAGTTAGCATAAGTTATGGACTTTTCTTCACACTTAAGCTACAAAATGCCACTTTTCTTTCTAGGTCAGTACAGGCCCTCTAACTATGCTGCTATCCCTTGCCTTGATCAGTGCAATTTGCTCACAAACTTGTGCCAAGAAGATCTTGCTTGTACTTGCTTGGATTTCTAATTGACATAAAGCAAGCTTTTCAAGAATGGAAATAATGCTTTTTCTAGTTTAGGCTTAATTCCTTGTGTAATGACCAAAGGCTTAGAATAACAACTTGATTCATTGGTTTTGCATTAAATTAAGGAGTGTAATTTGGTTTTAGGACCTGTAAAGTAGCACAAACTATGCTGAGTTCAAATTTGCCAAGTTTATGAACATGCTTTGATGAAGAACAAAAGTGAATTTTTGCCAACTTGTGGAATTCGAATCTCTCAAGTTATGAGGTTGTTTGATGAGTTCTTGGACATTTTGGAAAGCTTGGAATGTGTACTACAATCCATATTTGAAATGCAAATCAAAATTCCAAGTGGAAGGGTATGAAAAGTGGCCTTGAAGTAGGGTAGAAAACCTTGTCAAAATAAGTCAAATTTCACTAAGTTAAAAGATGGTTTAGTGCCCTTATTCAAAAAATTATAACTTGAGATACAAGCTTCAAATGAGAAAACTTTGTGAATCAAAGTTGTAGATTATGCAAAAAGCTACAACTTTCATGTTTTGACTTTTGTTTGAATCCCAATGGATCATGGTGAAAAGATGGGGCAAAGTTGGGAAAAAATTAGGGTTTTCCATAACTTAGAAAAATTCTAAGTTATGAAAAATTCCATTTTCTAACCCTAATTTGCATTTTGTGATTTCTTGGTGAACAAGTTTCATGATTTGGAATGTTTTGATGAAAAATGAATCTTGACTCTTGATTTTGACCAAAAAGTCAAAGTTTGACTTTTCAGTGTACAGTCAAAATTGATCAATTGACTGGGAAATTCAACTGTCAATCTTGTGTACTTGGGATCTTTTGAGCTTGATGAACATGTCAAGATAATTCCATTGAGTCCTTGAGGCCATATGTGAGCTTGGTTTGCCATTGGCTAGGTCAAACAGTCAAAAATTGCCTTTGTGCAGTCAAAACCCTAAAAATGACCATTTTGCCCTTTTGATGATCTGATCAAATTTCTTGGAGAATTGTGATCCAAACTTGATCAAATGGTCCATGTGAGTTCATAATGTTGATGTGGACCAAATTTCATGAGGTTTGACTGTCAATTGGCCACAGTTGACTTTTTCCCCAATACAGCTGATTTCTAGGTCAACTGTCCAATTGACTGGGTAAAACTTGGAATCAAGACTTGAAACTTGGCATGGGTAAACTTGGGAGTCCAACATGAAGCATGAAAGTCATCTTAGGCATTTTAGGTCAAAATATCCTTGGGCAAACACAAACCCTAATTTGATTCCACAGTGCAAGGAGAAGTCTTGAGCAGAGGAAATCCTAACTGTATCTTGATCTTCAAAGGTCTTGTGATGAGAAAATGTTGAGGAAATGGGAGGGCAAATTTTGGGGTACAACAACCTCTATCTCATGATGTATCATATCATGAAACAAAGCTACCATGGCGCGTTGATAGGTTGCCCTAGCATTCTTCAGTCCGAATGGCATCACTTTGTAGCATAACGTACCCCACTGTGTAACAAAAGTAGTTTTCTCCATGTCTTCAGGGGCCATTTTGATCTGGTTGTAACCTGAAAATCCGTCCATGAAAGAAAATACCTTGTGCTGAGCTGTATTGTCAACCAAGATGTCAATGTGCGGTAGTGGAAAGTCATCTTTAGGGCTAGCCCTATTTAAGTCTCTGTAATCCACGCACATTCTCACTTTGCCGTCCTTCTTAGGCACTGGCACAATGTTAGCAACCCATTGTGGATAGGAAGTAACAGCAAGAAATCCAGCACTGAACTGCTTCATAACTTCTGCTTTGATCTTTTCTGAAATGTCGGGCCTCATGCGGCGGACTTTCTGTTTAACTGGTAGACAGTCTTCTCTTGTGGGTAGACAGTGAACCACAATGTTTGTATCGAGTCCAGGCATGTCTTCGTATGACCAGGCGAAGATCTCAACATATTCGTTCAACAGCTGAATTAAGCGCTCCTTGACACTTGGCTCTAGGTTGGCACCCACTCTAACTTCTTTTCTGTCTTCCTCAGTACCCAAGTTGATTGTCTCTAACAACTCCTCATGAGGTAGAATAGCCCTTTCTTCCTGTTGTAGAAGCCTAGCCAATTCTCCTGGCACCTCACAATCTTCCTCACCTTCGTATTCGGCGTGGTAGACCAGATCTTCAGAGTCACTGAAGGCCATAGCAGAATTGTTACCCATGGAATTCGGAATGGAAGGGTACCTGCATTTGTAAGTGTGGGTGTGTGTAAGGGATAGCCGTCTTTAAACAAATAAAATGCAAAAAGAAAGACAATGAACATAAAATTTTATATGTGAAAACGTCCATGATTCATTAAAATGGCATATGAAGATGAAAAAGCAAACCCTTACAAATGGACCTATGTGCCTCGGGTAAGGCACAAGGTTAAAAGTGTACGAATTGTTTGAGATTTATTACAAACCAACAAAAATGTTTGAAAGATAAATTACTGCAGTATGAAAGTAATTGGAACAAAGTCTTTTGCTTCCCAATTGCGCAGTCCTCCGCCAACAGTAGGGAAAATCCAGTCTTCCAAGTTGCTCTCCTCTTCACTATCCTCCAAAGCATTGACTCCATGATGGGTGATCTTCACAGGTGGCCCTCCATCACGGGAGCGACGCACAACCTTTTGAGCAGAATAAGTGAACCCCAAGCCGAATTTATCTGATTCGAAAGGAAAGTTGGGAAGTTGCCCCCAAATTATGGACCTGCCTTCTTCCACAACTGCCCTAGCATCCTTTAAAGAAGACATCCAAGGCGGAGGTCTTGTAATCACAGGAGTTGAGGACACTGTCTTGGACACTGCTATCTCTTCAGAAACTTCTTCGAAGTATTGGAAAGGGGTCTCGATGAATTTGCCATCCAATTCTACATAACAGAAAGAATTAAGATGGCTTATCATGTATTCCTCTTTGCCATGAACAATTATAATTTCCCCCTGGACAGGGTACTTGAGCACTTGATGCAGAGTGGAAGTGACGGCTCCAACATGGTGAATCCAAGGTCTTCCCAACAGGCAAGAATAGGAGGGACGAATGTCCATCACATAGAATATTGAGTTGAAGATTTTAGTTCCCACTTTAATCGAGATGTCCACCTCCCTGTGGACCATCCTCTTAGAACCATTAAAGGCTCTGACAATGATGTTGCTGGGTTTCAGGGTTAGGCCTTCACAATCCAATTTATCCAAGGCCTTCTTCGGCAAGACATTCAGCGAAGAACCAGTGTCTACCAGTACGTGTGCTAGAGTAGTCCCTCTGAATTCCACCGAGACATGCAAAGCTTCATTATGTTTTCTCCCTTTTGATGTTAAATCAGCATCGGAGAATCCTAGACCATTGTCAGCTGTTAAGCTAGCTACAGATTCCTGGAACTGATCCGCGCAGGTTTCTTGTGGTACGTGGGCCGTCTTCAAAAATCTGATCAAAGCTTTAGCACGAGCTTCTGAACAAAGCAGCAGTGCCAACATAAAGATCTTTGAGGGGGTATGCCCCAGCTGTTCCACAACATCATAATCGCTTTTCTTGATTATTTTCAAAATCTCTTCCATTTCTTTTTGAGAGGTTTCAGGGATGATCAACGGCTGAGCCCTCGTCCTGACGGGCTCTTCTTGGATCCCTTTCCCTCTATCATCAGCAGCAGCAGAAGGGACAACCACAGGAGTTACAACTTCTTCAATAATTGGATTTCTCACAGATATGTTGACCGGTACAGGGGTGACCTTAGGAGCAGCTGAGGGTCCAAAGATTGCCTTTGGAGGGGCAATCTCTGGAGAGAAAATTCTCCTACTGCGGGTGATTTTTCTCGTTCCAGCAATGTTTCCAATGTCGGAAGTCTCTTCATCAGAACTCTCTTCAGTTGATTCAATTTGTTTAATACCGTGGTAAAAGATCTCTCCCACATATTTTCACGGTATTGATTTGTCGGACTTGTACAGGACTGGCCCGGGCATAGTTATCTTCAAAGGTGCAGTCTTCGGAGCGGATGTAATCTTAACAGGTCTTTTGGAGACCTTGGAAAGATTGGCGAATATGGTAATTATCGAAACATCATTGACGAGAGTCAGTGTAACATGAGTCTTTTCAAAAAGGATTTCTTGGTTATCCATTAGGCGCTGGATGCCTAACTTCAATAATGGACAGTCGGTTGGTAAGGATGAACAAAGGCAGCAATCTTCTTCACAACCTGGGAAAATCCCATCCTTCAGCAAATTCAACTTGATTATCGGTAGCGGAGTCATCAAATTATCAATAGCAGTAACAAAAAGATCTTCTTCAACAACATGGGTATTGTGGCCATGCTTTGGCATTGGGGCAGAGATCACATTTGGCTTTTCAGGGGCGTCAAATTCAACTTCCTTAACATCTATCAAATCCTGAATCTTATTCTTGAGGGCCCAACAATTGTTGGTGTCGTGCCCTAGACTGTCTGAATGATAAGCACACTTGGCATTTGCATGGTAGAACGGGGAAGTAGTATTCAGATTCTTCGGGGCCTCTTTCAAGTTTGCAAGGTTTAACTTTAAGAGATGGGGTAGAACCCGAGCAGGAGTCATATTGATCTGGGTGAATTGCCGTACAGTTCTTTCCACCCTTGTTTGGTTGGTTCTGGGTTGATGGTTTCTGGGCTGATCAGCTGCAGACTTCTGAATCATTACGGCCCCCACAATTGGTCGTCTTTCAACTCTTCCCTGATTTCTCTGGGCATAGACAGTTGAGACTTCTTTCTTTGCTGGAAAAGTATTTTTGATGGCAGCGGAAGCAAATGCATCTTTTTGAATTTTCCCGCTTTTTATGTCGACTTCAACTCTCTCACCAGTTAGAATCAACTCAGTGAACCCCGCAGAAGAACTTCCAATCAGGTGATTAAAGAAAGGACCTGACAGAGTCCCCAAGAACATATCCACAAGCTCTCTTTCAGATAAAGGTGGTTGTACTCATCCCTCTAAGTCTCTCCATTTCTGGGCATACTCTTTGAAACCTTCATTTGAGACCATGCCCATACTCTGTAATTGAGTACGGGTTGGTGCTAAGTCTGCATTATATTGATATTGTTTGTAGAAGGCAGCCGCTAAATCTTCCCAATTATGCACATTAGACCTCTCCAACTGGTAAAACCGATCCAGCTGCGTTCCTGAAAGACTGTCCTGGAAGAAATGGACCCACAGGTCTTTGTCAGAAGAATGTGGTTGGATTTTCCTGACATAAGATCGTAGGTGTATCTTGGGACAAGACAACCCATCGTACTTAGCAAACAGAGGTACTTTGAGTTTAGGAGGGATCATAATTCCAGAAACCAGCCCTAGTTCCTCAAAATCAAGCCCATGCACTCTCTGTACCTCCATAGCTGCCAGACGTTCTTCCAAGTTCTTGTATTTGTCATCTGCAGGAGGGTACTACTGTTCAGAATAGTCTTCATCCTCTTCTTCTTCTTCTTCTTCCTCAGACTCAGATTGCACTGCAACTCCATTTCCTTTTCCTACCCCTTCATCAGATGTTGAGGGGAAATCCAGGACCCTTTTGGCTTGCCCTTCAAATCTTCTGCCCAAGGTAGCCACACCAACTCTCTTCTTTTTCTTTTTCTCTTTTTCCTTCTCCAACAAGGTCTTGAGCTCCTCCTGCCCCTTGGCCAAGGTCAGAAGTAGCTGTTGAAACTGTGAATTTTGCGCTTGCAAGTCTTTGACCGTCTGCTCAATATCCATCTTGCTGAAATAAACAACAGAGAGATAAGGAAACCTGGTGTGGAGACCTATTTATGCATATGATGAATGATATGTATTCATGTAATGCATTCAAGGATTCAGAAATTCAAATTTTTTTAAACAAAAAAGGAACACACGTCATATTAATAAGATAGAATTTGTTAGTACATCAATGCCCCATGGGCAAAATAATACTAAATCCTAAGGTAAAAAGACGTTGCGCATCCTCTTTGGTGAAATGTAGGTGTTGAGAGTCTGCTCTTCGTGAAGTTGATGAGTAAGTTCCAAAACCTTCTTCTCGCTTGCATAGAATTGGGCTTCAAAAGTGTCGCGCTCTCCCTTGAGTTGTATCCAACTCCTTTGTAATTCTTCAAGTGATGTTGGCATGTCAGGGTGTAGGAGGGTGTATCGAACCTCTCCTTCCATAACGGGCTCTATAATCACAGGAAGCATGTAGGGGTAATGTGATATGGTGGGAAGAACAAACTATTTTTTGGAATGCTGGTTTTCATTTTGCGTTTTGTATTCGCAAAATGTCGCGGTAAGCAAGAGTCGCCACCGACTTTTATTTTATCCAACAAGGAAAGGAAAAAAGCACAGAAAAATTCCTTTTTCGAGATATTTCTCGGGTTCGGGGGGTAGATTATAGAAAGGGAAGGTGTTAGCACCCTTTCTATCCGTGGATTTCCACGGGCTCTTAGGTACTTGCTCAAATTGTTTTCAAAATCGCTTTCTTTGTGCTTGTGGGTTTGAAAAAGCTTTTGTTTTGAAACTTTGATTTAACTCTTGCTTCTGTCCTCAAGAGTGTAATGAAGTGTTTTTGAAAACTTTGTTTGAAAAGGAGTGTAAGTGTGAAAAAGGTTTTGTTTTTTGAAAGAGCAAGTACTTAAGAACCATCTACCTACTCGAAAAAGGAACCGTTCTATGTTATCTTCCTTTAGACAATGCTATCCTACTATTGATGAGTAAGTAGCACCGTCGTTGGAGTTTGAGGGTCAATTCGAATGAGGGACGTGCGGTCACTAAAGCAATGTTAGGACGCCTTAGCGGTAACCCTAATGTCTTAGATCATTTGTTTTGAGGCAACAATATCCGAGGCAACCGTTTCGAGGCGACTATGATCTTTTAGACAAGAAGGCGACCTCTAAAGTGACCTATACTAAATGACCGCGTATGAAGGCAACCAAGTGGGGTGTACCCTAAGAGTGCGCATGTGCGAGTGTGTTGTTTTCAGTTAATTTTATCTTTGTACATGTTAATGGTGATCTATGTTGATTTTAGGTTAAAACATTCATTCTTGTCATGCATCCCTATTATCAAACATCTAACAGTTATATTTTGTGGAAAATAAATTGTAGAATTTAAATTACAAGGCGTCGGGTATTTACATCGCCAAAGACAAACCCTTTAAAAATAAATAAAGTGATAAAAAATAAATAAAGGTCCTATTTACTATTACAAACCGAAATCAGATACATAATAGGATAAAAGAAAGTGAATCGCATGCGGGAAATTAAATCGAGCGCAAAGTTCTAGGGTCTTGACCCTTTTTGTTAAAGAAAAGATCTTTTTGTTGTTTTTTTTAATTAAGAAAGAAAATTACCTAAGTTAATTACTAAATTAATAATTTAATTAATTAATAATAAAAAAAGTTATTTTTGGGTTTTTGGTATTTTAAGAAAGAAATAAAAATTAATTAATGTTAGTAAAAACCTAATTAAGTCTAGTTAATTTTAATTATTTACAAAAATATATTAAAGTTATTTCTAATTAATAGCCTAAATTAATTAATAGATTTGTTAATAAAAAATAAAATACTAAAATTTAATTTGATAAAGAAAATATTTTTTTGTGGTTTTAATTTATAAAGAAAAATAAATTGATTGGTTAGTTAATTAAATAAAACAATAAAACAATTAATTAAAACTAAATAAATAAATATAAGAGAAAAGGGTTTGGGCCTGATTTTGGTGGTGGAGATAGCAATCCTGAGGCCCAATAACACGTTGGCCTTGTTGACTTTCCTTGATCCAGCGTGCATGTGCTGACTTGGTCTTTGGTGGTCCATCAATTCTTGGCCATCAGATTTGGCCTTGGGCCATCTGGATGCTGGATATATGGAGGTGTATGATGCGCTGCAAGCTTGGATGTGCACTTGATTACCTGTAGAAGAAAAATAACAAAAGGAGTGGGGGACCTGGGATTCGAACCCAGGTCCTGATGGTATTTGGAGCGCTTGCTTTGCCACTAGGACACTTGGCTTCATTTGTTAATATATTAGAAATAATGTATATTATATGAAAACAGAATTAATTGGTCAGAATAAAAAATGTGCGCGTGGTTTTGAATTGGCCGTTGATGGTGTGACACGTCTTCGCCTTCTACCTCACGTCCGTGGCTAAAACATTCCAGACTTATACCAACGGACACAGACCGTCACTATAAGTCATGCACATTCCAAAAATCTCTGTAAGCCATGAAAATGAATTCTAAGGGCATGGTTGTGCTCGTCTCATCATCCCGGTCACAACCATACCCTTCTTGGTGGCCAATTTTCCTAAAAGAGAAACACCCCAAAAAAACCACGAAAACCTAGCTATGGTATTTGGCTTTACAGGTCAGATAAACAAAATTAACTAATGCCAAAAGCTTGGAAATACTATGAAGATCACAAATATATCAATGATTTGTCCAAATGATGCAAGAATAGAGAGTTATGATTTCGAATACAGGGCTAAGTAATGTGATGCTTACAGTGCTTTTGAAGGCCTGAGGACGCGTGCTTTTGATCCAGGAAGGTTGTATGATCACCCAGGAATCGATTGGGATTGGTCTCTGCTTCTGAAAACACCTCTAAGTATGATTTTGATTTCACACTTTTTTAGTGAATTTTGCAACTTTTGTATTGCCTGTTCTTGCAACCTCTAACCTTTATTTTCGTTTCTTATGCTTGCTTATGTACTATGGAATGTGCTAGGGTAACAAATTTGGAAGGAATCTCTCTAAATCAATGCATTGGAATTTGATTTGATTCATTCTTTAAACCTTTCCAAATTTGCCAAATCTCCATCTTTTTGTACATGATATGCTTGACACGAATTTTGATGATGATCATGATGATAATTAAGACCTGAAATAACCAAAAAGATCTTAGGTAATTAAAGCTTGGATTTTATATGATTTAATTTGATTTAAAATGAAATAATTCAATAATAAATCAAATTAAATAATAAATATAGAATATGAGCTCATGGCTGAAGCTAGGATACGTGGGCAACTATGCAAGCTCAAATCAAGTGGAAAATTATGGGCCCATTTGACAAAATTTGAAGTTTTGGGGATAGTTGACTTTTGGCAATTTTGGAAAAATGTCCAACTTCAACAATGCATAACTTCCTCAATTTTGAACTTTTGGAAGTTTTCTTGGACTTTTTATAAATATTGTGATGTCCCCTAACCAACCCTTTTGGTCTCATCTCATTTTGATATTCCATGATCAAGTTATAAGCTTTGGCAAAAAAAGGTGTTTTTGTTGACTTTTAGAAATGACCTATAATGTCCAAATTCATAACTTCTTGTGAGTTCATTTCTGATCTTGGGGTATGAAGATGGATTGTAGGAAATTGCATCCTCTTCAAAATTATCTTTTGATGGGCCATTTCTCATAAACTATGAGAAAGTTATGCTTGGTCAAAGTTGGGTTGACTTTTCCTACAAAACCTTAATTTAGCAACTTTTGAGTCTTGATGAATTTTGAGCAATCCTTGATGAATCATGATAAACCATTGATAAAATGATGAAATATCATTTAAAATTAGAATGTTGACAAAAAATCTTGAAGTTTGACTGTATTTGGGTCACAGTTGACTTTTGCCCTAGCACAGTCGGTTTTTGGATCCTTTGAGCAATTGACTGAGCAAACTTCCTCTGCAAGGCTTAAAATTTGGCATGGATGATCTTGATAACATATTAGGATATTGGGGAGCACTTGAGGTCATTTGGATTCAAAGATAATGATGCAACACAAAACCCTAATTTGGGGTTGATTGCCTTAAGAGATAGCTTGTCTGTCCAACTCTTGAGCAATCTTGAGCCACTTGGAGATTTTTCTTGCAATATTTTGAGGAATATGAGAGGGAAAATTTTGGGGTATAACAGCTGCCCCTGTTCAATCTTCTTAAACCTGAGGATGTAGATTGGCTTTCGTGCCTTTCGTGATCCGAATGTGGAAGATGATTGAACACTAGAGTGCCCAGAAATTTGCACTTGCATGAAGTGGTATCAGCCTTTGTGATGTCGGGAATGGGCTTAAAGATGCCATTTGGAGATGGGTTTAAAGATGCCATCTAGAGGAGTTTCGATCGCATTAGAGATTCCTTAGCGAGAACTTGCATACCTGTTGTTGTGGAAGATTCCGTTGGGGGAAGTCTGATCTTGTTGATATTTAGGAACTTCCCTGTACCTCAACTGAGAGAATGCCTCTGCCGAGTTTTAAGAACTTGTCCGTAATTCAACTGGGGGAAATCTGTCGAGATTTAGAACCTTATCTGTAATTCAACTGAGAATAATTCAGTTGAGATTTAAGAACCTGTTAGTACTTCGACTGAGGGAAACATCTTCATCAAGATCTAGGACGGTCTGGTCTTCAATGGAGTATAATTCTGTTGAGATTTTAGAACTCATCCACACTACGACGGAGGAAAATGTCGAGATTGAGAACCTTATCTATAATTCAACCTAGGATAATTCAGTTGAGATTTAACAACCGGTCAGGTCTTAGACTGAGGGAAACATCTTCATCAAGATCTAGGACTGTCTGGTCTTCAACGGAGTATAATTCTATTGAGATTATAGAACTCGTCCACACTACGACGGAGGAAAATTACCGAGATTGAGAACCTTATCTGCAATTCAACCGAGAATAATTCAGTTGAGATTTAAGAACCGGTCAGGTCTTCGACTGAGGGAAACATATTCATCAAGATCTAGGACTGTCTGGTCTTCAACGGAGGATAATTCTGATGAGATTTTAGAACTCGTCCACACTTCGACGGAGGAAAAATTGTCGAGATTGAGAACCTTATCTGAAATTCAACCGAGGATAATTCAGTTGAGATTTAAGAACTGGTCAGGTCTTCGACTGAGGGAAACATATTCATCAAGATCTAGGAACTGTCTGGTTTTCAACAGAGTATAATTCTGTTGAGATTGTAGAACTCGTCCACACTTCGACGGAGGAAAATTGTCGAGATTGAGAACATTATCTGAAATTCAATCGAGGATAATTCAGTTGAGATTTAAGAACTGGTCAGGTCTTCGACTAAGGGAAACATCTTCATCAAGATCTAGGAACTGTATGGTCTTCAACGGAGTATAATTCTGTTGAGATTGTAGAACTCGTCCACACTTCGACGGAGGAAAATTGACGAGATTGAGAACCTTATCTGAAAATCAATCGAGGATAATTCAGTTGAGATTTAAGAACTGGTCAGGTCTTCGACTAAGGGAAACATCTTCATCAAGATCTAGGAACTGTCTGGTCTTCAATGGAGTATAATTCTGTTGAGATTGTAGAACTCGTTCACACTTCGACGGAGGAAATTTATCGAGATTGAGAACCTTATCTGAAATTAAACCGAGGATAATTCAGTTGAGATTTAGGAACTGGTCAGGTCTTCGACTGAGGGAAACATCTTCATCAAGATCTAGGAACTGTCTGGTCTTCAACGGAGTATAATTCTGTTGAGATTGTAGAACTCGTCCACACTTCGACGGAGGAAAATTATCGAGATTGAGAACCTTATCTATAATTCAACCGAGAATAATTCAATTGAGAATTAAGAACCGGTCAGGTCTTCGACTGAGGGAAACATCTTCATCAAGACCTAGGATTGTCTGGTCTTCAACGAAGTATAATTCTTTTGAGATTGTAGACCTCGTCCACACTTCGACGGAGGAAAATTGTCGAGATTGAGAACCTTATCTGAAATTCAACCGAGGATAATTCAGTTGAGATTTAAGAACTGGCCAGGTCTTCGACTGAGGGAAACATCTTCATCAAGATCTAAGAACTGTCTGGTCTTCAACTGAGTATAATTCTGTTGAGATTGTAGAACTCGTCCACACTTCGACGGAGGAAAATTGTCGAGATTGAGAACCTTATCTGAAATTCAATCGAGGATAATTCAGTTGAGATTTAAGAACCTGTCAAGTCTTCGATTGAGGGAAACATCTTCATCAAGATCTAGGAATTGTCTGGTCTTCAACGGAGTATAATTCTGTTGAGATTGTAGAACTCGTCCACACTTTGATGGAGGAAAATTGTCGAGATTGAGAACCTTATCTGAAATTCAACCGAGGATAATTCAGTTGAAATTTAAGAACCGGTTAGGTCTTCGACTGAGGGAAACATCTTCATTAAGATCTAGGAACTATCTGGTCTTCAATGGAGTATAATTCTGTTGAGATTGTAGAACTCGTCCACACTTTGATGGAGGAAAATTGTCGAGATTGAGAACCTTATCTGAAATTCAACCGAGGATAATTCAGTTGAAATTTAAGAACCGGTAAGGTCTTCGACTGAGGGAAACATCTTCATCAAGATTTAGGAACTGTCTGGTCTTCAATGGAGTATAATTCTATTGAGATTGTAGAACTCGTCCATACTTAGACGGAGGAAAATTGTCGAGATTGAGAACCTTATTTGAAATTCAACAGAGGATAATTCAGTTGAGATTTAAGAACCGGTCAGGTCTTCGACTAAGCGAAACATCTTCATCAAGATCTAGGAATTGTCTGGTCTTCAACGGAGTATAATTCTGTTGAGATTGTAGAACTCGTCCACACTTCGACGGAGGAAAATTGTCGAGATTGAGAACCTTATCTGAAATTCAACCGAGGATAATTCAGTTGAGATTTAAGAACTGGTCAGGTCTTCGACTGAGGGAAATATCTTCATCAAGATCTAGGAACTGTCTGGTCTTCAACGGAGTATAATTCTGTTGAGATTGTAGAACTCGTCCACACTTCGACGAAGGAAAATTGTCGAGATTGAGAACCTTATCTGAAATTCAACCGAGGATAATTCAGTTGAGATTTAAGAACCGGTCAGGTCTTCGACATGGCAGAGAACTTAACTGCATCCTTCCTGAAAGGTAAAGGTCAGTCGTATGCAATGCATGATATGTATCAGGAAATGATGTTCTCAAAATAAATGAGATTGTGTTGTATGATGCGTATATGCATGTGTCATGATGTATGGTGTTGTACCCCAAAATTTGCCCTCCCATATTCTTCAAAATTTGCAAAGAACATGCTTCAAAATCTCCCCAAGGGTTGCACAGTTCAAGGGCCTCCTAACAGTCAAAAACTAGGGTTTTGGTTCTGACAAAGAAATTGAAATTTCCAAGGGTCCAATCAAGTCCCACATACCTACAAACATGGTCAAGCATCCATATGACAAGTTTCAAGACTTATAGCACAAAATTGCACAGTCAAAAACCCTAATTGCCCTACAGTCAACTGTAGGGGCAAAATGGTCATTTGACAGTCAAAAGTTCAAATTTTTGGTCAACATCTTATTTTGAAGCCACAAACATCATTTGATCAATTCTTGATCATGATTTTCAAGGCATGGCTCAAAAAGTCTCAAGATGCAAAAGTTTCCATATTTGGACAGTTGAAAAAGTCAATTGTAACTTGACCAAGGCATAACTTCCACATGGTGTATCAGAAAAATTCCATCCAAAGCTCATTTTGAAGAGAAAGAAATTTCCTACAACTCCTCTTCACACTTCAAGTCCAAGAAATTCTCTCACAAAAAGTTATCAATTTCAACATTATAGGTCATTTTCAAAAGTCAACAAAAAGGGACTTTAAGTAAAAGACCATAACTTGAGATTGTTAAATCAAAATGACATGGGACCAAAGGCATTGGTTAGAGGACTTCAAGACCTTTCCAAAATGTCAAAGAACATGATCAAAGCTTAAAAATTGAGCAAGATATGCCTTGTGGAAGTTGGGAAATTTTTGGGAATTTTGAAAAAGTCAACTTTGCTTCAAATGCCTCAAAATTGCTAATGGGCCACATTTTCTTCCAAGAATCATTATCCAAAGGCTATGCACGACCATTTGACCCAAAGGGGATTTATTTCATCATTTTTTATTATTTATTTGAATTTTTATCACCATTAATTCGTTTAATTAAATAAAATATGACAAAAATACTAAACAAATGTGTTTGAATCCTTTTATGCAGCATATGCCCTCATTATTCACTCAAGATCTCGTGCACATCAAAAAAGGAAAGATTTGGTGCAAATTGGCATGTTCTTCATGAGGAAAAGATTGAAAAAGATTCCATGGAAATCAAATATTTGATTCATCAATGCAAAGGGTTATGGACTCAAATTTCTACCCTAATTCGTCCCATACATATACAGGATGCTAAACCTAATGCTAAAGACCTTGAAGCTGCGCCTCAAACCTCATATACATTTTGCATTTTTTGTGAAAAAAGTCAAAACTGAAAACACAGTTCCAGGGTAATTCAAAGCACAGTAATCATTCCAATAGCTTGCCAAGACATCAAGGAAGCTTTCTGAATCCTTTTCCAGTCCCTACGCATCAAGAAGTGGTAGAATAAAGTCAAAATTCCTCAAACTTTTTGCATAATCGTGTTTGAATTTCTGGACATTTTTCATACATTTTAATTGTTGTTTTATACTAACATGGACCTTCTGAATCTATTGATACTATTTAATTGAATTTTCATCGCCTATATGCAAACTTGCCATGGAAGCTCTTTAGGGTTTCAGAGGTCAAAAATTAGGGCTTTCCTCTTCAGGAAAAATTAGACAACAACACCAGGACCATTGGACTCAGAAGCTCCAGACGAACATGTTCATCACCTCGCGCCTAATTTATCATGGCCCATGGTGTAATCGCTATTTTTCGCAGGGTATATTTAGTGGGGGTTTAAAACCCCCGCTATCTCTTTTCTGATTACAGGTACAATGAGGACGAAGCCTGCGTGTCCTATCTTGGTTAGACTATTCAAGTTTCAGCGCGTTTTTTTGATTAATAGCATTAGTGTGTTTGTTTTTATATATTAATTCCTTTCCATTATAATAACAAAGTGGCAAAACAGCTCAGTTGGTGGAACGTGGTGCTGGCAAGCATTGGGACCTGGGTTCGATTCCCAGGTCCCCCTATGTATTTCATATTTTTTCAATTAACATGCTCCTGTGCAGCTTCTCACCAAAAGACTATCGTGCACTCCAAATCCTGCGCCTGCCAAGTGTCCCAGAACCACAATCTAATGGCTATCATGTGAGTTCCATTGTGTACGCCAGTCAATGGGTCTGCATGTGATCGTTTGAAAGTCAAACAGGCCGGGAGTTCAATGGGCCAAATTTCTCAAATATACCTCCTGATTGGGTTCAGACACCCCAGAGTTTGTCCATCCCTCCAATTTTCTTCTTTCTTTATTTTTGCTCTTTATTTCTTTAATTGATTATTTATGATAATTGTTTTATTTAATCCATAAAATTAATTTTAATAATATAAAAACACCAAAAAATCAGAAGATCATAAAAAAAAAATATGCTTTGTTAATATTAATTAATATTATTTTGTAAATAAATTTAATAATTAACTTAGTTTTAATTCTAGGTTTTAATTTTAATATTTTTTTTGTAATAAACTAAAAAATGTAGAAATTAGAGTTTTATACTTTTATTCTTTTTTTCTTTTTCACCATATTTAATTATTAATTATTTTTTGTAAATAAATTTACCATTAAATAATTAGGTTAAAACTAGGTTAAACTTAAACATTTTTTTTTAATAAATTAAAAATAATTTAGAACTAGGGTTAATTAACTTTTTAATTCCAATTTAATTTTCTCATTAAACTCCATAAATACAAAAACTCCAAAAAAATTCTTCCTTTTTATTTAAACTTAATTAATTTATTAATTTCAATTCAATTTCTTTAAAAGGGTCCAACGCCCTCGCTTTCGATTATAATTCCGTTTCGCGCGCTTATTTTGTTTCTTTTTTGTAAATTTCATGTAATTACTCCAAAGCCTTGTAATAGATTAATTAGGATATTTATTCTTCCGCATTTTTATTTCATTCAAATCGGGTCTTGGACTAATTTGGCGATGTAGACCCGCGCCTTTGTAATAGCGTAGGACTTTTACCTTCTCGCATCTTTTAGCTGTTAATAACTTGCATGAAAGAATGAATGCCAAAAATAAAAACAAAGCGTAGATCACCAATGCATGAACAAGATAAACATAATCGAAAATGACACACAAATCACACACCACCCCTAGGGTACGTCTCACTGTTGCCTTGCCCCTCGAAATGTGGTCGTCGAGTAGAGGATGTTTTAGTAAGTCTTCATGTCCATGAACATGGCATGAGGGTAGCTTCTAAGGTGTCTTCCTATTGCTCTGGTGACCACAATGTCCCGAACCCTCGAATTGACCCGAACACCTCCAACGGTGGTGCTACCTACCTCTCAATGGTGGGATGGCACTACTTTAAGGACATTTACACAGACGAATTCCTTAGGGTAGGTAGAGAACTCGTAGATACTTGCTCTAATTTCAAAACAAATTAAAAACTCCTTTTCACACCGACACCTTTCAAAAAGCTTTCAAAAAGCAATTTTTCAAACACTCTTGAGGACTGATACAAGAGTCGAACTGAAATTTTCAAAGAAACTTTTTTAAACCCACAGTTGAAAAGCAAACAAACAATTTTGAAAACACAAATGAGCAAGTATCTAAGAGCCCATGGATAACCATGGATAGAAAGGGTGCTAACACCTTCCCTTTCTATAAATCTACCTCCCGAACCGAGAGCAATCTCTATAAGGAATTTTTCTGTGCTTTTGTCCTTTCCATATTGGAGAAAATAAAAGACGGTGGCGACTCTTGCTTCCGTGACATTTCGCGAACCAGCGTTAAACAGTCAGTTCCAGATCCACTGATCACAGAACTGGCGACTCTGCTGGGGAAACATAAAAGTGAGGTGTACCTTAGGATTAGATCATACTTATGTTTTCAATTTCTTTGCTTTGATTGATTTATATTTGTGGGCTTTACATCGGAGTTTCATAGATCCTAACCCGGATCTGGGGATACCCTTTTAGGTAGCATAAGCTGTGAGGGACCTGTCCGGCGTAGACCGACACGGGTGAAGCAGTGGCTACGTTGGTGTGGCACCTTGGTCTGTACCGATATCCCTTGTGTTGCAACGAGGAGAATATGGGTCTTCTGAGGAGTCATTAAGCACCAACCGACCTTAGAACCCTAAATTGACCCAACTTGGCCATAGAACAGTAGCAGTATGCTACACCCATTGAGGCTAAACTCTCGCGATGGTTCTGGCCGCAAGAAAAGATTGCGACGCTGTAGTTATGACCGATTGAGGGTAGTCAGTGATATTGGGATCCTCTAGAACCCGGTTACTTGTGATAGGACAGGTTTTTGAGCCCACCAACTTCAAGAGGGTACTACCCCAAACTTCATGCTGGCCTAAACTCTAAGGGTTCTTTGTGTGACTTGTGTGCCTTCAAACTTGACTACTTGCATGCTTGTTATCTGACACTTGAGTTTCTTGCAGGTTTTTGTTTACAGTCCTTAACAGGGGCTCATAACAGGGTTACTTACATCACTCCACGCATAGCATGACATCATACCATCATACCATTGCATACATCCTACATAAGGACTAATCCATTTCAAGGATCTCAAGGGTTTGTGATGTAGGTCATGATGAATCAAAATGTCTAGCAAGGGGCAAAGGGGATTTATTTTCCTCTAGCCAAGGTTGATGACTTGAGTCGGGGGCTATGACCCACTCGATATGGTGAGCCTTGACTCTTGAAGAAGGACTCTCAACAACATGAAGTTCCCTCATCAAGCTACCAGATTCTAACAATTTTCTTGTTTACCCCGCAAGGTCCTTGAAAACATTGCATGCATATCATACATATCATTGCATTACAAGTACCCTTTGTACAGGTCACTTACCTTCTCCGCTGTTTATTTCAGCAATGGCTTCCCAACAAGATAACCAGGGTTTTCATGCTCAAGAGACTCAGTTCAGGGAGATCTTCCTAAGCCTATCCAAGGGGCAGGAAGAGTTGAGGACACTCCTCATGGGGAATTTGGCCAAGAAAAGTCCCGAAGATGATAAGGACGAACGGCTGAAATGTCTACAAGCTGAGGTGGATACAATGAGAACCCAGATGCTGGGGCAAATGGCTCTTATCCAAGACTTATCTCAAAGACAAGGAGAGCTCAGGGTTCTCATCAACCAACTGCTTCGGGATAACCAACTGGGGCAAACATCTAAGGTTGAAGAGCAGGCCATCATTCAACCACCTGTGGTGCAAGAGGACCAGGGAAAAGCTCCTCAGTTTGCTTCAGGGTCACAAGCCCAGCATCAACCTCACCAGCGTCAGCAGGGTAGTCGGTGTAAGCGAAATACGTCTGGAAGACATTTCTCGGAGACTGGTATACCATCATCACTGATACTGAGACGCTTGTTGGAGGTCAAGCTGATTGCTTTAAAAGATCCTCCTAATAATCTCAACATAACCTCCCTAAAGTACAATCCTGATGAAAGGTGTGCCTACCATTCTGACAGTCCTGGACATGACACTGACGACTGTTGGAGCTTGAGGAACAAGATCCAGGACTTGATCGACGGAAGGGTGCTGGAGTTAATGCCGGGTGGCAAAATGAAAATCTTCTGCTGAGAATCTTCCATCTGAGATGACTAGTGCAAACTAAGAAGCTTTTGTTCATTCAAATGTTCAAGTTGTATTTTTCTTTGATTGTTCAAACATTTGTTCATGTCAAACTTTATTACTTTATCAATGCATCGCATATGTCTATTTTGAATCAATATATTCGCATTCGCTATATTCAAACTACTTTCATTTTTTTGTGATGTTCAACTCTCAATTAATAATTCTAAAGCCTCTTGAGGGAGGATGACGAAAACGATACCACAATCTACAGTATGCTTTTGAACAGACCCCGCTGATGAGGTACAGACATTGTTTCAATCCCTAAACACTGGAGTTATAAGGAAGATAATCCCTCGTCAACCCCTTTGAGCCAAAGAAGTAGGAGTTTTTCTTTTTGAAAATTAAAACCCTTAATCATAACCTGGGGCAGGGTAGTTCTCTCAGTTGATCCAAGTGCACAACGAATAGCACCAAAGAGGTCCTCACAAAACAAAAGACAGTGATGGTTCCGAATAATCATAAAGACAGGCAGTCATTATCCCTCAAAATAAACGCCCATTAAGTCAAAACCTATGAAGGAGACTTACAAAACTGGGGCATCCCACTGACTGTAATCACAAAAGAAACAGTTCAGGCAAAAAACAGGGATAACGAAATCAAAAAGAAAAGAGGACCTGCAAACCCTCAACAAGGAAATGACTGCCTATTCAAAATAAAATGTCAACATCCGAACCATCATGGGAATATTAGGACAAAGACTCGAACAAGGTCTAACGCATGATCAACTGAGTTTAGGTTTGAAGAACATCACGAAGAGCGGGTGGGTACAAATATAATTTGAGCCTTTATCCTTTGTTTCTTAAACCGTGAACCAGGCCACGTTATAACCCTTAAAAGTCCTAGCTGAAGCAAGGGTTAGTTTGAAAGCATACTGTTACGAAAGGTATCCTGACTCCTTAAGGCCTACGGTAAATACGGAGTTGACATCACGTTTTACAAAAATTCACTTGTTTTTATAAATAAAAAAATGCATTTTCAAAATCTTCAAGACAGACATAAGCTTTGCATTTTTGATATAACATTGTTTGCATATGACTATTTGTTTGAACAACAGGGAAATTCGCACGATGAATACCTAGTGAACAAAAGCACTTCCAATCAAGGGGCAAACCTCCATCTGGATCACTTAGGGCATTGGACGATCAAACGAAGATCTTTCGGTATGGCGACACAACGCTACAACAGGGGTACCTCCCTACATCCTGAGAGCGTGGACATAGTCGAAAAAAATACTGCGCATAATCAAAGACCCGCTAGGTTGACATACCTAGGCAAAAATAAGGGCTTCCCGGCGGACCAAAAGGGTTCGGGCAAAAATAAGGGATGAAATGAAAAAACCTGTACACCCGGCAAGTCGAAAACCTGAAAAGGCGGCTTGGGCAAAAATGGGTATCCCGGTGGACTGAAAACCCGAAAGGGCGGTCCAGGAAAAAGTTAGGGATCAAAAGCGTATGACTGTATCCTGGCATCTCGTCACCTGTCTACCAGAAGATTTGTCATTTACCCCCCACAGGTGCCTTCTCCCACTGAAACAGGGGCAATAATGAGTGGTCTAAGCGATCTAATTGTTCGGTCCACCAAGGTACCAAGGTAAGTTCGGCTGAAGAACATAACCAATATACCTTAACTCCCCAGAGGGTGAGCCAGCAAGTCAATGCACTCTCCCCGAGCAAAGCTATACTATCAGCCTTAAGGAAGTTGGGTATCCCCCGCAGATCTCAACATTCCCCAGCACAATATACGGACATTCTTAACAAGCATCCCCAGCAGTCTTGATCTAAGATTGTTCCCCGGCGGTATACCAAACATGCAGCGGAGCCACTTCCCTAACATATCAAATTAATTTCCCCCAGAGAGTGGGCCAGCAAGTCAATGCACTCTCCCCAAGCAAAAGCTATACTATCAGCCTTAAGGAAGTTGGGTATCTCCCAGCAGATCTCAACATTCCTCGACAATATACAGACATTCTTAACAAGCATCCCCGACAGTCTTGACCTAAAGATTGTTCCCCGGCGGTATATCAAACATTCAATGAAGTCACTTCCCCGATACAGTTCAAAACTTCCCCAGGAGAGTCCAATCCAGTTTCCCCAGGAAAGTTGGAATCCATCTCCTCAAGCAGTAAGCTTATCCCCAGTAGATTCTGGAAGCTTCTCCCCCGCAGAGCACGAACGCGTCCCCCGGCTTTATTCAAAGGTTATTTCCCTACCAGGATATAACTGGGTTATCCTCAGCCAAAAGCCACGGAAGGGTCGTTCTCGGCGCAGTATTCTTATCCCTCAGCGAAGTCTATCAACACTTCCAACGTATTAATGGTATCCCCAACGAAGTTACCATCAACACTCCAGCAAAGTATCTCTCTCCCCACAGAGTATTGTTCCCCAGCAAGATCGCTAGAGTAATTTTCTCCCCATAGAATATTCCATTCGCCAAGTTTATTCTCCAACAGAGTTATCCTCTCCTACCGGTATTATTGCAACTATCATCCTCAGCCGAAGCAACAAAGCATTATTCTCCAACATCAGCCCAGGATGTGACTTCCCGGCACCCGTCAAGGATTTACTTTCCTAGACAAAAACATACGTTCAAAAACATCACATTTCTATACATTATAGCATGCATATAAGCATCATAAACATACAATCTCATTTATGTTGAGAACATCATTGCTCGATCCATATCATGCATTGCATATGACTGACCTTTACCTTTCAGGAAAGATCCAGTTAAGTTCTCAGCTACATTCCAAGACCTTGTCCGGTTCAGTTAAATCGACCCTAAGATTTTCCTGATTCTTATCCAGTCAAAGGCCTTCTCTGGTTCAGTCAGATCGACCCTAAGATCTCCCTGATTCTTATCCAGTTGAAGATTCCAAGACCTTGTCCGGTTCAGTTAAATCGACCCTAAGATTTTCCTGATTCTTATCCAGTCAAAGGCCTTCTCCGGTTCAGTCAGATCGACCCTAAGATCTCCCTGATTCTTATCCAGTTGAAGATTCCAAGACCTTGTCCGGTTCAGTTAAATCGACCCTAAGATTTTCCTGATTCTTATCCAGTCAAAGGCCTTCTCTGGTTCAGTCAGATCGACCCTAAGATCTCCCTGATTCTTATCCAGTTGAAGTTATTTCAAGACCTAGCCTGGTTCAGTTAAATCGACCCTAAGATTTTACTGATTCTTATCCAGTCAAAGGCCTTCTCTGGTTCAGTCAGATCGACCCTAAGATCTCCCTGATTCTTATCCAGTTGAAGATTCCAAGACCTTGTCCGGTTCAGTTAAATCGACCCTAAGATTTTCCTGATTCTTATCCAGTCAAAGGCCTTCTCTGGTTCAGTCAGATCGACCCTAAGATCTCCCTGATTCTTACCCAGTTGAAGATTCCAAGACCTTGTCCGGTTCAGTTAAATCGACCCTAAGATTTTCCTGATTCTTATCCAGTCAAAGGCCTTCTCTGGTTCAGTCAGATCGACCCTAAGATCTCCTTGATTCTTATCTAGTTGAAGTTTCCAAGACCTTATCCGGTTCAGTTAAATCGACCCTAAGATTTTCCTATTTCTTATCCAGTCAAAGGCCTTCTCCGGTTCAGTCAGATCGAACCTAAGATCTCCCTGATTCTTATCCCAGTAGAAGACATCCAAGATTCTCTCATCGTTACTGTTGAGGTTGAAGTCGCCCAAGATTCTCTCAGCGTTACTGTTGAGGTTGAAGTCGCCTATGATTCTCTCAGCGTTACTGTGGAGGTAGTAATCGCCCCAAGATTCTCTCAGCGTTACTGTTGAGGTTGAAGTCGCCCAAGATTCTCTCAGTGTTACTGTTGAGGTTGAAGTCGCCCCAGATTCTCTCAGCGTTACTGTTGAGGTTGAAGTCGCCCAAGATTCTCTCAGCGTTACTGTTGAGGTTGAAGTCGCCCAAGATTCTCTCAGCGTTACTGTTAAGGTTGAAGTCGCCTATGATTCTCTCAGCGTTACTGTTGAGGTTGAAGTCGCCCAAGATTCTCTCAGCGTTACTGTTGAGGTTGAAGTCGTCTAAGATTCTCTCAGCGTTACTGTTGAGGTTGAAGTCGCCCAAGATTCTCTCAGCGTTACTGTTGAGGTTGAAGTCGCCTATGATTCTCTCAGCGTTACTGTGGAGGTAGTAATCGCCCCAAGATTCTCTCAGCATTACTGTTGAGGTTGAAGTCGCCTAAGATTCTCTCATTGTTACTGTTGAGGTTGAGGTCGCCCAAAATTCTCTCATCGTTACTGTTGAGGCAGTAATCGTCCAAGGTTCTCTCACCGTCTCGTTGAGATAGTAACCATCCCTGGTTCATTCATCACCTTTTGAAGCTCCAGATTCAATTCATGTAACCAGTCAGGGCGCATCTATACAAAGAGTTTGAAGACCAGCTCCTGTAACAGGCCAGGTAATCATTTTCTTTTTCAGGTACGCAAGTTCTCGCTAAGGAATCTCTTACGCGATCGACACCCAGATGGCATCTATAAGCCCATCCACCTTCCATCACCTCTCAACATGGCATCTATAAGCCCATCTTCCTATCCATCAATCTCCAAATGGCATCCATAAGTCCATTCCCACCATCACACTGCTACTATGTGAGCGCAAATTTCTGGGCACTCTAGTGTCCAATCATCTTCCACCCCCAGATTACGAAAGGCACGCCAGCCAATCTACATCCTCAGGTTTAAGAAGATTGAACAGGGGCAAATGTTGTACCCCAAAATTTGCCCTCCCATATTCTTCAAAATTTGCAAAGAACATGCTTCAAAATCTCCCCAAGGGTTGCACAGTTCAAGGGCCTCCTAACAGTCAAAAACTAGGGTTTTGGTTCTGACAAAGAAATTGAAGTTTCCAAGGGTACAATCAAGTCCCACATACCTACAAACATGGTCAAGCATCCATATGACAAGTTTCAAGACTTATAGCACAAAATTGCACAGTCAAAAACCCTAATTGCCCTACAGTCAACTGTAGGGGCAAAATGGTCATTTGACAGTCAAAAGTTCAAATTTTTGGTCAACATCTTATTTTGAAGCCACAAACATCATTTGATCAATTCTTGATCATGATTTTCAAGGCATGGCTCAAAAAGTCTCAAGATGCAAAAGTTTCCATATTTGGACAGTTGAAAAAGTCAATTGTAACTTGACCAAGGCATAACTTCCACATGGTGTATCAGAAAAATTCCATCCAAAGCTCATTTTGAAGAGAAAGAAATTTCCTACAACTCCTCTTCACACTTCAAGTCCAAGAAATGCTCTCACAAAAAGTTATCAATTTCAACATTATAGGTCATTTTCAAAAGTCAACAAAAAGGGACTTTAAGTAAAAGACCATAACTTGATATTGTTAAATCAAAATGACATGGGACCAAAGGCATTGGTTAGAGGACTTCAATACCTTTCCAAAATGTCAAAGAACATGATCAAAGCTTAAAAATTGAGCAAGATATGCCTTGTGGAAGTTGGGAAATTTTTGGGAATTTTGAAAAAGTCAACTTTGCTTCAAATGCCTCAAAATTGCTAATGGGCCACATTTTCTTCCAAGAATCATTATCCAAAGGCTATGCACGACCATTTGACCCAAAGGGGATTTATTTCATCATTTTTTATTATTTATTTGAATTTTTATCACCATTAATTCATTTAATTAAATAAAATATGACAAAAATACTAAACAAATGTGTTTGAATCCTTTTATGCAGCATATGCCCTCATTATTCACTCAAGATCTCGTGCACATCAAAAAAGGAAATATTTGGTGCAAATTGGCATGTTCTTCATGAGGAAAAGATTGAAAAAGATTCCATGGAAATCAAATATTTGATTCATCAATGCAAAGGGTTATGGACTCAAATTTCTACCCTAATTCGTCCCATACATATACAGGATGCTAAACCTAATGCTAAAGACCTTGAAGCTGCGCCTCAAACCTCATATACATTTTGCATTTTTTGTGAAAAAAGTCAAAACTGAAAACACAGTTCCAGGGAAATTCAAAGCAAAGTAATCATTCCAATAGCTTGCCAAGACATTAAGGAAGCTTTCTGAATCCTTTTCCAGTCCCTACGCATCAAGAAGTGGTAGAATAAAGTCAAAATTCCTCAAACTTTATGCATAATCGTGTTTGAATTTCTGGACATTTTTCATACATTTTAATTGTTGTTTTATACTAACATGGACCTTCTGAATCTATTGATACTATTTAATTGAATTTTCATCGCCTATATGCAAACTTGCCATGGAAGCTCTTTAGGGTTTCAGAGGTCAAAAATTAGGGCTTTCCTCTTCAGGGAAAATTAGACAACAAGACCAGGACCATTGGACTCAGAAGCTCCAGACGAACCTGTTCATCACCTCGCGCCTAATTTATCATGGCCCATGGTGTAATCGCTATTTTTCGCAGGGTATATTTAGTGGGGGTTTAAAACCCCCGCTATCTCTTTTCTGATTACAGGTACAATGAGGACGAAGCCTGCGTGTCCTATCTTGGTTGGACTATTCAAGTTTCAGCGCGTTTTTTTGATTAATAGCATTAGTGTGTTTGTTTTTATATATTAATTCCTTTCCATTATAATAACAAAGTGGCAAAACAGCTCAGTTGGTGGAACGTGGTGCTGGCAAGCATTGGGACTTGGGTTCGATTCCCAGGTCCCCCTATGTATTTCATATTTTTTTAATTAACATGCTCCTGTGCAGCTTCTCACCAAAAGACTATTGTGCACTCCAAATCCTGCGCCTGCCAAGTGTCCCAGAACCACAATCTAATGGCTATCATGTGAGTTCCATTGTGTACGCCAGTCAATGGGTCTGCATGTGATCGTTTGAAAGTCAAACAGGCTGGGAGTTCAATGGGCCAAATTTCTCAAATATACCTCCTGATTGGGTTCAGACACCCCAGAGTTTGTCCATCCCTCCAATTTTCTTCTTTCTTTATTTTTGCTCTTTATTTCTTTAATTGATTATTTATGATAATTGTTTTATTTAATCCATAAAATTAATTTTAATAATATAAAAACACCAAAAAATCAGAAGATCATAAAACAATAAAAAAAATATGCTTTGTTAATATTAATTAATATTATTTTATAAATAAATTTAATAATTAACTTAGTTTTAATTCTAGGTTTTAATTTTAATATTTTTTTTTGTAATAAACTAAAAAATGTAGAAATTAGAGTTTTATACTTTTATTCTTTTTTTCTTTTTCACCATATTTAATTATTAATTATTTTTTGTAAATAAATTTACCATTAAATAATTAGGTTAAAACTAGGTTAAACTTAAACATTTTTTTTAATAAATTAAAAATAATTTAGAACTAGGGTTAATTAACTTTTTAATTCCAATTTAATTTTCTCATTAAACTCCATAAATACAAAAACTCCAAAAAAATTCTTCCTTTTTATTTAAACTTAATTAATTTATTAATTTCAATTCAATTTCTTTAAAAGGGTCCAACGCCCTCGCTTTCGATTATAATTCCGTTTCGCGCGCTTATTTTGTTTCTTTTTTGTAAATTTCATGTAATTACTCCAAAGCCTTGTAATAGATTAATTAGGATATTTATTCTTCCGCATTTTTATTTCATTCAAATCGGGTCTTGGACTAATTTGGCGATGTAGACCCGCGCCTTTGTAATAGCGTAGGACTTTTACCTTCTCGCATCTTTTAGTTGTTAATAACTTGTATGAAAGAATGAATGCCAAAAATAAAAACAAAGCGTAGATCACCAATGCATGAACAAGATAAACATAATCGAAAACGACACACAAATCACACACCACCCCTAGGGTACGTCTCACTGTTGCCTTGCCCCTCGAAATGTGGTCGTCGAGTAGAGGATGTTTTAGTAAGTCCTCATGTCCATGAACATGGCATGAGGGTAGCTTCTAAGGTGTCTTCCTATTGCTCTGGTGACCACAATGTCCCGAACCCTCGAATTGACCCGAACACCTCCAACGGTGGTGCTACCTACCTCTCAATGGTGGGATGGCACTACTTTAAGGACATTTACACAGACGAATTCCTTAGGGTAGGTAGAGAACTCGTAGATACTTGCTCTAATTTCAAAACAAATTAAAAACTCCTTTTCACACCGACACCTTTCAAAAAGCTTTCAAAAAGCAATTTTTCAAACACTCTTGAGGACTGATACAAGAGTCGAACTGAAATTTTCAAAGAAACTTTTTTAAACCCACAGTTGAAAAGCAAACAAACAATTTTGAAAACACAAATGAGCAAGTATCTAAGAGCCCATGGATAACCATGGATAGAAAGGGTGCTAACACCTTCCCTTTCTATAAATCTACCTCCCGAACCGAGAGCAATCTCTATAAGGAATTTTTCTGTGCTTTTGTCCTTTCCATATTGGAGAAAATAAAAGACGGTGGTGACTCTTGCTTCCGCGACATTTCGCGAACCAGCGTTAAACAGTCAGTTCCAGATCCACCGATCACATATGGAAATGTAATGTTTTAGCTGGGGAAAATAAATCCTGGATAGCTGCTGGAGAAAAGAATAGAATCCTTCGTTTCCGCTGGAGATGGCGAACGAAGATGATTGTGAGAATAGACCTGCAGGAGAGGATAACTCTGTTGGGGCATAAACTGATGAGGAGATTACTCTGTGGGGAAGAGATGCTCTGCTGAGGATTCCCCTGATAAATTCCGCTGGGGATGAATTATCGTTGCTGGTGATACTGAATCTTGTTGGGGATTTGAACTCCTGTTTGTGAAAGGAAAGAACTCCGCTAGGGATGATCTTTCAGTTGCGATTTCACTGGGGATAACCTTTTAGACTCTAATGGGGATAATCCTTTGAGCTTTGCTAGGGATAACCTTTCTTTGAACTCGGCTGGAGATATTTATTTTTATACTCCGCCAGGGACGAACTTCCAGAGTCTACTAGGGATGATTCTTCAACTCCACTGGGGAAGCTTTTTCAGATTGCGCTGGGAAAATTTTAACTCCACCGGGGATATCTTGTATTCTGCCGGGGAATATTCTTATACTCCGTTGGGGAATATTAAGACTGCCGGGGATTTTAAGCCTTTTCAGTGTTGATGGTAGATAAACTCTGCTTGGGGGAGAATATTACCGATTCATTCATTCACAGTTGCAAGTCTCAGCTGGGGAGAGTTATCATTATTGTCTTTTTCTTTTACTCTACGGGGAATGAATGTTACTGGGACGCGTGCTGAGGATATGACGATGGCTTTGCATCGAGACTTTTTTGCCCCTGTTTATGTGGGAAAAGGTGCCTGCGGAGGCCTTGTGGATCGAGTATTATCCCAACCTATGAGGTGCTTGGTAACTTTCGATTGAAGTGACAAGTCTTCTTCTGGTAGGCTAGTGACAAGATGACGGGACATAGTCGTACGCTTTGATCCCTAATTTTTGCCTGGACCGCCTTTTCGGATTTTCAGACCACCGGGATACCCTTTTTTGCCCAAGCCGCCTTTTCAGGTTTTCGACTTGCCGGGTGTACAAATTTTTTAATTTTCATCCCTTATTTTTGCCCGAACCCTTTTGGTTCGCCGGGAAGCCCTTATTTTTTCCTAGGCCAATCAACCTAGTAGGTCTTTAATTATGCATAGTAATTTTTTGACTATGTCCATGCTCTCAGATTGTAGGGAGTTGTCACTGTCAGTAGTGTCGTGTTTCCATACTACCAGAAGATGTTTGATCATGCAAGATTCGTTGCTGGAATTCATGTCCAATGCCCCAATTGATTCAGATGGAGATTTGCCCTGGCTATTTGGCATCTTTGCAAGATTCCTTGAATCTTGACTTGGCTGCCCCAAATGATGGGCGATGATCATGTCGTGCCCCTTGGTTGGAAGCATTTTTACACTTGAGGTGACCCTTTTTATTGAAAAGGTTTTTGTTCACTAGATATTCGTCGTGTGAATTTCTCTGTTGTTTGAACAAATAGTCATATGCAAAGAATGTTATTTTAAGAATGCAAAGTTTATGTCTGTCTTAAAGTTTTGAAAATGCAGTTATTTTTAGTAAAACAAGCAAATTTTGTAAAATGTGATGTCAACTCAGGATTTACAGCAAGCCCTACAGGAGTCAGGATACCTTTTGTAACAGTATGCTTTCGGACTAACCCATGCTTCAGCTAGGACTTTTTAAGGGTTATAACGTGGCCTGGTTCACGATTTAAGAAACAAAGGATAAAGGCTCAAATTTTATTTGTACCCACCCGTTCTTCATGATGTTCTTCGATCTTAAACTCAGCTAATCATGCATTAGATCTTGTTTGAGTCTTTGCTCTGATATACCAGTGATGGTTCAGATACTAACAATTTATTTTGGACAGGCAGTCATTTTGTTGAGAGTTTGCAGGATCTCTTTCCTTTTGGTTTTTATTATCCCTATTTTTTGCATGAACTGTTTCTTTTTGTGATTACCGTCAGCGGGATGCCCCAGTTTTCCTTAAGTCTCCTTCATAGGTTTTGACTTATTGGGCTTTTATTTTGAGAGATAATGACTGCCTGTCCTTACGATTATACGGAACCAACACCGTCTTTTGTTTCGGAAGGACTTCTTTGATGCCATTCATTGTGCACCTGGATCAACTGAGAAAACTACCCTGCCCCAGGTTATAATTAAGGGTTTTAATTTGTGAAAAGAAAAACTCCAACTTCTTTGGCTCTAAGGGGTTGATTAGGGATTATCTTCCTTATAACTCCACTGTTTAGGATTTGAAACAATGCCTGTACCTCGTCAGCGGGGTCTGTTCAAAAGCATATTGTAGAGATTTTGATATCATTTTCGTCATCCTCCCTCTAAAGGCTTAGAATTTTTAATCGAGAGTTGATCATCACAAGAAATGAAAGAAATTTGAATATAGTGAAATACGAATAGATTGATTCAAAACAGACATATGCAATGCATTGATAAAGTAATAAAGTTTGACATGAATAAATGTTCGAACAATCAAAAGAAAATTACAACTTGAAAATTCTAATGAACAAGAAGTCTTCTCGTCTCAGTACTTATTACTTCAAATGGTGAACCTTAGGGGGATGGCAAAAGAATTCAATTTAATCGTCTTGTGTGAGTTCCAATGCTCCTTCATCAATCAGGTCTTGAATTTTGTTACTCAACGCCAATAGATGTTAGTATCATGCCCCGGGCTGTTGGAGTGATATGCACACCTTGTATCAGGATTGTACCTTGGGGAGGCTATGTTGGGATTCTTATGAGGGTCCCTTAACGTCACCAGATTCAATCTCAACAGGTGTTGTAAAGCCTGAGATAGCGACATGTTGATCTTGGTAAATTGCCTCTTGGGCATGTTTGGCTTACTCTGATCAACCCGTTGTTTATGGTAAGGTTGTTGTTGGACCCGTGAGGTAGTAGCAACTTGGAGAGGTTTATTCTTTATCAAACCAAACCTTTGACTTCTTAGAAGTTCATTAATGACTTGGTCCCCGGCCTTGATTGTTTGCTTCATATTGTTGTATCTGTCTTGATGAGGCTGGTTAATAATGGTTCTCAGCTCTTCTTGTTCCCGAGCTAAGCCTTGGATAAGAGCCATCTGCCCCAGCATATGGGTTTTCATGGCACTGAGCTCAGCTTGCAGTTGTTCCAGCCGTTCGTCCTTATTGTCTTCAGGACTTTTCTTGACCAAGTTCCCAAGGAGGAGTGTTTTCAACTCTTCCTGCCCCTTGGATAGGTTTAGGAATACGTCCCTGAACTGAGCTTCTCGAGTTTGAAGATCTTGGTTGTCTGGTTGGAAAGCCATTGCTGAAATAAACAGCGAGAACATGAGAGACCTGTACTGGGAGACCTGTTATGCAATGATATGTATGATATATGTATGCAATGTTTTCAAGGATCTCGCGGGGTAAACAAGAAACTGTTAGAATTTGATTGCAACTTGATTGAAGAACTTCGTGTCATTGAGAATCTTCCTTCAAGAGTCAAGCTCACCATATCGAGTGGGTCATAGCCACCGACTCAAATCATCGTGTTTTGATCTCTAGACGACATTGGTTAGAGGAAAATAAATCCCATTTTCCCCTTGCTAGGCATTTGATTTTCCAAAACCTGCATCACAAACCCTTGAGATCCTTGAAATGGTTAAGGATGTGTTAAGGCATGATGTTATGATGTGTATGCTATGCGTTTAAGCAAAAGTGCGAGGTGATGTAAGCGAACCCTACAATAAATCTAGATTATTGGATAAGAACTGTAAACAAAACCTGCAAGGAACTCATGTTGTCAGATAACAAGAATGTGCAAGTAGTTCAAGTTTGAAAGAACACAAGTCACACAATAGCCCTTAAATTTCAGGCTGGCATGGAGTTTAGGTATTACCCTATTTCAGTTTAGTTGGTTCAACCTGTCCTAGTAATAGTAATCGGGTTCTAGAGGATCTCAATATTACTAATCACCCTCGATCGGTCATAATTCCAGTTTAGCAACCTTTTCTTGCGGCCGGAATCATCGCGAGAGTTTGGTCTCAATGAGTGTAGCATACTGCTACTGTTCTATGGCCAAGTTGGTCAATTATAGGTTCTAAGGTCAGTTAGTGCTTAATGACCCCTTAGCAGACCCATATTCTCCTCGTTGCGCCACAAGGGATATCGGTACAAACTAAAGTGCCACACCAACGTAGCTACTGCTTCAACCGTATCGGTCTATGCCGTACAGTTCCCTCACAGTTTATTGCTACTTACCTAAAAGGTATCCCCCATATCCGGGTTAGGATCTATAGTAACTCTGATACAAGGCCACAAATATAAAGCATACAAGTCAATCAATTGAAAACAATATGAACTATTCCTAAGATACACCCCATTTATAGATATCCCCAGCAGAGTCGCCAGTTTAGTGATACGGTGGGAAGAACTGACTGTTTTTTGGAATGCTGGTTTGTGTTTTTCGTTTTGTATTCGCAAAATGTCGCGGTAAGCAAGAGTCGCCACCGACTTTTATTTTATCCAACAAGGAAAGGAAAAAAGCACAGAAAAATTCCTTTTTCGAGATATTTCTCGGGTTCGAGGGGTAGATTATAGAAAGGGAAGGTGTTAGCACCCTTTCTATCCGTGGTTATCCACGGGCTCTTAGGTACTTGCTCAAATTGTTTTCAAAATTGCTTTCTTTGTGCTTGTGGGTTTGAAAAAGTTTTTGTTTTGAAACTTTGATTAACTCTTGCTTCTGTCCTCAAGAGTGTAATGAAGTTTTTTTGAAAACTTTGTTTGAAAAGGAGTGTAAGTGTGAAAAAGGTTTTGTTTTTTGAAAGAGCAAGTACTTAAGAACCATCTACCTACTCGAAAAAGGAATCGTTCTATGCTATCTTCCTTTAGACAATGCTATCCTACTATTGATGAGTAGGTAGCACCGTCGTTGGAGTTTGAGGGTCAATTCGAATGAGGGACGTGCAGTCACTAAAGCAATGTTAGGACGCCTTAGCGGTAACCCTAATGTCTTAGATCATTTGTTTTGAGGCAACAATATCCGAGGCAGCTGTTTCGAGGCGACTATGATCTTTTAGACAAGAGGGCAACCTCTAAAGTGACCTATACTCAATGATCGCGTACGAAGGCAACCAAGTGGGGTGTACCCTAAGAGTGTGCATATGCGAGTGTGTTCTTTTCAGTTAATTTTATCTTTGTACATGTTAATGGTGATCTATGTTGATTTTAGGTTAAAACATTCAGTCTTGTCATGCATCCCTATTATCAAACATCTAACAGTTATATTTTGCGGAAAATAAATTGCGGAATTTAAATTACAAGGCGTCGGGTATTTACATCGCCAAAGACAAACCCTTTAAAAATAAATAAAGCGATAAAAAATAAATAAAGGTCCTATTTACTATTACAAACCGGAATCAGATACATAATAGGATAAAAGAAAGTGAATCACATGCGGGAAATTAAATCGAGCGCAAAGTTATAGGGTTTTGACCCTTTTTGTTAAAGAAAAGATCTTTTTGTTGTTTTTTTGAATTAAGAAAGAAAATTACCTAAGTTAATTACTAAATTAATAATTTAATTAATTAATAATAAAAAAAGTTATTTTTGGGTTTTTGGTATTTTAAGAAAGAAATAAAAATTAATTAATGTTAGTAAAAACCTAATTAAGTCTATTTAATTTTAATTATTTACAAAAATATATTAAAGTTATTTCTAATTAATAGCCTAAATTAATTAATAGATTTTTTAATAAAAAATAAAATACTAAAATTTAATTTGATAAAGAAAATATTTTTTTGTGGTTTTAATTTATAAAGAAAAAGAAATTGATTGGTTAGTTAATTAAATAAAACAATAAAACAATTAATTAAAACTAAATAAATAAATATAAGAGAAAAGGGTTTGGGCCTGATTTTGGTGGTGGAGATAGCAATCCTGAGGCCAATAACACGCTGGCCTTGTTGACTTTCCTTGATCCAGCGTGCATGTGCTGACTTGGTCTTTGGTGGTCCATCAATTCCTGTAGAAGAAAAATAACAAAGGGAGTGGGGGACCTGGGATTCGAACCCAGGTCCTGATGGTATTTGGAGCGCTTGCTTTTCCACTAGGCCACTTGGCTTCATTTGTTAATATATTATAAATAATGTATATTATATGAAAATAGAATTAATTGGTCAGAACAAAAAATGTGCGCGTGGTTTTGAATTGGCCATTGATGGTGTGACACGTCTTCGTATTCTACCTCACGTCTGTGGCTAAAACATTCCAGACTTATACCAACAGACACAGACCGTCACTATAAGTCATGCACATTCCAAAAATCTCTGTAAGCCATGAAAATGAATTCTAAGGGCATGGTTGTGCTCGTCTCATCACCCCGGTCACAACCATACCCTTCTTGGTGGCCAATTTTTCCTGAAAGAGAAACACCCAAAAAAAACCACGAAAACCTAGCTATGGTACTTGGCTTTACAGGTCAGATAAACAAAATTAATTAATGCCAAAAGCTTGGAAATACTATGAAGATCATAAATATATCAATGATTTGTCCAAATGATGCAAGAATAGAGAGTTATGATTTCGAATACAGGGCTAAGTAACGTGATGCTTACAGTGCTTTTGAAGGTCTGAGGACGCATGCTTTTGATCCAGGAAGGTTGTATGATCACCCAGGAATCGATTGGGATTGGTCTCTACTTCTGAAAACACCTCTAAGTATGATTTTGATTTCACACTTTTTTAGTGAATTTTGCAACTTTTATATTGCCTGTTCTTGCAGCCTCCAACCTTTATTTTCGTTTCTTATGCTTGCTTATGTACTATGGAATGTGCTAGGGTAACAAATTTGGAAGGAATCTCTCTAAATCAATGCATTGGAATTTGATTTGATTCATTCTTTAAACCTTTCCAAATTTGCCAAATCTCCATCTTTTTGTACATGATATGCTTGATACGAATTTTGATGATGATCATGATGATAATTAAGACCTGAAATAACCAAAAAGATCTTAGGTAATCAAAGCTTGGATTTTATATGATTTAATTTGATTTAAAATGAAATAATTCAATAAAAAATCAAGTTAAATAATAAAAATAGAATATGGGCTCATTGATGAATCTAGGACACGTGGGAAACTATGCAAGCTAAAATCAAGTGGAAAAGAATGGGCCTATTTGACAAAATTTGAAGTTTTGGGGATAGTTGACTTTTGGCAATTTTGCAAAAATGTCCAACTTCAACAATGCATAACTTCTTCAATTTTGAACTTTTGTAAGTGTTCTTTGACTTTTTAGAAAGCTTGAGATATCCTATAACCAACCCTTTTTGTATCATATCATTTTGATATTCCATTCTCAAGTTATAAGCTTTGGCAAAAAAGGTGTTTTTGTTGACTTTCAGAAATGACCTATAATGTCCAAATTCATAACTTCTTGTGAGTGCATTTTCTGATCTTTGGGTATGAAGATGGATTGTAGGAAATTTCATCCTCTTCAAAATGAGATTTGGATGGGTCATTTCTCATAAAGTATGATAAAGTTATTCTTGGTCAAAGTTGGGTTGACTTTTCCTACAAAACCCTAATTTAGCAACTTTTGAGTCTTGATGAATTTTGAGCAATCCTTGATAAATCATGATCAACCATTGATAAAATGGTGAAATATCCTTTAAAATTAGAATGTTGACAAAAAATATTGAAGTTTGACTGTATTTAGGTCACAGTTGACTTTTGCCCTAGCACAATCGATTTTTGGATCCTTTGAGCAATTGACTGAACAAACTTCCTCTGCAAGGCTTGAAATTTGGCATGGATGATCTTGATAACATATTAGGACATTGGGGAGAACTTGAGGTCATTTGGATTCAAAGATATTGATGCAACACAAAACCCTAATTTGGGGTTGACTGCCTTAGGAGATAGCTTGTCTGTCCAACTCTTGAGCAATCTTGAGCCACTTGGAGATTTTTCTTGCAATATTTTGAGGAATATGAGAGGGAAAATTTTGGGGTACAACAGGTAAGGCATCATAAGACTTTGGTCGCAGGTTCGTACCCACTTGAGGTAAGGCTCAAGGGGGATGGAATTCTTGTGTCCCAAGGTCTTACTGTCCATCTTGTTGGGCATTCTCTAAGCTCAGACGAACCTTTGTCGAAGTCCTTGATCATCGTTGTTGAAGTCAAAAACAAAGTCTGGAATCAGTATGTCATATGGGCCATCCCTTCGGGCATACCCAAACTGTCTCAGAGCCAAGCAAGGGTTGTAGGTAATGCCTCCCCTAATGCCTAGTAGAGGGACATTAGGGAATTCCCCACAATGGTCAATGATGATAACATTCTCTTTTGATCGAGAACACCAATGGATATCTGAGTGTGTAAGGGTCATCAACCATTGTGATCACCTCAGACCTTGCTCATTCTTCAAAACTGATTGGGGAAGATGAGAAATAAACCATCTTGCCAGTAGAGGAGTACAACACATGAGAACACCTCTTTTCCTCATTGTTCGAGTGTGAAAAGAGTGGAGGATATCCCCAAGCAATGTAGGTACCGGGTTGCGAGCCATGAAGATTTTGACAATATTCACATCTATAAGCTGGTTAGGGTTAGGGAACAATACCAACCCATATATGAGAAGAGCTACAATCTCTTCAAAAGCTTGTAAGTCCAGAGAATTCCATCATTCTTGAGCTTTCTCAAACAGAAACTTTGACAAGAAGCCTTCGACACCACTTCTAGTTTCCCAAAGACCTTTGATATCAGATGGTTGCAGGTGTAGGCTTTGAGCAACATCTTCAGGCTTTGGATCTCTTTCCGTACCGTTGAAAGGTAGTTGATGGAGAATAGGAACCCTTAAGAGTTAAGAAAATTCCTCCAAAGTAGGCACAAGTTGGTAGTCAGGAAATGTGAAGCAGTGGTGTAGGGGGTCAAAGAACTGGAAGATAACTTTCACCATGTCTTCCTCAGTGTTGGTGGTGACTAAGTTGAGAAGTCGACCATGCCTCTCGATGAATGGAGAATTCTCAGGAATCCTTGAAGCTAGCTCCTTGAGTTGAGGAGGAATTCTTACAAGGTTTACTTGGATTGTTTTCCTGCGAAGTGAATCCATTACCTACAAAACAGGAACAAAGATGAAGATCCAAAATCCTTGAAATGGTTAGTGGATGCATATGATGCTTCATGATGTCCATGATGTTATGCACAAGTATATATGTACAAGCAAATCACATAAGATCCTAGTTTCAGGCTTGCATGGGGTTTCATAGGTAAGTACCCTCTTGAAGTTTAGTTGGCTCAACCTGTCCTATAAATAGTAACCGGGTTCTAAGGAGCTTAATATCACTGGATTATTTTATGTGTTCATTGTTTCAGTTTAGCCACTTTACTGGCGACCGAAATATTCCAAGAAAACAACCCTCAATGAGTGTAGTATCGAATATCTACCAACTTCGGACTGCATCAAAGCCGGTCATCTCACTACATCCTAAAAGGCCAAGTTGGTCAAGTAAAGGTTCTAAAAGTCCATTAGTGCTTCATGACATCACTCAGCGGCCTCGTATTCTCTTTGATTGACTCAAAGGCTACCGGTACCCACAAATATGTCGCACTAATATAGTTATTGCTTCAACCATGTCGATATACCCCGCACAGTTTCCACAACATATTGCTATTTACCTATGAATGTTTCCCAAATCCGGGTAGAGGATTCAAACCCAAACAATAGAACCAAAGTGTAAAGCATACAAGTCAAGCAAGATAAGCATGTAAAGGTGATCTAAAACCCTAAGGTAACTCCACTTTTATAATTGTCCCCAGCAGAGTCGCCAGTTCTGTGATGCGGTGGGAGAACTGACTTGAGGTTTTGCGTTTTTTGTTCGCAAATGTTTCGGTTTAGCAAGAGTCGCCACCGACTTTTATTTTATCCAAAAGGAAAGGTAAAAAAGCACAGGAAAGACCTTTGAGATTGTTTTTGGGTTCGGAGAGTAGATTATGAAAAGGGAAGGTGCTAGCACCCTTTTCATCCATGGTTTTCCATGGGCTCTTAGTTACTTGTTTTAGATCACTTGCTTTTGTTTTTCAATTGTTTGAAGTGGTGCTTTGTGTGTGGTTTTGAAAGTATTTTGAAAAGAGGCCTTTGTTTAGGCAACCTTTGTAATGATTCTTGTTTGAATGTATACAAAGGTGTTTGTCTTTTGAAAAATGTTTCAATGTTTGAAAGTTTGTTGGGAAATTGTTTTGAAATTGTGTTGTGTGTTTTTTTGAAAATAGCAAGGATGTTTGCAAATTGATCAAGTAACTAGGAGTTGTCTACCCTAATCAAAAGTCTTTTTTGTACATTTTTAACCCTTTGACATTGTTGTTTTACCATTGTATTTGGTAAACAATCCTATCTTTGGATGTTAAACGGGACGAGCATGGGTCATCGTATGACCACGATAACAATATTGCCAAGTATCTTTAGCAAGTTTTTGAGGGGCTAGATCATTTTTGTTTAGGCAACCAAGATAGCGTCATCGAGGGACTATGATCTTTTTGTTTGTTTGATTTTGCCAAGATACCTAGCATGCATATCATGGCCATTTTAAGGCAACAAAGTGGATGAAACCCTAGGGGTGCTTGTGTGCATTGTGTTGTCATTTTCATGCATTTTTGTCTTGTGTTTAGTCATGCTATTTGTTTGATTTTGGTCTTTGCATACAAAACCCTAATTTTACTATCATGTATATAATACGATAAATTGCGTAAAAGTAAATCTAAGACTATTACAACAATATTATGAGGAGGGGGGTACAAGTTTTGAATAGGAGATATTTGCACAAAATAAAACCCTAAAACTATTACAACCATATTGAATTTATTCAACAAATAAATGAATAAGCAAATATTTAAATATGCAATAAAATATAAATATGCACAAATGTTTTTTGTATTTATTTTATGTATGTAAAATAAATTTATTTATGTCTTAAAAATAAGAAAATAAAATGATTATTTTTGGAAGGGTGAAAACCCTAGTTTTTGTTTTAATAAAAATTATGCTTTATATTATTTATTTATTCATTTTTTGTTTTAAAAAAAATAATAATAATATATACAAAAATGTTTAAAAAATAAATATTGTATGGAAATATTATTTTAAGTGTATAAATGATAAAAATAAAAATATAGGATATTTTTATATTATTTACAAATTTATTTAAGAAAATATAAGTATATTAACCTAATAACTATTTTTTATGCCAAAAAATAAAATAAAAAAATATGATAAAATGCAAAAAATAAAGAAAATAATTTTTTTTGTGATTTTTAATGTTTAAAAAAAATAAATAAAGTCAGAAAATATAAAAGAAATGAAAAATATAACAAAATATAACAAATGGGCCAATGGGGTGCAAATAACAAAATGGAGGGTGTCAAAAGCAGAAACAGCAAGGCCCAAGCCCAAGGTTCACTTCATCCCTGTCCTTTGAACAAACACGCGCGCTTCTGTAACTCAAACCTGTTCTTGCTATTCTTTGCATAAAATCAAAAATGTATAACATGAAAAATGTAGCTCATCATCACATGATTCTAATGATATAAAAAACTTGATCTAACTCTCAAAGACCAGAGAGAATTTCATTGGCCTTAAATTCTGAGCTAGTTTTTTCAGCATGTTCATCATCCAAATTCTCCTAGCTCAGTTAATATAAATAAGAACTATGCATATGTACAGCTCAAGCATATTGAAGACTACATTTTTGCTTCACAAACCTAAGCCTAAGGATGTCTAAATAAGGAGATAGAAAGTGGGAAATTACCTTGTTCAGTCAAGTTCGAATATGGAAATGTAGCAACTTTGAATGAGTTCTGAGGTACTTGTGAGCTTGCCTGATGTTCCCTCAACCTTTTCCAATGCTTAGCTTGCTTTGAACTTGCCTGAATCTCCTTGTAGAACTCAACCTGCAAAGCTTCAAAATGAAAATGGTGAAGTGTGCAAACGAGGTTACAGTTGCAAAGTAAGGGCCTGGACAGTTTAGGTGTGTTGTATTGAATGTGTTTGAAGCGGTTTCAAGCAAAAAGCACGAGGCAAATTTGTTTTGGCTTGAGTTCTGCATAGCTTGCCCTGTTTTGGGTAGAAATGGAGTTTTTGGTGTATTTGGGTGTTTAGGAACTTGGCAAATCGTGTTTTGACTTTGTTATAATATGCTGAGCTTGTTTGAAAATGTTACAAAGCTTAGTTTTATCAGATACACGAGTTATGTTCACTTTTACAAGCTTTCTTATTTTTGAAGAAAAGGTGAGTTGACAAAGGCCAAGGTTGTACAAGCTAGCTCAAAGTCTGCATAGGGTTGGTGAATTTTTCCTGATGTTTGTGGAGTTGTTTTCATAAAGAAATCAGGTCCATGGCTCAAGATAAACAAAATTTGCATAAAGTATGCTTTATCAAAGTAGCAATGTAACCTTTATACAAAGCGTACATGTCCAAATTTAAATCAAACAAATGGTAATAATTTTTATTCTATTGCTACTACTTTTGCTTATATTTATACTTGTGTTAATTTTAACAATTAATTATCTATATTATAATTGAAGGTCTTTATTAAAGTCATGCCTCATCAAGTCTTTTAGAGCAATAAAAATCAACAAGTAACTTATATGTTTTTTTGAAGATATCATGAGAGCCTTATTTAAGTTGTTGTTGGCATTTTGCAGCTCTTGTTTCTACTTTCTACTCTACTGTGATTTATATGTTTAGATTTGAATGGTTTTGTATTAGGTTTTTTTTTTTATGTTGGATTGTATGAGGGATTGGAGAAGTATTTGTCATTCTGTAAGATGCTATGTGCTTATCCATTTATTCTTAACTTTTAATTGCTTTTCAAATTTTATCTGATATTGAATGCTTTTATGTAGAGATATTTTTAATTTCTTTTATCCAGCTCCAATCTATGGAGACAACTTATTATATTTAGTGTGAGAAACAATGCTAACAATCAAGGTTTTAAAAAACGGACGTGATCGCGTAAAAGTTTACGAGGTTTTGGTCGGTATAGTTTGTCCCAACACTAGTTACAATGTCAATTAACCCCAATTTTTTCTTTAATATAAAAACGGTGAATAACGACATCGGTATAAAGATCCAACAATATCGTTTTGCTACCGTTTTTGCATATGCTGACCATTTTTTAAAACTTCAGTATCAATAATTTTCACGTATGATAACAATTAAGATGGTTAAAGATACGATAACGAAAAGATTGAAGGGACTTGCTTTTATTCAATACACAAGTCAACACAATGTCATGCTTGCACTAGAAAAAATATGGATCAAAAGGTTCATATTTTATTTATCAACTTTGATAACTAAATGACTTTGTTATTAATATTTTTATTATTCATTGTTTACAGAATTTTTGTGGTCGGAAATATCTATGAAATTTGTCAAACTTAATCTTTATTATTTGAGTGGACTCCCACCGAGAGCCTTATGGTCGTCAAAGAAGTGGAATTTATTAGAAGAACTTGTAGAAGATGTATCTTGTCTTTCAATACCTACAATATTTCTATACATGCAATATTGCCTTTCAATATACATACAATATAAAAAGAATGAGAATGCAAGTTTTAACTAAATAGAATATGGTACACCAACCAAAATCACACTAGTTAAAGAGAATACTGAAAAAAATCAACACGCTAATTTTTATATATCAATAATTATAGATAATTATCATAATTAAAAAATACAGTACGAAAACAATAGAACGAAAGAGAAAACAACAAAGATGTTGATATTAATCAATGATGCTTGAAGAAAAATAGAACAGAAAATAAAAGAATTAACTAAACGAATATATTATTATTGTAAGCTGCCATCAATTAACAATTTAACATGGATATGTTTCAGATTTGAATGATTGTCTTTTATTACGGCAAGATAATGGGTGTACTTTCTAATCTTTATGCAATTTTTAATTTTTAGACTATGAAAAACAATGCAATCATTTGGGAAAGAATAATGAAAATGTGAAATTGGAAAGAGGAACATGAAAGAAGAAAAAGAATGAAAGAAAAAAGAGAGAGAAGAACGTAGAGAAAGTCGTTATTATAATAATTTATATATTTATGTCTCAAAAGAATTAGTTTTAATTGGATGATAATGTAAAATAATTTTACATTAACAGTGTATTTTAATTAAATTTTTTATTTTTATTATTATTATGAATTTAATTGAAATACACTTACAATGTAAAAAAAATTTACACCGTGAGTGAATCATAATCGTTAAATTATAAAATATATTTTATTTTTATTTTAATTATTTATTAAATAACATTAGTGGATGATTGTGATATATTGATCATGTAAAAAGTTTTATAGTACATAGCA